>CM019149.1:101876495-102590093 GCA_009733165.1 Naja naja | reverse complement strand
TACTTGTCCAGCCTTCCCACAATCTCTCACAGACATTTTAAGAGTATGAATGATCCCTAATCAACATCTAATCTTTTATAACTACTGCCATTTAAATCTCTCCCTTCTTTCTTTCTTCCTTCGACTTTTTTCATGCCATACTGATAAATTTGCCTTGAACTTCTTGGGCTTGAAGCTGGGGACATTTGGTTTGTTAACGTAATTGGCATTACTGTTTTGGTAAATACTAGTTGCTTTCAATATAACTTCCACAAATATGGCTAAAATGTTTCAATTCATTTTCCTGAACATGAGGATTATAAAACATAAAAAAAAAAAATCTACAATATCTTTTAAAAAGTCAACTTCTCAGGCAGGGGTGGATCCTACAGGGTTAACTACCGGTTTGTGGTGATATTAATGTTATGTACATGATTTACGGATGTGCGTCATCTGCCCGCGCGCGTGCGCGCGGGCCTGTAAATCTTCGTTAGCAGCAGCTTTGAACAATACTTTTTTCCTGCTTTTCCACCGCGCAGCTGTGCCTCGCGACGCAGCTGAAGTGAAAAAGCAGGAAATAAAGATCAGGTAAGAGCCCAGGCAGGCGTTGGGGCAAAACAGCAGCAGACATAGAACCAGTTCTCATGTCTGCTGCTGCTTCAGAGCTACCGGTTCTACAGAGCCAGACAGAACCGTAGAAACCCACCCCTGTTCTCAGGGAGGAAGAAAGAAAGAAGCAGCTTAATGCAGGCTCTCAGCAACATTCCTCGCTAGAAGAGATGCTGGTTCAAATCTTGATTCAGTCAAAGAAAGTTGCAGAGTGAACTTGGACAAATGACAAATCTCTTTGCCTAACATACAATCTGAGTGCAATCTTGTGAAGATCAAAGAAATAGACTGAATACAATGCTTTCAGCTCTGTCAAAATATTGAATATAAATAAATGATATACCCAGTACACGCTGAGTTGCACTGGACCTTCTAACAGTTGATCTCTCAATTGATGCTCAAGACACACATTAAATTATAAAACACAAACTACAAAATAATAGATGTTTGTTGTTATATCCAAGCACTTTCCACAGCTTTGATTAAATAGCAAGTTGTCTCTATTTCCAAACAATGCCCAGGACCTGACCATTCCCTGGAGCTATATAAAGTCATAAAGGCTTTTATGAGCAAGTGGGGTTTAAAATAGAGTGCCATAATTTTCTAAACATTGTTTGTTTTAAGCTATTTTGGTTTACTTAAATTGAATTTTCTACATGTGGAAGTCTAATTGTATACACTGATCCCTGGAGAGTAATGTTCTTTCTTTATACTTTCAAGTCTAACCAATAGCACTTGCTTGTTATATGCCCACTATAAACTGAGGAAAGACATCACATTTATGTTGCAAAAGGACAGGATTTTATTATGAAATAACTCAAGAACCAAGAAGATTCATAAATGACAACTTCACTTTCTTTGACAACAGAACTTCAGCTTAAAGTTACTGGTCCATTGCAACAAGGAAGAACTGATGACAGCAGAAAAGCAATTTCACAGTCATTAATTTGTTCTCCTATTTGAGCTAAGGAAGCTCCAAAATGTGAAAATAGCTTCTCAATTTTCAAGTTCATGAACATGGTGTTATAAGTTGTTTACCTGTCTTTGGCTGTGGTAAGAAGAGCTCTAATGACAACTGGTTTTCAATTATGGAAAGCAATTGGGTATTTGGATAGGATAACTCATTAATTGTCATACTTTTGTTCAAGAATCTCTTGTGAGAGAGATGAATATATTTGATAAGGAGAAAGTGACGATTCCATGCCATTAAAGTAGAAAAATGAAAATGATATTCTTGATGCAAAGAAGAACGAAGGGAAAAGGAGATTGGAAGAAATATTTCTTTAAAAGTTGGACGATCTGTTACAAACCATTTCTCTGGAGCCGTCCATCACAGCAGAATGAAGATGAGACTCAGAATGAGAAAGCATGCCCATTTGAACTTATTATCTTTTATGGTTGTGTCCAAGCCTTCTCCAGATTATCTGCTTCTGGAAAGTCAACAGAGGCTGAAATAAGCTCTACTGTAGACATAGGAGATGTAGAATCTGCACACAGGAGATGTAGAATACAAAAGAATCTATATTGGGAGCAAAAAGATGGCCAATGAAGTCTATGCTAAAGAGAAATTGCCATAAATAAATATGAAAAGGACTCTATAAAGAACTGGAGTTGGGATAGGCAGTCTTCTTTAATTGATGTAAGTAAATTAGTATTTTAAGATTTGTATGTAGTTTTTATTCATTCATTCCTAGTTCAAAATAACAAGAAGCTGTATCACCAATTTTCAGTGATTATGGTTAGGGGTCACTTTGAGATTTTCTGGATTAAAGATTGACCTAGAGTCACAGGATGCACTCCTTGAATTAGAGTTATGCAAATACTGATGTGATATTTCCTTTTCCTTTTATAACATACTTACATGGCTGGAAAAACAAGCCCATAAAAGTCACATTGCAATGTTAACATTTGATAATTTTTGAGAGCTATTTGTGTTTGACCATATGATATGGAGCATTATAAATTAGGAGATATGTTTGGCTATTAGTGATAGGATAGCAAGTGATAGGAAGACAAATGTTTGTATTTGGCAATTTTGGAAAGAGCCAGTTTAGCTAATGGAGTTCATAGATATTTGTACTATAGATACAAGAAGGACAAAAATATAAAAGAACGTATTAGAGTTTGATCAATTGAATTCTGCAAAAGGGAATACTAATCTCAACAATTCCATCCTTAGCTTCCCCTTCAAATGCTTTTCATGTTGGAGACAATTACAGCAAGAAAAATACAATTACACATGCAGATATGGTTCACTCAGACTCTACAAATAGATTCAAACACAGTAAGAACTACTCATTGAAGGCTGGAAGATACTAAGGATACTAAGTACTTACAAACTGGTGGAAGGAGAAAATCAGATCTCAAGAAGGAAGGAGAAATATTAAGAAAAAAATTGAAACACTCGTACAATACAAAGACCATTAGGCTACATGTATGAACCTTTACTTAGACTTGATACAGAGCAGAAGAAATTAAAAAAAACCTGTAGGGCAAAATGAGTCAAAACTTTAAAGAAACTAATACAACACAACAGTGGAAAGAAATATTAACTAAATCTGCAAAAGTTACACATAACTTAAAGGAAAATTGGTACAAAGTGTTCTATAGATGAAACAATAAAAAATAATTATTCTATCAATAATAACTAAGATAAACAAATCATACAGTAATAAATGTTGCAAATGCTGTGAAAGAAAAGAAATGTTTTATCACATGTGGTGGACCCTGAAAAGATATTCCTAGTACAAGGCAGAAAATTTTGAAATTTAAATTTGAAATGAAACCACAATGCTTCTTTATTAGGTATAATTTTAGAAAAAAATCAAATAGAAACATTATAGTTAAATGAGACATATGCTTACCGCAGCAAATACAAATTTTGTTCCACATTGGAAGATACAGTTCAGGCAATGTTTGACTGGGAGCTTTGATGAATACACACCCGTAAAGAAACAATTCACACATATATAAGTCCAACCAAATTTAAGCAATGTGATTCCCATACAATAAGCACATTATGCAACATGAAAATATAATCGGGCTGTTGGTGGTTGAGGGAGAAAGCAAGGGATTGTGAAGACTGGCTGGGAAACTGTCATGGAGCATTCAACATGAAAAATCACATCACTGCAGCAGCAGCCAATAGCACTGAAGCAACTGAGCTTTTCCAAATTTTATTTCCTTGGAAATAAATGGATTCTGGATTTTAGAATTAGTCCATTTCAGATCTTTGTTCAAAAATTGTTTACTATGTTCCATTGTTTCACCTAATTAATGGTCATGACAACAAGTGTTTTAGTAGTAGATAGATAACAAAAATTCTGAGGTAATCTGCAGCAGTTTTTTTTCTACAATTTATATCCTTCTTTCATATTTTGTATGAAAAAGGCAAATAATTTTATACTTATAATATGAATACCCTAAGCTGTAATTGATATTGATAGACTAATATATTTTCTCTTTCTGTTCTTGATATTTCAAATTATCTACACAATAGACTGCTAATAATTTTAATTAATAATAAAAGATCATTGAAACAATATAATGCATCAAGATTATAATAATGTAATAAGTAAGAGGGAAAGAAAAAGAAAAAAATAGAACATAGAAAGCTTTCAAAGGAAGCTTTTATTCAACTTTCATTGTTTTATGTAGCTCATATTTATTCTATTATTCATTATAAATTAATGCTTTAATCACACTCCTGCTTTGTTAACACAAGCTTAAATAAAGCAAGGATTTATTTATTTAAAAATCAAAAGCCAATTTGGAAAGATATTCTGAGAGACAGATGTATCAGGTTAGTGATATCAGTGTTCAGAAATGAAATCAGTGGTTATCCATGCCAGTAACACAGTAACTGATGTATACCAATAACTTTAACATTTAGGCATTCTTAACTTGTAAAGAATATACTACTTCATAATTCTTCTGAGTGACTAGGATATTTTATACCTGCTGCTTTACAAGTTCTTAATGTTTTATAGTCACTATTCATATTTTATTCAAAGTCTTCAAGTTCAAATTATTTTTTATCAAGTTTACATTAAATAGTGGTAATAGTTATTTAGTTAGTCTGCTGTTTCATAAATGTTTATCATTAGTTTCTGGAATAGCAGTATGTTGAGTGCATGTAAAATCATAAATGTATTTCATGCGAGTTGTACCTATTTGAAGAAGTGGTATATTCCTAAAGAATCCATAGATATTTTTTCCAGAATATCCAAAATTACTTGCAAATGAAGTTAGTACTGGAGAGATCGTATTTAGCAATCAGACTGATGTTCAATCTAGTCCTGAACAGGCATAGAAGATCTTTGTGGTCTCTTTTAATATGTTTTGAGATAGTTTGACTCAGTCTGAAATATTTGGATCTGTAACTACATATGTCTGTGTCCTGAAACTATAGGAGCAATTTCAGTGAAGAACAGTGAGACTTTTTTGTCTGCCATCTAGACTGTTAGAGAGAAAGGATAAAAAAATGAATGCATTTTAATGAATGGCCATAGAAATAGCAAGATCCAGAGAGGGCCTTGGTGGTTCAGGCTGTTAATAGCCTAGCACTTAGTTCCAGCTGCCTGTAATTATTGCAGGCTCGAATCCCACCAGGCTCAAGGTTGACTCAGCCTTCCATCCTCTCGGGGTAGGTAAACTGAGGACCCAAGATTGTTGGGGGCAATAAGATGACTTTGTAAAAATGCCGCTTAGTAATAAGCAGGCGTATACAATGGAAGGAAGGCTATTGCTGAGCGCATTGGGTTGTATCCCAAAAATTGTAAGCCGCCCTGAGTCTCCGGAGAAGGGTGGGATATAAATATGAATTTAAAAAAATGACTTAGACTGTTTAAATGCTGGTGTTGTTTTGTGACATTTTAAAATAAAAATGTTGGGTCCTGTGTGCAATAAAGACATTTAAATAAAGAGTGATTTGACCTTGTAACTGTAGACATTTTGTATGTAGGCACAAATGTCTCAGGCATACTCATAAAAATACTGTGTTGAACAGCTGAAACAGACTGAAGGCCATTCAGTTTGAAAAGAAGGTATACCTGTTGTCTTTTACATAAAGTTCAATTGGCATGGTTGCTGCTTTTACCATTCCACAGAGAAGAAGAAAAAGAAGGTTCATGTGACAAGCATCCTTGTGGTTTTGATATTCAGACACAGTGGGATGTCTGTAGAAAGGCTGTAATGCAACTAAAGAGTAACCTAGCAGTAAGAACAATTAACCAGTGGAATAGCTTGCCTTCAGAGGTTGTGGGTGCTCTGCAGTGGTGGGATTCATTTTTTTTTACTACCAGTTCTGTGGGTGTGGCTGGTGGGCGTGGCAGGGGATGGATACTGTAAAATCTCCATTCCCTCCCCACTCCTGGGGAAGGTTACTACCAGTTCTCCAAACTACTCAAAATTTCTGCTACCGGTTCTCCAGAACTGGTCAGAACCTGCTGAATACCACCTCTGGTGCTCTGTCACTGGAGATCTATTATTCATTCAGTTACTCATTCTGTTGTTCTGTTATTTGTAACAAAAGAATAAATAACCTGGATATTGCTTGGTGTCACTCAAGCAACTTCTCAGAGCAGCATGATTTCTTAAAATGTTTTATCTGGGCTGTGGAACTGCATTATAAATTTCAGCTCATTATACAGGTTCATGAACTTATACAGAGATGAAATTGGCTACTTTTCAGACGGCTGCAGAAAGAAGATTGGCAAGCAAAATGAAAGCCAGGTATGGATTTTATGAATGAGTTTCTGGGAACAGCATATTCCAGCTCTCAAATTAGCAGTGCATTTTAAAGTGTCCACAGTGGAGCAGCTCACTGAAGTGAAGCTACAGTTTGCAACTACAAATTGTGTGATATAATTTGCCCCAATTTAGGGATTATTTACACATTATAGAACCCACACAGAAGCTGTCAAAAAAAACACAAACTTCTCCCAAATTTGAATCCTCTGGGTCTAAGATTGCAGTACCGTTATGATGCTTGATGATGAACAGCATGTGGAGGCTGTGGGCAGGGGAGTGGGTATTATGTGAAGAGAAGCCTACTATCCATTCCCTTTGTTATGTATGTAGGTTTGAATGTTATTGGTTTATTTGAACTGTTCTTGTAAAATGTTAAATGGTATTGGTTTAAATAGTGCGGGAAGAAGCCCTTCACTCCCATTGGCTGGCAACTATGGCTGCTGGCTATAAGAAGCAGCCGTAGCCCAGCCAACTCGGGTCCATTCAAGCTGTAGTCACTGAATAAACTCTTTACTGAAGCTCCCCACATTTGACTCTTCATGCAAACTTAACACTGGCAACAAAGGTGGGATTTTCCTGAAGAAGAGACAACGCGGAAGGCGAACAGAAGAGCGAGATGGCTGCGCTGAACACCCCCCCAGCCACGTTCAATCCGGTGGCGGAAGACTGGGAATCGTATGCGGATCGCTTCCAGATGTACCTGGAAGGAAACGACCTCGCCGATATTCCCGAGAGATGGAAGAGGGCGGTATTTCTCACGCACTGTGGTCTGGCAGTCTTCAAGATGGCGAAGGCGTTGGTGGGAGCTGCAGAACTGAAGGTAATGGAATGGCCTGACTTGGAAAAGCTTTTAAGAGCCCATTACACCCCACAAGTATCGTGCCTCATTAAGAGACACGAGTTTTACCGTCGGGATCAAGGGGAAAGCGAGAATGTTAATGACTTCATGGCAAGTTTAAGGGACATTGGGGGTGCTTGTGACCTTACCAACTTAGAAGAGGCCATGCATGATCAGTTTGTCTTAGGCCTCAAAGATAAGGTCTTACAAAGCAAACTGTTAATGAAACCTAAGATCACGTTTAAGGAGGCCATTGAAGAAGCTGTTTCAGCGGAAGCCACCAAGTCCTCAGCAGCGGCCATGAAAAAGATTAACAAGGCCTCAAGCCAGGCCTCAAGCCATTCTGATGGGGAAAAATCCACAACAACCCATTGTGAGCAAATAGACTCTGATTCAGATTGCAGTGAGGTGGAGGAAGGGATTTTTAGACTCAGAATGGAGAAGAAAAGGAAAGACCCTGGGAGAAAGAGGCAAGAATTTTATTGCAGAGGCTGTGGGGGGCATCCCCACTGAATGCAAGTTCTTAGACACCATCTGCCTACGTTGTGAGAAAAGGGTCACCTAGCCAGAGTCTGCAAATCATCCAGAACTCCACCTAGTAGGAAGAAATTTCCTGAAAAGGATTTTAAGCCCAACAAATTCATTGAAAAGATGGGGCGCAATTCAGAAGCAAACGGGAAGAATGAAGCTCATCAAACAATCACCATTGGTCATTCTTCACCCTTGAGAAGCAAAAAGTACACGTGAAGGTGTTCATTGAAGGAAGGCCTTGCCAAATGGAAGTGGACTCAGGCTCTTATTTATCTATGGTGTCATGGGACACTATTCACAGGCTACTTCCCAACATTCAGAAGAAACATTTCCAGAAGCAAGCACTGACTCTTAAAGACTACCAAAGGAACAAGATTCCAGTAGTTGGAGCAAGAGATTTCAACGCAGTGTTGTTTAGGCCACACCAAACGTTTGCCTCTGACCATCGTGGACAAGGATCGCCCAAGCTTGCTGGGACTTGAGTGGTTCAATCCACTAGGCATCGAGGTGACTGGCATCAATCACATGAGCAACTCTGAATGGGAGGAGGCCTTGAAGTCTGAGTTTCCAGAGGTCTTCAGCAAGTACTGGGCAAGTATATGGGGACCCCTATCACTTTCAACCTAGATCCCAAGGTGCCCCAATTTGTTTAAAGGCCAGGAGGTTCCATTTGCTTTAAAGGAAAAATTGATGCACAATTAGATAAATTAATTGCTCATGGGGTTTTAGAGCCCACTGATCACTCAGATGGGAAACACCCATAGTCACACCAGTCAAGGCTGATGGGTCAGTAAGAATATGTGGAGACTATAAGGGGACACTGAACCATGCGCTGCAGCAGAGCGCATATCCAGTTCCAGTGGTGCATCATCTGTTACATTCACTTGGCAGGGGTACAGTCTTTGCCAAATTGACTTGGCCCAGGCATATCAACAACTAACAGTTGATGATGCCACTGCAGAGGCCCAAACCATTGTGACTCACAGAGGTGCCTTCAAATGTAAAAGGTTACAATTTGGAGTAAGCGTGGCACCAGGCATTTTTCAAAGTCTTATGGAAAGAATGCTTCAAGGACTGCCAGGGGTAGTGCCTTACTTTGATGATGTGTTAATCTCTGCTGAAAATGACACTCAGCTTCAAGAAAGACTCAGAGAAGTCCTTACCAGATTCAGAAAAGCGGGGTTAAAAGTCAAGGAAGAAAAATGCACATTTAAAACAGACAGGGTTGAGTTCCTGGGCTACATGATTGACAAGCATGGCATCCACCCTACTGATGCCAAGGTTAAAGCAATCAAAGAAGCCCCTAAACCTAAATGCAAAACAGATTTGCAAGCCTTCCTTGGACTCATTAACTTTTATCACATGTTTCTACCTCAAAAGGCAACCATTGCTTAACCTTTGCACAGATTGCTTGATAAGAAGGCTTTTGGATCTGGGGGAGGAAGGAACAATCAGCATTTAACAGTATTAAGAGACTAATCACATCTGATGCTCTATTGATACAGTTCTCTGAGAATTTGCCTGTTGTACTGACTTGTGATGCATCCCCTTTTGGAGTGTGGGGGTGGGGTTTGAGCCACAGGCTTCCCAGTGGGAGGGAAGCCCCTATTGCATTTTACTCTCGCACTTTGACCAAAGCAGAGAGGAATTATAGCCAACTGGACAAAGAGGCATTGGCAGTTGTTGCAGCTGTCAAGAAATTTCATGAATATCTGTATGGCAGGACATTTACCATTGTTACAGATCACAAACCTTTGTTAGGCATTGTGGCAGGAGACAAACCTACACCTCCTATCCTGTCACCAAGAATGTTGAGGTGGACTGAATTTCTTGCAGCTTATTCATACAAACTGATTCACAGGCCTGGCAAGGACATTGGACATGCTGATGCACTGAGTCGTTGCCCACTGCCTTGCCACAAGGAGGACTTTGAACCTGAAACACACACACCTTTTTCCTAGAAACTGTTGCTAAGCTTCCAGTTCATGCTGCTGAAATTGCCAGAGAGACTGCCAAAGACACTGTGTTGGCTCCTGTTATAGGCTGGATTAAGAAAGGTTGGCCTCTTCAAAATCTACCTCACCTTGCCCAACCTTTTAAATCCAGGCAAACTGAATTATCTGTATTAAGAGGATGTATTTTGTGGGGTAACAGGGTGGTTATTCCTGCAAAACTGCAAAGAGAGGTTTTGGAAATGTTACATGAGGGTCATCCTGGGATTGTAAGGATGGAGGGATTGGCCAGGAGTTATGTATGGTGGCCAGGTATTGACAAAATGGTTAAAAATTGGGTTGCATCTTGTCCCAATTGCCAGGTAATCAGGCCTGCCCCACCTCACGCCCCCCCACAGGAATGGGAATATCCTAGGGGACCATGGTCTAGGATCCACATTGATTTCGCAGGTCCTACTAGAGGGCACACTTTTCTGGTTATAGTAGATGCATATTCCAAATGGCTCAAGGTATTTCCCATGACATCCACCACAACTGATGCTGTCATCAAGCAGCTCAGAAAACTGTTTGTAACCCATGGGTTACCTGATGTTCTTGTCTCTGACAATGGCCCTCAATTTACATCTAACATTTTTGAATCCTTTCTAGCACAACAGGGTATCAGACATGCCCTTACTGCCCCTGGGCACCCTTTGGCTAATGGCCGGGCTGAACGCATGGTTACGCTTTACCAAAGAGAAGCTCCAGCAACTGGGTCCTGGGGACATCACTGAGAAGCTTGAAAACTTCTTAGTGTTCAGCACATCACTCACTGCTAGCCCATCTACTAACTTATCCCCAGCAGAGTTGTTGATGGGTAGGAAATTTAGGTCTTCCCTTGACCGCCTTCATCCCACTTATGCACCCAACGCACCACTGGATTCCACTTCCAAAGTTCGTACATTCAGTGTGGGTGATTCTGTTTATGCTAAGAACCTCATAGGTGAACCTTTGTGGATTCCTGCTAAAATAACTCAGATCACAGGCCCTTGTTCTTACAGGGTACAAACAGAGGATGGACTCCTCTGGAGCAGGCACATTGATCAACTCAGATCCAGGTTCCCTCTGGAACATCGCCCCTCTGTCTCTCTCTGGTTCCCTCACCTGTTGTCCCTTCTAGGGGAAGGGGAGGAACAGGAGGAAAATCAGCAAGCAAGAATCAACCCCTGTGTAATGAGCCATTATGACAGGAACCATCCCGAACCCTGTCACGATGCCAAGATCCATCCTTAGAAGTGGAAGATTGCACATCACTACCTGATTTGGGTGCTGACATTGGAATGGAGATGGGTTGGGAGGAGAGACCAGATTCTAACAGTCTAACAGGGTCTCCTTTCACAGGAAGTCCCAACAGGAAATGTCAGCAGACACATTTCCTCTCTCACTGGGTGAGAACGTTAAAACTTCTGAACCACGAAGGTCTCAACGTACACGTAAGAGCCCCACCTATTTAAAAGAATACATTAGATAGGTTGGGGTTTGGTATGGACTGAACCTAGGGGAGGGTGTTATGTATGTAGGTTTGAATGTTATTGGTTTATTTGAACTGTTCTTGTCAAATGTTAAATGGTATTGGTTTAAATAGTGTGGGAAGAAACCCATTGGCTGGCAACTACGGCTGCTGGCTATAAGAAGCAGCCGTAGCCCAGCCAACTCGGGTGCATTCAAGCTGTAGTCACTGAATAAACTCTTTACTGAAGCTCCCCGCATTTGACTCTTCATGCAAACTTAACACCCTTATTGTTCAGAGATTTTATATTCTGCCTACAGTCTGATTTAATGTAAATATTTCTAATCTTTTTCTAGGATGGCATATACAATCACCAGTAAGTTTCAGATGTGCAGGTGCATACAAATACAGTAATGTAATATAGCACAAAATAATTGAAGCCCAAAATAAATGAAGTCTAGCACAAAATAGCAAACTTGAAGCATTCCCACTATATAATTTTTTTTTAAAAAAAACATAAGTTGTATATATATATATTTGTGTGCATTTATAATTTGGATCGAAAAGCCATTTGTAAATAAGATCAAAAATCATCAACACAGTGAGAAGGGACTGAATATAGAATTTAAGTAAAATCTGAAAATTTAACTGAAGGATTAACCATGGCAAATTATCTGAAATAAGAAAGTTTGAATGTTGTAGAAAGAAATTAATAAAGAAATGATTACATAGGCATTCCCAATCCTATATAGTAGTTCTCATGATAAAATAGGATTTTGATAAATTACTAATCCTGGGTTAGCAACAATGGTATTTTTGTACATTACAATGGTTCATTTAAAAGTTACTTGTAATTCATCTCATGTGCAACCTGCTTCCCTATAACTGTGTCTTACTCCCCCACCCACATCTTTCCCAAATTCAAATCCTACATCAGTGTAATCATTCTAGGCATCTGATGAAGTGAGGTGCAGCTTAATGACTTATGCTTTTTGCTAAAAATTGTTAGTGGGAAAAGATGCTTCAAAATGTCTGTTTTGTTTTTACTTCCATGAACTGACACACTTTTCTTACAATAACTATGCCTTACAAATACCTAATAAGGTCTATGTTGAATAGACAATGTAGTAGTCTATAAATTTAGTCCATAAATCTATAAAATTATTTCTAGTGGCATCCAATAGATTTGTCTAGAACCCAGATGCAACAGGGCATAATTTGAAATAAATTTTAATTTACCTAAGGAAAAGTGCAAAGCTTTGCACTTCTATCCTCTTGCTGGACCTCCTTCAAGAGTTATGCATTTCTCGGTTTATCAAGAGCTCAACACTGCGTTACCACAGAGTTGGATTGTGGCAGTGTACTGTGAATGAACCTTACCTTTAATTAGTGCAAAGATTTTCCTAGTCTCTTCTTATTTTCTACACAAACCCATAGAAACACTCTTTGCTTTGTCCCAGGCTAGTGATAAGGCATTTTCCTACTGTGATGCTGGTTGGTTTTTCTTTCTTTTTAATCTAACTGCCAGATCCCAGATTAACAGTGTATCCAGGGGTGGGATTCAACTGGTGTTATTACTGGTTCGGTACTTACATTTTGCACGTGCATGTGCGCTTTGCACACAAGTGTGCCAGACACGCACTGTGCACGCATGTAATACAACAAAAGCTGTGCCTTCCGGACAGCTGAAAAGTGCTGCATGCAGGAGCGCATTTGAAAAAAGCCTTTTTTACTGATTTTTCAGCCTCAGCTGTGCTCCGCAAAGCACCTGAGGTTAAAAAAGCAGGAAATAAAAGGTCAGGTAAGAGCCCGGGCGGGCGGGTGGGCCAAACAGCAGCAGACACAGAACCGGTTTGGTGTCTGCTGCTCTTCAGAGCTACCGGTTCTACAGAGCCGGGCAGAACCAGTAGCATCCCACCCCTGAGTGTATCTAATTTTCACCAATATGCAATCTTTCTTTGCTGTGGCCTAAACTGCATAGCTGTTTCCTGATTTATTTCCCTCAAAATAATCTAAACAACTCCTGAAGATAAGGGGTGATGGGGGTGAAAGAAGTTGGAGGATTATAAAAGTTGCCCAGTAAAGGAAGCCCATTATGGATGGTTTTGCCATGGCTGACGTCTCCTGCTGTTTGCATCCATTGCAGCTGATTGGGAAAGGAATTCTCTTACGTACAAATAGAGGTTCAAAAAAAGTTTTGCTAATTGGATTTAGTTGCTAATTGGATTCTAGTGCCTCTTATCCATTCCTTCTTCAGAATCTGAACTGCAGCTGTCTCAGCCAGCAACAGTCTCATAAAAAGGGGAGGGTTGAGAGATTCTCTGTTTTTATCCATGTTAAACATTATAGTTGGGAACAGATAATAGAGCCAGTGATAATAAATATTTAATTTTCAATTATCAAAGGATCAAGCCTCCAAAACAAAAGAATCTTGGGAACCCAGTTATTACAATACATGTTCAATTTGCTCAGTTTGATATAGTGAATAAGGTGCTGGCCTAAAACTAGGAGACAGTGAGTTCTAGTCCTACTTTAGTCATGAAAGCTGTGGCTGGGTAACTAGGGCCAGTCCCTCTCTCTCAGCCCAATACACCTGACAGTGATTGTTGTGGGGAAAATAGAAGGAGGAAGGAGTATTAGATATGTTCACTATCTTGAGTTATTTATAAAAATAATAAAAGATGTGATTTTAAAGAAGACTTAAAGTGTTCAGATTTATATATATACACACACATCTATGTTTTTGTAGATTTTCACAGGTAAAGGTATGTAGGTCTTGGTGTATTCGGGTCTTGTCCCGTGTAAGATTGAGAATACCTTGGCGACGTTTCGACGAGATCCCACTTGCCATCTTCAGGCTGGTGTCTTCGGCTTTGTGCTTGTGCCAGCAAAGCGTGATCTGAGCTGCCTTCTCTCTATAAATACTGGAGGGGAGGTGTGGTGTGCTGGCTCTGTTATAAGCAGGTTGGTTGGCTGTGTTGTTGGCTGTGTTGTCGCTTCTTGATTGGTTGATGGAGTTGATATCTGCTGATTGGTTGGCTGTGTTGTTGGCTGGGTTGTCGCTTCTTGATTGGTTGATGGAATTGATGTTTGCTGACTGGTTGGCTTTTTCGTAAGAACCTGTGTGGCTGAGGTAATGGCTGTGTGTCTTCAGCCTTTTGTGTTGTAACTACCTGGGTAGTGGGCTGTGTGATAACCTTCTGAGTTTTATTGTTGTGACATCCTGGGTCTTGTGCTGTAATCTCCTGGGTCATTGGCTGTGTTGTAACCTCCTGAGGTTTTGTGTTGTAACTTCCTGAGTTCCGTGATGTAATATCCTGAGTGGAAGGCTGTGATGTGCCATTTCGGGCTTTGGTTTGGCTCCAAGTTTGAGGTCTGGCTATGTGTTCATAGCGTGTGTCAGTTTGCTTAGTTTGGGGATTGGAGGGGGGGTGTAGCAGCTGGTGATGCAGATGTGGTCTGGTTTCTGGACAGTGGTTGCCTTTCGTCTGTGGGATGGGTTTGGGTTTGAGTCTGGTGAGGGAGATTGGTGGTGGCATCATGTGTTGTTTTGGGTCCGGTATTGATTTTCATGGCTGGGACTCATTTGTTGATTAGGGCTAGTTTCCAGATGTCTGGTAGGTGGGAGGTATCATCCAGTTTATTCATGTTATGGGGGTGTTTCTCTATTTCAATGGCTTCCCTAATTATTCTCTTGTTGAAGTGTTCAGTATTGGAGATTAATTTGGTTCCCTCAAAATCAATTTCATGTCCTGTGACTTTAAGGTGCTGGAAAAGGGAGTAAGTTTTTTCTTCTTTTCTGACTGCGTTCTTGTGTTCTGCGATGTGTGTGTTTATTCTGCTGTTGGTTTGTCCAATGTATGTGGCTGGGCAAATTTTGCATGGTATTTTCCTTGGTTTTCTAGCTGGATCTTGTCCTTGGGGTTTCTTAAGATGTTGGCTATTTTTTGGTCAGTGCCGAAGGCTGTCCTGATATTGTGTTTGTGGAGAATATTGCTGATTTTATCTGTGGTGCCTTTGATATATATATATATATATTCTGACCAATTAACACATATGACTGGTTGTTGAGGTGAAACAGTTTATTCCAGTACTATTATAAGAGCTAAATATATAAACAAATGCTCTTGCAGCAGTTAGCTGACAAATTCTAATGTAAACTCTATAACAAATATTTAAGACATATACAATAAGGGATATAAGAATTATTAACTATGCAAGTAAGTGAGAATGGCTTAAGTGGTTTCTGATTAACTGATAAGGATGATTTTTACTTGTATGATAAACACTTATGCAGATTAAAGAATAGCAAAGAATATATCCTCTATGTATGCTTACTTTGAAATGAACCCTACTTTATTCAGCAATTGGTGCTGGAGATTGCTCAGTGGAGTGTCAAGGCAAAGAATTCCTGTTCCACCTGGACTGTGATTTGAGCAGGAAGGGCCAGAGTTATAAAATACATTGTCTTTTGAGATGGTTTTTCTTTTATTCCTACCCCTTCACTTTAGTTTCCGAGTCCTAGATCTGTAGTCTTAGCAAGCAAATCAACAAAATAGTTGTCAAGTTTCAAATTCTCCAAAACATTTCTGAAGGAGGATTAAGTAAAGGAACAAGAGGAAGGAAAATTTAAAAAAATTAAAGATGATGATAAATCCCCAACATTTCTATTGTATATTAAAACAGATAGAAGCCAAGACCAACATGTCCATATAAAGTAGAATAGATACATTATGAACCTCCAAAACGTTCATTGCTGGAACAAACTAGCAGATCAATAAATGGCCCAAAGGTTTGACTACATGGATTTTGCCAGGCCGGTGACATGTTGAACCTCTGTTTCTGAAGTAGTCAAAATGCTGACATGCTTACAACAATCCACAAAAATACAAGACACAAACATCTAAATCTATTGTGTTTACTTTAGAATCTCTTCTCTCCCTAGAATTCTCAACGCACAAGGAGCCTCATTCAGATTTAAATGGCAAGAGGTCAGTTCCAGCCACAAAGCAACATATTGTATGTTTTAATATTTTACTAATAGGCAAGTGCAACTTGATTCCCATCATGACTCCTTTTGATTTGTACTATTTATTCTTTCCTAAATAGCTTTTCACAAGGGAGAGGGGGCAGAAGAAAGAAGCAGACGATAGTGCCTTTGAAGAAGAACAATAAGATTTCTTTATGGAAGGGGGATGCTTTATTGTCCTGGTGGTTGCTGCAGCCCATTGCATGGCAACCAATGAAAAGCTTTTAGGCAGGGAAACAAAAAACAGATGTAATAACAAATATAGCTGTTATCCTCTTTAATGATGCTGGAAGGGAGCTGACAGCATGTTACACTGCCAACTATGGCCCTATTTTCCACAAAGTGCTCTCTCAGTGGCTTTCAAATGTGAGTCAGAACTTACAAGCAGGGAATGTGTACGTACAGACATATGTTCATTATACCATTTAAAAAGGGCTGATTTGTTTCTGGCAGCCAAAGGCTGTACAAACCCTGACTAACATAAAGAGTTAGGGACATTCACCCTCTAGGCCATAGTTGTTGCAGTTAATAGTTACCTTGCTAATGCTCTATCTCAGCTCTTGTATTAGTAGTACTTGAGGGCTAACTCAGTTTGTGCTGAGAACTGCCCCAGTGCCCGTGTTTTTCCACAAACTAAAAAGAGTTTGTGGAAGATCAAGGAGTAACTACAAGTTACAGAGGACTTGATTGTTTTTTCTTTCTTTCTGTCTGCTTGAAAAGCTTCAGTAATTTATTGCGCTGAGGTGAAGTGCTATTTTCAATTTGCTGTGATGTTGAAATGACAGAGGATTGAGTTTAGAAAATTTGAATGAATACCAATCCTACCATTTTTATTTTTTTTTATTATTATTATTTTTTATTCATATTTATATGCCGCCCTTCTCCAAAGACTCAGGGTGGCTTACAATTTTTGGAGCGCAACCCAAGGTGCTCAGCAGTAGCCTTCATTCTATTGCATATGCCTGCTTATTACTAAGCGGCATTTTTACAAAGTCAGCTTATTGCCCCCAACAATCTTTGGGTCCTCAATTTACCTGCCCCGAGAGGGTGGAAGGCTGAATCAACCTTGAGCCTGGTGGGATTCGAGCCTGCAGCAATTGCAGGCAGCTGGAATTAAGTGCTAGGCATTTAACAGCCTGCACCACAAAGGCCCTTTGGATAGACAATGTGCTAATTTGGGATAGGTTTGAGCAACTTTCTTGCCAAAAGGGGAAGACATATTCTGTCCCAGTGACTTGTCCATATAATGCATTTGCCAAGTAGAAGCAGCAGAGAGTTGTATTTCATTGATTAAATTATCTGTTAGAAATGCAGTGCATTAAAGGATTATATTTTGAAAGTGGCTTTGATTTTAGTAAGTATGATCACCTCTATCTAGACTCATACCAATCGGGCTTCAGGCCCGGATACAGCACGGAGATGGTGTTGGTCGCACTGGTGGATGATCTCTGGAGGGCACGGGACAGGGGTCATCCCTCTGTTCTAGTCCTATTAGATCTCTCGGTGGCTTTTGATACCATCGACCATGGTATCCTACTGTGACGCCTCAAGGGGTTGGGAGTAGGGGGAACCGTTTTGTGGTTTTACCGCTCGGGCAGTATGCAGATGGTGTTGGCGGAGGGGCAGGGATCAGCGCCGAGGTCCTTCCTTTGTGGGGTGCCTCAGGGGTTGGTTCTCTCGCCCCTCCTGTTCAACATTTATATGAAGCCACTGGGTGAGATCATCCGTGGTTTTGGGGTGAGGTATCATCAGTATGCTGATGATGCCCAGCTTTTCATCTCCACCCCTAACCAACCCAGTGACACCCTCAACATGATGTCCTGGTGCCTGGAGGCGGTGCAGGTCTGGATGGGGAGGAACAGGCTCCAGCTCAACCCAGCCAAGACCGATTGGCTATATGTACTGGCGTCTCGCGCTGTCCAGGATATTCCATCATTAACTATGGGGGGAGAGGTGTTGCTCCCCTAGATAGGGTGCGCAACTTGGGCGTCCTCCTGGATGCATGGCTCAGTTTGTAGGAGCAGGTGGGGGTCGTGGCCAGGGGGGCATTTGCCCAGGTTCACCTGGTGTGCCAGTTGCACCCCTACCTGGACCGAGACGCCCTACGTATGGTCACTCATGCACTCATCACTTCCTGTCTGGACTACTGCAATGCTCTGTACATGGGGCTGCCCTTGAGGACCACCCAGAGGCTTCAACTGGTCCAGAATGCAGCGGCATGGGTTGTGATGGGAGTGTCCCGATACTCCCATGTTACACACCTCCTGTGTGCACTGCACTGGTTACCGGTTGCCCTTCGGGTGAGATTCAAGGTGCTGGTCTTGACCTATAAAGTTATTCATGGCTTAGGACTGGGATATCTATGGGAGACCCTGCTGCCAGCGACTGTTTCCCATCGTCCTGTGTGCTCTCACATACGGGGCCTCCTTGGGGTTCTGTCAGCCAGACAATGTCAGCTGGTGACCCCTAGGGGTAGGGCCTTCTCTGTGGGAGCACCTACCCTATGGAACCAACTGCCCTGGAGCTTGGGTGGCCCCTGACCTCCGCTCTTTTCCGGGCCTAAAACATGGTTGTTCCAACTCGCTGATCTGGACTAAGGGGTGTGTGTGTGGGAGTTTTAATGACTGTTTTTTAGTGTTTTAGATTATAATTGGGTTTCTTATTGGATTTAATCTCTTTTTAATTGTATATTTGTATTGTTTTTATTGTACACCTCCCCGAGTCCTTAGGCAGATGGGGAGGCTTAGAAATCTAATTAAAATAAATTAAAATAAATAAATAAAAAATAAATACATTTTAGATGAAAAAGTTTCAAATAAAATGGCCGTGCTTTCACAATAGAAAATTAGATAGTCAGCTCATCATATGAAACTTCTAAACAAAATTATTAGAATGGGCACTGGATGAATTGATCACTCATTTTTATGTCCAATTTACCTAATTCACTGCCCATTCATTGTTGGCTCTATGCCTTCTTGTTTCATCACACACATTTCTTAAGTCCCGCATCCCTACTATATTCAACTTATTTTTATATTTCTCCTGCCATACTCATACTTGTATACACAATTGTTTTCAGTTCCTTCAACCAATATTCAGCCCTTGCAACATACCACACACCAGCCATTACCTTTCTACTAACATTCATAAATTAAATCTATGTTGGTTGCTTCCATAATATTTTCCTGGTAACATCATGGAAGAGGCTTGCATTTCCTTTTGCGATTGTATTTTTTATAAATTCTAAGTGAAACCTACACCTCTGAAATTCCCTAATACAATTTCCTCTAAGTATTAATCAAGTTCAAACTTGCTAAGTGTTCTTCAAGCATAGCCAAGGTTCATAACGCCATCTGCTGGGATTGTCATCCAGAAATAGTCCACAGGAATGTTCAACTTTGGGTTTTAATTATACGGTGAACATGCTACCAATTTCTCTTTATATTAGTAGTTCATCTTAAAAAGTTTCCAAATATAATTGATAAGAATGGAATCTGTTCATTTAATTAGCTTTTTGTTCTTTTCCCTTCCCTTAGTTCCCCACAATCTAAATTGTATGGCTTATTCCATTACTTTTCTGGATCAGCAATAT
This sequence comes from Naja naja, assembly GCA_009733165.1. Taxonomy (NCBI): domain Eukaryota; kingdom Metazoa; phylum Chordata; class Lepidosauria; order Squamata; family Elapidae; genus Naja; species Naja naja. The sequence continues at coordinate 102,570,323 of CM019149.1, read as the reverse complement.
CAGTGCTGCCATCATGAAATGAAAAAGAAACCATTTATTTCCTTCCTAGTAACTAAAGTAAGTAGACTTTCCTGATCTGCAGGAGACCTACCCTGTGCTATTAACATGTACAAACTGACTGGGTTTAGACATGATTTTTAATCATGATTTGTTGTAACCACTGTTGGTTGAAAAGGCAATAAAAACCTGGTCACACATCCTAAACTATAAATCATGACTTACATAATACAACCCACAGTGGCAACCCAATGGAAACATACTACAGTTTAGTACAGCCATGGGCAAACTACGGCCTGGGGGCCAGATCCGGCCCGTTTGGCTGTTCTATGAGGCCACGGAGCTGAAAGAGCGGAGGGTTCTCTTGCTCTCCCAGAAGGCTACGTGAAGTAATCTAACTTTGAATTTATATTAGTTCACACAAACTCCATCCATGCTTTTGTTCCAGCCCTCTGGTCCAGTTTAAGAACCCATTGTGGCCCTCAAGTCAAAAAGTTTGCCTACCTCTGGTTTAGTACAATGTGAGCACCGCATCCCTGCTCACCTATTCATAAACAAATGTAACATTCTTAGGCTGGTGGTGCAGTGTAAGTATAGAAAATAAATATTTTTCCTAGATTAGAACTCTAGAGAGTAAGCACTTGAGAATATGACAAATAGCTATTTTCATATTTAGCAAGTAATCCTATATGCATCATCTTACAACATTTGCTCTACTAACATTTGCTCTACTTTCACTTCCAATAGGGATTAATTTCAATGACACATATAAGGCTACCTTTACCATTGTTACTTACTAATAAAATGGTTCTTGGTAATTTTTAACTTGACTCTGATTATTTGCATTAAAGAATAAATTAAATCACACTTTGTCTTAATATGGGTTTTTATTTCTGGTGTGCATTATCGTGAACTGCTGTGAATACAATGTATAAAGCAGCATTTGTCAACCTCAGCAACTTTAAGATGTGTGAACTTTAACTCCCAGAATTGATACTATAATCTCATGGATGGCAATCTACACTCCTGAGTTGGGCTTTTGGGGAGTTCAAAGTTCTCAACTACAATGGCTGAAATTGGTGGATCCTCATCATACTGAGGAAGGAAACAACAAAAACTACAACTATAAAATTCCCAAACACCCAAGAAGAACTGGGCTTTCTTACTTTGGATCAATCGTTATGGCCACTAAAATGTTATATGTTGTTCCCCTCATGGCTCTTAAAACATATTATCCATCTCTTTAGTAAGAAGGTTATAAAGACAACATATTGGATTACTTTGTTGGAAAGCAGGGGAATATTTCTTCATATTGTAAAATATACCCAAGCAAAGATGTTTTTATATGCTAGAAGGTGGCTTTACTTTAAATATCAGTTAGTGCTTATTCCCCATTTAGGTGAGTCTTAAATGTAATGAAACTACTCTGTAATATATTCACTAGGTATAAAGTGAATGTTTTGCTTAAGGGTAAATGAATCTGTCACTTTTTGTTTGCTCCAAGTCTCCTTTTCCCCATCTTCATTTTATTTCCACATAAATATGGAATTTTATTAAAATCTACACAAGCAGTTTTGTTGCAAGCATTTCTCCTATTGTACACATTTGAAAAGAATATTGTATTCAAATGCATATCTGAAAGTTATTTTCACTAGGCAAACATGACCCATTGGGTCATCCTTTCAGAGATATTTTCTTACCTAAACAGAGAATGACCATGGGTGGATAGTTATTAGTTTGGTTTTAAAATTAAAGAAGGGGCTTCATTTTATTAAAGAAGATGCAAGATAATTATAGATGCTTTTCATTTAAGAAAGGATGCTTCTGATGACAACATTTATGGTTGATCTGCCATTCTTTAAGAATTCTTCAATGTACATGATTCCTAAAGACCACTCAAATATTCAGGTACCTATTTTGTACCAAGATATACTCTATAAGATCATCCAAGATCAGCTTTCCTGAGTTCCATGCAGACTTCATAAGCCATTGTAATCAACATGGTTTAATCTTTGGAATTCTCAGACTCTCATTCCTAAAGACTGGCAGCTGGGCTAGCATCCACAAGTACTACTGCAAAATTAAACTTTTGTTGAAGTAAAATGCTTGTTTGGAAAGGAATGGTATTCACCGTGTGAAATTAAAATTAATTTGGGTCATTTGCCAGGCAGGTTTTAAAATGCACAGTTCCATACTTTTTAGAATTACCCAAGTACATTTAAGGAAAGTGAAAATATTGCCTGAAATTCCTTGAAATTCTGTAGCTGAAATCCATGGAAATACCTGCTTACTTCGCTTGATCAATCAACAGCAGCCTTTGAAGATAACTTCAAGGTAGAGTAAGATACAATGTAGACTGCATATAATTGATAAAATCTGGGTCCAATTTAGTCAAAAGATGGAAAATATATCTGCACAAATGAAATGCCAGCTCATTTTGTCACTTCATGGGAATATGTAAAGGGGTAGGGATGGGGAAGCAGCTGTCAACAGCCAGGTTGCCAGGAACCTCAGCCAGAGAAGACTTCATTGCAGCTGCTCCAATAAGCCAGGTGTAGATAGTGGGCTTGATGACAACTTAATTAATACTTTTTGATTATTATTTAAATATATATTTCTCTTCTGTAGCTTGAATAGTCAGGTTACAGAATAAATATTGCAAACATGCTGTACAACACTGCATTATTTTGTCAACGTGAAAACAGCACATTTGTCTATTTCTTTATAACATTTGTACCATAGATTGCCCAGTAAATTTGTAATCATTTCCCCAGTAATGATTAATTCATGGCTCTCCAAATTCCCAAGGTTACCATGTGTAGTGGAATGTAATCCAAATTAGTGCATTTCAGAGAAACAAGAGACAGCAAAGTTTGGTTGGGAGGAAGAAAGTCAAGGCAGCTCCTCCCTGGAAGTTTTCAGAGTATATCTTTAATGATGCAAGTCATTTCCTTTAGTGTTGCAAGGTTTTTGATTATACTATATTGTAGGTGATGAACAATAAAGAAAACTGCTTAGAAAAAACTGTTGTTCGTTTTTATTGGTCTTTGGGCCTAACACTACTGTTTTTATAGCCTGGACTACCCTGTACTATCCTTTTGGAGTGAGCAATATCTTGATATCTGTCTCTGCTAGAATGTAGCAGGTACTCCCAGACAGATTTTGCATAATTTTGTATTGTACACCAGTTGCAGCCTTTCTTGGTTCAGGATTCCCTGCACTCAGTCATTTAGCCCCTAGTCATCTCACAGACTATTGTAATGTGCTCTACATGGGGCTATCCTTGAAGAACATTTGCAGGATATAGGTAGTGCAGAATATGGCAGCATGGGCAGTTTTGTGGGCTCAAAGAATGGCCCCTGTAACACCACTGCTCTATGCATTGGTTGCCAGTCTGCTTCCAGGTGCAATTCAAGGTGCTGTGATCACCACTAAAGCTCTTCATGGCATGGGTCCAGGTTATTTGAGGGAACATGTCACCCCATTGGGATTGGTTCATCCTACTTGTGCTGGCAGAGGAGGTATGCTGCGGATCCAGTCAGCCCGATTATTGGCTGGCAGGGTGCAGGAGGAGAACCTTCTACTCTGTGGCTCCTGCCCTCGGTAACATCTTAAACACCCCCCATGTGAAGATGGCCCCAATCTTCCTATCCTTTTGTAAGGGCCTAAAGACCTGGCTTTACCAGTTGACCTGGGGTCTCAATGAGGGAATAGCCCAGTGGAAGTGGTTGATCAAGTAATAACAGGTCTGATCTTTTCTCATTCAGCCCCCACCCTCAATTAGATTTTAATCTTTGATTTTAATTTATGTTTTAATGTAGATTTTTTTATGACTGCAACCCATCCAGAGTTACCTTATTGCCAATAAATTTGATGAATAAATATCTTCATTTCTTTTGGTCAGTTTGTCATACAGTACATCCATACTATATACATACATTTAATTTTCAGGTCCCTTGCTGGCCAGGAAATCCAATAGTAAGAAGGAACATGTATTTCCAAGAGGAAGAACAGACAGAGATCTTTAGAAAGATGCTGATTTTGTTTCATTTAAACCAAAACCTGGGAGTTGCATATATCATAATATATAGCAGGCAACATAAAGCATGCAAAGATTTCTGTGAGTATCCTTTTGTCCCATCCTATTTAGATAAATAGGAAAAAAATAAGAATCCCATCTCATTCACTAGACATTCCATATAGAAGTTCTCTAATTCTGAAAGTATTGGATGGGCAGGGCATTGTTAATGAACTGTTCACCTTCAAACTTCACATAGCCTTTATTTCTGAGCCAGTTGGGAGGCTCTTAGGTATATTATTGAAGTGCACTAGTTTACTTTTCCTGAGGAATTTCAGTATTGATTTTGAGACTGTCATACCAAGAGTGGCTCAGGACTTCAATGTCTTCTTAAGATGAATACAGATCTGTTCCAAATGGTATCTCACAGCAAAACATTTGAAATACTGGAGATGGTGGGACCTTTTGTGATTCTATTGTTATTTTTTATTTATTTATTTTATTTATTAATTTGACTTTTATGCCGCCCCCTCTCCAAAAAGGACTCAGGGCGGCTCACAGCTAAAACCACACAATAAATTAATTAAATAAAACCATATTAAACAAACCAAGTCAAATTCCTATAAAACCCCACAATTTATTGAATCTTGGTCAGTTTTAGATTGATGGCCAATATAAATATCACTCACTGCATAAGTGAATGACTATCAAAATGGTGCAACCCAAGCAAATGATGGCTTTCTGAACAAGTTTGGAACATTTCCAGTAACATTGGTTAGTGGCACCCTAACTGATCTATAGGGTCCCTAAAATCTTCCCTCCCTTCCCCCCCACTTTGTCATAGAATTATTTAAGTCCTGTATTTTAATAGGGAGATGCAAATGAATAAATGGATGAAACATGGAGAACAACTCCTAGAGCAGATTATATTGTGTACCGAATGAGGTTGCTCATTTTGATTAAAATAAGTTTGGTTTTTTTATTCTAAGCTATTACAATAATTTGATGATTAGCAACATATGAAGAACAGTTGCAGGAATTGGGTATGGCCAGTCAAAAGAAAGAAGGACTAGGGATGACATGACAGCAGTATTCCAGTATATGAGGGGCTGTCTCAAATAACTTATTTTCCAAAGTATCAGAAGGCAAGACAAGAAACAATGGATGGAAACTAATCAAGGAGAGACACAACCTGAAATTAAGAAGAAACTTCTTAACAGTGGGGGCAATTAACCAGTGGAACAGCTTGCCTTCAAAAGTTGTTGGGGTTCATCACTGGAGGATTTTAAGGGAAGACTGGATAGTCACCTATCTGAAATGGTATCGGATCTCCTTCTTGAGTGGGGGTTGGACTAGAAGACCTTCAAGGTCTCTTCCAGATTTATTCTGTTTGACTGTTTTTGCAGATCCAGGACTTCAAGCAGCAAATCATAGTTTAATAGTTTACCTTCTTCACTTATCTTTTAAGGAACCAAAGAAGCATGTGGATTGACTGACCAGTTGAAAGCAAGATCAAGGGAACATTGGCTTCAGCTATCTGGGTCAATAATTCAGTCCATATATGTTTAGTTAAATGTTTGATAAGTTGCTATCTACTTGCTTAATTACCAAACAACCTGCATCTCAATCTAGCTTCTTAGGACCTACATTAGGTACAAGTGACCTTTTGTTACTCAGGTGATCCCTAGGAATAAAAGCATGCCTTGATTTGAAAGTGACATTGGCACAATTGTGCTGATTTTCTAAGTGGTTAGATGAGATGACAAATGGAAAGAGTAGAAACTGACATAACTAAAAAAAGAGAAATTAGGTGCAATTGAGTGGAAGAGAGGACATTAGGAGAAAATATAATGGCAAAACCTCAACTGTGTTAAACTGTCACACTCACATTGATTTGAACATCCAGTCTTTTTTGGCTTCAGGGGTAAAATGTGCCATTTGCCCAGTCTCAGATATTTTTGATTATGTGAAGAAAAATGGCATGAAGAATGAAAAAGGAAAAAGGAGGGAGGTCTAGAAAGTGGGGTTTGATCTGGTAGAAAGCAGTGAGAAAACTGAGTGGCATTGTTGCATTGCACTTTCCTTTGAAAATAAACAAATTGCTATATTATTCTTCCAATTGTCTAGAACATTGTAATATGGAATCAGTAGGTAGCTGCTTAGAGGATGAATAGGTATTCTGGCTCTGTGCTGCTTTTGGTTTTGAACTGATTCTTAGATCTCCTGCATTTCTTACCCAAAGGAACACAGCTTACACTACAAGTAGTTAATCAAAGTTACTAAAACTTGGATATCAAAACCTTGGCAGTGTTTTCTTCTTTTGGATATCAGAAACTCTGCAGTCAAAATGCATGTCATCTTCCTAACAGATTTTGCAGGCTTCAGCAGTTCTACTCAGGGAATGAAAAAGAGAAACAAAGGAAAGCAAAACAAAATAACTCAGCTTGCTGATTTGCTTTCTAGGGACAAAGGCTCAGCTAAAATGGGCAAAACCAAAGAAAATAAGTGCACTGTCTAAACTGACTAAAGTCCTAACACATATAGATGTCACTGAAGATAAATACCCACCACTTTAATTGCAGAACAAAAATGGAACATAAACGATCCACATATACAGTGGTTTTATTTCATGTAAATATTAGTATTGTATTAATAGCCCAAAGAACAGTTCCAGCTATTCACTGATAATTTTTATTTTCAGTCAAGAATATTTTGGTTTATTTGCATTGATTGCTATAGAACTCCTACTTAAACCCTATATTTTTTTTCTTCTGTAAACTTTACCTTACAACAATATCAAATACCAATCGCCCTGTGCGTGCGCACAGGCGGGGACTCCTCGGGGTGCCGTCGGCTAGACAATGTCAGCTGGCAGTGCCTCGGGGAAGGGCCTACTCTGTTACAGCCCCCGCCTTGTGGAATCAACTCCCTTTGGAGCTCCGTTTGGCTCCTGATCTTCCCTCCTTCCGCCGCGATCTGAAGACCTGGTTGTTTGAACAGGCTGGGCTGGACTGACCTCCTGGGGGTTTTTAATTTATTTTTAATTGTTTTTAGTGATTGGGCTTGTTAGATTTAATTCTTTTTTAAATATTTATTGTTGTTGTGTTTTAATTGTGAGCTGCCCCGAATCCTTGCGGAGAGAGGGCAGCATACAAGTCCAATTAAATAAATAAATAAATAAATAAATAAATAAATAAATAAATAAATAAATAAATAAATAAATAAATATTAACTTGTAGATATACAATATAATATAATGAATAATGTTAAATTACTACTTACTGGAGTTCTAGGCGGGTGTGAAGCCCTCCTTTTGAGATGCGGGTCTGAGAGTCAGATGAGCTTGCTGCTCACATACATTTCCCCCAGCTGTGTGGCAGCTGCCCTGCCTGGGCTGCTTGACGCCATCTCGGGTTTGGTGGTGGAGTTCCCAGGACTTATCATTCTGGGTGACTTGAACCTGCCCTTTCTCGGGGCGGCATCAGCTTTGACCCAGGAATTCATAGCCTCCATGGCGGCCATGGATCTGACTCAGGTGTTTGATGGCCCAACTCATGAGGGGGGCAGCATGCTTGACCTGGTTTTTGTCTCGGAGCAGTGGTGTAATGATCTGGGGAGTGGCGATCTTATTATCCACCCCGTCCCATGGTCAGATCATTATCTCCTACGGCTGGCTTTTCGACAAGCTGCCCTACACTGCTGGGATGAGGAGCCTCCTAGGTGGTTCTGCCCCAGGCGCCTGATGGACCCGGAGAGGTTCCAGGCAGAACTGGGGTTTTTTCCTACATCCCTGGTCCACAGCTCTGCCGAGACCCTGGCAGCCGCTTGGCAACGGGTGGCCGTGGGGGCCCTCAACAGAGTTGTCCCCATGCGTCCCCTTACCCGTTGCAGATCCCGTGTGGCTCCCTGGTATACCGAGGAGCTCTGGGAGATGAAGCGACGGAGAAGGGGTCTAGAGAACAGGTGGAGGTCAACCCGCTCCGAGTCTGACCGAGCCAAGTGGAGAGCCTATATCAGGACCTATCTGGCAGCTGTGAGAGTGGAGAGAAGGGTCTATTTCTCCACTCTCATAGCATCCGCAGGAAACCGCCCAGCCGCCCTGTTTGGGGTCACCCACTCCCTCCTTCAGCAGGGGGTTGCGGTGGATCCCTTGCGGGGTCGAGCTGAGGAATTTGGTCAGTTCCTGCAGGATAAGATCGCTTGGATTTGGGGGGGGGTTGAACTCCAATTTGCTGTGGTCTGATGCCGAGGGTGCAAATGGTCTAGCTAATGTAATCTGGACTGAGTTTGATCCTGTTTCTGAGGATGAAGTGGACAGGATTATGTGACGACTGAGTTCCACCACATGTTTGTTGGACCCGTGCCCTTCCTGGTTGGTCTATGCCTCCAGGGAGGTGACATGCAGCTGGCTCCGGGCAGTGGTCAATGCTTCTCTGGGGGAGGGTACCTTTCCCACTGCCTTGAAGGAGGCGGTGGTGAGGCCTCTCCTGAAGAAGCCTGCCCTGGACCCAGCCGAATTGAACAACTTTCATCCGGTCTCCAACCTTCACTTCCTAGCGAAGGTTGTTGAGAGTGTGGTGGCTCAACAATTTCCGCTTTTCCTCGAGGAAGCGGATTACCTGGATCTGTACCAATCGGGCTTTCGACCCGGGTATAGCACGGAGACGGCATTGGTCGCACTGATGGATGATCTCCTTAGGGCTTGGGACAGGGGTTTTTCCTCTGTCCTGGTCCTGTTAGATCTCTCAGAGGCTTTCAATACCATCGACCATGGTATCTTATTGTGGCGTCTCGGGGGGTTGGGAGTGGGAGGCACTGTGTTGCAGTGGTTCGCCTCCTTCCTCTCGGGACGCTCACAATTGGTGTTGGCAGGGGGGCAGAGGTCGATGCCAAGGGCTCTCACTTGTGGGGTCCCTCAGGGGTCGGTCCTCTCACCCCTCCTGTTCAACATCTATATGAAACTGCTGGGCAAGATCATCCGCGGCTTTGGGGTGAAGTATCATCAGTACGCTGATGATACGCAGTTATACATCTCCACCCCAGGCCACATCAGTGATGCCCTCTCCGTGATGTCCCGCTGTTTGGATGCAGTGCGGATCTGGATGGACAGTAACATGCTTCGGCTCAATCCAGCTAAGACAGAGTGGCTGTGCGTACAGACATCTCAGCCCAGTCAGGAGATTCCATCTTTGGTCATGGGGGGAGAGGTGTAGCCCCCCGTGGACAGGGCATGGAATCTGGGGGTCCTCCTGGACTCACGGCTCAGGTTGGAGGAGCAGGTGGGAGCCGTGGCCAGGGGGGCCTTTGCCCAGGTCCGGCTGGTTTGCCAGTTATGCCCATATCTGGACTGAGATGCCCTGCGCACGGTCACTCAGGCACTTATCACCTCGCGGCTTGACTACTGCAACGCTCTCTATCTAGGACTCCCCTTGCATACCATCTGGAGGCTTCAACTGGTGCAAAATGCTGCTGCGCGGGTTGTGATGGGAGCTTCCCGGTTCTCCCATGTTATGCCCCTCCTGTGTGGCCTGCATTGGTTGCCAGTTGCCCTCCAAATGAGATTCAAGGTTTTGGTATTGACATTCAAAGTCCTACGAGACATGGGTCCGGGCTATTTACGGGAACGTCTACTGCCGGCATCGAATACCAACCGCCCTGTACGAGCGCACAGGCAGGGACTCCTCGGCGTGCTGTCTGCGACCCAGTGCCGTTTGGCGGTGACATGGGGGAGGGCCTATTCTGTGGCGTCTCCCGCCCTATGGAATCAACTACCTCTGGGGCTCCGCCTGGCCCCTGACCTCTGCACCTTCCACCACAACTTGAAAACTTGGCTATTTGAGCAGGCTGCGCTGTGCTGACTCCTCTTGGGGGGGGTTGTTTTATAATCTGTTTTAGTAATTTGGCTTGTTGGTTTAATTCTATTTTAGGTAATTAATTAATTTATTGTATTGGTTTTAACTGTGAGCCACCCCAGTCCATTCGGGAAAGGGGTGGCATACAAGTCAAATAAATAAATAAATAGATAGATAGATAAGATAAATAAATAAATAAATAAATAAATAAATAAATAAATAAATAAATATTCTACACAAGTATCACTTAATAAATAAATGGAAGCTTGACATGGAGGGGGTAGCCATAGATTTCATAGTGATTTCAATGCATTCATACTATTAGAATAGAAGGTAGGATGTCAGCAAGCAAAAAGGGAGTCCAGCAAGAAATTCTCCCTTTCTAGACTTGCCCCTTTCCCAGTTTGGCCTGGGGCAGGATGGAGACGTTTTTCATCTTTAGCTGAGGACTGAGACCAAAACTTCTGGAACTACAATTCTTCAACACAATGAAGTTTTTTTTGAAAGGGATTGTTTTTGATTTTAAAAGTTTTCAAAACACTAATTTGCATTTGCTAAACACAATAGCTGAGCGATCAGAGATTGATAATTTCCTAGCCAAAGAATGGTATGTTTTGAAGTCTGTGTTCTTGGAACACTCACACAATAAGATCAAGCCAGCTTGTGATATATTTGCCAAGAAAAAAAAGAAAAAGAAAGAACCACAGAAGGGCCTTTAATGACAAAGAATCAAAATTCAATTCTTCCACAGAACCAATGATGGTTAAAAAGCATAAAAGTATTTATGTAAATAGCCTTATTCATTTTTATTTGTTCAGAAACATTTCTTCATTCCTCAGTGAGGAACCAAAGCAACATGTTGAAATGTATTCCAACTAGCATTCTTATTCATTAACACTATTAATCAAGGAAAGATTTTCTCTTCCGTAATTGATCATAATGTTCCCATAGTAACTAGAGCTTGCATTCAACTGCCACAATATTTACATAATTATTTTTAATGAACTTCCCCACCCACCATAAAGAAAACTAATTTGCAATCCTGTATATGCTTCCTTGGAAGAACTGACTTCAGTGGAAACTACTAAAAAAACTCCATGCATGACACTGTTCTGAGCATCACAAACTTGACTTCAAAGGGATAGCAAGGACTAATCTAAAACTGCATTTGTGGAGTCTTTGGTACTCTCTAAGCTTGGTTGTTTGCTTGCAGATACCAAGCTAGGTTGCATAATCAGTGAACTGGCCATTGCAGATCAGAGAGCACCAAGGATTCCACAGTTCAACCTTAGCCTAATCCTTGAGCTACATATCTTGTCTTCTATTAAATCCATATTTTAAAGTTGTCTGGTTCCTACTATATACAGGTGAAACTCAAAAAATTAGAACATCATGCAAAAGTTCATTTATTTCAATAATGCAACTTAAAAGGTGAAACTAATACATGAGATAGACTCATTACATGCAAAGCAAGATAGTTCAAGCCATGATTTGTCATAATTGTGATGATCATGGCTTACAGCTCATGAAAAAACCCCAAATCCACAATCTCAGAAAATTAGATTATTACATGCAATCAGTAAAACAAGGATTGCATATAGGATTCAAACCCAGGTATTACCCGTGTAGTAGCAAAATTCTGTGTTGCTGCAATGTCTACAAGGAAAAAACTGGTTACAGAATTATAGTGGTCAATTTATGACAATTTTTGTAGATAGAACAATCTTTGGAAAATGATATTTACACACATACTTATTGGATCTCCACTAATACAAACTAGGGAGTGACCCTAATTGTTTGAGAACATGTATTTTCTTAATAGGGATGTTATTATCCACTAGTAATGTATTATAATATCAGTATTTTTATGTATATGTAAAAAGTGGTGTCTATTGCTGGTCTAAGACCGTAATGAAGTTTATTCATTCATTCATTCATTCATTCATTCATTCATTCATTCATTCATTCATATAGAACAATATCGGACCTCTGAAAAGTATAAGCATGCATATGTACTCAATACTTGGTTTGGGCCCCTTTTGCAGCAATTACTGGCTCAATGTGGTGTGGCATGGAAGCTATCAGCCCGCAGCACTGCTGAGGTGTTATGGAAGACCAGGATACTTCAATAGCGGCCTTCAGCTCTTCCGCACTGTTCAGTCTTTTAAGTTGCATTACTGAAATAAATGAACTTTTGCACAATATTCTAATTTTTTGAGTTTCACTGTATTTATAAGTATCTGCTTATATATTTATACCATTTATAAACTGCCTCACTCCACAGCCTCTAGATGACATACAAAGTGTCCTTCCTTCTTTCTTTCCTTCCTTCCTTCCTTCCCCTCCTTCCCTCCCATTTTTTGTACAGGACAAAATCAAGAAATGTAAACAGCAACAACTAATCAGCAGACAGGGACAATGGCCAGATAAACTTTTGCCTAAAATTGCCTGGTATGTCAGTTATAGTCCTTTTTGAAGTAGAATGCCTTGAGGACAATGACAGATGCCTTTATCATCTTGAGATTAGACCATTGTTACATGTACCAAGAGGGTCTCCTTTAAAACCAAATATAGAAAGTAGCTGCCCACTGGCTGGTGGGGGAGAGTTATTTTAGCAACATGACAGTCATTATCTGTACATTGCACTGGCGGTCATTAGGTTTCAGGGTAAAATTCAGACAGTTGCTATTAACCTAAAAACTCTACCTGGCCTGACACCCTTCTACATAGCCTGACTATCTTCTCCAAAAGGCATCTACCTGTGCTGTGTGACCAAGATATATTTTGAACCCCAGAGGGAAAAGGCTGCAAATAGGCCATTTCTATATTCAAGTCATCCCTATAAAAAGGCTTGCCCTAAAGATCTGGGCAAGCTAACATCTCCTTTAGATGATGATGATCAAAAAACAATTATTCTGCCAGGCATTTCAGACCCAAGTGGTTTGTTAAGGAGCCTGTCACAGCAACACTAAATGCTGGAGCAAAATTGAAAAGAAACCTGTTTACGGGTTAATGCCAGCATTATGCCATCTAGACAAAAGCTTTCTGTAGACTTTTTGAAACAGAGGTACTGAATGAATTGGGCTACCCTTCACCATACAAACATCACCTGTAACTTATTTCTCATCTACTCAGTGTTTTACTCTTTCACTTTTAAATGGTTTGGTGAATCAGATTCAACTCAGCATTACTTTTACTATCACTATGTATGTGGTCCGTCCGTTAAAAGCACTGTGAGGATTCATATTTGTTTTAGTGACTCAGTGTAGTTTAAATTATAGTGAGCATATGGTGTTGAGGGGAAAAACACTCCACACATGCTCAAAGATACTACATCTTTAGAAATATCTTGTATGTTGTGTTGAAATAGGAATGCTGGTACAGTTTTCTCTCCTTCCTTTATGGTTGAGGGACACCATATTCATTCACCCTCTGCAAATCCCAATAGCTCTTTTCTCAGGCCACTGAAGCTGAGAAAGTGTTTGAAGGATAAACTAAAGACCTGAATGTAGGAAGTCCCTGTTTTTCTTAATTGATAGATTACAGACATCATACAATAAGAATGGGTGAGAATGAGGAATTCAAACTTCTCCAGGACCTTATATGGGGATGTAATGGAAGGTATGTCAGGGCTCAAGAATGCTATAATCCAAGTATCTCTTGAAAATCTATTCATATGAAACTTCCCAGACACTAAGTTTTATTTGTAATGAACTGTTTTTAACAATTGCTTGTATTATTATTTTATATTCATGTTTTATTTTATAGGTAATTATATAATTTATAATTCCATATTGCTGTCCATATCCCCCCTCAGCATATACTGACATAGACAAATATTAGTATAAAATAAATGGAAGGGCTATTGTTTACTTTTCATGACCAAGAGACAAAACAAAGAGCAGAAAGGACAGACTGAGGCATCAAGCAATAGGAGGGGAAAGAAGACAAAAGCCTTAAGAAGAACAGAATGAGAAAGATAGAGAATTGAGGAGGGGAAACAGGGAAAGGAAAGATATAAGCAGCTCAAAATATAACCCTCAAGTCTTGGAGTAGGTGCCCCAGTAGCAGCAAAGGAAGATCCTTCCTCAGCATATACGGTTTGGTATCTTTTATAAATTTAGCTGGACCTCAGAATTCTGTAATAAAAATAAAGTATTTTGAAGTTCTCTCAGGAGCATTTCGAACAGCAGCATTTCTTCAGCATTATCTATTATAAAAGCACTTTAGAGGGAAAAAAAGGAAAAACAATCAGTCGGGGGAAAATTGCTTATAAACGAGTTGTAAAGAAAGATAAAGAAGACTCTGACTGCTAACTATATAAGCCAGCCCTTCAGGGACTGTCTCTAAATCACCTAAGGATGAGGGGGCAGGGGGGAACTCTCTCCTTTCCACAATTCTGAGGAAGAGGCTGAGAAAAGGCTGGGTCACCCTTTGATCCAATCCAAAAATAAAATACGTTATCAAAACTTGGGATTAATAAAAAGAAAAACAAATTGTCATTAGAATATTGGGAAATGGGTGGAAAGATAATGGCATGCTGGGGCTACTTTGTATATTTGGAGCTGAGCAGGGGCTTAATACACTGTGATAGAAATAGTGCAGTATTTGGTTTTATGTTTCACAATTGACAAAAATCCCAATTTTTAGGTGGTGTGATCCACTTCTACATTCAACAATGACTCTGTGATTTAACCAAGTTAAGAATAAATCAATGATAGGCTTTTGGGCTGAACGGCCACAGTCTAGTTTTCTTTTGTCCTGACATTTCTCCAGCAGCTCTGGCTGGCATCTCTAATTAGTCCATTTTGAAGAAACCCTAAGGGAACTGGTTCCTTGTCAACTGCACATCTACCTAAATAAGGAGCCCATCAGAAACCAGTTTTCTGGACTACCATGATGTGGACCAATCAGAAATCAGCCTGTTAAGTTCAAATAGAAGAGCCCACACAGTTTAAGTGTCTTTGAGGGTACAGCACAAGGTAAACCACAAAGTAGTTCACTTTGCCTCTGAAGATGCTGGTGAAACAGGACAAAAGACCATGGTTATTCAACACAAAAGCTCATCATTGGTTGATTGATTACAGCTATGAAAATTTACAATCACTATAAATACTAAGGATATGTGGAACTTGCTATACTGGAGGTAAGAGCAAATATTGATGGCACTTTACTAGGAACTTCTGTTTTAAGTCTCTAGGAGGAAAAGTAAGTAATATGGAAACATGTTTCTATAGTATAATATAGAAAACAAATTATTTAATTAGTGAATTAATCTGTAACCTCTGGTAATGGTTCTTCTCATCCATCCAATTCTATAACAAATGAAAGTGGAAGTAGGGTTGAAGACTCTTTCTTTCACACCTTTCATTCCTCTGCTGAGATGGAAGAAAAGAATCCTTCATCTTTGATAGTACTATTTAGTATTCTGTCCAAAGGCATTTTTAGAAATAGAAGAAT
This sequence comes from Naja naja, assembly GCA_009733165.1. NCBI lineage: Eukaryota > Metazoa > Chordata > Lepidosauria > Squamata > Elapidae > Naja > Naja naja. The sequence goes on along the minus strand of CM019149.1, from coordinate 102,554,996 downwards.
ATAAATAAAAGGAAAGAAGATACAATCAGGTTATTTTTCTGGGAAAATCAAATCACCATGAACAGGTTAATCTTAGATTTTCTCATCAGGCTATTTGCAGTAAGAATTTAAAAAGAAGTCAGGGAAGAAATCAATGCAAAAATACTGTTTATATTCAGTGTTTACTTTTGATTTAGCTTGATCATGCCTACTAGAACTATTGCCCTTAAAATCTAGCAGATATATCTGCAATATATCTATATATTGCAAGCAGCTTCTTCTGTACCCATAAGTTTATTTTCATTTAGGAACTGTAAGAAAAATGTATCCCATTTTCTTTGCTCTCTTACTGAATTTTTGTTTGACTTTGACAAAGTTTATTTGATAACAATCTTCAGAATGATAATTCAGAAGTGAGTCCCATTGCATTCAATGGGACATTTTCCTGTAAATATTTGCCCTACAATAGTATTCCAGTCATACCTGAATATGTCATTTCAGTTTTCTTACCAAAGGAGATTTGACAGAAAGAAAACAGACTCTTCAACAAACTCCCAAATCAAAGAAAACGATTTTGAGATAGAAACAGCTAAGACATTTGTCACCTTTACGTCCTAAGACTGACAGCCAATTGTTTATGCAATCAGACACTCTGGGTTGTGAAACTGCATTTTTAAAAAATACTTAAATAACTATAAACATCAGAAGTGAAACTTTTAGATGTTTAGGCACTTGTTTACAGAGGATTCTCACAAGAATATGGAAACAATTTTTTTCTGCTTGTTAACTTGAGTTATTTCCAAATGAATTTTGCAAACTTTAAAAACTTGACACTAACATCCCAAAACAAGAAATTCCTGTCAAAATTCTAAGCTAAGAGGTTCCACTTTCAGACTGCTGAAAAGACAAATATATTTATTTTGACATTTATCCACATTATTTTCCTTTGTTTTAGGTTATAATATACCATACCAATACATCAAAACACAAAGAAAATTCTTTATGTAACTGCTTAAGTACCTGCCTGCCCACAGTGTCGCTGGAAGTCAGGTGGCATATACATTTCAATCATAAGCTCCGTCATTCTTGCTTCATATACAGACCAGTGATGTATTTAAATAAACTAAATTTACAGTATTTATATTCCTGGTATAAATGATGTTAGACATTCTATATATTAAACCGGAAGGCAGAGCAAACTCAATAAAGTAACAGAATGGACAGTGTCGCATACATAAATACTCAATAAATACTCATAAATATTCACACACTTAACACTGAGGAAATGTAAGTCCTTTTGATTTTTTGATATCTTCTTCCAATTTTAGAACAGTTTATGGCAATGCCATTTCACTGCAATGCTTGTTCAAAGTAGGATGTAGGAAAGCCTAAGTGCTGATTTTAACAGCAGACAACATGCATAATGGCAGAAAGCTTTTCAATCTACTTCAGCATAGCGGGTCATTCATAACGCAGTCACATTACTGAAAGTCACACAAGCAAAAGCTGGTCTCAGAACAGCTTTTGCTTGTGTGACTTTCAGTAATGTGACTTTCCCCAGGCAATCCCAAATGCCCCACAATGTTCTCAGAAAAGGTTCCTGCAAAGGAAACATATCCAGTGATGAAGCCTCCATAAGGAAGAATCTAATTAGCCAGTAGATTTTAGTCCTCCCTCTAAGAGGGAGATGAACAGCTAAGATGATGGATGGATGGATGGATGGATGGATGGATGGATGGATGGATGAACTTTGTTGACATGGCAGTAAGTAAAATGTTTATGGATATTCTCAGTCATCCAGGTCATGGTTGTCCCAAAGGTGCTTTTTCAAGAGGCCTCTTTTTTAAGTTGCCTCTTGAAAAAACACCTTTGGGAACCCAGTAAGTGTGTGTGTGCGTGTGTGTGTATGTGTGTGTGTTGTGGAAACCCAGCATACATATATAAAAAGTTTTACATAAAATGAAAACAAAATATATTATTATTGATCATTACCATTTTATAGTGTATACAATAGTTCATGATAGTATGAAGAAGAATGTGGAAGTCCATAAATTTTCCATTAAAAACCCCTTTGTGATTCCTTTTCTGGTAAAATATGGGGAAATATATGATCTCAGCTAATGAGTAAAGTACCTAAAATATAAACTATAATTATGTATTAAGGTAAGCCATTATTCTGAAGTCTTACTTGCAAACTATCAGCTTGAGTGGATGATTGATTCCCCCTAAATTAGTGTAAATGTATTTGTATGTCTGCTTTCACAGAACAGAGCAGAGAGAGAAAGGTGCTAATAATCTTTTCCTTTTACCACTGAAGATGTATGAATATATATATATATAACTACCCAATCAGCTGTTCTTTCTTAAGAGTATACTATCATCAGTGAATATCACTGAGAATTGCATCCTGTCTGTGTGAATTGACTGCTACTATTGGTTCTTCAGTTTTACCACTCTTTAAACACAGCTTGGGCTTTCTGCACAAGGACTCAAGGTTTTCTTCTCGGAGAGATCCTGTATGCGAAGGTCATAATTGTCATCCTTTCCAAAACCCACAGCTTTAAATTGAAATTCTGCACACTTTTAACTGTCCTCCAGCAAAGGTATTTGTCAGAAGCCAAGCTTCTGATAGATGAAACTCATGAAGTATTTATTAATTCCATATGTCAAGCATCAGCATGTCAGATTATTTTTCTGTACATCAGAAAAGAAGCCTTCAGACAGATCATCTTAAACATGAGGGCTTAATGTACCTCTAAATAAAACACGACTTTAATGCAATATGCAGACAGACAGAGGAAGGGCAGCCCTTGAATTTTACCAGCTGATGAGGCAGTTTTTAAACAGTATCTGTTTAAAATAATATTATATATTATATTATATATTATATAATGTATAAGGGGCATGCATAAGTGCACCATCATTTCTACCATTCCTGTCCTATTGTCCCCATTTATTTGTACCTATTTCCTGTATTCTTACTCATGTTTGTACTTATATCTATTATCTTGTAAGCGATTGACAAATAAATAAATAAATAAATAAATAAATAAATAAATAAAATATCTGATTCCCAGACATCTGTGGGATTGTTTCCTCTGAATGTACATCAACTCAACATCCCCCTTCCCACCAAATAAAGTAAAATAAATCAAACATCTATAAAGTTGGGAATTAAATGCACTCAGACAGGAGATAGACAGTTTGTTTCTAAGCCAGTAATTCAATCAGCAACTCTGAGGCTTTCGGTATTCCCCAGTATTTAAAATTTAAATTTGCTCCTCAGATTTCCACTTTGCGTGCTCCTTGAAAATTAGCATTTCTGCTGAATAGCTTTTAATCAGCATCTTTAAAATATATATTTTAAGGCTTTCCCACTTTATGCCCACTTAGTTCCAAGATTCAAACTAGGCTTTCAGTTTTCCTTTGTTTAGTTTCCTTTCTCTTCAATCACAGACTAATCACAGAAGTCTATTCATTTTATTCCTGTTGTTATTCTCAGGTTTCCTTTTAAAAAAGCTTAGCATCTTCCTTTGGGTTTGTCTGTAAAGGATTCCCTGTAAAGTCTGTAAAGGATTCCCAGAACTTTATGGAAACATGTCTTATTTTAATCTTGGACAAACAAACCCATATAAAATTTCTTCCTTTTACTTCTAACAATCTTAATCTTTACTTCGTTCATAAATTGTTGTATGACGTAATGAAGAAACAAAAGGTTTTGAGATTACTGTACAGTTTAAAGCAAGGAGCAGACACAACAAACAATATCATAGCTGACAATGTGAATATTTCACGTGAACTACAAAACTACATAGTCTTTTTTTTTGAGAACTGTAGGATGTAATAGCTTCTTTATCAGGACTGCCTATTTGCTTTTTAAGCACTTGCCATTAACACAGATTTTAGACAAATAGTTTCCTTTCCTCTTCTTCTTCCTCTTCTTCTTCTATCTTTTCAATTCTTGACCATAGTTCTTTTTCTGAAAATTAAATAACGGTTTTCTCTCTTCTACCTTGGTTTATTTCTCCTGACTACTAAATTATTCAAAACCTCAAAATATTTAGCCGGGAGTAGAGGATTATTTTAAAGTACCATTTCTACCACAAGTCTCCTTGTTGGTAACAACATATATTATTTACGACACACATCATAACAAATGTAACAATCATGATTTCGGCACGAACATTAAGAGAGTAAGTTAGAAAAAAACAGATGCTTGTTTAATTAGCAGGAACATGCTGCACTTGGTACAAAGCCACGTGGTGATAAGATTATTCATAGCTTCCTTCTACATAATTAAAAGTTTATCAGCCTCTAATCTCCTAATCACTTTAGAACAGCGGTTGCCAACTGGTGGGCTATGAAGTCCGCAGAGAAATGTCACCCCCAGAGCACCCCCCTAAAGCAATTAATCCAGGCTGTGCAGGAACACAAGGCTGCGCTGCCCACATGGCCGCAGGAACCCTCCCTGCCCACTCACTTCTTACATGGCAAACTTGCCTGCTAAGTTGCTGTTTTTCCTTTTTTTCCCTTGACCATCAGCTGTTCTGCTGTGCTGGGAGATTTAGATTAGCTAGGAAGCAGGAAATGGTTGGATTTCTTGCTTTCTAGCTAATCTTTAGATCTTTGGCTCTGCTTTTAAGCAGAACCGAACCTTCCTTAGGACCGGAGAAGTGCAGGCTCATCTAGCCGATGGCAGAAACACAGATCTCTAAGTGAATCTGTGATTCTGTAAGCAATTCAATCTGCCTGCCTGCTCTGCCTGATTTTGGGTAGAAGTTGCTCTTTTTTTTAAATGAAAAATTCAATATTTACATACATGGTGTGCTGTGAGTTAATTTTGTAAGTTTGCTTGCAAAATTTTATGAGTTTGCTTGCAAGCAAATTTTATGTGACAGGCTCAGGTAGCCGATCTCACAGATCTCTGAATGAATCTGTGATTATGTGAGCAATTCAATCTGCCTGCCTGCTTTGCCTGATTTTGGGTAAAAGTTGCTCTTTGTTTACAAAAAAATCAATATTTATATAAATATTTATAATATTTACATACAAGCCATGCCCAGCCAGTCACATGACTGGCCACACCCACAAATTAGGCCATGCCCACAAAACCAGTTGTTAAGAAATTTGAATCCCACCCCTGCCTCTTTGTGTTTGTGTGTGTGTGCGTGAGAGAGAGAGAGAGAGAGGGAGGGAGAGAGAGGTTAGATCAGATCTCTTTCTCTCTCTCCCCCACCAACGTCAGCAAGCCACCATCAGTCAAAATTCGTATTAGTGGTCCCTGGGGTTTAAAATTATGAGTTTGGTCGTCCCTGAGGTCCAAAAGGTTGGCGACCCCTGCTTTAGAAGGCACATTTACAAAAATCCTGCTCAATATGAATTTAGACATTCTGTGCATATGTGCCACCTTTGAATTGATATCCCTAGGATGGTTTTTTGATTGTTGTTGTTGTTAGTTACAAAGTCATGTCCGACCCATCATGACCCTATGGACAATGTTCCTTCCTGTCCTCTACCATCCCCAGAGTCCATTTAAGCTCTCACTGACTGCTTCATGTTTTTTTGATAAATGGTAGTTTATAAAAACTGAATCTCACTCATATAGGAGACAATTTCAGCTTAAACTTTTCTGGATGCCCTAACTTCATTATGAATATCAGAGTCCTGCACAGGTAGACCTTGGTAACTGAAAAGTTTGGTCTGGGTTTGCTGGAATGAAGTAAGATAGTCCTTGATTTACGATGACAATTGGATCCAGAATTTGGTTGCAAGACATTGCAGTCATTAAGTGAGGCACCCATAGGTATCTCTCACTCAGTCACAGGTGGTATTCAGCAGGTTCTGGAGAACTGGTAGCAGAAATTTTGAGTAGTTCAGAGAACCAGCAAATACCACCTCTGACGAGATTTTACAGTATCTTTCTCCTGCCATGCCCACCAAACCACACCCACAGAACCGGTAGTAAAAACATTTGAATCCCACCACTGGAAGGGACAGCAGAGGCTGGAGGAGGGTGGGTGGGCAAGACCTACAGGAAGGAGCAACTTATTGAAGTGACCTGCAACCTTCCCTACTTGCTTCCTTATTAACTTTGCTTGTGGGAAACCTGCAGGGAAGATCGCAAATGGCAATCATATGGTCACGGCTTCTTGAGATGTCATAATCATGATTTGAGCACCCAAGTGTCAGTATTAGAACAGGCTTGCTATGATTGCTGGAAATTTGGGGACTAGTTGTACATCCATTTTTTTCAGTACTGTGTAACTTTGAAAAGTCACTGAAAAAATGGATACAAGCCAAGGACTACCTGTAGTCCCTTGATGACTAGACCATTTTCTTTTATGAACAACCTCTCATGCAGACATATTATAAACCATACAAAAAGAGACTGGACAATTTTGGAGGAAATACTTCTCACAGCACTCTACAATGACTGCAAATTGTAATTCTGAGTTAACTTTAGTGAATAGGAGGCCTGCTTAGTTTAAACAATACCTCCCTCCTCAACCTCCATCTGATTCTCCTCTGAATTAAAACTTTGTTCTGGGGTACTTTGTGACTAATTTCTAATTTTTTGGTTGCTTGTTTAAAAAATCTGGCATCCTATTTTCAGACACAGCAGCCACTTATGGAGGGATGAAACCTAACTTACAGATAAATACATGAAGGTGTTTGCGTAAGTAAACATTAAACTGTAAGGTAATTTTCAGATAACTTTCTCACTCCAGTGAAAAATATCACACACATACCTCCACTCAGGAAATCATGGGCATTTACTGTTTATATAGCTGATATGGTCTCACAAGACCCAGAAGTGCTACAGAGGCACACATAAGAGCTGAACAAAGCAGGAGAACCATTTCGTTTAAAAATAAACCTGAAAAAGAGCCAGATTACGTTTAATAAATTCACCAAAGAAAGAAAGAAAAATATTTGGAGAAGAAGTAGATCACTACACATACTTTGGCCAACGGATCTCAGTGGAAGGTGATACAATAAAGGAAATTGAAAGGTGTGTTAAATGTGGTTGACAGGCATTCAGCAAGCTATGCATAATTTTCAAGAACAACCCCACCCTATGCTTGAAGAGAAAAGTTTTCAATTAGTGTGCTACCTGCTCTAACATATGCCAGTGAAACATGGACATTAAAGTTACAATCGATACAAAAGCTAAGAGTGGCACAAAGAGTCATGGAAAGATACATGCTCAGTATTTCAAGACAAGATAGAAAGACCTGTACATGGATTAGAGAATAAACAAAAGTATACAACATCATCAAGAGAATAAAAGAACTGAAATGGAAATGGACTAGTCATATAGCAAGAACCTATGTCAGGTGGACCACGAAAGTCATAGAATGGATCCCACTTGATAAAAAGTGTCCACAAAAAAAAGACCTAAAACAATGGTTTTTAGGATCGACAACATATTGCAGGCCCAATTGGCAAAAAAAAAGGCTCAGGACCATATAGGTTGGAAACATGTGGAAGAGGCTTTCATCCTGCAGTGGATAGACAATGGCTAAAATGATGATGATGATGATGATGATGATGATGATGATGATGATGATCCTTTTTATCCTTTTTACTTCCAATTCCATCTTCATAGGAGAATGACTTAAATTAGCATCTTCCAGAACCTATACCCAACTTTTACACTTTTTTTATTCCTGAAACTAGTGCTTCTGCCAAGGTCAGCCCTTGAATTTGGATAAATGTCAAGAATTATACAAGATGTGATTTCAGGACTGTGATGCACAAATAGAAAACTGATCAATTTTTTTTAAAGCTTCCCCTCTTAAGCAGCACAATCAATATCACATTGAAGCAATGCTACTTTAGAAAAAAAGGTGCATAGCAGAAACCTCAATGTGCTTTGTAGTTTCTAAAGAGGAAAATATATTTAAAATCTTGATAGTAGCCACGCTAGGTACAGCCAAATATATTGCTTCTTTTTTATGATGAATCTGTTCATTTATATAGAACATGATAACGGCATCACTATTTTTAGCGCCTGGACCAGGCTTTGTGAGAAGATGAGGATATCAAAAGTTCTGCACCAGATAATTTGGAGGTAATTGAACTCTGATGTGCTTTCTGACCTTTTCCAACTGACTACAATTGCAGTGCTGGAGTCGTTCATCATTTTTCTCCTTTCAAAATGTTCTTTGCTACTACTATTGAGAGAAATAATGCCCAATAATCAGGACACCTCATAGAAAAAGTTCTGTTCACCCACAGATACAATGCAACTTGGTATTTGCTAAAACCACTCACTGATCAGATAACTCTTTCCACATTTCTCCAAACAGAACGCCTATTTCATGCTGCACTTTAAATGCATTAAAAAAAATAAAGTGAGGAAAATAACTAACAATTGACTACTGAATACCTTCAACCCACTTGTTAGAAATCTTCAGAAAGCTGTGACTAAACTGTGAGCACCATGTGCCAGTGTTCATAAATTGTGAATAATTCCTAATGTCCAAATAATTCTTAATGTCTAAAATGCCACCATCTAAACACTAATAAAGTCACTCCTCCTTTAGTGACTACCTCAGTTAGTGACCCAATATGATGGTAATAAATAATAAAAATCATTTTCTAACCAAAGCATACATTTACAACCAAATTTTGTGTACCGACAACACACACAAGATTGAGTGTAATCTGGCACAGCTGTATGTTGATAATTTGTGTATTGACACTTAATTTAAGATTTGTGGAATGGATACTGGCCATCCCCAAAATGTGATGAAATTGCTGTAGCAACAGTAGACATAAGCATGTTGTCAGTGCCAAAACGTTGCTGGCCTTGAAATGATTTCAATCAGGGCTTTCCTCTCCTTGTTTAATTGTCAAAACTAAATTCAGATGGTTACTCATGCCCTGATTACTCACAACTGAATTATTATAATATTCTCTACATAGGTCTGCTCTTGAAGACCATCTGGAAGTTACATCTGGTTCAAAATGCAGCAACATAAACAGTAATGGGTGTTTGTCAGTGTGCCCATGTGTCACCATTGCTATGTGAGCTATATTGGTTGGCATTTGATTTCTGATTTCAAGATGCTAGCTACTACCTCCAAATTCCTGTATGGCATAAGGTCTGGATATCTGAGGGACCACTCATTTCTAATTATTTCTGTCCACTTAGAATGGTTTGGCAGATTGCATATGCTCCAGGTCCTCTCTATTAAATATTATTTCGTGGGAGCAAGAAGCATGCTTGCTTCATCCATTGGGGCCTTTCCCCTCTGGAGGAACATCACTTCAAGAGTAAGGACTGTGGCCTCTCTCCTGAGGTTCCAGAAAACTCTTACAACCTGGCTTTAGGCTCAGTCTTGGAGTTAATATATTGTTGTACTCTGGGGAACAAGTTCTGTTTTATTTGATTTGTATCATTTTGGATTATTTAGTCTGGGCTGATTTTATCTGTTTTTGTGGATTGTTTTGTATAGCACCCTGAGTCCATTGGAGATGGACATCCATAATAAATTTAAATAAATATGTTTCACTCTATTTTCCTTTTTTGCTCTGTTGTACATTTCTTTTTTTTTCACTTAAAGTTTGCAACTGGGTAACTATATAGTGAATACAGAATAAGAAAAATATTCAGAGAAAGACAGAATATGGGACAGATAATCTCTTATACTGATCTCTGAGCAAAAATAATAATTGTATTAATACAAGTGGTTCTTGTAACTTTGAGTTAACATACTGGCTGTTCTGGTACAAAATTGACTTAAATGATGGAATTTGCATTCATATTCATCATTCAAAAGTTGCCCTTTCACATTGCTATCCAAATATATTTAATGAACTAAAAAGAAGTGCACAAAAGATGCTGATGCATTTTTCTGAGTAGTGTAGAATTTAATAAACATCAGGTTTTATGTACCTTGATATAATTACTTTAGGATTTTTTTTGAAAAGTGTTTGTGAACAAAAGCTACCACCAATTGCATTACTTCTAATCTAATGAGGAGAGACAACAATCTTCCTGTTTTTGAAAGCCTGTTCCACTGGATATTGCACATTTGTCATAACTAATATATTCCACATGAGATGATCAGGAAGACTGAGTAGCTTTTCTATATTGGTAACAAATAATCTGAAATTCACATGAAACACCACTATCACAAAGGAAAAAAAATATTTCAGAATAGAGTCAAAGAAGAAAATTGACTTTTCCATCATGTTTGGTTCAAATTTAATACATTTGCTCAGATGAGTAACAACACCGATGGTTAAAACATTAGTCCTTAAAAAAATGAATACAGGTAATCTTCAGGTTACAATGGGAACTGGAACTGGAATTTCCATCACAACAATGTGATTGTAAAGCGTGACATCATAGGATTTCTAAGTGATGGCAAGTTCCCATTGTCATTGTTGAAAGATGATAGCGGATCATTAATTTATGTGACCACAGCTTGCATCTTTCTGATGGTTTCCAACTATTTTTGTTTGAACTGCTATGACATAACCACAAAACTCTTTCACATTATTTGATCTGTAATGGTTTGTGCACACAGCACAAGTAACAATACATTTTTAAATCTGTCCAATGACTAATAGAGGAAACTAAAATATATTTACTTGGCAATAAGCCCAACTTTAACCAAACTCACTTGCATGAATATATATCTAAGTCATAGGGAGATACTTATACAGGTGAAACTCGAAAAATTAGAATATCATGCAAATGTTCATTTATTTCAGTAATGCAACTTAAAAGGTGAAACTAATATATGAGATAGACTCATCACATGCAAAGCAAGATAGTTCAAGCTGTGATTTGCCATAATTGTGATGATTATGGCTTACAGCTCATGAAAACCCCAAATGCACAATCTCAGAAAATTAGAATATTGTGAAAAGCTGCAATATTCTAGGCCCAAAGTGTCCCACTCTAATCAGCTAATTAAACCATAACACCTGCAAAGGATTCCTGAGCCTTTAAATGGTCTCTCAGTCTGGTTCAGTAGGAATCACAATCATGGGAAAGATTGCTTACCTGACAGTTGTGCAGAAAACCATCATTGACACCCTCCATAAGGAGGGAAAGCCTCAAAAGGTAATTGCAAAAGAAGTTGCATGTTCCCAAAGTGCTGTATCAAAGCACATTAATAGAAAGTTATATGAAGGGAAAAGTGTGGAAGAAAAAGGTGCACAAGCAGCAGGGATGACCGCAGCCTGGAGAGGATTGTCAGGAAAAGGCCATTCAAAAGTGTTGGGGACTTTCACAAGGAGTGGACTGAGGCTGGAATCAGTGCATCAAGAACCACCACACACAGACAGATCCTGGACATGGGCTTCAAATGTCATATTCCTCTTCTCAAGCCGCTCCTGAACAACAAACAACGCCAGAAGCATCTTACCTTGGCTAAAGAAAAACAGACCTGGTCTGTTGCTCAGTGGTCCAAAGTCGTCTTTGGAAACCAAGGACCCAGAGTATGGAGGAAGAATGGAGAGGCACACACTGCAAGATGCTTGAAGTCCAGTGTAAAGTTTCCACAAACTGTGTTGATTTGGGGAGCCATGTCATCTGCTGGTGTTGGTCCACTGTGCTTCATTAAGTCCAGGGTCAACACAGCCATTTACCAGGAGATTTTGGAGCATTTCATGCTTCCTTCCACAGACAAGCTTTATGGGGATGCTGACTTCATTTGGCACCTGCCCACACTGCCAAAAGCACCAAAACCTGGTTCAATGACCATGGGATTACTGTGCTTGATTGGCCAGCAAACTCACCTGACCTGAACCCCATAGAGAATCTATGGGGCATTGCCAAGAGAAAGATGAGAGACATGAGACCGAACAATGCAGAAGAGCTGAAGGCCGCTATTGAAGCATCCTGGTCTTCCATAACACTTCAGCAGTGCCACAGGCTGATAGCTTCCATGCCATGACGCATTGAGGCAGTAATTGCTGCAAAAGGGCCTAAAACCAAGTACTGAGTACATATGCATGCTTATATTTTTCAGAGGTTCGATATTGTTCTATGTACAATCCTTGTTTTATTGATTGCATGTAACATTCTAATTTTCTGAGATTGTGGATTTGGGGTTTTCATGAGCTGTAAGCCATAATCATCACAATTATGGCAAATCACGGCTTGAACTATCTTGCTTTGCATGTAATGAGTCTATCTCATATATTAGTTTCACCTTTTAAGTTGCATTACTGAAATAAATGAAGTTTTGCACAATATTCTTATTTTTCAAGTTTCACCTGTAGGTATAAATTTCCACAGTTAGAACAGGTTAATTATAATGTAAGTTGTTATACCAATAGTGCTAATTGACATAATTTAACATTGCAGGAAGAACAAAAATAAAATTGTGTTGTGAATATGTAACCTGTTCAGTGCATAAGACAAAATTGCTAAACAACCAGCAATGCTTGATTCCATGAAGTACCAAAATGCATGCAGAATTCTTTATTCACAGCTTCCTATGGAAGTGAAGATAGACAAACAAGATTTTTTAGAGGGTTCAGCCTGTCAACCAAAATATTTTAACTTATTTCTTGAAATGATTCACAGTCTTCATTGATAAAATGAATGATTAGTCCATAAAAGCAACAAATATGTAATGCATTAGTAAACTGAGGAACTAGTTCTCAACTAAGGAAGCAATATAAGAAAGAAATATAAAAAGCTGAATATGCCAAAATCCTTATTTTAGTTTTCATTTAATTATTTTTATTGTAGTCTGTGGTAACTTCTTTTTTAAGTTAATAAAAACTTAGTTATAGGTCACCTGCTTGCCCATCTCTTTCTAATCTATCAGAAACCAGACAATAGGACCTCACTTATTCAGCTTAAAGTTTGGTGGGCTAATATAGTGACTATCAATAGCCACCTATTAAGCTATCTGAAGGGGAAGCCCTTTAGATAGCTTGATCCCAAGCTGTTTGTATATTAAAGCCTAATGCCAGCAGTGTATCTTAAACTAGACTTGGAAACAAATGAGACATCTGTACAAATGGTGCAAATTAGATTTAATGGAAAGGGAATATTAAGTCCTATAACACAGGGGTCCCCAACCCGCAGTCCATGGACCAACACCAGGCCACGGCCTGCCACAAATACGGAAAGCTCCATCTGTGGGATGCAGGCAGTATACAAAACCACACCCCCTCTGGGCCATGGAAAAATCTCTCTCCATGAACTGGTCCCTGGTGCCCAAAAGGTTGGGGGCACTGCTATAACATTTCAGAGCGTGCAGTCTGCATCAACTGTCATTTCTGCTTTGCTTTCAATAGCAGGCCCATATAAATCACATTACAGGAACGAAATGACTGAAAGATTTTAGTAGTGTTCTAATAAGTAATTAAATGTGCCAGGCTTTGGTTTAATGTCTAGTACACTGTCAGAATGTTATCCTTCCTTGTAAATTACAAGTCTTGCATTTCATGAGGGTGCTGAATAATAAGACAAATATTCTCGAAGGAACACCAGTTAGTGCCTACCTCGACTAACATTTTCTGCTTTGATTTTCCCACTTTCCCTGTAGTAAGTTTCATCTCTCATTGCAAGTGTTAATGCAATACATGAAGAAAACATTCATTATCACCTATCAATGTTTATTTTAGTGGCTTCAAGTCTTTCAAAAATGTCTGAGTAGGCTGAGTGTGCATGAGCATTAAGAATTAACACCATTCATCCTGAACAACAATTTAGTTAATCCTGTATAATGCAGGATTATAGAGATGTGGATAAACTAATCCTTTCTGATTTCCCTTTCTAGTTTTGAATTCCTTTTCAAATGGAAATCAATTATTTCAGTAACAATGCAAACAAATACATAAGAAGAAACCAATGCATTGATTTTTTTTTCTTTTAAATCATGGCTCCAGTGTTTTCAGTATCAACAAAATAAAGTCCCAACTCAAAACACTTTGTATTCATCCTATCTTGAATTTTGAGGTTGGCAAAATTGTTTTGGAAATGTTTCAAAGCTTGGAACAACTTATCTCAAATACAAAATATTTTCAAAATGGCACAAGGAATCATGAAACAATTGTTTGGAACTCAAAACAGGGTAATTTTAAATGGTGTGAATTCAAGATGTTTTGTACACCCCTGGTCCCAGATACAAGTAGTTCTCAAGTTATAACCATTTGTTTTGAGACTGTTCAAAGTTACAGCGATATTGAAAAAAGTGACTAATGACCACACTTACTACACTTAATGACTGTAACAGTATCCCCATCAGAGATGGTATTCAGCAGCCTCTGACCAGTTCTGGAGAACTGGTAGTGGAAATTTTGAGTAGTTCAGAGAACCAGCAAATACCACCTCTGGCTGGCCCTGCTCCCAACTATTCTCTGCCTCCTGAGTCTCAGCTGATTGGCTGGGTCTTCTTTTGTTGACCTGCACAGGAGAACGAAGCTGGAAAGCAGGTTAGTGGGGTTGGGAGGGAATGGGATATTGCAGTAAACTTTCCCCTGGAGTGGGGAATGGAGATTTTGCAGTATCCTTCCCCTGCCATTCCCACCAAGCCATGCCCACAGAACCAGTAGTAAAAAAATTTGAATCCCATCACTGATCCCCATGGTCACATGATCAAAATCCCAACTCTATTTGGACAAATTGAAGGTTTATTTCATCAACCTGAAATCCTTCAACAACAATCATATTTAACTGCATTCTAATAATTAAAATAGTACACTTTTCTGATTAAAGGATACACCATCAATTTTAATCTCATGCAAGCCTAAATACCGTCTAAGAAAGGATTATGACTGAATTAGATACTTATTACTGTGAGGTCTTACAGGTGAAACTCGAAAAACTGGAATATTGTGCAAAACTTCATTTATTTCAGTAATGCAACTTAAAAGGTGAAATTAATATATGAGATAGACTCATTACATGCAAAGCAAGATAGTTCAAGCCGTGATTTGCCATAATTGTGATGATTATGGCTTACAGCTCATGAAAACCCCAAATCCACAATCTCAGAAAATTAGAATGTTACATGCAATCAATAAAACAAGGATTGTACATAGAACAATATCGAACCTCTGAAAAATATAAGCATGCATATGTACTCAGTACTTGGTTTTAGGCCCTTTTGCAGCAATTACTGCCTCAATGCATCATGGCATGGAAGCTATCAGCCTGTGGCACTGCTGAAGTGTTATGGAAGACCAGGATGCTTCAATAGCGGCCTTCAGCTCTTCTGCATTGTTCGGTCTCATGTCTCTCATCTTTCTCTTGGCAATGCCCCATAGATTCTCTATGGGGTTCAGGTCAGGTGAGTTTGCTGGCCAATCAAGCACAGTAATCCCATGGTCATTGAACCAGGTTTTGGTGCTTTTGGCAGTGTGGGCAGGTGCCAAATGAAGTCAGCATCCCCATAAAGCTTGTCTGTGGAAGGAAGCATGAAATGCTCCAAAATCTCCTGGTAAATGGCTGTGTTGACCCTGGACTTAATGAAGCACAGTGGACCAACACCAGCAGATGACATGGCTCCCCAAATCAACACAGTTTGTGGAAACTTTACACCGGACTTCAAGCATCTTGCAGTATGTGCCTCTCCATTCTTCCTCCATATGCTGGGTCCTTGGTTTCCAAAGACGACTTTGGACCACTGAGCAACAGACCAGGTCTGTTTTTCTTTAGCCAAGGTAAGATGCTTCTGACGTTGTTTGTTGTTCAGGGGTGGCTTGACAAGAGGAATACGACATTTGAAGCCCATGTCCAGGATCCGTCTGTGTGTGGTGGTTCTTGATGCACTGATTCCAGCCTCAGTCTACTCCTTGTGAAAGTCCCCAACACTTTTGAATGGCCTTTTCCTGACAATCCTCTCCAGGCTGCGGTCATCCCTGCTGCTTGTGCACCTTTTTCTTCCACACTTTTCCCTTCACATAACTTTCTATTAATGTGCTTTGATACAGCACTTTGGGAACATGCAACTTCTTTTGCAATTACCTTTTGAGGCTTTCCCTCCTTATGGAGGGTGTCAATGATGGTTTTCTGCACAACTGTCAGGTAAGCAATCTTTCCCATGATTGTGATTCCTACTGAACCAGACTGAGAGACCATTTAAAGGCTCAGGAACCCTTTGCAGGTGTTATGGCTTAATTAGCTGATTAGAGTGGGACACTTTGAGCCTAGAATATTGCAGCTTTTCACAATATTCTAATTTTCTGAGATTGTGCATTTGGGGTTTTCATGAGCTGTAAGCCATAATCATCACAATTATGGCAAATCACGGCTTGAACTATCTTGCTTTGCATGTAATGAGTCTATCTCATATATTAGTTTCACCTTTTAAGTTGCATTACTGATTTAAATGAACTTTTGCATGATATTCTAACAATGTCGGCTGGCGACCCCTAGGAGTAGGGCCTTCTCTGTGGGAGCACCCACCCTATGGAACCAGCTGCCCCTGGAGCTTTGGGTGGCCCCTGTCCTCCGGTCTTTCCGCCGGGGCCTAAAAACATGGTTGTTCCAACTCGCTGACCTGGACTGAGGGGTGTGTGTGTGGGAGTTTTAATAACTGTTTTTTAGTGTTTTAGATTATAATTTGGTTTCTTATTGGATTTAATCTCTTTTTAATTGTATATTTGTATTGTCTTTATTGTACGCTGCCCCGAGTCCTTAGGGAGATGGGGCGGCCTAGAAATCCAATAAATAAATAAATAAATTAATTAATTAATTAATTAATTAATTTAGGGGAAGAGAAGACTTTAGGTTGGTGGTAATCTCAACTTCCAACCTAGTTTGCACATTCTGGGAGCCCAGTTGCTGTATTGTTAGTGCCCTTGGCCTCAGGTGCTTTAATGCCAGATCTGTCTGCAACAAAATGATATTCATCTATGATCTGGTGTGAATAGGGCAGCAGATCTGGCATATATTATGAAAATGTGGCTAGGTGATGATGACAATATTGTTTTGCTGCAAGTCCTCCCATCTAGCTTTTTGATTTGGATGCTGTCTCAATGCCTAGGTTGGGGGCATGGTTTGGATCCTAAGGAATACCTTATCTGTGGTCAGGAATTATGTTCCAGAGGTACTGGAATGTGACTTCATATATTTAATATTGGGATACAGAGACAAGATTTGGCTTCCTAGTGTACCAATCACTTTGCTACTCACCACTGATTAACTGTATAATTGTACAATTATATAGTTGTAAAAAACAGAATCATTAAGAGTTGAACATTACTTCCTGTGGAGCAGCTGCACTGGCTTCCAATTCTTTTTTGATAGATTCAAAACACAAATGATGGCTTTTAAATTTTTGAATAGTTTGGGAAAGATATTTGAACATTGCTTTTTCTGGAAAAATGAACTCATTTGTTGCTATTTGAAGATGTTCTTGTGCAACCCTCAACCTCCCCCAAGCCATTTCATTGAGACCTTTATTCTTACACTTTTTTAAAGAAGAAGCTCATTTCCCATTCTCAATAGCAATTTCTCTAAAACTGGTGAAAGTCTTTGGTGTGGAATGTTTACTTTCTATTTAAATTGACAGCTGTTTCTCAGTTTTAAGATATTTTCTTATTGTTGTGACAAGGTGTTTTTTCTTCTGCTAATACTTTGCATTTTTTTCCTTCCAGAACAATAAATGTTATATTTATTATGAGTTCTTTCAAAGTTGATGATGGGCTGGTGGAATATAATTACTTGATATAAACCAACACACTCCAAGATTAACTCCTAACTCTTTCTTATCTCAGTCTTTTCCATTGCCAATAACTCTCTCAGGAAAACTCTCCAATTAAAGGCATTTTAAATAGACCCATAGATATGCAAAATAGGGAAGTTGTAAGAAGTGAAATTAATAGGCTTTCAGAATTAGGTTTCTTAGACATTTGACAACTGTAATTTTATATACAAATATAGCTTGAACAATTATTACTATGCAAATGCATATTTATGACAAACTGCTTAAGAGTGAGAGGCACCATATGATTCCATTCCCCAGATTAAAATTCAATTACTTTAAACTGCCCTACACTATTGTAAATTCCTTTGGCTCTGACTGCACTTATTCTGATATATTCTCACTGACTAATGGTTACTTGGCTCTAACAGGAAAATGAATTGATGCACAAACTGCTGACATTATGGATCCACAGAATATGTCCGAAGGTTAACAAGGAAATGCAGCTCTAACCTTAATGTTGGACACTTTTCATAATTTAAACCAATCAGTTGTATTTAGCAAGTTCAGGCTATAATAAGTAGACATTTTTAATGAATAATATTCATTCATATATCTTATTATAAGAAGCTAAATCTCAATGAGTTTTGCATTGATTATACATTTATGGAAGTAGGTTTAGTAGAATGAATTGAAGTACCTTTTATCACTAGAGTACAACTTGAATCTCCAGTACTCCCATGACATCTCACTACAACACAGAGAGAAATGAGTGCCTATATTTAATTACTAAAATAATTATAATTACATTGCATACCTATAATTACAAATCCATTGTTTCAGTTGAAATAAGTAATGGAAGTCACTCTTGCAACACTCAACAAAAACATTTAAAGATGAGAAGACAGGATCAAAATGAAACAATTTTCTCTGATACACATAAGCAAATTAACTCTCCTTGTTTAAATATCCATTAGCTTATCAAAGATACAAAAATGTCTGTCTGTCTGTCTGTCTGTCTGTCTATCTATCTATCTATCTATCTATCTATCTATCATCTATCATCATTATCTATTATCTATTACCTATCATTTATTTCTATGGGATATGATATCTGATCAGAACTTTCATCAATTTCTTTCCAAAATAAGTCAATCAAGAAGAATTACAGGATTTGATATTTTTAAAAATTCCAATTAGTGAAATTTCCAAATGAAGTTTTAAAACTACATATTGGATTCTAATAAGCTATTAATTCATTGTTCTTTTAATTATCTTTGTTTAGTCTATTTTGCATGTGCCTGGTCTCTGTTTAGATCCTGAAGTATTTCCTTCAAGGATTTTGGGAATTATTATTTCAATCTGAGTTGTCTATTATTTTTCAGCATTCCCAAATCAACAAATGCTACATTCTATTAGATCACGCAGACACAGGCTATAGTATTTGAAATAAATATTTGTAAGTGCCAGCCATTGTATGAGTTAATGAATCCAACCATAAAGATATTAGAGATATTGAACCTTACAAGAGATATTGGAGTCTAAAACTTTGAATCAGTCTGGGAAGCCCTTTCCAAAACCTCTAACTTCCCTTTTCTGTAAATTCCTCATGATTGAGCTGGAGGTATATTTAAGACTTGCTGAACTAAGTCAATCTTTTTCAGCTTCAATTTCTTCAATGATTATGGAACATTAAGTTTTATAATTAGTTGGATCCATTCTTCCCTCTATCCATACAATATTTCTTAGGCCACTGGTTGCCACACTATCCCAAAGCACAGTAGAGCTATCCCTGAATTTAGTAATACTTCTTTAAATGTGTCACCCTTTTTTCCACAAATGTATTCTATCTGTCATCGCTGGACAGTTCAGTTTTGCTTCATCAGGCCCAAATACTTTGTTCCAAAACTTTTCAGGATGATCAAGATGTGATTTTATCAAGGTGTGCGTGTGTGTGTGTGCATGCGCGCACGCATGCACGCACACATGTGGACAAGCATGTGTCCATTGGGGGTGGGAGGTTGTTGGTTGGGTTTTTGACATATGTTAGATAATGACTCATAATAGTGGACAAAACATTCCTTGTGGTGACTTTCCCATTACAGCTATTATTGTATAAGCAACATTGTACTGTAAACTACTACTACACCAGTGCTAAAGGTCTGAGTAGGTAATTTGTAGTGATCATTTTGCAGATCTGACCTTTCAGGCAGTTCTAGCAAAGGTTTTTCATGGTTTTCCAGAAGTTCCTTTGACTTCAACAGTTCCATCTAACTTCAATTTCTTAATACTTTTTCACACAGCTGAAATTGCCAGCTGAAATTGGATACATTTAGAGATTATATATAGACTTCCTCTGCTCTGTAAGAGTGAATTCTTTTCATTTTCAAATGCTCAAAGAGTGGTTTAGAGAGGCCTGTGATGGCTGAAAAACTATAACAACATTTACAACATAAGCAGGTAAAAATGTTAGAAGATTGTCTTCCCTTAGTTAATTGTAAATCTAATAAGTCAATCATTTTGGGGGACTTATTAATAAGTTTGCAGCAGGGAAAAAATAGCAGGAAGAGTCAACTGGAATGCTTTCCAAATTTCTCTAATTACCATATTCACTGTTTTCGTATTTCAGCTTTCTAAACAACTGCATGTTGATAGTAACTATGCATCCAAATTTTTAGGCACATTCCTAAACTGCATTCAGCTATATAGAAAAATTCATAGATTTTAAACAACTGTTCCCTGTCTCCAACACTGTCAATGTTCTTTGAATGTTCCAGCCCATTGTGCAGAAAACATATTGCAGCAAAATTCAATGTTTGTTCCCAAAACACTGGAACTAAAGTCCCCCTGAGACTATAAAGTAGTCTAGTTAATTTTTGTTGTCTACCCTTGTGTATGAAAAAGTGAAAGCAACACAGCCTTATTTCCCAGAGAGACTTATCCTTCTGGATTCCTCCAAAGCAACAAATAGCTCATGAACTTGGGATTTGTCAATATTTCAGAGGGAACTACTTTTCACTCGTACATACATACACACCCACTCACACATACACACACAAACATAGAATAGCTTCAGCTGCCCCAGTTTGAACCAGAATTCAGCCAAATTAAACTCATAATCCTATAAAACAGAAAAAAACTTGCCTTTGTCCAGCTTCTCTTATAAATGCATTCCTAGACTAAATATAGAAAAAAGTAATCTATTTATTCTGAGCATCATAATTGGAGAAAAGAATAGAGTTCTAAAAGTTGACATGATTACAGGAAAAATAAGAATATCTTCATGGTTAATTTCAAAGGAAATATACATATACTTTTATATTCTGTGTAAATACATATACTTTCATATTCTGTGTTACATAAATAATATTCTGTGTTATATTCTGCGTTATATATCTATTTCGTAGATTTTCACGGGTAAAGGTATGTAGGTCTTGGTGTATTCGGGTCTTGTCCCGTGTAAGATTGAGAATACCTTGGCAACGTTTCGACGAAATCTCATCCGTCATCTTCAGGCTGGTGTCTTCAGCTTCGTTCTCCTGGGAGAAGTGTGTGATTGTGGCTGTTTTCCCCTTTTAAACTCTAGAGTTGGCTGTGTTGTTACTTCTTGATTGGTTTGTGGAGTTGATGTATGCAGATTGGATGGCTTTTTCCTGAGACCCTGTGTGGCTGAGGTGCTGGCTGTGTGTCTCTCAGCCTTTTGTGTTGTAACGACCTGGGTAATGGGCTGTGTGATGACCTTCTGAGTTCTATTGTTGTGACGTCCTGGGTGTGGTGCTGTAATCTCCTGGGTCGTTGTCTGTGCTGCAACCTCCTGATGTTTTGTGTTGTGATCTCCTGAGTTCTGTGATGTAGTGTCCTGGGTGGAAGGCTGTGATGTGGCATTCTGGGCCTTGGTTTGGCTCGAGTTTGAGGTCTGGCTATGTGTTTATAGCGTGTGTCAGTTTGCTTAGTTTGGGGGTCGGAGGGGGTGTAGCAGCTGGTGTTGCAGCCATGGTCTGGTTTCTGGATGGTGGTTGCCTTTCATCTGTGGCGTGGGCTTGGGTTTGAGTCTGGTGAAGGAGATTGGTGGTGGCATCCTGTGTTATTTTGGGTCCGGTGTTGGTTTTCGTGGCTGGGACTCGTTTGTTGACCAGGCTAGTTTCCAGATGTCTGGTAGGCGGGAAGTATCATCCCATTTATTCATGTTATGGGGGTGTTTCTCTATTTCGATGGCTTCTCTAATTATTCTTTTGTTGAAGTGTTCAGTATTGGAGATAAGTTTGGATCCCTCAAAATCAATTTCATGTCCTGTGGCTTTAAGGTGCTGGAAAAGGGAGGAAGTTTTTCTTCTTTTCTGACTGCGTTCTTGTGTTCTGCGATCGTGCATTTATTCTCCTGTTGGTTTGACCAATGTATGTGGCTGGGCAAATTTTGCATGGTATTTTGTAAACTCCTTGGTTTTCTAGCTGGATCTTGTCTTTGGGGTTTCTTAAGATGTTGGCTATTTTTGGTCAGTGCCAAAGGCTGTCCTGATATTGTGCTTGTGGAGAATTTTGCTGATTTTATCTGTGGTGCCTTTGATGTAAGGGAGGAGGGCGATGCCATTGTCCTGTTCTGTGTCTTGGTTTTGGGGGAGTCTCCCTTCGGATTAGGTTGGTGATTGTGCTTCTTTGGAATCCATTGGACATTAATACGTTAGTGAGGGTGTGTAATTCTGTTCTCAAGTGGTCTTTGTCAGGTAGGCGTTTGGTTCTGGAGATGAGGGTCTTGGCTACGGAGTTGATCTGTGCAGGGTGGTGATGGGATTGTGCATTTAAGTAGCGGTTAGTGTGTGTCTTTTTCTGGTAGATGGTGTGTCCTAGGGAGCCGTTGGGTTTTTGTAAATAAGGGCGTCCAGGAACGGAAGTTGATTGTTGGTTTCTGTTTCCATGGTAAATTGTATTTTGGGGTGTAGGCTGTTGAGATGTGTGAGGAAGTTGTCCAGTTTTTCTTTCCCGTGTGGCCAAATTACAAAAGTGTCATCTACATATCTAAGCCAGAGTTTGGGTTTGTATTCGGATTTGTCTAGAGCATTGGTTTCAAAATGTTCCACGTATAGGTTAGCGATGACGGGTGAGAGGGGTGATCCCATAGGTGCTCCTTCTATCTGTTTATATCTTTGTCCATTGTGGATGAAGTACGTGTTGGAAAGGCAATGGTTGGTCAGATCTAGGATGTGCTTAGGGGGTTGTATTTGTTTTGGATAGCTGTCAAGGCTTCTTTAATAGGTACTTGAGTGAAGAGGGATATGACATCGAAGCTCACAAGTAGGTCGCTGGTTGTAGGTTTTGTTTCTTTATTGTTTCTATGAAGTGGAAAGAATTTTGTGCACGTGTGAGGTGATGGATTCTGTGTAGGGCTGGAGTTGTTTGGCAAGAAATTTGGCTAGGTTCTGTAGAGGTGAGCCTATGGAGCTGACTATGGGTCTGAGTGGTGTTCCTTCTTTGTGTATCTTGGGGAGGCCATAGAGCTTAGGGCATCTAGATGATTTTTCTCTGGGGATGATTCTTTGTTGGATCTCTTCACTGATGGGCGAGGCTTTTATTTTGGATTTGGTGGTTTTCTCCAGATAGGTGGTGGGGTCTGTGTTTAGAGGTTTGTAAGTGGGGTCTTGGAGTAGGTTGGATAGTTTGGATTGGTAGTCAGATGTGTTCATCACGACTGTGGTGTTGCCTTTGTCTGCTGGTAGGATGATTATGTTGTTGTCTTTCCTCAAGTTGCTGAATGCTTTTTGTTCTTCTTTGTGTAAGTTGCTTCTGGGTGGACTGCTGGAGCAGAGGATGTTGGTGACTTCAAGTCTGATTTTATTGGCTGTATCTGGGTTAATTTTGGTTAGGCTAGCTTCAACTCCACATATGATGTTTTCAGTGGGGATGCATTTGGGGGCGATAGCAGAGTTGAATCCTTTGAAAAGTACATTGGTTTCTGCCATGGAGAGGGTTCTGTCTGATATGTTGTGTACTGTTTGTTTCATGCATTGTTGTGGGGGGGGGTTGGGCTTCTGGCATTTCTCTAGTCTGTGGAGTTTGTTGGTGTGTGTGTCTGTCTTGTGAAAGGTTTCTGTTTCAGCTCTCCAGAGGGCTAGTTGTTTGGATTTGTCCCAGAGTGCTGGGTGGACACTGAACACTTCAACAAGAGAATAATTAGGGAAGCCATCGAAATAGAGAAACACCCCCATAACATGAATAAACGGGATGATACTTCCCACCTACCAGACATCTGGAAACTAGCCCTAATCAACAAATGACCCCAGCCACGAAAACCAACACCGGACCCAAAATAACACATGATGCCACCACCAATCTCCTCACCAGACTCAAACCCAAGCCCACCCCACAGACAAAAGGCAACCACTGTCCAGAAACCAGACCATAGTTGCAACTCCAGCTGCTACACCCCTCCAAGCAACAAACTGACACACGCTATAAACACATAGCTAGACCTCAAACTCGGAGCCAAACCAAGGCCCGGAATGTCACATCACAGCCTTCCACCCAGGATACTACATCATGGAACTCAGGAGATTACAACACAAAACCTCAGGAGGTTGCAACACAGACAACGACCCAGGAGATAACAGCACAAGACCCAGGATGTCACAACAATAAAACTCAGAAGGTCATCACACAGCCCACTACCCAGGTAGCTACAACAGAAAAGGCTGAAGGACACACAGCCACTACCTCAGCCACACAGGCTCTTATGAAAAAGCCAACCAATCAGCAAACACCAATTCCATCAACCAATCAAGAAGCGACAACACAGCCAACAACACAGCCAACCAACCCGCTTACAGCAAAGCCAGCACACCACACCTCCCCTCCAGTATTTATAGAGAGAAGGCAGCTCAGATCACGCTTTGCTGGCACAAGCACAAAGCTGAAGACACCAGCCTAAAGATGGCGAGTGGGATCTCATCGAAATGTCACCAAGGTATTCTCAATCTTACACAGGACAAGACCTGAATACACCAAGACCTACATACCTTTACCCATGAAAATCTACGAAAACACACACACACACACACACACACACACACATATATATTACATATATAAAATTATATGTATAAGAATCGATTATACTACATTTCTTCTGCTTTTCTTCAGTACTTTATAGAAAAATAATAAAAACGCTTGTTTTTATTGTTAATATTTTTACTATACAATATATGCAAGTAAGTTAATTAACTACTAATTCTAATACCATCTAATTCTTATGGGTGAAATTGTTTTGGGCTTAATCATGGACGGAATCATGCACCATATGATATACAATGCAAAAAAAATGGCAGAAACTTTCTAAACAGAAAGGCGCCTTACCTTTGAAGAAACAGTCTTTGTTGTGAATAATGTAAATTTTCTTCTTTTGCAAGCATGAAGCTCGATGCAGTTCACAATGATTTTCATAGAATTTGCCATCTGATCCACACACTGGCATGTAACTGGGCTTGCAATCATCTATGCATCTACATTCAGGTTGATTAGTCTCCTTGTTCACAATACATTGACTTCCCCGTTCACAATACTTTTTTTCACATGACGCATGGAGCCCATCTTGCCCATAAAGCACTTAAAAAGAAGGGAAAAAATGCAGCATGAATAATCAAGCAGAATCACTGGAGGAAACTTTTCTTTTATGGCAACTGAGCATTACAGTATATACAACAGGCATTGATGAGCTAACGTCAAGGATGTAGACATGTTCCACAGTGTGGCATCGATGTAATATGCAAGACTACATCTGTTGATTTCATCTTAATATATAAGGTATATATGGCCATAGGGGGAGAGGTGTTGTCCCCTGTGGATAGGGCGTGGAATCTGGGGGTCCTCCTGGATGTATGGCTCCGGTTGGAGGAGCAGGTTGGGGCCGTCGCCAGGGGGGCCTTTGCCCAGCTCCGCCTTGTTCGACAACTTCGCCCTTTTCTGGACCGAGATGCCCTGCCCACAGTCACTCATGCCCTTGTTACCTCTAGACTCGACTACTGCAACGCTCTCTATTTAGGACTCCCCTTGCACACCATCCGGAGATTGCAGCTGGTGCAGAATGCGGCGGCACGGGTGGTGATGGGAGTTCCCCGGTTCTCCCATATTACCCCCCTCCTGCGCGGCTTGCATTGGTTGCCGGTTGCGCTCCAGGTGAGGTTCAAGGTTCTAGTGTTAACATATAAAGTCCTTCATGACATGGGTCCTCAATATTTAAGGGAGCGTCTTCTTCCAATATTGAATGCCGGCCACCCTGTGCGAGCTCATAGGCAAGGACTCCTCGGGATTCCATCGGCGGGTCAGTGCCGATTGGTAATTCCCCGACGACGAGCCTTTTCTGTTGCGGCCCCTGACCTCTGGAACCAACTGCCTTTGGAGCTCCGCCTGGCCCCTGACCTCCGCACCTTTCACCGTGGGCTAAAAACTTGGCTGTTCGATCAACCCAGGCTGTGACCCCCGCCCCCCTGGGTGAGGGATAGTTTTAATGGTTTTTAGTTTTTATATTTGGACTTGTAATTTAATTTAATAGTTTTTTAAGTATTTACTGTTTCATGTTTTAATTGTGAGCCGCCCCGAGTCTTTGGAGATGGGGCGGCATACAAGTGCAAATAATAAATAATAAATAAATAAATAAATATATTAGGTATATATTAATATATGAGGTAATATATTAGATATATATCAATATTTAAGGTATAAAAAACCTTCAATGGGAGAACTCAACAGTGAAATCACACAAGAGGCTTTTTGAAAAGATTCCATATCATCAGGCTTTAGATAATAATATAGTATTTTTTAAGTCTCTTATGCAACCTACCATGCTATTTAATCTCTTATTTCATGTTATTCTTATTAATAATGGCAGGCCATTAGCCTGGTATTTTTGTATCCTTCTTCCAACAGAGTTATTATTTTTTTTCATTGTCATCAATAATTAATTAGCAAAACACAAACCTATAAGCCTATGGATATTTAAAGTTGCAATGCTAGCATACACAGTAAAGATTATCTTTTGTTCATTCAATTTAGAAGTGGGGCTTTTTTTTTCAAAGAGGAATCCATAATAGCGCACTGCAAGTCTTTTTAAGGACAAATAATTAACAGCAGTTATTGCAGAAAATGTTAAGCAAATACAATACTTGCTATAATCAAGCTTCGATGAGGCATTCAAATATCCATCATGGAAGGAACATGGAAAGACTACCTGACACAATCAGAAATCCATTTCTGGAACTTTTTATGTCAGACGAAAAGGTCTAGAAGCAGGTTGTCACTGTTTAGCCAAATTTGGCTGAAATTCATTTTCAGCCATACCAGATCAACATGGGAAAGGCTGACTAGTGAAGATGGTATTCGGCTTCTAAGATTAGAACTTTGAATGCCAGAATGTGTTTTATTATAGCATTTATTATGTATTTTTATATTGGTAGCATATTATAAGCAGTGGATGCACAGTGTTCCTGAATAATGCTTATGCAGATGGAATAAATTGGGGTGACACACTCCCCAAATCAATATTTTAAAGTAAGAATTTGACAAAGCTGTTGGGTTGTTCTTGAATAGCTTTATTTTAAATATACAACTGAGTTGACTGACAATCATTAGCATAATTTCTGACAATTAGAAGATTATTGTGTACTGCTAATTATAATAAGTGTTAGAGCATCACAAAGGATGATGTAAAAAACAAAACAATGGTTGATTTTCAGTATATTGTTTGCTTTAACTCTCGCAGCTTCTCGTCATCATCGTCGTTTCAAAAAGCTTCAGTACAGAAGACAGAGATTCTAATCTAACTGAAGCCCATATTGATTTGATATATCAAATGACATAAATCAATAGCTTTACATGTTTAAAAATGAAAAATGTATATTTTTTTCTGACAAGTGTAGTTAAGCCTTTATTTTCACCACTGTGGACTGAAAGGAAAGGTATCTGGTATTGGAGGCTTAACTGCTTCACTCAATAACTCATTAAAATTCCACAAGGCTTGGAGAAGCTGAGGAGTATTGACATTTTTCCTGAATCATAATAAACAAGAAGGTCAAAGTGTCCAAGTGGCATGAAAATTACAGTCCCTAAGTGGCATATCTGAATATCCTTTATTCGCTTTACTAATTGTTCAATGTGCCCCTGAAACAATATTCATGGAAATGCTAATAGTAAACTATATATAATCTGACTTGCCAAGGTCACGTCCAATTACAGGATATACAATGCTTAAACACATTGTTCAGTACTGAATACAGAAGCCCTTCAGAAGAAAATGAACACAGTATTAATCATCGAATTCATTACTATGTTTAAAAAATGAACATTTCTTCTGAAGATTTTTTTTAAATAAAGAATCAGCACATGCATTCAAGCTGGTTTCTGGACTAATATAGACTTTGGGAAACTCTAAAGCAGGGGTGGCGAACACGCGGCTCTCGAGCCGCATGCGGCTTCCGGCCAAAATGAATGCGGCTCTTTGCCTCTTATATTATTATTATATTATTATTATATTATATTATTTTGTATACTGTGGCTCTTTGCCAAGTTTGGATTTTGTTATGCTGCTTCTGAGGAGGGATCTCTGAGGAGAGATTTCCGAGCGCGTAGTCCCGCCCCCGGCTGCGTCATCCCGTCTCCCATCCCTCGGAAACAACTGCACGGGCCAGCGAGCGTGGTGTGGCTCTCTGACTCTCACAGTTTAAAATTGTGGCTCTTTGTGTCAAACTTGTTCGCCACCCCTGCTCTAAAGTATCTTCTTGGAGAAGGGAGGAGGAGAGAGGGCTGCTTGCCAAATCTCTCCATAAGCCCCTCACAAATATGTGTGCAGGAGGAATTGTATGATTCATCAAAATATTTTGGTCATTGCTTAATGACAAGAAATGAATGTCATTGCTTAATGAAAGAAATAATATTTAAAAGAAGCAACAGAAGAGGGAATTAATCTTTAGGGTCTTAACTTTTAAAAGAAGCTACAACTTAACAGCAAAAGTCTACCTACAATGTATAGGTAGTCCTCAATGTACAGCTACAATTGAGCCCAAAATTTCAATTGCTAAGCAAGACAGTGATTAATTTTGCCCTATTTAACTACCTTTTTTGCCACCGTTGTTAAGTGAATCACTTCAGTTGTTAAGTTAATAACATGGTTGTTAGGTGAATCCAGTTTTCCCATTGATTTTGCTTGTCAGAAAATTGTCAGAAGGTTGCAAAAAGTGATAACATGACCCCTGGACACTGCAACCATCATAAATACATGCTAATTACCAAGCAAATTCTGATCATATGAACACAGGATGCAACAGTTGTGTGAAAAACAGTCATAAATCACATTTTTAGTGACATTCTAACTTCAAACAGCCACCAAACAAATGGTTGTGAATCTAGGACGACCTGTACTTTATTTTTTATTTGAATCCCTCCTTTATTATTTTTACAAATAACTCAAGGCAGCAAACCTATTCAACACATCTTCCTCCCACTATTTTTTCCCACAACAAGCCTGAGAGGTGAATTGGATGGAGTGTGTGTGACTGGCTTAAAAAATCCCCCAGCTGGTTTTCATGATTTAAGGAGGAACTTGAATTCTTTCTAGCCTGTAGCCTTAACCAATAGACCAACCAACTGGCTAATTGGGAAAAAAATGTAGCATTGCTAATCTCAAGGCCATATTAATATCTATCATCACGCTGGAAATTAATGATAGAATAAAAGACAAAAACAAGATGCCAGTCCATATTGCAAAATATCTGAGCCATAATATAATATTTCAGTAAACAAATGCTTTGGTAGGAATTTTAGTCCATCTCATCTTTTCCATTTTTTTAGAGAGGCCTTGAAAATGCAGGTGAAAATACCCACATTTGAACATTTTGCATAAACTTACTGCATTTTTCCCATATCAAAAAATGTCACCTACAACTTTCAAAAACAGCACCTACAGGTGATGAGAGTTAAAGAAAGATAAGAAGCTGGAAGGTTGGAAGACTTCCAATTCTTTTCTAATGCCCAGAATTCAGTGTTTGTTATGGGACTGTCCATAAATAACTCTTTATTACTGTGGAGATATCTGCATAGATACATCATGTTCCTCATTGAAAAATAATGAAGAAATAATGGTATCCTTTATATTTCTCTAGTCGGGGTCTAGAAATATTGGTTCAATTATTAGTTAAATGAAGTAGACCATAGGCAAAATGTTGGGCAAAATGTAACTTCAATAAAGCACTAATATGTTCATTGTACCAAGGTGCTTTTTCCAAAAGGCACCTGGACTTTCTTGGTTTTTTACTTTGAAAATGTTTAATTTCAGCTCAGTTCTAACATCAGTTCTCAAACTAGCATTCTGAGGAACTCTGGGAGTTGAAGTCCACACATCTTAAAGTTGCTAAGGTTGAGAAATACTATTTTAAACTATTATAAGACAGCAACCAAAAATTTCCTAAACCTTTTCTGCCACCCAACTCTAATCCAGAGTGTTAAGCATCATTATAGTATATCCACAATGGGCTGATGGATCATATGATCATGTCTCTACAGAAGTCCATACATGCTTCTGGAACTTTATTAGCACAAAGGCAGAAAGCCTAACTTAATCATTTATGGTCCACATACTTTGCCATTAGGAATAAACACAAACTAACATATTCTTCTAGAGCAGGGCTGTCAAACTCACAGCCCACGGGTTGAATGTGTCATGCGCTGGCCACACCCACACCTGGTTTAGCAAAGGGAGAAAAAGTTGTGATATGTCACATGATGCCGCAGTGACGATGCGAGTTCAACACCCCTGTTCTAGAGGAAACATTTGCTGTCTTCCTGCAAGTGGCGCGAGACATAGTTCCACTTGGAGTTAAGTACTTTTACTTTCAGCTGCTAGCCAGGACCAATGATTTAGAGAGATTATGGAAAATCAGTTTGGTGTAATGACTAAAATATTCACTTAGAAACCAGGTTCTCCTAGTTCTGGTTCTCCCTTAGACATGAAAACCATCTGAGTGACTTTGGCCTAGTTACCCTCTCTTAGCCCACCTGATTACATTCTTGTTGTGTGGAACATAGGCAGGAACATCAGATATGCATGATGCCTTGAGCTGACCAAAAACCTAATAAATGATAAAATGAGAATTTGGAGACTTTGAACCATATAGTGTTTGTTTTTCTCTTTTCCAAGCTAACTTAGAATTTATTTCTCTTATCCAATGTCACCCTCAGTCAGTGTTTAGCTAATTGCTTTCGGCTTGCTTCTCTTCTGTTTATTACGATTCTAACAATCCCTCAACCACTTCTGTATTCATATTGACAAGGAGTAGGAAATGAGATGGCTACGTATGGAGTTTCTCCAACAGATCAGCATAAAACAGTACACAAATTTAGTAGAGTGTAAGATTTTAAGCAGGAAAATAAATCCCAGAGAGGGGAAGGATGATGGGAGGAAATCACTTGGATGTCTCTATCGGCCACTATTTTTGTGTTAGATATAAGCATGTTCAAGTCATGGGCTCTTCTAATTTTTCTTCTTCTTTTTTTGGAAACAAAACTAGCTATTCAGACACAGAAGAAATTCAGAAATATGTACCTTATGAAGTAACACAATGAACACCCTAGTAGGAAAAAAACCCATATATATTTATATATATCTAAACAAAACTAGCTTTGGTTTGAGATGTTAATCAGGCAATAAGAATTATTTTAGCTGTGTCTCACAACAGGGAGGTCCTGTTACAAAAAGCTCCAGAAGAGGATTTTCAAAAGCATCCTTAGTTAATGAAGTGGTGAGCAACAGCTCTCAACTAACTTTTGACTTCAGTCTTCTATTAGGTAAAGTGTCTCAGAAGCCCTGCTCTCCCAGGTGATGCCTGTTTATAGCAGAATGCATCTCTTTAAAGGCGCAGTGCCTCCTGAAGTACACTTGATACTTAAAAAAGAGATGAGTAGGCTTATCAGCCAAAGCACAAAAATGATCTGTCTATCAGTTCACTTCTCAACTTCTGAGACAATGAAAAAATCCAGGATGTAGTTCACTAATTAAACAAGCCTCTCATCAATTTTTCTCTCTTATTATTAAAACCAAATGAATTTCCCACTCCTGCAAGGATTATAAAAACAGTAATGGAAAAGGTAATCAAGTGGAACTAGTAGCTAACTGCTTGGAGGATTTATGAGCCCACCACAGTGTATGAAAAAGATATAATTTGTCTAATTTATTAGTCATAAGGAAAGCAAATTTCTAGGGTTAAAAATGGATCATCTTACAAAACAAGCCACTTTTTAACACTAATTAAATTTAGGAAGTATGGCCTAAGATAGGAGTTTCTCTGTCATATGATAGGAACTTTTGCCTCCCTCATCAAGTACCATTAAATATTTGTTTTCAGATTAATGCTGGTTAAGTATATCTGGATTTTAGTAACAAGTATGTTTTGCATAAATTCAATTGGCATGAGCCAGCCCAAATGAAGCCATAATTTGTTCTAATTGCTTTCTATAGGAACATAAACAATATGCTTAGTTTCTGATGATTCATTTCTCTAATAGGACAACTTCATAAACCTAATATGCTTACACTAGCAAAACTCCATTTGTTAAATCTAGAAATAATAGCTTTCTTTGGTGAGATGGACAGCATATAAGTTAAATAAATAAATGTATATGTTCCAGTGACTAATTTAAAAAAAAACTGAACAATTGGTTAGAAGTCTGCTTTGCAGGCACTGCTTCAAAAATGTACTTCATTTGATTATCCAAGAGATAGATAAGATTTACACATCTGTATTGAGTAACAACTAACACAGAAGCCTCTTGATAGCCATCATGAAAAGGAATTTAAAAGACAGCACCAACACCAGTTAGGAAAAGCATCCCCCAAATTTTTATTGAAATAATAACTGTTATGTATGCAGGTTTGAAGTCATTGGTTTAGTTTGAACTGTTCTTGTAAAATGTTGGAAATGATTGGTTTAAAAAGTGTGGGAAAACCCTGCACTCTGATTGGCTGGCAACTGCGGCTGCTAGCTATAAGTAGCAGCCACAGCCCAGCCAAATTGGGTTCGTTCTGAGCTGTAGTCACTAATAAACTAAGAGCTTGAAGCACTCCGTGTCTGTCTCTTCATGCAAACTTAACAATAACCAAGTGACTAATCTAACATAAAGAACAGTGAGAGTCTTGTCAATAAAACTGGAGGGAGGCCAAAGTGTCCTTAGATAGAAATGAGGAGTGGAAAGCTCCCATTTGAAAATATATTTTCAGTAAGAACAAGCTGATGTATCCTTTCTGAAAAGGTGAAGAGAAGGCAACTGGGAACAGCAATCTTCTCCAGACCAGTGTGCATTACAACATTAATTGCAGGAAAGCTTCTCATGCATGCATTACATATTAATTACTTGTAAAGAGTAATTACTGATAAAGTAAATTTAAATATCTTGCATGTCTCCATTGTATTCGCCTTGTATAATTTAC
This sequence comes from Naja naja, assembly GCA_009733165.1. NCBI lineage: Eukaryota > Metazoa > Chordata > Lepidosauria > Squamata > Elapidae > Naja > Naja naja. The sequence continues at coordinate 102,521,928 of CM019149.1, read as the reverse complement.
TTTGCTTATAAGGATAACAAACCAGTGATTCTGACAAGGGAACCTTCTTCTCCGGTTTCCTTTGCAATGCATATTTACAATTGTTCCTCAGGTAAAATGAAGCTTTGGAACACTGTAAATTTAGTCATATGCAAATTTAACTTGTTTCTTTTCAAGGAGCAAACCAAAGTATGCCTTTTTGTCACTGCCATAGGAAAAGAAAGACATAATTTCTGAGAAGTGCCTCAGATCTAACATTAGAGGCAAATCATGCTAATACATACAATTATGATACAAATGGAACAAAAAAAATCCAGGATGACTCTTCTTTACAACAATCACATACCAATTTAGAAGGAGAATACATCCATACCAAATGCAATTCTTGCTTTATACTATGCAAACTTACAAAGTATTAGCCAGCATTCCATATTCAATGATATTGCACTTCTATATAGTTCAACAGGATTTTAGTTTAACAAGTACAGCCTAGTCTTTCAGGTGGTGAGGAAATCTAGAAGTCACATGCATTCAGGCATATTATCTACATCGGATACAGAAAAGGATAGCAACATGTCCCTCCATAAGTGAGATGGGCATTAAATTTGATATATAAATTCAATGAAATTATACAGGAAAGTGATAATAGAAATCTCAGAGGGTAACAACAGAATGTTATCTGCTTTGTTTAAAATTTAAGAATTGTCTGGGAATTGAAAAAGGGGAACAGATTATTTAGAACCAGGGTACATTACATGACAAGCTACATAAGGAACTAAGAAACTTTCAACTATAATTTATAGGATTATGCTAACAAATCTGAGGATGAAACACACAAATGCTTAGAGAGATATACAAACTGCCTAGATCAGTAATTTTCTGAACTGATGGGGTATATGCTCACTGTCGATATCATGGTGGAGACAGATAGCAACAACTGGAATGAAGTTCTTGGGAAACATGGGGTAGGAAAACTAAACAGTAATGGTCTTTTGCTTCTGAGCAAATATGCTGAGCACAACCTGTGCATCACAAATACGATGATCAGTCTTGCAAATAAGTACAGAACAACCTAGATGCATCCCAGGTACAAACATTGGCACCTACTTGACCATGTCATACTATATCAGCACAACCTTAAAAATGTCCCCATCACCCAGCCCATGTGATATTGAGTGAAGTGCTGAATGCTGGTCTGATTGCAGCCTGGTCCATTTGGTCATCAACCTGCATGTACTGCAAGCAACCAAGGATTCTCAGAACAACATTCAACACTGGCACAATGAAATCAGCATTCTTGCTGATATCTACAAAGCACTAGATCCAATGCCTAGATTCGGGCATTCTAAAGTATCTTAGAAGACATGTGTCTCACACAGGAGATGCCTGGTGACTTCTATAATAGTTCTCCCCACCATGGCTCTCCATAAAAATAAGAGAAACAAATCAGATTGTGGAAACTACAGGGATATTTCATTGCTGTCCATTTTAGGTGTTAAGTCTGCATGAAGAGTCAGATGCGAAGAGTTCCAGCAAAGAGTTTATTCAGTGACTACAGCTCGAATGGACCCGAGTTGGCTAGGCTACGGCTGCCTCTTATAGCCTGCAGCCGTAGTTGCCAGCCAATGGGAGTGCAGGGTTTCTTCCCGCACTATTTAAACCAATACCATTTAACATTTTACAAGAACAGTTCAAATAAACCAATAACATTCAAACCTACATACATAACACCCCTCCCCACTAGGTTCAGTCCATACCAAACCCCAGCCTATCTAATGTATTCCTTTAAATAGGTGGGGCTCTTACGTGTATGCGTTGAGACCTTCGTGGTTCAGAAGTTTTAAAGTTCTCACCCAGTGAGAGGGGAAATGTGTCTGCTGACATTTCCCTGTTGGGACTTCTTGTGAAAGGAGACCCTGTTAGACTGTTAGAATCTGGTCTCTCCTCCCAACCCATCTCCATTCCAATGTCAGCACCCAAGTCAGGTAGTGATGTGCAATCTTCCACTTCTAAGAATGGATCTTGGCATTGTGACAGGGTTCAGGATGGTTCCTGTCGTAATGGCTCGTTACACATGGGGTTGATTCTTGCTTGCTGATTTTCCTCCTGTTCCTCCCCTTCCCCCCTACAAGTGACATCAGGTGAGGGACCCAGAGAGAGACAGGGGCGATGTTCCTGAAGGAACCTGGATCTAAGTTGGTCAATGTGCCTGCTCCAGAGGAGTCCATCCTCTGTTTGTACCCTGTAAGAACAAGGGCCAGTGATGTGAGTTATTTCAGCAGGAATCCACAGAGGTTCCCCTATAAGGTTCTTAGCATACACAGAATCACCCACACTGAAAGTACGAACTTTGGAAGTGGAATCCAGTGGTGCGCGTGCGGGATGAAGGCGGTCAAGGGAAGACCTAAGTTTCCTACCCATCAACAACTCTGCTGGGGATAAGTTATTTGATGGGCTAGGAGTGATGTGCTGAACACTAAGAAGTTTTTCAAGCTTCTCAGTGATGTCCCCAGGACCCAGCTGCTGAAGCTTCTCTATGGTAAAATGTACCATGCATTCAGCCTGGCCATTAGCTGAAGGGTGCCCAGAGGCAGTGAGGGCATGTCTGATACCCTGTTGTGCTAGAAAGGATTCAAAAATGTTAGATGTGAATTGAGGGCCATTGTCAGAGACAAGAACATCTGGTAACCCATGGGTTACAAACAGTTTTCTGATGCCAGTCACCTCGATGCCTAGTGGTTTGAACCACTCAAGTCCCAGCAAGCTTGGGCGATCCTTGTCCACGATGGTCAGAGGCAAACGTTTGGTGTGGCCTTTAAACTGCACATTGAAATCTCTTGCTCCAACTACTGGAATCTTGTTGCCTTGGTAGTCTTTAAGAGTCAGTGCTTGCTTCTGGAAATGTTTCTTCTGAATGTTGGGAAATAGCCTGTGAATAGTGTCCCATGACACCATAGATAAATAAGAGCCTGAGTCCACTTCCATTTGGCAAGGCCTTCCTTCAATGAACACCTTCACGTGTACTTTTCTGCTTCTCAAGGGTGAAGAATGACCAATAGTGATTGTTTGGTGAATTTCATTCTTCCCATTTGCTTCTGAATTGTGCCCCATCTTTTCAATGAAGTTGTTGGGCTTAAAATCCTTTTCAGGAAATTTCTTCCTACTAGGTGGAGTTCTGGGTGATTTGCAGACTCTGGCTAGGTGACCCCTTTTCTCACAACGTAGGCAGATGGTGTCTAAGAACTTGCATTCAGTGTGGGGGTGCCCCCCCCCAGCCTCTGCAATAATATTCTTGCCTCTTTCTCCCAGGGTCTTTCCTTTTCTTCTCCATTCTGAGTCTAAAAATCCCTTCCTCCACCTCACTGCAATCTGAATCAGAGTCTATTTGTTCACAATGGGCTGTTGTGGATTTTTCCACATCAGAGTGACTTGAGGCCTGGTTTGAGGCCTTGTTAATCTTTTTCATGGCCGCTGCTGAGGACTTGGTGGCTTCCGCTGAAACAGCTTCTTCAGTGGCCTCTTTAAACGTGATTTTAGGTCTCATTAACAGTTTGCTTTGTAAGACCTTATCTTTGAGGCCTAAAACAAACCGATCACGCATGGCCTCTTCTAAGTTGGTAAAGTCACAAGCACCCCAATGTCCCTTAAACTTGCCCAAGTCATTAACATTCTCGCTTTCCCCTTGATCCCGACGGTAAAATTCGTGTCTCTTAATGAGGCATGATACTTTTGGGCGTAATGGGCTCTTAAAAGCTTCTCCAAATCAGGCCATTCCATTACCTTCAGTTCTGCAGCTCCCGCTAACGCCGCCATCTTGAAGACTGCTGGACGCAGTGCGTGAGAAATACCGCCCTCTTCCGTCTCTTGGGAATGTCGAGGTCGTTTCCTTCCAGGTACATCTGGAAGCGATCCGCATCGATTCCCAGTCTTCCGCCGCCGGATCGAACGGGCTGGGGGTGTTCAGCGCAGCCATCTTGCTCTTCTGCTTGTCTTTCGCGTCATCTTCTCTTCAGGGAAATCCCACCCTCGTCGCCAGTGTTAAGTCTGCATGAAGAGTCAGACGCGAAGAGTTCCAGCAAAGAGTTTATTCAGTGACTACAGCTCGAATGGACCCGAGTTGGCTAGGCTACGGCTGCCTCTTATAGCCTGCAGCTGTAGTTGCCAGCCAATGGGAGTGCAGGGTTTCTTCCCGCACTATTTAAACCAATGCCATTTAACATTTTACAAGAACAGTTCAAATAAACCAATAACATTCAAACCTACATACATAACATTAGGCAAGATATTTTCATGCATTCTTCTGAACAGACTGGCCATTGTCTCAGAAAGGAACCTCTCAGAGGAGCAGTGTGACTTTCATCTAGGGTGTAGTACAGCAGGAATGGGATCTGCCATGAGACAATCAAGGAAAAGTACATAAAGCAGCACAGACCTCTTTCCTCTATCTTCCTTGACCTGACAAAGATATTTGACATTGTACACAGGGAGGCTCTCTGAACCATCCTGTGACATTATGAATGCCCCAGGAAATTTGTGAAGATGATTCATCTAGTGCACAATGGAATGACAAGACAGGACCTTTACAATGGTGACACATCAAAGCTGCATTTGCCATTTCCAGTGGGGTGAAGCAGTCCTGTTCAATCTGTTCTTTGCTTACATCTTGTCATATGCTGTTCAGGGTCTGATGAAGGGAACATACATCAGATATGGATTGGACTTCTCTTACTTTGACCTTTGCTACTTGAATGCACAGATAAAGTGCCTCCATATCTATGTCTATTCAAGAAACATCTTTCCTGATGACTGTGCATTCCTGGCACACAAAGATAATGATCTACAGTTGATGCTTAACAAAATATCAGATGCTGCTATGCTCTTTGGCCTGACTATTAGCCTGAATAAGATTGAAGTACTTTACCAACCCATGCCAAATACCATCCTCATAGAACCAATCATCATTATTCATGACACCTAGCTGACAAATAAAACAGTTTCAAACACTTGGGATGTATACTCTCGGGCAATGGGATTTTGGACAAAGAAACAGAGTCCAGGATCAGAAGGCCAGCCAGATTCTAGGGTGACTGCAAACAACATCTGTATCTATACAAAACTGAAAACCTACAGAGCTGTGGTTAACCCTCCTCTCCTACATGGATGTGAGTCCCAGACTCTGTACTGATAGCAAACAACTAGATAAATTTCACATGCGCCCTCTCTGTTCTACCCTTGGCATTTGTTGGCAGGACTATGTCTCCAACATGGATGTCCTGGATTGCATGAAGTCTATCAGCATTGAGTCCCTGAGTGTCAGAGCCCAGATGCAGTAGGTGGGACATATAATCAGAATAGCCACCTTATCCCTTGCCAGTTACTTCCAAATATAGTAGAGACTGGGAAGAGAACTTGAGATTGTCCATGTAAACACTAAAAAAGACACTGTGAAGGAAATTCTATGCCACTGTGACATCCAGAAGAGGATGGTAGAAGCTGTAGCTGCTGAGAGAACCCCCTGGCAACCTCTGTACTTCGAAGCATCCATTGGATTTGAAGATAGGCACTGATAAAAGCTGACAAAAAACATGAGTGGCATTATAGAAGGATATCCACAGTTATCACAACAATTACTTCCAGTTCCACCATTGTACTAGCCTTTTTGCTTCCAGACTAAAACTGTCCACAGATGAATTGCACAACAGTATATCTTTTTGAACTCAAAGAACTATCTATATATATGCTCACAAATTTGAGGATTGTACACAAAAATGCATACGTGTTTCTCTGAATTGCCTAGATCAAGAAGTTCCAAAGTTTTTGAACCAATGGCTATATCTACAATGTTAAAAGAAAATTATCACAACACTTACAATGTAGCCATCATGATAACTGATACTGACACAAACCATACATTTCACACACACACACACACACACACACACACACACATGCACACACACAAAACACCTGCTGAAACTAAAACAATTTCTTAAGAACTAAAATAAAAATTAAAAATAATATCTGAATTCCAAACTGCAGAAGCATTGTTCTCTGGTAGATTACATAGTTGGTTTATTCATAGAACCTATATGGATGCCTATCTCACATGATGATCCAAAGTGGCTCACAACAACCAAATAGAATAAAAACAGAAAAACCCTAATTCTCAGCAGGCAAATGGTTGAGCCTCAAAGACAAACAACTGAGCCAAGAAACTGAATACAAGGCAAGGGTAAAGTGAGAGACCCAAATATCAATCATATATGGACCCTCTCAGAGGACACAATATCTTTTTATAGAGGGCAAACAGGTGAGACTAAGAAAACTCTACCCTGACTTCAAAATTGCAGCATAGGCATAAGTAAAATATCAAAAGTATTTCAGGTAATATCAAGGGTTTAATACATATACACACTCTCTATTTTCATCTCATCCACTAGCATACACTGTCTATTTTTTTCTCTTTTCTGAATATAGCTTCAAAATAAAGTGCCACCTGCCATTTTTATTTTCTAAATATATCTGGAAGAGGACCTCTTGAGATATCTCTGAGATGCTCATAAGCAGAAAACAGTAATATATTCTCTCACACTGTGGAGAAAACTAAATTGTCCAGCTCACATCAAACCTATCCTCCTTAATAGACTTAATAGGGCTAGAATTTACTTAATACCCTTTTTAAAGCCATCCAGGTCAGCGGCCATCATCATATCTTGTGGCAATGAATGTTAGTATAAATTAATTATGTACTGTCTGACATTTGTCTATTAAAAATATGCTTTCAGTCAGGTTCACTGCTTATGCCTGGTCCTAATACTGTCAACTTTCTTCATGTCATATATGATTTTGCAACCTCAGTAAAAATCTTTGCACATATGGAGGATGTTAGAGTGCCTGATCTTTTTGGTTGCTGTCTTCTGTACTTTTCCAGCTCTGATAAAATTCTTTTTCAAATATGGGGACCAGAGCTAGACACAGTACTTCAGTTATAGGCAAATCGTAATGGCATTATATGATGACATCTTAATTTTTAAATCCCTTTCTGATTTATTGATTTATTGATTTCAAACATTTATCCTATCTTTAAATCAACTCTGGGTGGCACCCAATTAAAAATAAGAAAAACATATAAGATCATTTTAAAACTCTATAAAGCTCAACTGAATAAAACATTAAAAACAAGAAACCCTGGCATCAATCAGTTCTAATGTGCGGTCATGTAATCCTCTCCTGTAATCTTCTCCCAACACTTGGGGGGAAAAAACCCAAATCTTTAAAGCCTTATTGAAGGCTTAAAGGATGGAGTCCTGTGGAATTTCAGGGGGCAAGGTGTTCCATAGGGCAGGGACTGCCATTGAAAAGGCTGGCTTCCTTGCTCTCTCATCAGATAATAGAAGGGAGATTAGAAGCATGTCCAATTCTATGACCTGGTAGGACAGATAGGTATCCTTAGGGAAAGATGTTCCTGCAGACACCTTGGCCCACATAGGGTTTTAAATGTGATGACCAGCATCTTGAATTGCACTCACAAACTGGAAGCCAGTGCATCTCATGCAACAGAAATGTTACATGGGCAAAGCTAGGGCCCTCCCCTTACTGTGCATGTTGCTGCATTCTGGACCAGTTGAAGTTTCCAGATGATCTTCAAGAGCAGCATCATATAGAATGCAATGCAGTAATCCAGATGGGAGATGACATCATGAGTGTCAGTAACCATGAGTAAGCCCTCTGGTCCAGGAAAGGGTGCAACTGGCATATGAGACAGATCTGTGCAATGCCCCCCACCCCAGAGCCATAGCTGCCACCTGCTTCTTGAGCAGGAACCATGAGTCTAGGAGCATTGAAACACACAGCCCCACTTGCTCAAAAACAGCTGGCTTGAGCTCTTCCAAGATAACTAGGCTCAGATGTTCCTCCATCACCTCCAAGAGATTTGCCCAGCCAGCTCCAACTCTGAGAAAAGTTGAGTGTCTTTATCTGATAGTTGTCAAAAATATTCCTCACAGTAACCATGCAAACATTCCCCTAGTTCCTTCTTACCCAGGAGAGACCTGGTTACCCAAAACAGGCCTGCCAATTGGCTACTTATAATAAGGGTATAGATGTAATTACGCTTTGCTGCTCTTATTTCCACAAGGTTGAAGTTAATGTAGGCTCTTACCTGTGTCCAGTCAGCTTCACTCTTTGTATTCCTCTAGTGGCTATCTAAGATCTCTTATATCACTTCATCTTTCTGAGTCCCTTGATGAACCATGAGGCTTTATGAGATCCATACACACAGAATCTGCATAGGCACAAACTGCAACAAGAGCCTTGACCGAACCATGTAATAGAGTTTTGGAAAACTCCAAGCACCTTCTGAAACCACACTGGGTCCATCAGATGCCTTGGGCAGGTTGATTGAATTGGCTCTATCTCTTTGCAGTTCCCATCACAGAAATGTGCCTCCTCCTTTCCTAAATTTACAGAAATTGTAAGACAATTTCGTTCCTAGCATTAATTTCAAATTCTGCAAACAAGAACTTCATTTGGTTAACAAGAAAATATTTTGCAAGCAATTTTGATTAATTTCAAGTCATATCTTTTGTACATATCCAGGTGAAGATTTATTATTGCTAGGGCCAGCATTATTAATAGCTACATTAATTTTTTTAAAATCAGAACCAGTAAATTAAATCACTTCAACACTGTGAGGTAGAATTTGCACGTGAAATAATTTATGTCCAGCATCCCAGAATTATAGTAGGAGTAATTGCAAATCTTTTAAAACTTGGCTAAGAATCTCTCCAATACAGTAAATATAGCTAAGGAAATTCTTGATTACAGATTCAGTATTTATTGAGGTGTCATCCAAAAATATTGCTTTCTTCTGCCTGGAAAGCAACCTTAGTGAAACCCAAAGCAGCTAATAGGGAACTGTTGTATTCAGTATTAGCTCACAAAACCCTATAGAAGAAAAGGATTTTTTAAAACAAATATCTTTTGAATTTGTGAGATATCTTTAATCAATTGTTTCATTTGTATATGATTTTCTTTCAGATTTTTCCTCTTGGTGTCAAGATTGAACTGCTTGGCTCCTTTTGAATCTTATCACTATTCAACTTGCCATTGAATTGTGGGGAGGGAAGAGTAGAATGGAATGCTGAGGTTTTGTGCACAAATCGTGGGAGCCTGGAAACCATCAAGGTCATGACTGCAGGTGCCTGAGAAGGAGGTGGATTTTTCCCATAACAAAAAGATGTCTCATAATTGGCCAATGTGAACACCCAGGGGTGGGGAAAAAAGGGAGCTATTGTTTAACTAAGCAAATCTTTGCACAGAAAAAGCAGAACTGGTTTTAATTCTTCAGTGCTGAAATGGTGTATCCAATAAAGTTTTACTTCTAGGAATTTAAAGCTCCCAAGAACATTTACTTCTTTTATCCACTAGTCAGACAGACAGTTTGCCATGGTCAAATTAGAATCATTCCTATTAAATAAAATGAGAACTAGGTTACTATTATTTCTTTACTAATAAAAAAGAATATTTGCTAACCCCGATGATGCTACCTATTTTGGTAATGAAGCATCTACAAGAAAACATCAAAGCTCAGAGAACACAAGGACCCCACAAATTATTTTTTGCCTATCCTTAATGTTCAGAGAATAATTTTAAATGCTCAAACCAATTGAAACCAAGATAGTTCCTAATGTACTTCATGTATTATTTTGTTATTTTCATTGGCTATTATGTACAGCTGTTCTACTTATTAGATCTTACAAAACAAATACAATAGAGAAAGGGAAGAGAAAGAATCATTTCTCTTCTGTTATGTGGAATTGGATATCAACTGCAATACATACAGGAATGCCATCTACCAGAACATATCTATATATGGCTGCTCAGTATTATGGGCTAAGTATGTACAGAGTTGCATTATAAAGTTAATTTATACAGTCCTTGGGTAGAATTATTCCCCTCTGAAGACCAAGGGAAGAACCCAAACTGACTTGCAAAATGAGCTGTCTAGTTTCTATGATTTTCAATGCAAATAGAACAGGAGAAAGAAGCAATTGGGGTTATTTACACCATGAAGATAAATATAACAACTTAATAAGGTTTACTGATAAAAGCTAGGACAACAACCAAGCTGTTCACTAAAAGTTCTAAAAGAGGAATCCCACTTGTGACTTCAGCCCCAAAAGAGGAAGGTGTTATTAAGTTAAATCCAAAAAGAACCCTATTATTATTGACTTACTGGCAGGATTGAAAAACTACAGCTGACTGACTTTTCTCAAAAAGTCTTTTCGGAACTTAATTGACTACCAAATATATAAATTTAAAGCTTAGTCAGTGACTCAGTGAGTCAATTAAGTTAGCATATTATTTAATATATGCAATTTATTTTTCTCCTTATCACAAAAATAGAGATTACCCATATATAAAAAATCTAGCTGTGCAGCAGAATATATAGATCATAGTAAAGTGGGGAATTCAACTGTTAGAGCTAAATGTTTCTAAAAGCATATGATATCTGTAGCTGATTGCTCAAAGCTTGACTTGTTCGATTTTATATCTTTCATTACCTCTTTCCATAGCCCCTGGCTTTCCTTCTTAACCCTAAGGCCATTCATTCTTTTCTCTTATTTTTCAGGTATATTTTACCCTTTGACCATTTCAGTGAGTACTTAGACATTAAGGGCTACTCTAAAAATGTGTGATATCAATAGTTCATTTGCTTGACAGTTAGTATCCTAAGCAGATAGCACAACATTGGTGGTATGATAATAAAGGTTTTTTAAAAAACAAAATCCTTTAATCTGGATGCTGGTAGAAATTATCAGATATAGTTTTATTAGCTCAGTCAACAAGACCTACATTTAATTAATCACCACCTATATTGTATCAATTTAACTTCATTGCTCATATAGATTTCCTTCCTTCCCCGAACACAAATTCAATATTTTGAAGGCTCATTTATTCTTACATATATACTAGAAGAAATCTGATCATCCTTCACTATTATTCTGAGCTGGAATAATAACATGAATTAGCAGGGAGAGAAAAGAAAAAAAACCCTCTTCAGACTACTTTATACAGAGATTTATATTAATCTTTGTAAGATCACTTCCCGTAAATTCTGCTTGCTTTCTGAAGGCTAGTTATTATAATAGTGCCCTATTTTGCAGGCCTGGAATTTGTTTTGGGTTTGAGTAATATTATGTATTAATAGAGAGGATGCAGTGGCTCAGCGGCTAAAATGCTGAGCTTGTCGATTCAGAAGGTCGGCAGTTCAGTGGTTCGAATCCCCAGCACTGCATAACAAAGTGAGCTCCTGTTACTTGCTTCAGCTTCTGCCAACCTAGCAGTTCAAAAGCATGTAAAATAGGGAAAAGTAGAAAAATAGGGACCATCTTTGGTGGAACCTTTACCTTTAATATTATGTACTAGCTGATAATCCAGTGTTGCCTGGGTATTTATTTATCCCAATCCTGTATTAGACAAGAAAATCCTGTAGTCAGGACTCATGCTGTTGTACTGTCTGCCATGCAATTCTTCTATTCCTCCACAAGAGGGAGCCCTGTGAAGCTGTTACCATGGCAGAAGCCATTTTAAGGCACCCACACACCCCCAAGGGGTGTTAGGGGTGTCTTACCCCCACAGTATTTGTTTCCAGAGGGTAAGTCATCTGTTTGGTTGAAATTGCTTGAGGCGTTCCAGAGTTAATAAAAAATAAGTAATGTATAAAAATAATAATAATAAAGAAGAGAAAGAAAGAAAGAAAGAGAAAGAGAGAGAGAAAGAGAGAAAGAAAGAAAGAAAGAAAGAAAGTAAGTTTATGTTGAATAAAGGCAAAGTTAGATGATGAGGACAAAAGGGTATATTTTGCTGATCATTGCTGGTTCTAATGAAATCATATGATGCTTTGATTTCTTGGTTATTACATGAATTTTAGCAGCTTCTAGTGTTCACATTAAAGTTCTGTGCCTTCACTAGTTTTAGATTTTAGATTCTCTCACTTTTGGCTAATACAGGCCAGGAAAGTAGACGTCAGAGCTGCTTTCTTCTCCCCATTTTTTTTCTAGATGTTAAAGTGCAGAGGGCACTGAGAAATGATGCATAGTTGTTCCTTTAAAATTCTGACTTATCCCATAGTTTTATGAATTACACATGTCTTGATAGCTCTCTCCTTTTTGTTTCCTTTTTCAGCATGTGTTCAATCTCCTATTGACTTCGATCAACTGTTCACAAGTGACTATGACTATTAAAGGTGGTAAATTGTGCAGTTATGGTGCTAAAGAGGAACAGCCAATTTGGTGTAGGGTTAAAGGCACTAGACTACAAAACTGAGTCACTCTGAGTTCCAGTCCTACCTCAAAGGAGGCAAGAGCAAACCACTTCCAAAAACATTTTCAAAGAAAGTGTGTGGGCTTGTTCAGACAGTTCCCATGAATCAAAATTGAGAAGAAGACACTGCCCACTCTACCCCCTGCTAAAAATGATAAGGCTCATGGGAATTCATGAAGAGAGAAAATCCATGCAACAGTCAATGGGATTCCTTTACCTATTTTCCTTTTGACACTATTAAAAAAGAAGCAAAAGCACCTTTTTAATAGCAAAGTTGAGCACACCTAATTCTATAGGTTAGGAAAGTGTTAATGAAACAGAACATTTGTTGTCCTCACTTTTCACTCATGCATTCATTCCTTTATACATTCATCTGGCTCTGGCAGCTGATCGAGTGCTAAGCTCAAGAGAATAGAGATCAGCTCTCCTGATGGAGAAGCTCTGCTTCAATCATTTGTTTCAGGTCTTGCTGGGCTGATTCACATACTGTTTTCTAATCACAGGAGTTTGTTTTCCTGTTCTTAGGATTTAATATGCCAAGTATCTGATAAGATGCAGATGTGCCTCTCATGCTCACTGATAATGAGAGTTGAGCTCTCTTTCAATGACAGTGGCTTAACTGATTTGTAGCCGTAGTTTTTAAACACTGGATTTTTTCCAGGGCTCTTGATTGTGCCAGAATCTTTCTAAGCATTATATCTTCAGATCAGTTTTCCTTCTTTTATTATGTCTGAGATAACAAATCATTTTCTTAAAGTGGCATGGGACAGAAAAGTAGTATATAAAAGTAGTATGGAGACACCTATATAATAAAATCTAATTTCTGTAATTTATCTAAGGGAAATTTTCCATAATGTTTACTGTTCCAACAGCAGAGTTTCTTCCCAAATGTTGTATTTTTTAGTCCAAAAACTAAAGCATATTTTATTTCTGATTCAGGTACATAAATTGCATCTTATGTGAGTCCCTCCTCTCCTCATCAAAGTTATCTAGATGAATCCTTCCTTCACATATATAAAGCTATATGATACTACATTTTACATGGTAGGATCCATTGGGCAGTAACGAAAATATCATGTGCCCACATATCTTTATTATTAGAATGTGAGGATAGTCCACAGTTAGATTCACAGTCTAAGATGGGTGGAAAAACTCAGTAATTCAAGTCCTAACCAAAGACCTAATAATATTAAGGTAGATTAAGTATACAGACTGCTCCAAGTGAGGTGGTTTATTATTTTTATTGTTCATACACAGTCAGCCAGATGTTTAGACTTGATTTAACATTTTTATTTACCTATTGAGTTTTCCCCAATAATTTTGGATAGGGAGATGTTGTTTGATGTTGCTAAAGGTATTGTCACACAACATAAGCTGTTCCAAATAAAGCTACCTCTTGCAATTGACCGATGGTGATTTTGTCAAAGACAGTGGTATTCAAAGGTTGCTCCGGATTTTATTATACACACAATAATGTGAAAATCACAGCTGCCAGTTCTTTAGTAGGTATTGCTATGAATCACGTTCTTCCCATCCTAGGAAGTTGTAGTGTCTCAGTGTAATTGCAAACAATTTGGCCTCTTATAATTGACAGATGGAAATTGCCATTCAAGAAGTTTTGGTAGGGCACCCAGTGTGTCAATAATCACTGGAACCATCATGGCTACTTTATGTTATAATCTTACAACTTCAATTTTGATACTTTGTGACCTTCAATTTTTTATCTTCTATTCTACTATTCCATATTACCATATTAATTATCCATAATGTCTTTTTTTCCAGCCACAATTAAAGCTTTTTTTCCTTTCTATTTGCAATTATTGTTATCTGAGCTTCTTCTACTATTCTACTATTATTTTGGGGTTTTCCATTTTTTACAATTTTTATGAATATCTTCCAGTTCTGAATCCCTGAATATTTTATTTCTGATAATAAAACTCCTTTGATCTGGTAATAATTGTTCAGTTATATTTGGGGGGAGTTTCAATCTAGTTTGTCACATATATACCATTTACTGATTCCCCCTCCCTCTCTCCCTCTTCCCCCCCTCTGTCTACACACACACACACACACACACACACACACACACACACATTATCATGAGACAAAGAAATGGGGGGCCAATCATCTACACATCTGCCTGTTGATGTGTCTGACATTCCACATCTAAAAAAGGAAATATATCCATACACTGTTCTGGCAGGAACTTACGCCAAAACGCTTAAATGTATAAAAGATTTAAATTAGCAAGCAAATCTTCATGTCTTCTTTATCCAAATCTTTAATAGTTTTAAGTTCAAATGTTCTCTTTCTACTTACCAATAATAAAATCAGTTCATAAAACTATTATCTGCCTTTGATTTATCCAGAACAGTAGCAAGCATTCCTTTGGGGTGGGGTCAATGAACACATATGAAAGTATTTCAAGTGTTCTTACAAATGGTTACCACAGAAGAATAATCATTCATAAAAATGGCTGACCCATCAGGCAAGACAGGTCACAGAAATGCCATTTTAACAACAAAATGCAGTCTCTGTCATCTACTCTTTATACTCAGGTTGTTTACTCAGTGAGTAGGTTGTTACCCAGCTGATTCTCAGACTGATAGCATTTCAGGAGATTGTTTTGTATACAGCCAGCTACAAGCTTCTCCAAAATCAGTAAAGATATCTCTTCACTGTATCATAGACAGGTTGTTAGAAATAATATAAAGTCTCCAACCTAATGTATATGGTGCAGGGGGTAAATTGCTGCTAAGTGAAAAACAATTCAGTTGCTGGAATTGTCATAAGCTTATCCATTCTATTTAATAAATCTTCCTAATCAGAATTCAGTGAGACTCATGCAATGGAAGAGTCTTCTTTTGTTGGCTTGGAATATCTGTTAAAAAGCCATTGAACAAAGCACAGGTTTCAGACAGTGCCCTTTCCTATAGGAGTGTCTACAGGACCAATAACAACCTAGGACCATTCTTATAAATAAATATCATGATACTGGGTGGTGTGTTGTAGCATTTGATTTAACAGAACAGATTTAAATTCAAGTAAAGTGAGGTGGGAAACCTGTCAAGCATTAAAGGAAATAACCAGGGATACAATGGTGCCTACTTCTGCTTATATAGTTGATTAGTTCTGCTTCTGCGATTCATAAATTTATTATGGCCTTTTTTACATGAGCTGAGCTGGGAGGCAGGAAAGGGGGTTAATGTGCCATATGAATATTAATGTGTCTTAATAGATAAACCGAGGGTTAATCTACAGTATGCCACCAAGTTTAATTTCTAGACAGGCACTTTTTTTCCCCTGCAGCAAGACAAATATGCCAGGGAGTTGGAAGGAAAATGACAATCACCTTTGCCAGAACTGAAAAGATTCTATGATACCAGGTGACAGACTGAGACATTTCCAAATGTGAGCTGCTAGTGCTCAGAGATAAGGTGAGGAACCAATGCAAGGCAACTCTCAATTAAATAATGTCAATGCAGCCTACATCTATGGAGAAAGAATATAATGGCCTGATTGTTGATGATATTTTAAAATGCTATTACTGTAAATTGTTGTTTGAACTGGCTAGTAAATAATATAAATAAATAAGACAGCCACTAATGTGGTATAGTGAAAAAGTTCTAAGGAGATCTATACTTGGGTCTACCTTCAGCTATGAAAAAAGATTGCCTGACTTTGGGCCAGTCATTCTTTCTCAGCCTAATCTTGCTCCCAGGGATGTTGGAGTGGTAAAAGAAAGGAAATCTGCATATAAGGTCCTGAATAAAAAATGGGATGTCATTACATACATGCATCCTGCTATCATGGGTCTTAATACCATGATAGATATTTCATCACCTGCCTTGCTTATACTCTGGGAAGAATGGGTTCTCTGCTCCCTCCTTTGTCTCTCTTTTGCTAGTCTTCCTCAGTCTTAGGGAGCAGGAGGGAAAGAGGGAATGGCAGTAGATACCGTTTGGCTATAGGAATGTAAGCAGAGAAACCCATTGAAAAAGACCCCACTGAAAAACATAGAGAATTCTAAATCCACAGCTCAGGAAGGAAGGAAGGAAGGAAGGAAGGAAGGAAGGAAGGAAGGAAGGAAGGAAGGAAGGAGCAGACATTAACTCCAGTTGGTGCTCCATCTACTAAGACCATGTGAGAAGCTATGGGAAAAGATTGTGGGGGGGGAACGAAGAATTTTGAAGAAGTTAAAAAGGGAATGTTGATTGGGATGCTTTCAATATATCACTATACTGATAAATATTAGTGTACTTTGGAATACACCACTATAATAAACAGATAGACAATAAATGGCAAATAGAATAGAATTGGATGGAGAGTAGAATCGAACAACACAGAGTAAAAGTAAGAATAAAAAATGAAGCCAACTGTATATTATAGAGAAGGGCTGTCAAACTCCTGGCCCATGGGCCGGATGTGTCATGTGCTGGCCACACCCATACCCGAAGGGGGAAAAAGTCCTGATACATCACGTGATGATGTGATGACATGAGTTTGACACCCCTGTTATAGAGATAATTTATTACAAAGTGTATTTTTGAAATAAAAAACATTTTTGAAAGGATTTGTTCAGCCCAGAATAAAATGTTTTCCAACCTTATTACAGGCAAACTATACAATATTAGATGACTGAGATAGAACACTCAGTGAATTCATGTCAATAGAAAAGAAGGACAGAGAGGGATTTCTGATTTATGTTTGTCTCTTAACAACTCAGTTTTGCTATAATGTTTGCAGAATCTATTAATGTTAACAATGTCCCCAAAAAGGTAATATTGAAAATACAAATAAATTATTTAAAGTTTTTTTGTAATATCTAATTCATATCCATTGGCATGCACAATGCAGATACTTTTCCCTTCAAATATCATGTGTATTTCCTAATCCACAAGCTAAATCTAGGATGCAAGAATCACATTTCTTACTTTCCTTTTCATAGCCTGATCAATATATGCACAGCAGAGGAACAGTATGGCAAGACAAGATCTTCAAAAGTAGAGCCGTCTGTACTTCTCATTTTTGGAACATGTCATAAGAAATTATGGAAAATAGGATAGTAGTATCATAGACCAGCCTAGAAATGGCCTCATTCTCCCGCCTTCATTTGACATTTAAAACTAACCAATTCCTCTGTGTCTAAAACATCTACTCCTGGAGTAATCCTGGAACCAATAATGATTATAGATGAAAAAAGAAACCTGGTGTGACAAATTATCCATCATGATTATATCTCATATTTCCCATTTATAGCTTATATACAATAGGTAAGTCAGATTATCCATACAGATGTTCCTGTTATGAAAAAATCACTTATGGCATACTAATTCCTGTGCAGAATTCTGTACTCCACAGAATCAATATCTCAGGGATATATATATATATATATATATATATATATATATATATATATATATATATATATTACATTAGAAAGCAACACAAATATTTGTTTAACAGAACATCATTCCTAAATTTAGCATATGCTTTAGGAACTGAAAAACTCTAGGTAAAATCACACATTCCATACTCAAACCACAAGTTGATTTTTGAGAAGAGATCAAAATAAGACCCCTCCCCACCTTCTTGGTCTATCATTTAAAGGAGTCTAGAATAGCAAATCATCCAATCCTCTTCCTTCTCAGGTAGGTGTTCCAAGAGTCACTGAATACATAGACCGGTTCTTAAAGTTACAGTTTCGTTTGGTAGATACTAGCTAATGAAAACATGAATTAACAGAAGACGGATGGCCAGTGAAAAAGACTGTTGTGAGGGGACAATTGTCTTTACATCTGCTATAACTTTTTTCAAAATTCAATCTTATGCCCAACTTGCTAGTAACTGACTTTTGTATTCAGGTGTACTTCAGCTGTTTTCGTTAAATATAACCTATTTTAGAAAATTGAATTATAATTTCACTATAACATTTTACCCAAATCAGCTAGCCTTCTAACAACTAGGAATTCTGGACAAGTATCAGGCTAGGAAAGGCTGGAATATCATAGGAAAGCATGGAGAGATGGGTTATTTTTGGCTACACATCATTTATCCAGTTCTCAAATACTTTTAAGAATGGGAGATATGATCTGAATATAAATTTAGTGTAGTGAGAATAAACATATTTTCTGGGCAACGTACATCTGCGCAAGCCACTTCCACTAAATGTATGGAATCACCCAGAATCTCAAATAAGACTAAAGATTTGGAACTGATTTCTGTTAATTAACAAATCAATGCTAAATCATAGTCAACATGGTCACTACACCAAGTTTTGTTTTAGTTTGACATCCTCTTCCCAACCTGCTGGGATAATTTAACTGAGCCTGGATTAGATTGAAGCTGTAAAACATAATTATTAATACTAAAAGAAACAAGCTCAAGAAATCTCAGGGCTTCTTCATGCTCTTGTAAATGCCTGTTGATGTTCGTTGTATCAAAATCTTGCACTGATTCACCAAAAGGCTTCAAGCTGCTAAAAACATGGGAACCTGGAGAGCACTGGTTTTGCTTGCAGAGCCTTAGAGTAATGCTATAGAATGCTGCATTTTGCTATAATACCTGTTATCACTTCAAAAGATTATCTGACTTTTGCAGTATTTATAACGTACAAATGTCCCTTTGACTTTTATTTCTACATGGATTCTCCTTTCATTGCATGAGCGCTAAACCACATTACAGTTGCCAAAAAAGTACTCATTACAAAGAGTCACTACAAACTCACTGACCACTGGTTCTCCAAGCCAATAATGTCACCAAAAAGACTTCTATTAGCTTGTCATCCTGATTATTGTATATTTACTATGAGTAATGTGTGTGTGTATGTGTGTGTGTGTGTATGTAAGTAAATATGTGTTAAGTTTGCATGAAGAGGCAGACACGGAGTGCTTCAGCTCTTAAGTTTATTGTGACTTTCAGCTCAGAACGGACCCGCTTTGGCTGGGCTGCGGCTGCTACTTATAGCCAGCAGCCGCAGTTGACAGCCAATCAGAGTGTAGGGTTTTTCCCACACTTTTAAACCAATCATTTCTAACACTTTACAAGAACAGTTCAAACTAAACCAATGACTTCAAACCTGCATACATAACAATATGTATGTATAATGTGCCAGCAGACTTCAAGGAAGAAGAGTCATAGTTATAATACATTTACTATAATACAAAAGCAGCAAATGATTATATCCCTGTTTTGGTTTTAAGTATAAAAAAATTTCTACAAAATATTTTAAATGATTAAAACTAATTAATATAATGAAGCACTGTGGAGGTGGTGCTAAACTGCATCACAATCTGTTTTCTGCACAAAAGAAACCCAATTTCATATATTTAAATATAGACATTATTACCTAGGCTATTTTTAGAAGCAATTTTGTGACATTCATTTCTCTTTCATTAGCTCCTAGAATATTTAGCTGGACTGTGCAAAGCACTTGAAAGAGCCGCTTCACAACTGTCTTCAAAAGGTTAACGCAGCCACTTCCCCTTGGAAAGCTTTGCTTTGGTGATGGTTTAATGGATAATGTAATCTGTATGTGCACCTTGCTGACACCTGGTGACAGCCTTTGAAGTAGCTTGTGCAAATCTTCTTGAGGAGATGGCTGCTTTAATGGGTGCTTTGTCATGGTTTTCATTGTGCTGTTGATGAACTGTTTTTCAAATTCTTCAAAATTTCACGTTCCCTGATCAGCCCTAATATTTACTTAGAATTCTAAAACACCTGTTTAGGAAGGACTGGGATGCCAATAAAAGGAACCAGTCAGTCTGAGTCATTTAATGGGTTCTTGTATCTATGCAAACCTTTTAAAATTGCCAGTAATCATTGTTGCAACCCCTTTGCCATCCAATGTCAATGATTTTATTTGTTAATGATTTTATTGGCTGTGTTTCTAGGATTGATTATTTTAATGTGTAATGCTTTGATGTTGTAAGCCACCCAGAGTTGTTGGTACAAGATGGGCAGCAACAAACAAACAAACAAGGATGCAACAAGTTCACGCAGTGGCTCACTGAATTAACTTGTATTTCCATGCATGGCATTTGAACTGATTGTCTGAAAAACTCTAAGAAACTCTTGTCTCAAGAAATAGAAGAAATTAGATAGTTTAGACTAAGATAATTCAGTTTCTCAAATTCTTTCCAATTCCAACGACACATGCTTTTTCCATAGAGATGCATTAGAAAAATTTCTTTTGAATATTTTTCCCACAGGAAAGTTTTAACAAAATATTTCATTTGTTGGGTTCTCCTGCCCTGCCAAATTAGAGTTATCTGCTAGAAGACAGATACATTTCAAAACTATTTAACATAATTTCTTGTCTATGTTCCACTGGGTTGGAAGGAATTGAAACATGGTTGAGGAGGAGGCAGCAACAACACAGAGATGAAAATGACAAGAGTTGAGAAATTTATATTAAGATAATGGTTTCATAGAAAATATACTGTAGGTTCTGAATCAGATCTGAAGGAAGAAATAGTAGAGACATCAGACAAGTAGTTGGCAATGGGGCAACTAGGATAGGGAATAGTTCTATAAAAGGAGAATGCCTTTTTGGGCCAATATACTGCATCAAGAAAGGGGATAGTGTGGGAGGCTTGGCATCAGAGAGTGATAGAGCTGGCATTCAAATCAATGAATGAATGATGGGGCTGGAGAGCAGAGAAAGGAGAAATAACTAAAGAGAACTATAAATGTTAAGAATATGGGGATTTTTGCTAGTTATGGCGGACAGAACAAAGACATAATGGATACTAATCAGACTCGCTTGCTAAGACATCACACTCCAGAGAGGAAATTAACCTTTTTGGGAGGCTACTTCAAAGGTAATACTAAATGAGCCTCTCAATTCTAAATCTAATTATGGTGCCTCTGTTTCAGTTGCTGAAAGGTTCAACTCTGTAAAGCACAGGAAAAGGTTGAGCCTTCCCCTACATAAACCATGATTTTCAAAAAGTAAAACGTTTATAGTTCAGGCAAAAAGCATTATATTATCTGAGTCATTATGCTCCCTCACCCACTAAGCCCTATGATTCAATCACCCTCAGTATTTCCTTTCTATCCTGCATGCAAGGTGCTATCTACTGGCAACAGTTCCAGCTCAATGTACGAAAATACATTTGAAGGTACAGCAGTGAGTGATGTGGATGCTTGGAGGTGACAGTCACAAGATGGAAAAACAACTGAAGCCACATTCATAAACACATTCTAATTCTGATTCTCGCCAGTCAGGGATGGGGTTACAGTAGCACAAAATGGCATGCTATTTTATTGCCTGCTTAAATTCCAAAGTTGCTCTAAGACAGTATTTCTTAACCTTGGCAGCTTTCACGTGTATGGCTGACTGGGGAATTCTGGGAGTTGAAGTCGACATATCTGAAAGCTGCCAAGGTTAAGAAACACTGTTCTAAGAGGACATGCACACAGGAAATGTTACAGACTAGTTTAATAAATGCCATTTTGTGATTTGTTAATGAAGCTAGTTCATAATTAATATCCAAACTGTGACTCATTAAAAAGAGAATTTCTTTATGACTACTTCAAGCAAAGTTAATTTACCTAGTGAAAAAAAACATGTCAAATATCCTTAAAAAGGATGGAAAAGCAATTTTCTATATTATTACTGCAAAATACTCAGATAAACATATTTTAGTACATTTTGTGGGTGAAGCTTAAACATAATGAGCAAAATTTTTGCAAATTTTAGATAAGTAAGTGTATCTTGATTTTTAGCAGACAATGCAAATAATAATTATTAGAGTGCCCCAGAATTTTTTTGGGAAAAAAAGAGAAGTAAACAACTAGTGGTGAGTGTCCCTGTAGAAATGACAAAACAGAAGCCACAAATGGCTGCTAATAGTTCTTATTCTTAGGAAATAGTTTTGGGCTGTTTCTTTATTGAATGTAGAAGATAAGAAGATAAGATAATACATAATAGATAATAAATAAGATATAAGAGATAGGATAGGATAGGATAGGATAACCTTTATTGTCAATTTTTTTACTGTGAGCACACTAACCCACATTAAAAATGCCATTCTGTTGCCTGCTCTCAAAAGAAAGTATATATCTACCCCATACACATATATATCACACATATACACATTCTTTCTTTCTTTCTACATATCTATCTACCTACCTATCTATCCATCCATCCATCCAAACACACAAACATACACAAATATAAATCACTTTTGTCCATTTTGAATACATAGCAGAAAGAAGAAACTTGAGAGTTCACGGGAATGATGCTGTATGGAACAAAACTGTGACTGAATCTGGATGTTCTGCTTCAGATACCACAAAGCCATTAAGGCAAATCTCTTCAACACGTTCTTCAGTTCAGTCTTTGTAAACAGTAATGGCTCATGCCCCACTTTTCCTAATCATACCACAACTATCTGCAATGATATTAACTTTACTGAAGATAATGTAGAAAATGCACTATGTCACCTAAAACCATCCTTATCTATTGGCCCTGATGGCTTATGTGCATACTTCTTTAAAAAGCTCTCCACTGCCATAGCAGAACCCCTAAGCATAATATATGAGATATCATTCAGAACCAGCTCATTACCAAACCTATGGTCTTTAGCAACAGTCATCCCTATTTTCAAAAAAGGTGACCCCTGCCTGGTTGAAAACTACAGACCAATCTCATTGTGTTGTGTCACATGCAAAGTTATGGAATCAATTATTAATCAATGCATTACCTTCCACTTAGAGTCAAACAACCTATTCTCCAACAAACAATTTGGTTTCAGAAAAAAATTGTCCTGCAGTTTGCAACTTCTACACTGCAAAAACATATGGACTACATTACTTGACCAGGGCAAAGCAATAGATGTAATTTACATAGACTTCTGCAAAGCCTTTGACTCAGTGGTACATCACAAACTACTATTAAAATTAAAATCTTATGGCATTTCCGGATCCCTTCATAAGTGGACTACTGCCTTCCTGTCAAGCAGGCAACAATTAGTAAAAATAGGAAATGCCTTATCAAACTCTGCACCAGTTAACAGCAGTGTCCCCCAAGGACTCACACTCTTTACACTCTATATAAATGACCTTTGTAATCACCTTATAAGTAACTGCGTCCTCTTTGCTGATGATGTAAAACTATTCAACACCACAAACAATGATACCATCCTTCAAAGAGACCTTGATTATGTGTCTAATGGTCAAACAGTTGGCAACTCCAAATCTCGACCAACAAATGCTCTGTCCTACACCTTGGTAAAAAAAATCAATATACCAAATACAAGCTAGGCAGATATGACCTCGTTGATGACCCTCACTCTGTCAAAGACCTTGGAGTTCTCATATCAAATGACCTAAGCACCAGAGCTCACTGCAACAACATCACAAAAAAGGCTTTAAGAGTTGTAAATCTGATCTTACACAGCTTCTCCTGTTGTAATACTGATTTGCAAACTAGGGCATACACAACCTTTGCTAGACCAATACTTGAATACAGCTCTGCTGTCTGGAATCCGCACTGTATATCAGACATCAATACAATTGAGAGAGTCCAGAAGTATTTTACAAGAAGAGTACTACACTACTCTGTTCGTAACAGAATTCCCTATACCACCAGATTGAGATTCTAGACTTAGACAACCTTGAACTACACTGGCTAAGATTGGACTTAAGCATAGTACATAAAATCATATGTTACAATGTCTTACCAGTTAATGAATATTTCAGCTTTAACTGCAACAACACAAGAGCACACAACAGATATAAACTAAATGTAAACCACTCCAAACTTGATTGCAGGAACTATGATTTCAGCAACAGAGTGGTCAATGTCTGGAGCTCACTACCTGATTCTGTTGTCACATGCTCAAACCCCCACTCCTTTACCCTCAAACTAACCTCTATCGACCTCACCCCATTCCTAAGAGGTCTGTAAGGGGCATACATAAGAGCACAATCGTGCCTACCGTCCCTGTCCTATTGTTCCCAATTATGAGTTCCCATTTCATGTATTTAAACTTATGTTTATTCTTATTTCTATTATATTGTAAGTGTTTGTCTAAATAAATAAATAAATAAATAAATAAATAAATAAATAAATAAAGCCCCCTCCCAGAAGGTAACAGGGAAAACAAGTCGTGAAGAGAATGTGTAGCATCCCATGTGTAGTGTACCCTGCTCAAGCATCGCTTATATTGGTCAATGAAAAAAATTAAGTTTCTGTGGGTTTTAAAAGAATAAGTAACTGACCAGGTTTGTAGTCTGTTATTTGGACACACTGATATTTGCTGTTAATAGTTGCATTTGAAAATGTATGTGGATTAGAAAACTCTGATCCTTTGGGAAGAAAATATGCCCTTGATTTTATCAGCATGCCTTTTATTTGCAAGATAGCCTTAAAAAGTAAATGCTTCTGTCTTTACAAAAAATGGAATTATTTGTGACAGTGAAGACTCATTATTTGCTTAGGAAATGAAAACTGTAATTATTAACTCTATCATTGCTACATATACACTCAAGATATTGATTTTACATTTACAGAAAGCACCTCTGTTTAAAGCATTTAAGACAGCAAAGACATGGTAATGGAACTTCCATTTATTCCTAATTTCTGAAACCAGGGTAGTAATTTCTCTTTCTTTCATATATCCATTAGTCTTATGATTTCATAAATTCATAATAGGATAATCTAGGATTTATTATCATTAGGTTTGGGCATTATGCCAGAATAAGGAAGAATACAATGCATGCTGATGTCTCTTCATCCTTAACTAAGCCATTTCAGCTGCATCAAATTCTCTCCCTAAGTCAGAAATCCAATTAGGTTGTCAATGCATGGATTTCTGTCACCCATTTACTCTTCACTGAACAACCAGGGGCAACCCTGGGGGGGGTGCATTTTTACTCAGCTGATTGTGTTTCTCAAATAAAGAAGAATGATCAAGTCTGTTCTGCATGATAGAGTAACATATAAAAACAACTACATACAAACATACCACACTATTTTATAGTATATATGTGTCTGTTTCTCTCTCTCTCTCTCTCTCTCTATCCATCTATCTATCTATCTATCTATCTATCTATCTATCTATCTATCTATCTTCTACCTACCTATTACCTACATACCTACTTACCTATCTATATGGATCAGAAGTTACAATATTATGATTCCTATCTCATTTGATTAAGTAACATAATCTTTCATATTTGCATAAATAACATTTTGGGTGAGAAAGAAGAGGCAGGATAAAGAAGCATTGTTCATAGGGAAGCTTGTGCATTGGTACATAAGCTTCCCTGTGATTCTTTCTTGAGTTATCAAGAAATATTCACTGTTTATACATACAGATAGTCCTTGATTAATGTCCATTCAACCATTTGAAGTTACAATAGCACTAAACAAAGGGTTCAACTGTTGCCTTGCCCCTGCAACATTGTGCCTTGCCCCATAAACAAAATTCAGGCCCACCCACATTTATGGCTGCTTTTTGGCTGCCCACCTACTCACTGCTGTCAGTTGCCTGGATCTGCTGCACTGCATTGTGCATCGTTACTGACTGGAGCCCTTTTCCATGTCAACTTTTCTCATGCAAGGGCCTTCTCTCACATGCTGGCCAGGTCTTCTTTCATGAGCGGAGGCTCCAGCGAGTACAATAGTGGTGCATGGAACAGTGGGTTCAGTGGCGGTGGGCAGGACCAGGTAGAAAGATAGCTGGCATCAGTGGGTAGGTGGGCAGCCAAAAAGGTAGAGGTGGGGAGGGAATTATGTGTATGAGGAGAGTTGAAGTGAGGCACTTCACTACCTATCTTCCAAGAAGGGCTTACGTCCTCACCTAACGACTCAATGACAGCAACTGGGATTGCCAAAAATGTCCATCACTAAGCAGAATAATTATGAGACATTTTGCTTGATGACCAAATCACTTAGGTATTGGGTTGTCAGTCCCAATTACGTTCATTAAGGGAGTATGGTCTGAAAATGAGCACTGTTTCACATTTTGGGGTTGTTGTCCAAGGCAAGTTACTGTTGTTTTGCTACACTGTATTTATTTTTTTCTTTTATTTATTTATTCAATTTCTATAGCCACCCAACTCAACCAAGTGACTCTGGGAGGCTTACAAATCTAAAATTACAAAACAATTAAAGCAATTAAAAACATTAAAACAGTAAAAACATTAACAAAATAAATAAATACAAACAGCAGCCAAGATTATTAAACAACTAACAGTAAAGCCAAGAAATGGGGCCCTTAACACATTCCAGGCCCAGGTACATAGCCAAATTTTAAAAGCCTTCCAATGTTATGTTTTATTGTTTTACTGTTCCCTCTTTCCACAATAGCCTAAGACAGTCCTTTACAAAACAATAGGCTCTATTCCCAGGACATTGTTTTTCTCCTTTAAAACAGATCATTCCAGGGTTGATGCATCCATTTTCCTTATCCAACATCCATGCAAATATTTTGCTTATATTCTTCCACTAGACTATGGTTCCCTGCCCATCCTATAGGCTATGTCTATCACATTTTCAGTTCATATTCTGTTTCCTTGCTTCTTATTGGTTCTAGGAGCTAACCAGCACATTTCCAAGATCTTGTTTTCCTCAATAGATCTTATATCTTAAAATAAGATATAGATCTTATATCTTAAAATATCCATATTTTAATGTTCCAGATTGCAACTTTTTCATCTTGTGTTTCTTATTCAACATCCTTGTTTTGAGTGCTTTTAGACTTCCAGAAACTTAACTTTGTCTTGCTTAAGTCTCATTCTTTCATTCACACATTGGAGCTTATTTATCATATTTGTTGCCCATTTCATTTGAATGTGGCCCTGGGTGGCATACAACACTGATTTAAAGGAAAATATATAAGAACACTCACATTTAAAAAAAACTATTAAAAAGGAGAAGGCGGTACACTAAACTTCAATTAGTGGCATAGTTAGTGAATGTCGCTACTTAGATAACCTAAATGCAAAACTTGCAACAGGGTAAAACTGAACACAACTTTCACAGCTAAATGAACTTTTAAAAAATAAATGTGATTTTAGCAATCCCTATTTCAAATCTAAAATCTTTTGCCCGATAGAACATTATCTGTTTCCCCCCCACCCAGCTTGTCCTTCAAGTCACAAGAGTTTATATGTCTATCTAGGTGGGGAAATTGAGCTGGAGGGGAAAGGGTTCTAAAAAAGCAAATTGCTGTTATAAAGTTGTATTGCATTGTCCAAAGGGAGTGTGCAGGCAAGTTCATTCAAGGGACAAAAGAGAATGCATCAATTCTCAATTAGATCATCACACACAACAAAGCACAGGGCATTAGCATCACATTTGTTCATTCAGGTATTAAGTGGTTGACTTCACTTCAAGGAAACCTAAATTCATGAAGAGCCCAGGGACTGAAAGTCTATTTTTTCCATATTTGCCTGACTGCTTTGATTTGGCTTGGCATGCCGCATACTTATACTGACCTGTTCCTGCTCTTTCTTGGGATGCTGCTACACTTTTGTTGTCCTCCATATAATTCTTGGGGGGCAAGATGGTGGGGGAGAATGGTAGATTTTTAGTTCTAATGCACAATCAAATCAATCTGTTAATGCACTTTAGGAACAGGGGAGCTATTAGATCACTGTCTTTGTGCTGACTGTCTTGTTCTGGGCAGACATTTGCAGAACAGAAAAACTCCTGTCAGGTTGTCTGTTTACATTCAACAGTTTTGTTTGTTCTACATTTTTATTTATAATAACAATTCTAAATTTTGTACAGTTTCACATAATAGTCAGAGGATTGGATTTAAAGCCAAGTAACCAGGATTCAAATTGCTATTTAGTTCTGAAGCTTGCCTGGGAACTTGAGCAACAGTGACTGAGAAATCTGGAAATTCTAGAATGATTTTATGTGATCTGTACCTGTGAGGCTAATAGGTAGTTTATGTTGTCACTTTCCACTGGAATGAAATACATTTTATGTAGGATTTCTCATGATATTAGTTTACATTTGTTGGCTCTCCCTCTGATGTACTTTCTTGTTGTAGGCTAAAAATCTATCAATTTCCCAAGTATTTCTTTCATTTTCCCAAGCTTCTTTTCATTCAAGCCACCTAATACAGTAGTCTTCAAATTATGATCATTCAAGTTATGACAGCACTGAATGAAGGAACTTATGACCAATACTCAAAGTTCTTGCTCTTGTAATTCCCCCCATGGTCACATGAAGAAAACCATGTGACAACCAGCTCGCACTTAGGACCAACTGCAATACCATGCAATCATGTGATCACCAATTCTGACCTTTCCTGGCAGCTTCCCACAAAGTCAATAAGGAAGCTGGCAAGGAAGGTGACAAATCATGGAGGTAAGTCTGTCCCTTCCTTCAGTCACACACACCCTGTACCTTCTGTCCCCGGCTTCCATGCACTTGCACAAATGGATACATGCACCCTGCACTCATGCAATTGCATACATGTATCCCATACCTTCTTTCCTACAGCTTCCCTGCATTTTGCACCCTCATATTGAGGGCTTTGTGAGCTCACACCACAATGAAAACTCCACTCATAGCTCTCCTCTCACACACAAATCCCCCTATAATAATCCGTGAATTCTTGTTTATTTTCCCTTTCTTAAATGGAATTCAATACTCAGAATTTACTCAGACAGCATGATGATTGCTGAAAATTCTGGCCGTTTCATTCTACACATTTAGAAGTCAAAGTGATTTGTGAAGTAAACCTTATGGCTCCAAACTCTGGAAAACAAAGGAATTTATGAAAAATCATTCAATCCATAAACTTTTCACACATTGTAAAGATGATTAAATCTGGGTCAGAATAAACCATCTATCTCTGAGGAATAAATTACCTGAGGAGCAAGCAGCAGCATGAGATTTTGAAATAATGTAGAAGAATATCTCCCTATTTAAATAATGGTATATAATTTTAGAGTATTCTTTATGACTGTGATTGAAATAGGCAATGTATCTTTTGTGTCAGATGAAACAACTTGGTTTTATTTATCCACTAATTAATCTCAGCAGCATACATCATTTTACATGACACAAGGTCCTTGGGATTTAATCACAATAATGGATTCCCAACATGCATTTACCACCTAATATACTAAAATCAGAATGCATTATATTACCCTGAACACATTGTTTGCATAACAATCATACTGATGCAAACAAGTATCACAGCCAGCTATGCCATTGGAGAAACAAAGAGGGTATAATTGTACATCTTGCAAGAATTCCAGATGGGTCAAAACAAAAGAAAAAAGCATGAAAAAAATACCAGTGAAAAAAGGATAAAAATTCATAATATGAACCTTTGTCTTCCATGTAGTTGAATCTGAATATATCTCAGAAGACTTTCCTAAGAAGTAAAGCTTGTTAATATTTGTTTAGAAATCAGTCAAATCCAGCCATCCAGTTCATCTGGTTATTCACTTTGTTTAAACTTATTGGGTTTGAGCCAGCAACTATTATTCACTTTTGCTTTGGTCCTTCATGCTTTGCATTCTTAATTACACCTTTGACCAAGATAACAGATTGTATAATTTTTCTGACACTTATGAGTCAGGAAATTGTCTACATTTGGTATTTTAATTACAAAAATTCTGGTGGTTCTTTTATAAACATAAAAGTAGTTGTAACCTAAGGGATTGCAGCATCGTTGGAGAAATGAATGAAATTGATGTGACCTGGTAGGGATATACTATGCTAAGCAAGGAAATCATCTGACTGCTAAGAACCTGGATGAATAGGGATTGTTACTACCGAGAAGCAGAATAGCGAACAGAGAATGCAGAGGTAAAGAAGGTAAAATTCATAGATTATTACAGGATAATATAAAGAAATTGTGATCAGACCGTTGGGATCCTGCCAAGAAATATGAATTGGGTCTTTCTGATAAGAGTGAGAGGGCACCCATGAAGGTGAAAGGATGAAAGGGGCCAGAAAAATGTATTAAAAATACACATGAAATCATGAAATAATGAAATCATGCAGGAGACGAATAGGTACACAGAAAGACCTAGGGATTTAATGCAAAAAAAAATTAAGCAGAAAATGACCAAGCCTAGAAACCATGACTAGAAAAAAGAAAATACAGGTACTCCTCAATTTACAACCACAATTGAGCCCAAAATTTATGATGCTAAATGAGAAATTTGTTAAGTGAGTCTTGTCCTATTTTATGAATTTTCTTGCCACATTTGTTAAGTGAATCACTGCAGTTGTTAAATTAGTAACAGAGTTGTTAATGAATCTGGTTTACCCATTGACTTTGCTTATCAGAAGGTTGCAAGGGTGATTGCATAATCCTGGGACACTACAACCATCATAAATGTGAGTCAGTTGTCAAGCATCCGAATGTAAATCACACAACCATGGGGATGCTGCAACAGTCATAAGTGTGAAAAATAGTCATAGGTTACTTTTCTCAGTAACATATGAACGGTCACTAAGAGAACTGTTGTAAATGAAGGACGATCTGTATGTGGCTAGCATTCCAGGGTTTGAAGTGAGTTTTTAAAAAACTCGAAAATAAGGGAGAAAGGATAAATATAGCCTTATTCATGGGTCATATGACAAGAGGAAGATAACAGACAAAGCCTTTCACTTAAGAGAGTAAATATAACAAAGATTATTCATGAAAAGAACTAAGGGAGGACACCAAAAGTTTTCTCTTTGCTGTGTGCCCTATAGATTTGGGTACAAGGAAGGCAGTGGTGGGATTCAATTTTTTTTACTACTGGTTCTGTGGGCGTGGCTTGGTGGGTGTCGCAGGGGAAGAATCCTGTAAAATCTCCAGTCAGAGGTGGTATTTGCCGGTTCTCCAAACCACTCAAAATTTCTGCTACTGGTTCTCCAGAACTGGTCAGAACCTGCTGAAAACCACCTCTGAAGGAAAGTAGATGAAATTCCATCCATGAAGGGAATCGGTCTAATATGTCCACTGTAGGGAGGATGGCTAGTAAGGAACTCTCAGGGTTTGACAGTTGGGGAGTGGATTGGGATTGAAAAAACAAAACTGATAGGATTGGGGTCTGTGAAAGGAAATGCAATCAGAATTGGTTCAAGAGCCAACAGAGGGGAGAGGAAACTGCCCTATAGGGTTTTTGCAATACAGATAAGGTTGTCAAATCATGTGAACATGATAGAACAGGGCTGTCAAACCTGCAGCCCACGAGCCAGATGTATCATGTGCTGGCCACGCCCATGCCTGGCTTAGTGAAGGGGAAAAAGTCATGATACATCACATGACGACACCATGACAACATGAGTTTGACACCCCTGCAATAGAAGATAATAGATGTAGCTCAGGACTGAATTGTGAAGCCCTTGATTCTCTCTGAGCTTGGTTGTTTGCTTACAAATGTTTCACTGCCAGACTAGAAAACATCATCAATGCAAGTCATTATTAGTCCTGGCAATGATGAATCAGGTAATGAAATATTTGCCAGCAATAACCAAGGCCAGAGGGCACCAATAATTCTACAACACCGAGTTTATTATTTTAAAAAACACTCTACTTGGCTGTTGGATGACAGAAAGACAGAGACATAATCCAAGCAAATCTTTGAGACCAGGGGGCAGAGGAAAGGATTCCTTTCTACTGAGTTCAATAGCTAATGTTGCTTAATGCAATCTTCAGTTACGGAAAAAATAAAAAAATAAAGATGTGTTCCCAGCTAGAAGTGCCCTTGGTCTTATTGGAGCTGTAGGGTAAGGAAAATATCCCTTAATCTTTGCCCTCCTCAGGACTTACAGCAGATTTGATAAAAAAATAAATTCTAGAGGGGCTGGAAAAGAAGTTACTTATTAAAATGAAATCGTAAGGTTTGTTTGTTCACTGAGTTCAATGGGCAAGTAATAATACACACATAAAAATAATATAGGATGAATGTGCAGTGAGGGGCACATGAAGGTTTAAATTTATATCCATCTAAGTCTCCCTAAGTCATAAAAAGGCCATGCATTGCACTGTGCTGGCTTCTCACATAGCTGGAAAGGGGTCAACATTTTCAAATTGAAAAGAGGTGGGCATGCCTTAAGCCAAACATGTGTTGCTGTGATGATGACAGAGAGAGCATGGCTTTATAATATATAGAAGCTTTGCCAAGTTCCTCTGAATTCTCACAGAAGTCAATCTTCGCTTAACTGCATGTGAACTAAGTTTTTTTTTAATTATGTAGGGAAAAAAATATCTATTTCTCTCTACTGCTCTAAATGCAGACATGACTTTTGCTGATGTGCTAAGTAGCAAAAGAGACCACAGAGCTATAGGAAATCAGCAAGCTCCTACAAGTGCTATAAAAGATAGAAATGAATTTCTTTGGCCTAGCTGCCACATCTTTTGTATACAGATCATAGAAAGGAAATTTTTTTAGCAAGAAATGAGTCACAGGGTGATAGAGTTGAAATAGAAGACTTTCTCTTGGAAAGATACTGCTACATTCTGCACTCAGACCGATTGCCATAGGAGGTACAGTACCTCTGTACTAAATAACAAGGTCATGTACTCACTGTTCCTGACATTGCAGAATTTATTTACTTTTGTTGTCAGTTAATAACATTAGATAGGTTTATTCAACTCATAATGTCATCACTTTTGGGTGGTAGAATTGGGCGTAGTTGCAAGATCTACCAAACAGTATAAGGAAATGAAAACTGAGACTGATGAGTCATTGCAATACAATGGAAAATTGATTATTCATTTTTCAAGGCATTTTATATTAAACTCACCAGTGTCACCTTTAAAATTTAGTGCAGTCTTTTTATTTAGTAGTTTTTACTTGAATGGGAGTCTCTGAGCTGGTCAAGTAAATCTGATTTGCTGCAATACCAAAAAAGAAAAAGGTTTCCCATTTAAAGGAAAGTATGGTTTTATTAGAGCACCCATCTTTGCTAAATTACCAATAAACTCCTGGATTGCAGGTTTTAAATCTATATCATTGTGGATATAGATACTATGCATGTTTTCAGCTTGTTAAAGTTATATATTGATATATTGATTAATTAGACTGTACTCCAAAGAAGCTTAACTAAAATTAATCCTGAATAATGTAAAAATCTATCATTAACTGTTTGCTTATATTTTACAATCATTTTCATTTTTTTATGGTTTTATTTTTGTTCGTCTGTTTTTTGTGCCTTCAAGTCAGTGTTGAGTCCTTGCGACTACAGTTTTCTTCACATAACTTCAGAAGTGCTTTGCCATTGCCTGCTTACTAGGCTGAAAGACAGTGACTGGCTCAAGGTCCCCCAACTTGCTTTGTGCCTAAGACAGGACTAAAACTTATGGTTTCCCAGTTTCTAGCCTGGTGCTTTTAACCATTGCAAAAATTGGCTTTCTTTTATGCAATACACAATATAACTGGACATGTTTACAGACACAACACATAACATAGTAACATTTATATTTGGAACTAAAGCATAGGTTCCTGATCTTTCTTCTTTCAAACTAATTCACATTCCAACCTGAAAAATAGCTTAAGAATTGGTTTATGAATTATGATGTCCCTAGACATCAAATTGTATTGTAAGATGCTTATCTCACCTCCACTCAAGTGAGAAGAAGGCTGCTGTTATTCAAGCAAAACAAGTGCTTGTAGTGGCAAAGTATGAGTAATATAACGTGGGAGGAAACAAGCCATGGAATATTCTTCTTCATTAGATAATTTGCAAAGAAGAAAAGAAATCACAACTCTTGCCATTTTCCCCCCAAGTCAAAGTGAAGGATCAGGAAAATTAACTGCCAGTCTCTGCAGCCTTTTCTACAACTCTTCAAGGGAACTTGAGTAAATAAATAGCTTGAAATGAAAGAGAAGCACTTCCTTTCTGCCTGAGTAAACAACTTCACTGCTCTCAAAGAATGAGAAGGGGAATTTGAGACTTGGATTTGGGGGATTTGAAAGAGGGGGAACAGAAATGGGCAATGGTGGTGAACAGGGAATTGATTATTAGACTGAATTGCAACATGAGAGGGAGAAGGATTTTAAACATTCATCTCTCGGTTGTGTGAGCATTTATAACCCCCATTTTTTGGGTGCCAGCTTAAATGAACTTTACCAGCCTCTCTAGTTATGTTAGAAAGATTAATCAACATCTGCAGAGATAATAAGTTTGAGATAATAAGTTTGAACAAAGGCAGTCTACATAATCATCTGCAAGATGTATTGCAATGATAGTTCAAATGATATGCACGCACGTGTCAATTTTCCCTCAGTCAGGAAAAGAGATGATTATGTCTCCCAATAGCTAACAAAGAGCAGTCAAATATAGCCAGTTTAAGTAACTAAAAAGTTCTGAAATAGCAGAGTGCTGTTCTTCCTTCAGTCATTACAAAGCACTTGCAGCAGCTAACTTTTTACTCAAGGTACAATTTCCAAGGCAGCAGGCTGATAAAAGTATATGTAAAATGTATCAGCTTCTCCCTCAACTATTCATCTTTCTTCAAAAGCTCTGACTCAGAACACTGAAGTATTAGTACACTATTACTGAAAGTTGGTTAAAAACATATACTTTACTTTATCAAGATGAGCTACTAAAATACTGAACAAAATATGATAATAAATACTCTTTGTTTTTTAGGATTGTAATTTACTAAATTATAAGATTTGTTATCTTTCTTTTAAGCAACAATGCATATATAAGATGTACACTGTATAAGATTTTAGTTAAATTGACTACAATTTTTAAATTGGTATCTATGCTGACATGCTTTTATATGGGATGAAGTTTGAATGCATGTCTTCTACAGTAACTTATTATTAAGTCAAAAAAAGATCCCAATAAGTTCACTACTCTGCTCTCAGGTCCTATTTTGGTCATGGAGCTAAGAATGATGAAATTTAATATTAGGAAGTATTGTAATAATAATAGTAATAATTACAACAACAACGAGAAGGAGGAGGATAGTAACAACAATGGCATCTTCCCAGAATATAATATATTCCAATGAATATAATCATTAAATATCCACAAAATATATAAAATACTCTG
This sequence comes from Naja naja, assembly GCA_009733165.1. Classification (NCBI taxonomy): domain Eukaryota; kingdom Metazoa; phylum Chordata; class Lepidosauria; order Squamata; family Elapidae; genus Naja; species Naja naja. The sequence continues at coordinate 102,486,638 of CM019149.1, read as the reverse complement.
GGCATCTCTGTATTTGGTACAGTTCTAGAACTCATGGTGGGAGCTTCTGAATGATACGCTTTCTTTCTGGTCATGTATATTTTTCCTTTCAAGGAAAATATCTCTGTTTTCAGAAATGGATGCATTCAAGGCCAAAAGAGTTGTTGGGAGTTCGGTGGTAAAGAAGTTAAATAAATTATTATTATATGTGGTATTCATACAGCTGAATTCATACAGCTGAAGGTGTTTTCTACAAAACTAAGGCCCTGACTTATTTTCTTTTGAGAAAATAAACACACAGTATCTCCAAACATCGTGACAGTTTGGAAATGTAAAAGTATCATCATGGTTCAAATACATATTACATGGTCATAGCCTGCACAATTTTATGCATCTTCTGGTTGAGTACAGTGAGATGATGGCTGTTCACAGCACTCAGACCACACATGGGAATGTTAAAAGCAAACTTTTGCCCTGCTATCATTCATAATTCAAGAGAAATGAGGGTTAGGAAAAGTGTATGAGCAATCAACATAATTTATATGCTGCAAGTAGAAGAGCTGGCAGTCTCTCACATCATAAAGTTTAAATAAGGGTAGTTTAACACCAGATGCACCCACAGCTGTCCTGAGCATAACACCATTAGCTCCATTACAGCATGAAGTAATCCTTTCCTGACTTCAGCATCTTCAGGAAAACATCACACCTGTCTGCTTGAATTAACAGATGCCCTAAAGTAAGATTTCAACTTATCGGCCTCACTGTTGTCTTGAGAGGGCTAAACATGAAGGTGGCAGCAACCCAACAAAGCGACCAACCTCTTAAGGAAGAAATTATTTTGGCTATATGTTCTAGCCATATGGTCCCCAATAAGATTGAGTGATATATACAGTACATTATGACTGTTCATGTGTATCTAATTATGCTATTTTCTCTGTAAAGTAGTATTTTCAGCACAACATTTCAATACAACTTTGTAATAATATATACCTGTATCTATCATGATACAGGTATATATTATATGATATAGTAATAACAGTCCTTTGCAGCCTTTATGGCTGAGGAATTATGCTCTCAGTGAAGGTGTCAGTGCCTAACAATCCCGCAACAAGTGGAAAAAGATCCTGCTTTCTAATTGCACAATTAAATGTGTTTACGCTTTTTTTAGAAAAGCTTTCTGGGGAAGAAATAGGTGTATGTCAAACAGCACTATTTTCAGGGAGATGCCAAAAAGTCAAGATGGTGGTTGCAGCAGTACAATTGAAGACCTACTCTTTTGACATGTGAATCGATGCATATACAAAAAAGGAACAAGATTTTCTTGCACTGCTGTGATCAGTATCTTGACTTTTTTGACACTGTTCTGGATCCTGATGTCAAAACTTTATTTTGAGTATATTGATGCTTCAAGTCTCAACTAGGAAATAGACAATCTTACATTTAGGGAAAGAGGTACAAACCCTGGTTTTAACAAATTAACTCTTTCAGTCAGGATTCAAGTCCAGATATAGGATTAAGACAGCATTGATTGCACTTTTGGGTGATTCCTGACAACAGCAGGATGGAAGTGATGTGTCTGTTCTTGATCTTCCTGACCTTCCAGGGACTTTTGATACCACTGATCATGATATCCTTCTGAACCACTTTTGAATTGGGGGTGGGTGGCATGTTGTTGTGCTGATTTTTTACTTCTTTTGTGGCTGATTCCAATTAATGTTGATAGGGGAAGAAAGGTGCAGCCTGCAGTTTCTGTTATGTTGCACTCCACAGGGTTTGATGCTATTTCCTCTCCTGTTTAACATCTACCTGGAGTGTCTAGGTGAAATCATCTGTCAGTTTGGAGAGAGATATAATCAGTACATATACTAATGATTCCCAGCTATAAATAACTACCTTGAGTCATTGAAGTGATGTCATTGAGGTCCTGTCTCATTGTTTCGAGCAGTGAAGGTTTGGATGGAGAAAAACAGGCTTTGGTTCAACTCTAGTAAGACTAAGTAGATTTGGGTTTGGAGACATCTTAGTTTGAGGAACATTCCACCTCTTGCACTACTCCAGACAGATTCTATATACAATTTGGGGATACTTGTGGGTCCTGTTCAAAGGTTAGGTGATAACTGTGGTCAACAGGGCTTTTATATAGCTTTGTGTTGTGCCAGTTGCAACCATTCCTGGATCAAGTGGTCTTGCTCACAGTCAGTCATGCCTTACTCCTGCTTGGATTACTGAAATGTGATCTACATGGGACTGTCTTTGAAGAGTATTCAAAAGCTGGTGCAAAATGCAGTGGCGTGAGCAGTTCCGGATGCTAGTTACCTGGCACATGTGATATATCTGCTCTGTGGGCTGCATTGGCTACTAGTATGCTTCTGGGTACAATTCAAGGTTACCTTTAAGGTCCTTCATGGCTTGGTATGGACTAATATAGGATGTTCTCTCCTCAATGGTGTTTTCCTATCATGTGAGACACAAGGGAAGGTTCTGATTCCTGACCATGAGAGTACCATCTAGTGGGACCCAGGAAGAAAGTATTTTGCCATGGTGCCCGCCTGCCCTCTGGAACATCATTCCCCCAGAGCCTTGTCCAGACCTAGCTGGCCTTTTCCTAGGCACTGAAAATTTGGCTTTATCATCAAGCCTGTGTCTCTGATAGCATGCAGAGCCCCTTTCTTGCTTGTCATTAACATTGTATTAACTGAGTTTCTTGGCTACTGTGTTATTTTTGTTGTTTTTAAACTTGTTTCTTATTATGTTTTTATTCTGTTTGTAATTGTTAGCCACCCAGAGTCCTGTATATAAGATGGGCAATCAGATACATTTAAATAAAGAGATAAATAATTGTGCTAGAGTTTTTAGTGCGCCTGTTGTTATTCTAGCACAAAGTAATCCTAATTAGCCATTAAGGAAGTAATATGTCTTGCTTGGTTGAGTTCCTCTCATGATTTTTAGAATAGTTTTGATATTCCATTCTGCTTGGACTCTTTTACTCTATATTAAATCTTTAGATGTGATCTTATACTTCTATACATGGAGTAAAAGAATACTTTGGAGAAAAAGCAGAGCAGAAGGATTAGCAGAACCATTGTTAGATCTGTATATTCCCTTGGTTGTTATTAAGAATTTTAACCTTCCCTGCTCAGCACAATTGTGTATTATAACTTACTAATATTGTACCTACCATAATTGTTCTGAAAAGGTTTTTATGCTCAACATATCAGGATTGATATTTTGTATATGTGTACTATATTTCTTTCATTTGGGTTAGTGCATGTGAATTCAAATTATAATTTAAATAAAAGAACAATGTAATTTCTTACCTCATTATTTTACATGTTTCAAATTATGGAATTGTAAATGTGTTAAGGCAAGCTATTTTTTAATACAAAAATACTGGTTAGAATTTTAAAAAATGCAATACCAAATGTCAAACTGCTATTAGATCTAAGGGTATTTTCAAAAGCAGTTTCTGAAACAGTAAAGGAGCTTATTTGTAACAGAGAGAGAGAGAGAGACGGAGGGAGGGAGGGAGGGAGGAAGGGAGGGAGGGAGGAAGACAAAGACGAAGACAAAGACGAAGATGAAGAAAGAACATTTTTGGCTTTGGCCAAATACAAGAAGCATTTTGTTAAGTTTGCATGAAGAGTCAGATGCGAAGAGCTTCAGTGAAGAGTTTATTCAGTGACTACAGCTCGAATGGATCCGACTTGGCTGGGCTACGGCTGCTACTTATAGCCAGCAGCCGTAGTTGCCAGCCAATCAGAGTGCAGGGTTTTCCCGCACTTTTTAAACCAATCCTATTTGACATTTTACAAGAACAATTCAAACTAAACCAATGACATTCAAACCTACATACATAACACATTTTATATGTAATATAAGAAGCATTTTATATGTAATATAAGAAGCATTTTCTAAAGTGGTTTTATCCCATGAATTAGTCATACTGACTTTTGCAGTTTTTCCTCTTCAGAAATAACTTTCACTGTGGAAAAGTCAAGACACCAAAAGCAACTAAGTCTGGAACAATTTAATAGTGCACATAACTATGAAAAACACCCACTCAATAACCCCCATTATTATTGGTATCATAATGTACATTACTATCAGATTTTTGCCAAAGCCTAGATTACACGAAAGATGGTACTTCAGAACAGATTCTTATTTATCCAGGTTATAGTAAACAAGTATGAATCTATAGTGATCAGGTTCTGATTTCTACATTAGTTCTGTTTTTCTCATTTGTAAAAAGAAAGGTAGAATAGGAAATGAATTAAAAACAAAAACAAAAAAAGTTACTTTAAAATACAATTCTGTGGATCTTTCAAAATATAACTACATCAACTTCAGCACCAAAAATATTGAGAAATTTATATTTTTCTAAAACAGAAGACTAAGATGGGGATAGAAATCAGTAAACATGTCATTTAGGTTTGCCTATGATTTACCTATTCTCTTCAATAGTTGCAGAAAAATTTAAATCATAGATCTCTGTCATAACTTTCTGAACTTGTCAATTCTTTTGCTGAGGGATAAAACATAAGAAAATTCATCTTCACTTCCTATTTGACATTTCATTAAAATGAATTGCCTATCTGCACCTTCTGTAGTGATTATGTAGTCCTTCAAGCTGGTGTCTGGAATACATGAAACTCTGGCCACTATGAAATGGATAAAAGTCCTATCTGAATCACTTTGAAGGGCTGACACCCTTAGGGTTTATGTAAATGTTGACAATTTGTCAGAATATTCATGAACTGGCAGAGACATGGTTAACAAAGTCAGCCACTGGGAGCTGAATTGGGGGCTGAGAGTTTTGGTCAGTGCTCTCAATTCTGAAAGTGACACTAGTAATCTGTTCTGAGCTCCTGAAGGCGCTGTTTGTGTTTTGCTTATGTTATGTTGGAAGAAACTACTGGTATTGTAAACTTTACTTCAATATATTATTATGCATATAAAGAAGTTAATGAATCCTGTGTTTTCTGGATTTGAATTTATGCTACAAATTCTCACACAATTCCCTTGAGATGTTCTCTTAATCCAGCAGTTTATGGGAAGTTAATTGGAAGATCCACAACCACCCACCCAAACCCACAAATTATGCTGGGCTGCCTCATCCTGGCAGGTGTGTGTGTGTTTGTGGCCTAAAGCAAGCAGGCACTCATATTGGGCAGAAGCAATATAAGAAAATGTGAAAGGCAGACAATCATTTTAGTGAGAATTGCAAAGACATCAATTCATACTGGGTGGGAGAAGGCAATGGCAAACCACTCCAGTAGTTCTACCATTAAAACCACATTGATAGAAAATATGAAATGATTGATAATATAGTGCTGAATGATGGCCCCCCTCGGGTTGGATAGTACCAACATCCTACTGAGAATCTTTCAAAGTACTAATGATGTTTTTGATGTGGTTAGGCGAAAGCCTTCAGGTGTCTACTTGCAGATGTTACCATAAGCACAAATTGAATTCATTTTATACTAAAAGAAACTCTTATGAATACAACAATTTATTTGCATGTATATCAAAGGACAAATAGGGAGGCTTGGAGATAGTTGTCCCTAGCTTTGAAATCATAGAGCATTCATATAGAGCATTTTAATTTTGTTGCAGTGCCTTCTCTCAAAATACTTGGTGCTTTCAACCTCATGTTGCTTATTGGACCTGACAAGATCACAGCACAAAGTGGTTTAGCTGTAAGAATTCCTTCAGCAAAACTGGTTGAAAGGGATGAGTCATATATATACTGTGCAGCATATCTTGACTTTTCAAGCTTATTTTCTATTCAACAGAATGAAGCAGGATTCAAAACAGAACAAAACATTTGTTCATTTAATTTGTGATTTTTTATTCAAGATCCAGATGTACAAAAGTAGCACACATTCACATTATTACACAGTCAAATCTACAATGGAAGTATACATAAAATATATGTTCACCAAAAGTAATTCACCAAAATACCTGTGTAAAGAACACGTCAATAGTATTTATTTATTTATTTATTTATTTATTTATTTATTTATTTATTTATTTATTTATTAGACTTATATGCCGCCCTATCTCCCGAAGGACTCAGGGCGGCTTATAAAATAAAAATAATCCAAATACAAATATACAAATATTAAAAAACTATTAAACCTAAGGTCTCATAAATATGCCAATTAAAACTATACTAAAAACCCTCCCCCCCCCATCAGTCCGGGTAGGCCAGTTGGAACAGCCAAGTTTTTAGGTCACGGCGGAAGGAGCAGAGGTCAGGGGCCACCCGGAGCTCCAGAGGAAGCTGGTTCCATAGGGTGGGTGCTCCCACAGAGAAGGCCCTACCCCTGGGAACCGCCAGCTGACATTGCCGGGTCAACGGCACCTGGAGAAGGCCCTGTTGATGGGAGCGCATGGGATGCTGGGAAGCTGTTATCGGCAGCAGGGTCTCCCACATATATCCTGGTCCAATGCCATGAAGGGCTTTATAGGTCAACACCAGCACCTTGAATCTCACCCAGAGGGCAACCGGTAACCAGTGTAGCTCATGCAGGAGGGGTGTAACATGGGAGTATCGGGATCCTCCCATCACAACCCATGCCGCTGCATTCTGGACCAGTTGAAGCCTCCAAGTGGTCTTCAAGGGCAGCCCCATGTAAAGAGCATTGCAGTAGTCCAGACAGGAGACAATGAGTGCATGAGTGACTGTATGCAGGGCATCTTGGTCCAGATAGGGACACAACTGGCAAATGCCCCCCTGGTCACGGCTCCCACCTGCTCCTCTAAACTGAGTCGTGCATCCAGGAGGACATCCAAGTTGCACGCCCTATCTAAGGGGGGCAACACCTCTCCCCCCATAGCCAAAGATGGAATCTCCTGCACAACTCAAGATGCCGGTATATACAGCCACTCGGTCTTAGCCGGGTGGAGTCGCAGCCTGTTTCTCCCCATCCAGACCTGCACCGCCTCCAAACACCAGGAGATCACGTTGAGGGCGTCACTGGGTTGGTTAGGGGTGGATATGAAGAGCTGGGTATCATCAGCGTACTGATGATACCTCACCCCAAAACCACAGATAATCTCACCCAGCGGCTTCATGTAGATGTTGAACAGGAGGGGCGAGAGGACCGACCCCTGGGGCACCCCACAAAGGAGGGGCCTCGGGGCCGATCTCTGCCCCCTGCCAACACTACCTGCGTACGGCCCAAGAGGTAGGAGAACCACCGTAAAACAGTGCCCCCTATTCCCAACCCCTTGAGGCGTTGCAGTAAGATACCATGGTTGATCGTATCGAAAGCCGCTGAGAGATCTAACAGGACCAGGACAGAGGAATAACCTCTGTCCCATGCCCTCCAGAGATCATCCACCAGTGTGACCAACGCTGTCTCCATGCCACTCTAAAGCCACTCTAAAGCCTAGGTCAGTGGTGGCTAACCTTATTGTGCTCCTGTGCTCATGTGCCAGCACCCAGAAGGCAATGCACGCCCCCCATGCCCCCTATGCATGCGTGCATGATTCCCCCTCCACCGCCCCCTTGCCTCCATTGTGCATGTGCGTGCCTCCCAGTTGACTTTTGGCCTGTTTGAGACCTTTTTTGGCCTCCCAGAGGCTTGTGGGAAGCCTCTGCAGCCTTTTGGAGGCAAAAAAATGGGCCTGTTTCATCACTTCCGGTAATTCCGGAAATACAGAAAGTGACAAAATGGGCCTGTTTTTCACCCTCCAAAAGGCTGCAGAGGCTTTTCTCGAGCCTCTGGGAGGCCAAAAAACACCTCAAATGGGCCAAAAATAAGCTGGGAGGTACGTGCATGCACAGTGAGGTAAGTTTGGCTGGGGCTCGCATGCCTGCACAAATGGCTCTGTGTGCCACCTGTGGCATGCATGCCATAGGTTCACCATCATGGGCCTAGGTAGATGATAGCAATAATAAGTCACTTAAAATATATTTAGTTATGTTGAATGGCTTTTTAGGATGAACAAATAAGCCCAGTGTTATACACTGTATCTGGTCCTGTACAATGTGAAGTTAAACATCTACCTCAAAAATATCCATAGGAGGCCATGGATCGATGGAGAATGTAAGATAAAGGATGTGACAGAAATTTCCATACATTAAAACACGCCCATTTTCCTCCTGTGTATGACTTGTTGCTTAGGGTTATATTAAGGGGTGGGATTCTACTGGTTCTCATCTATTCGCTAGAACCAGCTGTTAACTTTCTAAGCAGTTCGGAGAATCAGTTGTTGGAAGAAATCTCCTTTTGTTTTTTTCCACTTTACAGGGCTAATCCTGTAAGGAAGGCAGGAAGGAAACATTCTGGTGGTGTTGCTTACAGAAACTGCCTCTCTGTTAACCCTTATTACATTCTTGGCAGTACTAGACTTCCTGTCTCTGGAGCTTCTCTGGAATTTTTTTCTCCTTTGCCGGTACTTTGCTTGACTTTCTTAAAGGGGAAGGTTGTTTTAAGCTTTTTACACTGCTGTTGGGAGGAAATACTCCCCTGTTGGAGTTCTTTAACAAAGCAGAGCTGCCAGAAAGAAGCTTTTAATGACAAGGAACCAAGATGAGTGACACTCAGCAAGGCTTCTTGGCTAGCTAGAAAGATTGACATTCAAATGTGAGTTTACATACCCTTTCTGGTTTTGGTCTAAAAATGTTTTTGGTGAAGTTTAATTCTGTCCTTGGTGATGTTTAATCCTGTGTTTATTGATGGGATAATTTTCCCTATTCAGCTTTGTTTGGAAGTAAAAAGGTTAATCTCTGTTCCTGAAAAGAAACTGGGTTAAGAAATCTGGCTAGTTCCTGTGTCTATGTGTTCTGGTAATTGGTCTAATAAGCAACAGCTACTGTTGTGATTTAATTATTTGTATTGTGTTTGAATTATTTCCTGCCTCATGGTTTCTTTTTCTATCTGGGGAGGGGGTCTTCCTTCTCTGCTTTAGTGTATCTGACACTGTCTTTTTGGGGTGTACTTCCAAGAGGCAGGATGCAAGTTTGGCACTGATTTTTTTTACTGCCTTTCTGGGGGGCATGTGATCTTTCCTTAAATCTAGATGATCTCCTTAGGATATCTTGTGAGGTGAGTGAGACCAGCTGGTATTTTTAAGTGGTGCAAATGGATCTAAGGATTGCTTCTCCTGGGTATGCTCTTTCTGGAGAACTTAAATGACCTCTCTGCTAAAGGGTTTCACTTTATGAGCAAGAGTTGGCTGCTGATAGTTATCACTGCATTTTAACTATTTTAATTCCTCAAGGTGCTCTGGCACCCTGCCTGATTTGGAACTCCAGTTTGCAGGTCTTTTAAATCTAATGATTGGTATTTGGGGCAGCTTTTTGCAAGCAAAGAAGCTTTTTGTATTTTTGTACAGGTAATCCTTGACTTACAATAGTTCATTTAGTGACCATTCAAAGTTACAGTGACACTGAAAAAAGTGACTTATGACCATTTTTCATGCTTATGACCATTGCAGCATCACCACAGTCACGAGAGGCCAGGTGAGGAGAAGCGCCCTTCAATGTGAGTGATGTTGAGTTGGCCATGCCCACCCTGTCACATGACCCCCAAGCCACACCACCAACTAAGCCATGCCCACCAAACCAGTTGTTTAAAAAATTGAATCCCACCCCTGGTTATATTCCATGATAGAAGCATAATGCAGCCTTAAGAATATATTGCTTATTTTCTGGTAATATCATTTTTGCTTTTTTTAATAGGTAACACTGACAACTTTATGTGTCTTTGTCAGAACAAGAACCATCACATTGCAAAATATTTGTTCCTTCTTCTTCTAATAGGAATGGGGAAAGTTTTTCTTTGGTATTAAAAAATGAAGCAAGAAGTTTGTTTCCCAAATAATGTGGATGTCAATCATTGGGATGAATGTATTCAATATTAGCAGGCAAAAATATGAATGGCTAAATATATGAGCTGTTTTACTTCCTACCTCAGCTATTATAAAAACCAGATACTTGTTCCTTGTTTTTGCTTTGTTTGTTTGCATCCTTGTTTGTTTTATGTTTCTGTGAATTGAGAGATCTTATAGGCAGTTTACCCATTGCTCATCCTCTGAATACTCATGACATACCTGTTTGGTTTTGAGATACTGATTTCATGGACTATCACCTTTGTTGGATGTTTTCCAAACCAGCTGTAAGCAGAATGATGCAAAACTGTGGCAGAAATATTCTAACTTGATGGGAAAGATCCTAAATACTAGTAGGCTGAGTTTCTATTGTACCATAATTGGGTTTGGAATACTGGGTTTTTTTTTTCAAAACTCATAGTAGAAAATAGAACTGTGCTCCTGGATAGCCTATCAATTTTACCAACCACCCATTATAAAGGAAACTTAAGGAGTTTCTAGCCCTTCTGTTGGTTTGCATTTAATTATAGCCTTTGCACAAATCGTGATTGTTCTGGTTAGGAGCTTGACAGAAAAGACAGAATTAAAATCAAGTTGCAATTTCCAAATGCCTATTAAAAACTAAGCTCTACTGGATATACAAATATTTGAGCCATGGTGGTGCAGTGGTTAGAGTGCAGTACTGCAGGCTACTTCTGCTTCCTGCCAGCTGCCTGCAATTTGACAGTTCAAATCTCACCAGGCTCATGGTTGACTCAGCCTTCCATACTTCTGAGGTGGGTAAAATGAGAACCCAGATTGTTGGGGGCAATAAAAAACAGATCTGCCAACATCTAGAAACAAATAAAGTAACAACTAGCAGTCAGCATGGGTTTCTTAAGAACAGATCATGCCAAACCAATCTTATTTCATTCTTCAACATAGTGACTAAATTAGTAGACCAGCGAAATACTGTGGACATAATATATTTAGATTTCAGCAAGGCATTCAACAAAGTAGATCACAACCTACTTCTCGGTAAGCTAGAAAAAAGTGGAATAAATAGCACCATCACTAGATGGACTCGCAACTGGCTGACAAACCATACTCAATGAATAGTCTTTAATAGGTCTAAGTCTACATGGAGGGAAGTAAGCAGTGGGGTGCCACAAGGTTCTGTCTTAGGCCCATTACCCTTCAATCATTAACGACTTAGATGAGGGAATAGAAAAAGAACTTACCAAATTTGCAGATGATACTAAGCTGGCAGGAATAGCTAACACCCAAGAAGATAGGCTCAAGATCCAGATGGATCTTGACAGACTAGAACACTGGGCCATATCTAACAAAATAAAATTCAATGTAGAGAAAAGTAAAGTCCTACACTTAGGCAAGAAAAACCAAAAGTACACATATAGACTGGGCGAAACCAGGCTCAATAACAGTAACTGTAAGAGGAATCTTGGAGTCTTAGTGGACAACCAGCTAAATATGAGCCAGCAGTGTGCAGCAGCAGCCAAAAAAGCTAATGCAATCCTAAGTTGCATTAACAAAAGGATACAATCAAGATCAAGTGAGGTCCTAATACCATTCTACAAAGTCTTAGTAAGACCACACCTAGAGTACTGCATCTAGTTTTGTTCACTGCATTATAAAAATGCAGTGAACAGTTGAGACTCTAGAAAAAGTACAGAGAAGAGCAACCAGAATGATTAGGGGCCCGGAGACTAAAACATATGAAGAACAGTTACAGGAACTGGGCATGGCTAGTGAAGAGAAGGACCAGGGGAGGCATGATAGCAGTGTTCCCATATTTGAGGGGCTGCCACAGAGAAGAGGGGGTCAAGCTATTTTCTAATGCACCTGTAGGCCAGACAAGGAATAATGGATGGAAACTGAACAAGGAAAGATTTAACCTGGAAATAAGGAGAAACTTTCTGACAGTGAGAACAATCAACCAATGGAACAGCTTGCCCTCGGAAGTTGTGGGAGCGCCATCACTTGACACTCTCAAGAAGAGATTGGACTGCCATTTGTCAGAAATGGTGTAGGGTCTCCCGCTTGGGTGGGGGGTTGGACTAGATGACCTATAAGGTCCCTTCCAACTCTGATTACCTGTTATCTGTTCATATGCTGAACTGCTTAGAAAGGGCTATAAAGCTCTGTAAAGTGATATATAAGTCTAAGTGCTATTGCTATTGCTATTTATGAGTAAAACATAATTTTTTTCAAAAAAAAGCATAGGATTCATTCACAGTCATCTGTGGTTTCTAGAAACAGTTACTACTTACTAAGAAGACATTTTGGAACAGAAAGTACATGTTGCTAAACAAACTTGTACACTGGATATGCAGAAAGTCATTTGCTGGGTACACTGGATACAGAAAGTCATTTGTTGTCATAGTTACAGTCCAGTTTCTGCTGAATATTCTGAAGTCAAGCCACATTGGAAGGTCTCTTTGGGTGGAGATAGCATCCAGGATTGGGAAATCAGTCACCGCTTGCTGATTAGACTGAGTCTGTCAAATGTTTGAGGACACTCCCCGCTTTTGCTAAGGGTGTCCCAGAAATTGGCAAAGGAATAGTGACAGACTGACATGTTCTCCTGTAACAATAACATGCTCCATTAGATTCGGAATGGACCTACATTAGGGTGGGACTGGATGCTATATCCACCCAAAGAGAAAGCTCGTATCAGGTAAGAACCAATGACCCTTCTCCACTGTGGTGGAGATAGCATCCGGGATTGTGACATACCAAAGCTGGCTGTCCTGTGGGTGGGCCTGGTGCTGTCCAAATCCCCTCGACAGGGTAGATCTTTTGAAGAAATCTCCATCCAAATGCTGCCTCTGCAGAAGCAAAAGAGTCCAGTTTATAGTGTCTGATGAACGGAGAAGGTGAGGCACAGGTTGCTGCCCTGAAAACCTCCTCCAGAGAGGCCTGAGTGGCCCATACCACCAACGTGGCTGCACTTCCATCGAATGGGCTGTTATTCTTGGAGGAACAGGATGTCCTTGGGCTTGGTAGGCTTTGGATATGCACAGTCTTATCCATTTCCCCACAGTTGTTGGAGTAACCTTGCAGCCCATAGTAGAAGCTTGGAAAGAAATAAAGAGGGATTCAGACCTCCGGAAGGGAGATGTCCTCTTAACATAAATATGCAGGGCCCTTCAAATGTCCAGAGTGTGCCATCTTTTTTCTAAGGAATGTACAGGATGCGGACAAAAATCAGGCAAGATTAGCTCCTGGGTTCTGTGGAACCATGAGTTCACCTTTGGCACAAATGAAGGGTCGGTTGATGTGAAACACACAAAGGTCCTTCCTGACAGATAAGGCTGCCAAGTCCGAAATCCTTCTGACAGAAGTAATTGCTACTAGGAAGGCCACCTTGCAAGATAAAAACTGCAGGGAAGTTGATCTCAGTGGTTCAAATGGGGCCTCAGTTAGTGAATGCAGTATTTTAGAGAGGTCCTATGTCGGATAGCTATGAACCACTGGAGGTCTCAGGTTTGTAGCTCCCTTCAGAAACCTGTGGACAGTGGGATGCCTAAATAAGATTCTACTCCCCCCAAGGAGAAAACTGAAGACAAGGCTGCCACCTGCCTCCGCAATGGTTGGGAGAAAGTCCTTTGTCTAGGCCATCTTGGAGAAAATCCAGCACCTGGGTGATCGAGGCCCCAGTAGGATCCCTGGCAGCTCTAGAGCACCATTTGCTGAAAGCCTTCCAGGTTGCATCGTAGATGCGAATGGTAGAGGGTCTCCTAAAGGCTTGGACGGTTCTTATCACCTTGGAGGAGTAATGGTCCCAGATCAGAGATCCCCACTCAATCTCCAAGCAGCCAATTGAAGGCACTGGGGCTCCGGATGTACCGTGTTTCCCCGAAAATAAGACACTGTCTTATATTTTTTTTGGCTCCCAAAAACACACTAGGTCTTATTTTCGGGGTAGGTCTTATATATTTATGGTGCCAAATAGTGGGTGTGAGTGTGTAGGGGGTGTTTTATGGTGCACGGTTGCTCCCTGAAAAGTCTTCCTGGAACTGGAGATTTGCACTAGGTCTTATTTTAGGGGTAGGTCTTATATTAGGGCAGGTTTAGAAAATAGTGCTAGGTCTTACTTTCGAGGTAGGTCTTATTTTTGGGGAAACACGGTAATACTGGTCCCTGGCTGAGAGACATTCTGTCCTCCGGCATCCTCCAAGGGTGGGACACAAATAGGTTTACTAAGTCCACAAAACATGGCCTTCTTGGCCAATTAAGGGCTACAAGAATGAGTTCTGCTCTTTCCCCCAACAGTTTCTGAATCACCCTCGGGATCAGGGGCAGAAGAGGAAAGGCATAAAGAAGCTCCCTGGGCCAAGGGTTGCATAAGGCATCCCCAGAACTGCAAACCTGGAGTAGAATCTCAGGAGTTGCGTGTTGTCCTTGGAAGCGAAGAGGTCTGCTGCTGGCACTCCAAAATGCTCCAACAGCTCCTGAAACAAAGCAGGGTGCAAACGCCACCCTGCATGGTCTATGGTGGCTCTGCTAAGCCAGTCAGTCTCAACATTGGCCACGCCTGCAATGTGCTCAATTCTGAGCAATACTTGGTGTCTTTCTCCCCATAAGCAGAGTTGTACTGCCTCCAGCATCAATGGCCATGAATGTGTCCCACATTGTCAGTCAAAACCAGGATGTCCTTATCTGAGACTGCGTCCTCTAAGTGCCCTAGGGACAGATGGACCACCCTAAGCTCTAGCCAATTAATATTATAGCTCAAATTTGCCTAGGACCATTGTCCCTGGACCACCCTGGATTGCATATGGGCTCCCCAGCCATAAAGACTGGCCAATTAGTCAGTTCCAATCTGTCAGGGTCCTTGAATAAGAGCCCCAGGGAAAGAGCCTCAGATGACCACCAGTGCAAGGATTTAAAGACCTGCAGAGTTAATCTGACCTGTGAAAGGAAGCAACTTCAACCTGTCTTCTGATAAGGGAGAAGAAACCATTGGAGTGCCCTTGCATGCAATCTAGCCCAGGAAACTATATTAAGGTATAATATCATTTTGCCCAGGACCTTAGAAAGTGTAGCCAAGGATACCCTATGTTTAGATTTTACTTGCCCAGTTAACTCCCTGATACTACCCTGACGTTCCTGGGATAAGGACACCTTTCAGGAAATGGTATCTATTACAGCTTCCGGATGGAGCAGACTATTTGTGGGAGTGAAGTGGCTCTTGGCCTCACTGACAGAGAAGCCATGCTCCTGGAGCACCTGAATGGTGATCTCCAAGTCCTCTGTTGCTCTAGATGGGGAGGATGATTGGACCAGAATGTCATCCAGATAACACTGGACTCTGACTGGGATGGTCCTGAGATGGGCAACCAGGACTGCCAACAGCTTTGTAAATGTCCTGGAGGCAGATGAAAGCCCAAAGGGTAAGGCCTTGTATTGATAATGCCTCCCATTATAGCAGAACCTGAGGAATTGTCTATGGGCTGGAAGAATGGGGACATGAAGGTAGGCCTCGGTTAAATCTATGGAGGAGGGGAAATCCCTCTCCCTAATTCCCTCCAGAATAGACTGCATCTTAAATTGCCTGTATTTCACCCGGCAGTTAAGATGCTTCAAGTCCAGAATTGCCCTCCATCCCCCTGAGGCTTTAGGGATTACAAACAAGATGGAATAAAATCCCATGCCCTGTTGGTCCTCAGGCACTGGCTGAATAGCCTGGATTTCTAGCACGTGCTGAATAGCTGTTTCCATGAGGACCTTTTTCTCTGTTTTTAGAAACAGGACAAAAAATGAAAAACCTCAGGGGTATAGAGAGGAATTCTAGAGAAAGGCCCAAACAGACCATCTCCAGGACTTAGGTGTCTGTGGTTACTCCCTCCCAACACCTGGCAAACAAGGCCAGACATCCCCCAATGGGAGGGTTGGCATCAGATTTATCTGGCGTGTTGGAAGGGACAACCCCCCAGCCCCTCGAAAGGGCCGCTTATTGCTGAATGGGCTATTTCTACCTGTCCTGTCCTGGGGTTGATCCTGCCTGGGGACAAAAGACCTCTGGGGCCTAGAAAAGCCTCTTCCTGCTTTGGGAGTCCTATAGTATGGATGTCTGAAATAGGGCATAGATCTGAATTCACCCCTTCTGGATCTGGAGGGTAAGATCTTCCCCTTGTCTTTGGAGTCCACTAGCAACTTGTCCAGGTCTTCTCCAAACAATTTCTCCCCCTTGAAGGGGGCAGTGGCCAACCTCCACTTATGCCTCATATCAGCCTGCCATTGCCTAAGCCAGAGCAGACGGCGAGAGGTTACAGCCCCCCCATTGCCCTAGATACAAATCTGGCTGCAATGAGGGTGGCATCAGCAGAAAACTCCACTGCTGCTGAGAGTTTGTTTATATGCTGGTGTGACATCATCCAGTGGAGTTCCCTCTTGCAGCTCTTGAAGCCAGATGAGAAAGGTCCTGTTAAAAAAGGATGCGGCCGTGGAGGCCCTCACTGCCCATGCTGCTGACAGGTGCGTTCTCTGCAACGTTTGTTCAGCCCTCTTGTCCTCTGCCTTCTGCGAGTCCTCAGGCTCCCCAGGAATATCAATGTTGGCTTATAGGGCCACAACTGGAAGTGTCCACAGAGGGCACTTCCAGGGCCTTGAACATCTTTCTGTCCAGGAAAGAAGAGCTTGGACCCAACCCAAGAGATGACCACTGCCTTTGGATGACTGTGGTAAACATTTGGCACAGGGATGACATCTACTGTAACTGTTTTCTCAGAAAACAATGGGTCATTGGGGTCTTCCAAAGGGTCTGTAGCAGTGGTGGTATTTTACCAATTTGGCCTGATTCTGGCGAACCAGTATCAGTGATGAGCAGCGGAGACTAAACCGCTTCTCTCTGCTGCTTTGCTGTTGGGCCCACCTGCCTGCCCGGGCTCCCATACTCAACTTTATCCACTGCTGCTTTGCATGGCACAGAATAGTGCTGCACGGCAGCTGCTGAAGTGACAGGCTTGCAGGAGGTGAGTTAGAATGCCTCTGCGCCTGCGCAAATGCCTCTATGCTTGCACAAAGTGTGTGTTTGGTGTGCACATGCATACAAAGTGTGTGCATGCATGCAAAGCATGCCCACCAAGCCACGCCCACCAAACTGGTGGCAAAAATATTTGAATCCCACCACTGGTCTGTAGGCTCCTGTGGTTCAGGAACCAAGCCTTGCCCTGTGGCCTTCTTAGCCTTGAAGAGGAGAGACTTGAATATGGCCAGCTGGAATAGGCCTGGCATAGAGATTTGGTCAGAATCGTTCAGGCTTTCATTATCTGAGTAATTTCTGTCCATCAGTTGCTCAATGTCAGATGGGATAGAGTGTGAGCTGTCAGCATCAGCATAAGAACCTGACCCTGAATGCAGGGAAAGATCATCCTCATAATGAGACCTGTGTCTCCTACTATGTCTTGAGGATGAAATTGAAGCCTCTGAAGGCGAATTCCTGGTCTGTTTCAAGACTGCTGACACACCTTGCTTTACTGCCTCAGCTAAAAGAGCCTGCATATTAATTTGGAATTCAGGCTCTTGTCCCCCCCACTGGTCTAAGTACAGCTGACATGGGAGTAAACGTGGCCTCAGGGGCCAGTCTGGTTCTCTGGGCTGTAACTGGAAGTTGCCCTGTTGCTGGGCAGACTGAAAAGAAATTTCTAATCTCAGAGGCTTCAAGGGATTTCTGCAGCAAATCCTGCTCTTCAGGTCCCCCAGTGGCCATTTCTGTTACTACTCTCCTGTCAGTTTGCAGATGTCTGTCTCCTCTCAGTAACAGTCACTCCTCATTTAGACGGGAAACTGTGTTGGGCACCATTTCTGAACTCTTTTGGGCTGCTTCATGTCCCTTACTTCACAATTTATCCAGAGCCTTATCTCTTCAGTGCTGGTCCTGCTCAGCTGCCTTGGAGCTCTTTCAAGCCCCTGCAGCCCTATCCCTTGGCTTGGGGCTGTTAGAGGAAGACAACTGATCTGGGGCTCTGGGCTGAGAGAGTGTGACGGCCTATGAGCCATCTCCTCCGCTCTCCTGATCACATGGCTAGCGTTCTGTGGCAATTCCACCATTTTCCTCCCTGACGCTGTAAACTGGAGTCTTCACTAAAATACTACTACAGCTTCCCTATCACTACACTAGTCAGAATGCCACTCCAACTATTCTACTAGGCTGCAAAAGGGATTTTGTTGCCTTTGTTGCTGCCTTCAGCCCGTTAACTGCTGCTGCAGTAAAAAGGCATCTGCAGTGGCCATTTTAAGCTGCTAAGAGCCCTCCCAAGCCAAACATGGGGAGAAGGTGTGGATGGTATTTCTACACACCTCCTGCTGAAATACCTCTACACATTGTAGATCGGCCCTCAGGCGATCTGCTGTCTGACGGCCTGGGCCGAAGCCCCGACTGTGCTGTCTTTGACAGCTGTCAAATGGATAGACCAGTCCTCAGATGAGATAGTATCCAGGATTGGTTATTTTTTTCCTAATATTCCAATTGATTTGATTTGAGTTTGATTCTTTTAGGAGAAGAAATTAACACGTCCAGCTAGCTGACTAAGTCAATTTCTGGGACACCCTTAGCAACAGGGGGGAGTGTCCTCAAACATTTGACAGACTCAGTCCAATCAGCAAGCGGTGACTGATTACCCAATCCTGGGTGCTATCTCCACCACAGTGGAGAATCACCTATCATTCAACCCATTTCCTGTTTGGATTTTATTCAGTCGAATCACTTTCAATAAGTTACAGAATCCAAAAGTGGAGTATTTTATATTACACTTTGATATTCATAAGTAGGCAATTTATAAGCAGATGGCTTTTATTAGAGCCTTCTTCCATTATTCTATAAATGATGTTCAAAGCAGAATTCATTAAAAAAATTTCTATTTCAAGCTTATAAAAATGAGAGTGAGTGTGCAAGACAGAAAAAGAGAGAGATAAGCTGTAGGAATCATATTGGAGAACAGACTAGTAATTAAAACATTTCATTAAAGTTCCTTCCTCAATTTTCTTACCTCTCAATGAAGAATTAACATGATTGATTTTTCTGGTTATTTTAAGAGAGTAAAATCTTGGAATAGAAATGAACATTAAAACTTGAATTCAGTACAGTAGCCAGTTTAATATAACTCCTAAAACAGATGTGGGGGTCTATCAGGTTTAGCTTCAAGGATACCCAGATTAGTTATTTCCTCATATACGCGTTTGATCCTAGGTACTATCTCTGATGCTAAGAACAAAAATATTACAAAATTTAGTAAAGTGATCTTGGCATATTTGTTTTTGTACAAGGAAAAGTTGTCAGTAAAAGAAAATGCAGAACACCTTTTATTTATGGATGTATGACATTTTACCTATTAACTGAAGACCTTTTGAGGAACTTTAATACTTCATTATACAGTTAATTGCATTTTTAAAAATATCAACTTTAATACTCATCAACTTTTCTGGAGGGAAATTGTTTTCATTATGCATCTTTATAATTCCTCATTTCATCCAATTTTATTTCTGAAAACTAACCATAATCTAATTACAGATGATAGTGAACACAATTTACTTCAGATGATAGCAAATATCTTTAAAATGTATTTTAAAGAAAATTATATGCCAATCATAATGTTTATAGCACAATACTGTGTTTCCAGGAACCTCCAGGTTCTGTGAGAATCATCCAGGGATTGCCAAAGACAGCTTCCATTTATATTCCATAAAATGCATGATCACAATTTTAATTGTAACATTTTGTTCAAATAAAATGTATTGCATAAAATGTATTTATTAACAGATTCTGCACCAATTATTTGCATAGAGAAGGATTTGTTGGGTATCTCAAATTTAAAACCATGGCATATAAATGTAATTAAAAAAAACATCATTGATCTAGAAGGATCAGAGGAGATATTCAAGTTTCCTTTTGAAACATATATTGGAAAACGTGAAATGCAACTTGATTTGGCCATTCACTTTCACAACAGATTTATAGTAGCACTGGATTAACTTTAAATACCATACCTGATGTTTCACACTTTCAGATGTTATATTGTGATTTTCACGTTCATTGTACCTAAATGCTGGTTTTAAAAAGATTTCTTTAAGGTAAACTCCATATCAAAAATTCACATACTTAAGGACTGAATTACAATTGTTGTGATGACTTAAGATCAAGTCATACAAATATTTCAGTCTATCCTTTCTAATGCTGTTCTCTAACCTGATTCTGTGGGGATATATCAAGTGTCAATTCAATAATCTTTGGACTCTGCCTATAATGACTAGGGATTTTGTGGAAGTCAAAATCTAATTCATCTAAAGGGCACCAAGTTAAGAAAGTACAGCATAAGATTGCCTTATAGTATTAAATCAATTTAACCGTCATTGGGATAAATGGAGACAATTATTTAGTACTGTAAGTGGTAATTTACTTTGTTCACACAAGAACTTGGTTAATTGGTCATTCGTTCTGCTCTGTTAAGTGAAGCAGAGAATTTTACTATACTTCAAGATCTGAAATGAAATCTGTGAAAACAGGAGCTATTAATTTTTTTCTTACTATTTAGCAGGGAAATTCATATAACTTCTTTATGAAGCAATGATATTACAAGAGACTTCATCAAAATGATATGAGCAAATTAGTTAATACTAATTAGATATTAAGAATTTTCTGTGGAATAATTTTTGGAAGAAGTAATTCTATCTCATGAAATAATAGCAGATAATCAACTTTCTAATTGAATTCATCCTATTCATTATTACTAATCTGCAGATCTGTGCACACTGTCCTATCCAATGTGATTCAAATTCTGTTTTAATTCTCTAAGAGATGGCGGGGAAATGATGAGGCTAATAAAATCATTCACCTTGTCTATATTCTTTCATGAATGGTCAAGTCATGCTATTAATAAATAATGTTCAGGAATTAGTGAAGAAGCTATCAGTTGAAGAAAGTTTAAAATCTTGTTTTCATAGAATGAATGTGGATTAAAAATGACATTTATTTATTTACTTATTTATTTATTCGACTTATATGCCGCCCCCTCTCCAAAAGGACTCGGGGCGGCTTACAACTAAAATACAACGATAAATAAATTAATTAAAAGAATATTAAACATATTAAGCCAAATTAAAATTTAAAACCCTTAGTTAAAATAACCCCAACCCTAGAGAACATTGACTATCAGAACAATGCAAAAATATGTTGGCTACATTTTTCTTACAAGGTTTTGCATCAACTAGATCAAATGAAACCCAGAAAATTAAATTTAAAATCAGATCACTTGTTTCAGAATAACTGAGATGAAGTGCATGGTAGAGAGGATGCAATTTCCTTAAATCCCACCAACAAAATCAGACCTCCCTCATGTGATTTTGTAAGGATGTCTAAATCAGCAAAAGCACTTTCAGCATCTTTTATGAATCCTGTGCTGAGCATATTAAATTCTAAACAAGCAGTTGTCTGAGGTTTGGGAAAGCAGAAGAAGAAACTGAAGCAGAAGAAGAAACTGGGGAGAGGGCATTAAATTTTTCCTATTTGTAGTGTAAGTAAGAGAATCTTTATTGCCATTTTTTTTACTGTGGGCACAGATTAAAAATGAAAATCTGTTGCTTCCTCTCAAGTGTATACATACATAACACACACATATATATGCTATATACATACATATGTAAATATCTACAGCCTTACATATTAATACATACATATCTATCTATCTATCTATCTATCTATCTATCTATCTATCTATCTATCATCAAAATGGTATTCAACTATCTTGAATACATAGCGGAAAGAGGAAGCTTGAGAGTTTACAAGGTTGATACTTTACAAAACTGTGGCTGAATCTGGATGTTCTGCTTCAGATATCACAAGCCTCCTCCAGAAGGTAACAAGAAAAAACAGTTATGAAGAGTATGCAGAGTTTCCCAGATAATACTGTGGATCCTGGTCAAGCAACACTTATATGCTATGTCTTGGATAGAAGGGAGTGAATTGCCACAGCTCTTGAGTATGCCTGTGAACTCAGGCTGGCTAAGCTTAAAGGTTCTCTGATGAAAGAGCACCAATGGAAGTTGAAGAAGAAGGGGGAGGAAGACGGCAGATACCTGAACATCATGACAAAGAGAAACCTACAGAAGAAGTGCTAGAAATTTCTCTGACAAGGCCTCTTTAAACAGACTCCCCAGCTGTCTATACTACCTAGTTGGGACCAAGCTCATTTTCATTAAATAGAGCTGATTCCTCTATTGGAATTCCTTATGGGAGATAAGGAAGAGGCCAGAGTCTTCACAAGTAGGGAAGCTTAGCTTGTGTGCTAAGGCTGGTGAGGAGGAGGGTAACAAGGAGGAAACCTTTTGGTCTGCTCCCTTGAGTTTGCTGCTGCAAAGGAGGATAACAAGCCTCAAACTGCTGCTGCTACCTGTTCCAGTTTCTTTCTTGGTTTGATATTTTATGTTTGAGGATTTTTCTTTTGTTATGGTTTGGACTCCTGACACTCCAAAGAAACTGCTTTGTTTTCAGCGCCTAACCCTGAATGCTTAAGGGTCTGGGAAGAATAAATGGCGGCAGGTTTTCTGCATCTTTGAAGTGTAGTATTTGTTGTTACTCATGAGTCAGCTCCCCACCTCTCTGATTACAAGGCACTTTGCCACACATCTATTCATATATAAATACAGTTAAAACAATTAAAACCAGAAAATATTGAACATGTCACTAAATATTTCCCTTTTAATAAACCACATTATTTTGTGGGTTCCCAGGTGGTGGTGAGGTCTTTATAAATGTGAAAACAACATGGAGGGAAAGGGTTGGATCTTCCTTATCTTTTCCATATTCCATACAGCCCAGATCTATTTCTTAGAACCCATCCCCCTTTAAATAAGTTCCTGGATCAACTGATATCATACATATTTTGGACTTCAAACGATAAGTTAGCAATTTTCAGCATACTTAAGAGGCATTTCAAGAACAGCTTACTTTAATACAAATTAAGTGAAGCACTTAAAAATTAGTTCCTACTCTTTAAAATCTCCAACATAAACATCAGTAATTTTGGCTCAACCTATCTTAGAATACACATTTATAATGGAATAAATATGAAATTTATGTTGGTCTCTTTGCTACGTTCTCCATAGTTTAAATATTTTTAAAAAAACAAGCTCAGAAGTTGCAAACATTTAGAAGGTATAAATAGTGGTGGAACATGCATGGATGTCTTTCATAGAGTCATCTGAAGAAAGACTAAAATAGATTTAAATGTTTGGCTGCATATATTGCCTAAGAATTATTTAAAAAAATAATTTCCATGTCTACTGAAGAATTGACTTCTGATAAACACCATGTTAAAAATAATAATGACTTAACTCAAACCTCAAGCAACTCAAGGATTATCGGCAATTGCACAATCAAAATAAAGTGTTTTGCCCCTCCAATTTGGGTTTAATCATCCCTCTACAAAATGAAGATTGTTCCAAAAGGAACAGGGCCATATCATTAATACTGCTCCTAAATTAGCAGTGCCTAACTAATACACTATTGAGAGTAAATTTCAAATCTTAGTTTAATCAATACCTATTTTGCAATTCCACATGGCATAGTGTTTGCAGACTAAGACACAAACCCCTGTACAAGAGACATATTTACCTTTCCAAATCTATATTGACTTTGTACAACCAGCAAAGCTTCCCCAAACATTCTAGGAATTATGTAGTAAGAGCTCTCAAAACACTATTACTTCACTCCTCTAGTTTAAATCTATATTATGTTGGTGTAAAAGGCAAAATATTTTTACCAGTTTAAATCTATATTATGTAGGTGTAAAAGGCAAAATATTTTTCAGATATATATCAGCCTATAGGACTACACTGAGAACAAAAAGGGCTAGAAAATAAATTCTTTCACCTGCCTTTTATAATTATTTCCCCAATTCATAGATATAAAATAATTAATGTTGCTGTTGGAACACAATCTCCATGGTCTCTAGATTGTTGGAATGGAAATGGGTTACATTTAACACTGATCTGCTTTAAGCAACCAAGGATCAAACCTGCATTCAATTAATGTAGGCTATTTACATGATTTCACTGAATTTAATGATGCTTCTATCTAGTGTATAAGTTAATTAAAGTAAAGAAAGTTAAATTAAGAAGTTACTCTAGAGGAGGATAAAAGAGAGATGGTAAATAGGGTATTTAGAAAAAAATCTTCCCATCTTTCTCTTTCATCGGCATCCAGTATTTCTTAGATAAAACTCCAGGTGTTAGCCTTTTTCTTCTTTTATGTGAATGTTATATTTTTCATGAAGAAAAAGCTTTATGGAGGTTTATTTTTCCATCTTGACAAAGGTTAAAGCAGGACCACTCTGCTATGATTCCATCCATCTGAGCATATGAAGAAGCTAAGTAATGTAGCCACTGCACTCCAATCTCCAGAATTGGAGCATCGTTTTATTCTGTGATTTCTTTGAGAAAGTGCCTCAGTGAATCAAAGTGCCCCTTCAAAGATATGACCAGCCTAATACACTTCACATTGTTTGTCTTTCTCAACCAGCTGTTTGTAATAATACATTACATCAGTTTTACTCTATAGGACATTTTGCTTTCAAAACAAAACAACTTACCTGCAAAGCAGGGGTTAAAAAGTAAAATGTTTATGTCCCTTAAAGAATTATCTCAATCTTTATTCTATTAACTTTGCATTCTATATAGTTCAGATTAATAGTATCTTTTCCACATATAACTTTGGAAGTCAGAAACCCCAAAGGAATGTAAAAGAAATACATATAGTGTTGAAAATATTTTCTGGATATGTATATAGGAATTCCATGTAAAATATAAACTATCATGGGCATTGCATTTATTTTAAGATTATTTATCCTACTTCAGAAGGTAAAGTTTAATAACTTCCATTGATCAATGTCCAGAGAAATCTCACTATACAAGTTATTCATATCCAGTGTTATTATTATAGAAATATTGTCTGGAATAAGAATACCCAAGTAACTGATAAATATAGTGAAAATTATAATAAACAGGCCTTTAGTTATTAGCATCGATTTTGGCTTGTACTAGTTAACAGAATATCTTACATCTTACAACTTAACCAAAGAATCCCCGGATATTATAATCTATAATAAAATTACAGACAAATATTTCAATGTCCATTTAGAAAAACCTTGGCTTGGGAATAAAGACATGTTAACATATTAATGAGAAACTACCTAATTCACAGTTGTTAAACCAACAGTCATAATTTAGCATTCATACTTTGTCTAAATTGTATCATGCCATTCTCCAATTCAAAATTGTGCTTGTTTAATGTATAAAATAAGGTACAAATGTGTATTGCAAACCGGGAGTCGTAAGGAGACAGAGATGGATGGGCTGAACAAGAGAGAAAATATGTGGGTTAATATTTACAAATAGTGTCATTAAAAAGTGCTGGTATTAACCATGGCTGGAACAGCATAGAATAGTTAAAAGACAAGGATATTTTCTTAGAGGAACAAGATTTATTATCTTACCTTACAAGAAATTGTTTCAGATCAATGTTTTGTGTCAGACATTTAAAAAGTCATTCTTTCTAAATTTTGGTGTTCTGCTAATCTAAGGATTGAATACCCCAGTCCTATAAGTTATACTGAAAAGATATAAAATCTATAACAGTTACTTTGAAAATCACAGCTGCAATAGTATGTGGCTATCTTCAACTACCGAGTGTGATGGAGAACAAAAACACAGCTGATATATTTCAGAGCAGCACCTCTAGTTTTTTATGGAGACCTGCTCCTAGTACTATTTTTGGAAAAGTTCCTTATGTTTCTGGGCTATTTAAGGGCCACATTGATCCATTTCCTATATTTGGATTCTTTTCAGAAACTTCAAAATAAAAAAACCAGAGAGAAAGAGAAATCTGCTTTTTATTTAATTAGATAAATGCATTGACACATCTAGACCAATATTGATCACATGACAACAACAATTCCAAGCACCTATTTTATTTATTTGTTTGCTTGATTTTGATTCTGCTTTTATTTTTAGTCAGCTCAAAGCAGCATCTCTATCTGATGCTGATTTACCTAAAGATTCTTGGAATTTTCTGTAGGAAAAACAAATGCTCTTTTCATTGAACTACATTTGGCCAAAGTTAAGTGACTGTGGCTTGGACAGAAATCCTGAAACTACATGAAGTCTCCTTTCTTCTAAACTCAATTATCTGAGTTGTCAAAACTAAACAGACTTCAGCTTTGCCATGTATGGGAAAAGGCTCATATGAGCTGATGAAAAGATTTTACCAATCAGTTTTAAGCTCCCTATATTGAGCCTTCCAATATACAATGAAAGGGAAATATATCTATACCACTCTCTGTCTGTTTTCCTTTAAGTTACAGACTTCTCATATGTATGATGCTGAAATAAATAAAAACCCCAGTATCAATAAATGTTAGTAAGTGAAAACTAGCTAAAAGTCACTAAAGAGAGAGAAATACATAGAGGGGTTTTGATTAAAGCTCGGTTAGCAGAACTGACATTAAAATGTTTCAAAATAATGATTAGATATTATTTTGCCAAGGGCAGAAGAAAAGTACTATGAATTTAAAATGATGAAAGCAAAAAAAAATCCTTGCTGGATGAATCTATATGGAGTGTACATTACAATTACATTAGACTGCTGCAATTCTTAGAGGGATGGCCTATAGAACCAAAGAATGAGATAATTTAGATGTGGCATTAACTGACTCATTCATAGAGTAACTGATAATTAGGAAGGTGACAAGGTTTATAAAATCATTAATGCGGGTTTGCTTTTCTCTTTGTCACCAAGAATATCTTATCACATGTCAAATCCAGGTCTAACCCCAGAGAGAAAAGGATTGGCATAATTTAAGAGCTCCTGCAGATGCATTTTCATCTCTTCTCTGCCAGATTGGCTAAAATATGAACCACCTTACAAATATTTTAGCCTTGGGTGAATATGGCAAGAAATTATTAACCTATTTAATGGTCTTTTTTATAGTAAAATCAGCAAACTGAAATTGTAATGTAAATTGTCAAAAAGGAAATGTAAAGAATAGAACTGAAAGGATGTAGCTGATGCCAATGCAGCTTAGGATCTTATATTTTAATTCAGAGATGATAATGAAAGTATTT
Organism: Naja naja; assembly: GCA_009733165.1. Classification (NCBI taxonomy): domain Eukaryota; kingdom Metazoa; phylum Chordata; class Lepidosauria; order Squamata; family Elapidae; genus Naja; species Naja naja. Next base: position 102,459,701 of record CM019149.1, on the reverse strand, counting down.
TTTTATTAATTAGTATCCCACCATTATTATTTTTACAAATAACTCAAGCTTATTCATTACCAAGAAAGTATGTCCATCCCACTATTGTTATAATGGTTTTGACCTAAAGAACATTTTGCTTTTATCACTGTAGGCAATGGTGAGTAAGATGTCACAGCAGAAATGGAGATCATGCTATGGGCCAGACTAATGACCTTGCAATATACTTGATCCAACAGAGCCTCTCCATACAAGGATGGGATGAGAGATCATCCATTTGTGCTCCAGATGGTTGCTCCTGCTCAGGGGAGTATATGTAGGACAGTGGCGGATCTGTGGGCCTGAGAGCCAGAAGACAAGTGCCTTTTTCTTTTCTTTTCTTTTCTTTTTTCTTTGTCCTTTTTTTGCATTTTATTTTTTGTTTTGCATTTTATTCTTTGTATTTCTTTTCTTTCTTTACTCCTTTTTCTTTCCGATTTCAATCTGTATTCTACTTTAGTATTGTTAAGCTCTTCAATAAAAAGTTTAACAAGAAAAGGAAATGCTTTATTAAAAATTAAGAGACTAACAATTCAGTGACATGACTGAAGCAAGAACTGTCATAAACTTCCCCCTTTCCATCCTAATATGTTTGGTGAAACCATCAGGTATTGAGGAATTCCTTCGACAGGCCTCTCCAAATTCATGCTGAAGACTTCAAGTTTAGTCTGTGTGATTTGAATCAGTTCCAAAAAGAATTTTATCTTGAATTTATTTTAGGTAACCCCTAGTCACCTTAATAGTGATTCAGACTGTCAGGCATGAAAGACTAGGTTCAGATTAGCTGATTTATTACTAAAACCTATGTACAGGAATCATCTCAACTAATGGTCAGTACCTGGTTAGAATTAGAGAAGGGTGAACAGTCAAGTATGTGTAGCTACGTAGGTATTATTTTCACTCCAATCCCCCAGGTTCTGCCGTTCCTTCTGCTATGCAAATACAAGTGAAACTCAAAAAATTAGAATATCTTGCAAAAGTTCATGTATTTCAGTAATGCAACTTAAAGGGTGAAACTAATATATGAGATAGACTCATTACATGCAAAGCAAGATGGTTCAAGTTGTGATTTGTCATAATTGTGATGATTATGGCTTACAGCTCATAAAAACCCCAAATCCACAATCTCAGAAAATTAGAATATTACATGAAATCAATAAAACAAGGATTGTACATAGAACAATATCAGACCTCTGAAAAGTATAAGCATGCATATGTACTCAGTACTTGGTTTGGGCCCTTTTTGCAGCAATTACTGCCTCAATGTGGCGTGGCATGGAAGCTATCAGCCTGTGGCACTGCTGAGGTGTTATGGAAGACCAGGATACTTCAATAGCAGCCTTCAGCTCTTGTGCATTGTTCAGTCTCATGTCTCTCATCATTCTCTTGGCAATGTCCCATAGATTCTCTATGAGGTTCAGGTCAGGTGAGTTTGCTGGCCAATCAAGCACAGTAATCCCACAGTCATTGAACCAGGTTTTGGTGCTTTTGGCAGTGTGGGCAGGTGCCAAATGAAGTCAGCATCCCCATAAAACTCGTCTGCGGAAGGAAGCATGAAGTGCTCCAAAATCTCCTGGTAGATGGCTGTGTTGACCCTGGACTTAATGAAGCACAGTGGACCAACACCAGCAGATGACATGGCTCCCCAAATCAACACAGACTGTGGAAACTTCACACTGGACTTCAAGCATCTTGCAGTGTGTGCCTCTCCATTCTTCCTCCATACTCTGGGCCTTGGTTTCCAAATGAGATGCATAAGTTGCTCTCATCAGAAAAGAGGACTTTGGACCTTTGAGCAACAGATCAGGTCTGTTTTTCTTTAGCCCAGGTAAGACGCTTCTGACATTGTTTGTTGTTCAGGAGCAGCTTGACAAGAGGAATACGACATTTGAAGCCCATGTCCAGGATCCGTCGGTGTGTGGTGGCTCTTGATGCACTGACCCCAGCCTCAGTCCACTCCTTGTGAAAGTCCCCAACACTTTTGAATGGCCTTTTCCTGACAATCCTCTCCAGAGTGCGCTCATCCCTGCTGCTTGTGCACCTTTTTCTTCCACACTTTTCCCTTCCACATAACTTTCTATTAATGTACTTTGATACAGCACTTTAGGAACATGCAACTTCTTTTGCAATTACCTTTTGAGGCTTTCCCTCCTTATGGAGGATGTCAATGATGGTTTTCTGCACAACTGTCAGGTCAGCAGTCTTTCCCATGTTTGTGATTCCTACTGAACCAGACTGAGAGACCATTTAAAGGTTCAGGAACCGTTTGCAGGTGTTATGGCTTAATTAGCTGATTAGAGTGGGACACTTTGAGCCTAGAATATCGCACCTTTTCACAATATTCTAATTTTCTGAGATTGTGGATTTGGGGTTTTCATGAGCTGCAAGCCATAATCATCACAATTATGGCAAATCACAGCTTGAGCTATCTTGCTTTGCATGTAATGAGTCTATCTCATATATTAGTTTCACCTTTTAAGTTGCATTACTGAAATAAATGAACTTTTGCACGATATTCTAATTTTTCAAGTTTCACCTGTACTCCCACTGACTCTAGATCAGGCCTGTCAAACTAGCGGCCCACAGGCCAGATGCATCAAGCATGGGCCACATCCACCCCAACTCTACAAAGGCAAAAAAAATTCATGATACAACACAGTACATCAGGTGATGTGATTGAGTTTGACACCCATGCGCTAGATGGTTTTTTCTCCTGTTCTATTTAATCAGTGCTTTTCATGCAATAAAACTATAGTTTCAAAGGAACAATAATGAGTTTAAAAAGCCTCTTCTCACAGCAAATCAGATTGGTAAGAAGAAACTCTTATTCAATCTTACTCAATTATCAGGCTTAATTCCCACATACAGATAAAGACCAAAGGCAAGGCAAGATAAAAGCAGGTGAGCTGGAAGTTGATCTACTTTTGTATCATGAGCTTTACAACCTACAACATTCAGTATTTCTGGTGAGAAGGCCACACAGGGGGCTGTAAGTAGCAACAGCACTTTAGGAGTTTTTTCAATTGAAGCACAGAGCATCAATATGAGCTGTGGGTTGACTGTGTCAAGCTAAGTTTATTGCAGAAGTACAGTATGCTGATAACAAAAATATTAACTAAAGGTGGAATTCCAAGCATCTTAGCTCACAAAATTCATTTTAATTCTCTGAAATATAATTTAGGCAGTTAGAAAAGAAGATTACTTATTGCAAGAAGATGGAAGAATGATTGAGAACAAAATGAGAAGAGAAGGCATTATTATTTAACTATGTATAATGGCTCTCACAAGAGGTTGCTACCCTAGACTAGGATTAGAGCCTGGAGTAGCAGAACATTAATAAGAGAAGGAAGCCAAGCCAAGATTACAGATTATTTTTTTCTCTTCAACAAGACCATTACCTAACTCTTCTTTACACAATGGCTCAATTATCCCAAATGAAGGCACTGTGGTGAAGTCATCCTATGAGTGGTCATTAGGGCCTCACTCTATGTTTATAATAGAGCCTGTTGAAACTGCAGTAAACCTAAGTGTAGTATTTTCCCCCCATGGAACAACAATCTTATGAATTAACAACAAATGACACTCCCATAAAGAAGAATTGAACTGTGCTGGGAGATGAGGAGACTGAGGATATAAGTGACCCTGGAACTCCAAGCTTGTGCAGAGGTCTCCAAACTTGGCAACTTTAAGACTTGTGGATTTCAACTCCCAGAATTCTGCTTTAGTGAATCATTAAAATTAAGTTTGCTAACATTAACGAACATATTTATCAAACAACAACAAGATCTAAATATCCTAATCCAGGGGTGGGATGTCAACCAGTGTTACTACCAGTTCAGTGACTAGGTTTTGCTACGCGCACATGTAAAAAAACCCTTAAGCTGTGCCACCCAGACAGCTGAAAAGTGCTGTGTGCAGGTGCACAACATTTGAAAAGCCTTTTTTCCCTGCTTTTTCAACCTCAGCGCAAAGTAGCTGAGGTTGAAAAAGCAGGAAATAAAGGACAGGTAAGAGCCTGGGTGGGCGGGCAGGCCAAAAAGCAGCAAACACAGAACCAGTTCGGTGTCTGCTACTCTTCAGAGCTACCAGTTCTTTAGAACTGGGCAGAACTGGTAGCATCCCACCCCTGGTCTAACCTACACTTGGGCCCCGGACATTTCCATGACAAAATTCTTTTTAGCAGGGTGTAAAGACCTACCACAAACAATGATGGAATTGATGCTTAAAACAATAAATGGAAAAGTACATACACTAAAAGATATCCCATTGGAATATTCATCACCTACAGTAGGCCATATTCCCAAGAGCAAATAGGAATAATAACTAGGAAACAAAAAACAAAAGTACCCAAGGGAGGCGTTAAACTAAAAACAAAGGCTAATGAAGTGGGAAATAAACTAAAGAAAAGTTTAGGGGGGAAAAACCCATTAAAAACCCAGAACTTTGCAATTCAACAAGAAAATTCAGGTTGAACAAGCCGCTACATATCATGCAAATTTAATGCAAAAAAGGGGGAAATCACCAGAAAAATCGAGGAATAATCCAGTGAGAAAAAGGTGCAAATACAAAAAGAATAAAGAGAAGCAGGCAACCCAAACTAATCAAAGAACGGTAGGGGCAAACAAGTAAGCCCCATCCAATTAAAAGCAGACATTAAAAGCACAGATTTAATACATAAATTGATTCCATCAAAGCTACCTTTTAAAAGAATTACCCAATACTGAGACTGAACAAAATACTTGGTATTTACAATTGATGTCTATCAACTGACCTACGGTCTGGTACCAGGCTACGGACCACATGTTGGGGACCCCTGCCTTATCAGACCATTCCTAGGCTGCAGGTCTTCCAACTACCTCCCTACATCCTTTCCACCTACAATTGCAATTTCAAATCTAGACTAGGATCTAGAATCTTATTTCCTTGGCTGTGAGCTTATTAGCAGAGAAATTCTTCTTACATAATTGACTAGGCTACCTTGGTAAAAGGTCAGAAACAAAAATGAGTTTGGTTTCTTTCATTATTTCATCCGTTTAATATGTTTTTTGTCAAAAAGGCAGAAATCATTTGGCAGAGTTCTACTTTTTAATCATTATTCTAAAGAAAAACACCCCACCCACCCATCCCGAAAAGTGTAGGAAATAGTCTGAAAACAGACATATGGTGTTGGCTGGTTAAAAATTATTCAAACACAACCGATATCTAATAAATACAACATGTGAGTTTCATATTTTTGCTTCTGGTAATCTGGAGAATAAAAACATATGGTTGAATAAGTATCACACCCTTGAGTGCTGAACACCGCAATGGCAACTGCACGTGAGAGAAAGAGAAGGAAATGAAATAGACGTTTCTTCTGTTCATCTGATTACCACAAAGGGAGGAAGGATGCTTTGTGAACATGAATATTTTCTGGATCTAAAAATGAATACAAAGGGACAAACTACAAGTACAGGTAGTCCTTGTAGACCACAGTTGAGCCTAAAATTTCTGCTGCTACGTGAGAGTTGTTGAGTTTTGCTCCATTTTATGATATTTCTTGCCACAGTTGTTAAGTGAATCACTCCAGTCATTAGTGACATGGCTATTAAGTGAATCTGGCTTCCCCATTGACTTTGCTTGGCAAAAGGTTGAAAAGATGGTTATATTACCCCGGCCACTATAACTGCCATAAATATTAGTCAGTTACCAAGCATTTGAATTTTGATCATAGAGGATGCTGCAATTGTCATAATTGTGAAAAATTGTCATAAGTTACTTTTTTCAGTACCATTGTAACTTTGAACAGTTACTAAATGAACTGTTGTAAGTCAAGGACTGCCTGTAATGGACATATCATCCTAACAGATGACATTGTGACCAGGGGTGGGATTCTACCAGTTCGGACCAGTTCTATAGAACCGGTTGTTACGATTCTACGCAGTTTGCCCCTCCCCTCCCCATCCACCCCACCCAGGAGGCTTCCCTGAGGTCTAGTCAGGGATGTTATTCAGGGAGTTGGGGGAGGGAGAAGTCGCCTAAGAGCAGAGCTGAACCTTCCTTAGGATTGAAGCTTCTATTTTTCAGTGCAGACTCAGGTAGCAGAGTGCAGAAAGGTAGGTCTGGGAGTGAAGCTATGGTTCTGCAAGCAGCTCAATCTGCCTGCCTGCTTTGCCTGATTTTGGGTAAAAGTTGCTTTTTAAATAAAAAATTCAATCTTTACATATATATTTACAATATTTACATACAAGCCACGCCCAGCCAGTCACACGCCCAAGCCACACCCACAAATTAGGCTGTGCCTACAGAACCGGTTGTTAAGAAATTTGAATCCCACCCCTGATTGTGACTATAATAAAACCAAAGCAGGAAGCCCCAGTTACTCTATCGGTGTTTGACAATTCAGTTTTAATAATAAATAATAATAATAGATCCTCTACAGGTCTGCAATATGAATTAGGGTTTCTACTCTGCTGCTACAGAATAAGATGAAGAAAAGGTTAGGGTTATATGGCTGCTACTGCTGTGTATGCTCCCAGAGTTAAATCCTAGCTCTTTCCTACCACTTTTCGAAGTCAACAGATTACGGTTCTCTTCAAAGAACTCGAAGCTTGACTATGTTGGCAGAAAAGTTTTCTCTGGGAATTGCTGGTTTCTATCTCATTAACTTCATTCCTATAACCATTTGGGAATTTATAAACCCAGACAGTATGGAAATCATTCAAGGAATCAATTGTTTTGCTAATTTGATGCGATAGCTCAGTTTTGTAACTTGTAATATGTACAATATTTAATAAAAATACAGTATAAAGCATATATGGCAAAGTAGCTTACCATGAACATCCCTATCTTTCCACCCTTGCTGTCCCTTCAAGCTTTCCATTTGCATTGTAGTGACTATATTGTAAAAGAAGGTATACACCAGCAACTTTCCTTAGGCATTTTTTCCCTAGAATAATCTTGCTCCTCACGGCCTGCTGAACAATTGATTCCAATCTTTCAGACTATAAACATTATTCTACTGCCTCATGGATCTTGAGCATTTCCTCCATAGGAATAGTGTTTCTCTTTTAATTTAATAATTATATCCCTGCCCAACAAGCTTCATTATTTCAGAATTGATGGCAGGTGGGTTGTAGGGTATGTACACAGGTTTAAGAATCTGATAGAAACAGGCAAAGGCCACACAGGTTCCAGTTTTCTCCCCCCTCCTCTGTAACAAATTTTATTTAGTTTTCACAGAGTGAAATAATTGTTTTGGGTAATCAGCCAAACCTTGTTACAGCAATCAGCTCTTCTACTTTTCAGCATTGCTAAAGAGATTTCACTCTTTTCACTTCTCTACTCTTCTCTAGCATTATGTAGCAAAGCCAAATACACTGTTTTTCTGCCTCATAGTGGTAGTAGTAATGTTGGTAATGGGTCCAGTGGGAGAAATGAACATTAGGAGTATACATCAATCAGTGTGACCCAATACATGAAGCTACCTATATCAAGTAGCAGTGATACAGAAACAGGTTGGAACCAGATGATCATTGATGATACTCAGACATTATTCATATGGCTAGTGAGAAGGAATAAAAAATACTATATTTTATTAGAGAGCCAGTTGGGGGTAGTGGTTAAAGCACCAGGCTAAAAACCAGGAGTCTATGAGCTTTAGGATGAAGTTGAGCCAGTCACTTTCTCAGCCCTAGAAATAAGGCAATGGCAATCCACTTTTCACATTTTGTCAACAAAATTGTAAAGACTTGCCCAGGCAGTCATCAAGTGTCAAGACTGAGTTGAAGGTATAAGCACATGGATAGATATGGGGAAAAATTATCCTAGAGAAGTTCTATCTAGGTAGTGAATAACAGTTAAACCAACTTAAGCACATATTGTAATCAATAATCAGAAAGTAAACAGATTCTATTCCATTTTCTAATACTGTAAGAATCAAAACTGACTCCCTACTCTCAACTCTTCATCCAAAAACAAATGCAAACTGTTTTTCCATGGATATGTGAAAAAGCAGTGCTATGGCACAAAACAGGCTCATTGCAAAGTTTTTATGCTTTCATTAAAAACATATTTTCAAGATATATATTGAGACATATCCACTGGGGTGTTTTTAACAATTTTGACTACTGTAGTTATCTTTTTGTTTCTCTTCTCTGCAGCAAGTATGGCTTTCCATTAAAGATACACTGCTTTCCATTGTTGATTCTAACTTGAACTTAATTTTTCAAAAAAAGAATAAAAAATGTAGCTATATTTCTCCACTCCATAACTTTCTCCATTCTTCAGGAATACTTATCAACATCTTTTATATCCCTTTTCCAAGTATTATAAAATAGATGTATCAATAGAATGGGATCCTATTGATCATGTCTCAGTCCACACATTCATCCCCAACATACCACCATTTGGTCATTATTTGAAAACTTCTTGTGAAAGAGAGTGACAACTGTTCTAAGAAGATTTTAGAACTTAACAGCTTTACTGTCAGGGCATTCTTCCAGACATTGAACTAGAATCTTCTTTTAATTTCTAGTTCTTGATCTTTATTCTGTTATCTGTTCCCCTCTTGCATGTGACAGTCTTGCTTTGCTACATGAAATGAGGTATGTATTTGTCCCTCACCTAGAAATTGTTTACCTGTGACAATACAGGCAATTAATCTGTGACAATGCAGTCATCAATCATCCAAATGCAAATTCCATTTTGAGCTATGAGCAATGCTTGTAGCAGTTGATTTAATATTTATGAAATATAGGCTGCACTGGCAATGTTTTCCTTGTAAATTAAAATGTGTTGAAATCTTGACAGAGAAGTTAGAAAAAGAGGCCACAGCACTCGAGATATCCTCAAATCATTTGAAATGACTCACAGAAATCTTGCGGAATTTGTCATGGACATGTTGTTATATGTGCATTTGCGATTTCAGAACATAGTGGCTATCCGAATACACATCATTTCATTTCCAGCATTCATGGCATCTCACAGATCATTTAATTAACAATGTCTTATCATCATTATTCCACTCATTTCTTATTTGGATCTTAGTACCCATTTTAGATTTGTGACCCTAAAAATTTATGTCAATGTGAAATTTCAGTGCAACCTCATTCTGGAGGATCTTTTTTCAGACTTCTGTGTTATTAATGATTGAAGATTACTGTTATTATGTCTGAGCAAATGAACTTTACAGTTCAATTTAGACCTGATTATTGACCATGCTAGCAAATAAAGGCTCATAATGGATTGTGGATGAGTACCATGCAAGAACAGTACATAAATCATCAGGCACCACAGGAAAAGGGAAAAAGAAAGTAGATAAAATGTTGTGAGATGGTTAAAACAATTAACAAAAGAGATTAATCTGCATTCTAGAACATATATAATTATCAGTGAAAAGCTAGAACTTTGGATAAGAAGAAGAAAATAAAAAAATCTATATCCAGGCTTCCCATCTTGATAAAGAACCAACTTGCAATAAAAATAATGAAGTTGAGGTAGGGCATGTAATTTATCCTTTTGAACTGTACATAAGATAATAAACTATGTTACTAGTTAATCTTTGGTGATGTCATTCAGAACTTCATTCCAATAAAACAGTGAAATTGGGCTTTATGATACACAGTACTGATAAATTTCAGCTGTACATGGCCAAATAAAACATTTTTCTTGGTCCAACTGTTGATAATTGTACTTAGCCAATGATAAAGTTTGCAGCACAAATCCTATCATTTTGCTGTTCTAGCCTCACTCGAACAAACAAACACTACTCCAATCCCTTTGAAAAATGTCAGATGTCAAAACAAGTCTTAAACATGAGATTGAGAGAGAGATTGAGAGTTTTAGGAGCTTGCAGCAATTTATTTATTTATTTATTTATTTATTTATTTATTTATTTATTTGGATTTCTAGGCCGCCCCATCTCTCGAAGGACTCGGGGCAGTGTACAACCATATAAAAACAATACAATACAAATATCATAACAGTTAAAAACTAACTAGAAACCCAATCAAAATTAAAATCATAAGACAAATCGTTAAAACTTCCATTTCCCCCCCCCCTCAGTCCAGGTTGACAAGTTGGAATAACCATGTCTTCAAGCCACGACGGAAGGAGCGGAGGTCAGGGGCCGTCCGAAGCTCAGGGAGCAGTTGGTTCCATAGGGTGGGTGCTCCCACAGAGAAGGCTCTATCCCTGGGGGTCGCCAGCCGACATTTTGTGGCTGACGGTACCCCAAGGAGACCCCGTCTGTGAGAGCACATGGGACGTTGGGAGGCCGTTGCTTGCAAGGGTCTCCCGCAAGTACCCTAGTCCTAAAACATGAAGGGCTTTGTAGGTTAGTACCAATACCTTGAACCTCACCCAGAGGGCAACCGGTAACCAATGCAGCTTGCGCAGGAGGGGTATAACATGGGAGTATAGGGACACTCCCATCAAAACCTGTGCCGCAGCATTCTGGACCAGTTGAAGCCTCTGGGTGGTCCTCAAGGGCAGCCCCATATAAAGAGCATTGCAGTAGTCCAGCTGGGAAGTAACGAGAACATGAGTGACCGTATGTAGGGCATCTCGATCCAGATAGGGGTGCAACTGGTGCACCAGGCGAACCTGGGCAGATCCCCCCTGGCCACAGCTCCCACCTGCTCCTCCAAACTGAGCCGTGCATCCAGGAGGACACCCAAGTTGCAGGCCCTATCTACGGGGGGCAACACCTCTCCCCCCATATTTAAAGATGGAATATCCTTACTGGAATGAGATGCTGGTTCATACAGCCACTTAATGAAGTGGCTTAAGAAGAAGCAGGAAACACTGAAGAAATAAGGCACCTGAGAGAGCAGCATCATTGGCCCCTCATAAGCAGCCTAGATAAAAAAGAGGAAGGAAAGCAGCTTTCTCTTTTCCCTTCCTCTCTGCTCCCTCCCCAGCACTGAGAAGCATCAGCAAGTGGCCTTGGTCCAGCTCAGGTCCCAGCAAGCAGGGTGTTTAAGGAAGTAGAAAGTAGAAAGTAGAAAGGCTGAATGGCAATCAGAGCAAGCTCAAGGCCAAGGTGCAATGTAGATGATTCTGGAACTGCAGCCAGAATAGATAGGCCTAAATACTGTTGACAAGTATAGCAGGATGCTGAGTTGAGATTATGGGTTTGTCTCTGGATTTAGTTCACTTAAAAAAATCTAAGCACTTAGAAAATTATAGGCAAAGGCAGAACTTACATAAGGCTGGAATTAAGATAAATCAGGAATAAATGATATGAGATAAAGAAACTGTGTGTGAATAGCACAATAGCATCCTACCATGGGATTACACCATCCCTGGATCTATTTTCCATTAGCCTTTCAGGCTATCTTTGGAATTCTAGTAGATGATTTCTTCGAACAGATATTTAATTAGTGCGGTTTCCCCAGCCACCGGCTTGAAATGTTGAGCATTGTCCTTATTAAATATATATATATTCCCCAATGGAGTTCCTTTTTGAATGCAATGAGACTGGGATAAGAAATGTGTGTGGTAAAGCAAAAGAAACATGGTCAAAAATATATGAGTGTGAAATGAATAATAGACCAAAATCAGAAGTGTGTGACAAGTACAAAAAACTATAATGAAGCAGTTTGATAATTTAGAGGGAATGAATGAAAACTGAATCACAAACCAATTTATGAATTGATCAAGAAGAAAGGAAAATAGTGGAAACCACAAAAAGAGAGCAGTGAAAAGTTGAAAGAACAAAAGACAATATTTTAAGTGGTTCAAAGATAGAAAATAATAGAGGGGCCTAGTGAATGGTGTTTGAGGAAGCTATATAGAGTTTTCCTTTTGCTTATATTTTCCCCTCATTTTCAGTATTTCATACTAGTGGCTGTCTGAAAGCAAATAGTTTATGGTATGTGCAGAAGGTATTTGTTTAAAGCTGGAAATCTGGGCATGGCGATTCAATCAAGTAAAGGAACGTTTCCCCTCACAGGGTCTTGTGGGTTGTCCATAAATGTTACATAATAAAAATGCCACCATATTGAAGCTGTTTTTGTGTACAGCTTTGAAGATAAATAAACAAATTTGTTGGCATAATATAGTGTTTCCAAAATCTCTAATTAAAAGTGGATGCTCATTAGGAAACAAATATCATTACCACCTCTTTCTGTTAATGCATCTTGTTGACCTTTCCACTTGCATGATTGCCTATCTCAACCATACCAAAAGAAGGTTGAGAGTTCTCATAGGAGTGAACATGTTATTGAGAGATAAAGGAGCAATGATCTAGAAAGAAAGAGGCAGACTAAGAAACTAACCACACTGATCATTGTCTCCTTCTGTATTAGGGAGGAAGAAAATTGTTTCTGGAACACTGGAAAAAACTGGAACAGAAATTCTTTCAGCCTCCACTGTCTTTCATGTACAGCCTGTTTTGGTAGAAAAGTGTGCTGAAGATTTCTTAACTAACGCATGCCCAGTATTCTTTCCAAAATCTTGTGAGCTGACAGTTCATGCTAAACTTCAACAAATTGAAATGACGGATGTCGAAAGACACAGTATAAAATTGTTAAGTGATGCTATTTCACCTTTTAACTTTCTCAATCAACATTTTTGTTGTATATTCTGCTCTATATTGCCACTGTGTCACATTCTAGTGAATTATGGACGAAAGCTTTGGAACTAAATCACTAGGGTCAGAGTAATCGCTCCGACCCTATGGCCTCCTCCCTAGGGGGCAGTGGAACTGGGACCCCTGGGCTTAGGCTGGTGTATTTTAATGCCATGTCCGTGGCTAATAAGTCCTCCCTCCTCCGGGAAATCATCGAGGAGGAGGCTGCGGACCTGGCCTGTATCACCGAGACCTGGTTGGGCCCGGAGGGAGGTGTCCCTCTAGTTGAACTGTGCCCACCAAGTTTTCAGGTTCTGCACCGGCCACGGGCCCAGGGAAGGGGTGGTGGGATGGCCGTGGTTATTCGGGAGACCCTGTTTCCAAGGGAGGTCTCTGTTGCAGAGATAGGTGGGAGTGAGACCCTCCTTGTGATGTGGGGGCCTAGTGGTCGGGTGGGTCTGCTGCTTACATACCTTTCCCCCAGCTGTGTGGCAGCGGCCCTACTTGGGCTTCTCGATCTCCTCTCGGGGGTGGCGGTGGAGTTCCCGGACCTTATGGTCTTGGGGGACTTCAATTTGCCTTCCCTGGGGGGGGGGTGTCGGGTTTGGCCCAGGATTTCATGGCTTCTATGGAGGCCATGGGCCTGACCCAGTTGATTCAAGGCCCGACTCATGAGGGGGGAAATACTCTTGACCTAGTTTTTATCTCTGAACGGTGGCAGAGTGACAGAGGGCAAGCTACTTTTACAGCCTTGCCCGTTCCATGGTCTGATCACTATCTCCTATGGCTGGTCTTCCAACAGGCCGCCCCCCACTGCTGGGATAAGGAGCCACTTAGGTGGTTCCGCCCCAGGCGCCTGATGGACCCTGAAAGGTTCCAGGCAGAACTGGGGTTTTTTCCCTCTTCCCTTGCCCACAGCTCTGCCGAGGATCTGGCAATGGCCTGGAAACGGGCTGCGTCGGAAGCCCTTGACAGGGTTGTCCCCATGCATCCCCTTACATGTCGTGGATCCCGGTTTGCCCCTTGGTATACTGAGGAGCTCCGGGAAATGAAACGTCGTCATAGGGGTTTAGAGAGCAGGTGAAGGTCTACCCGTTCCCAATCCGATCGTGCCCAGCTAAGAGCCTATATTAGGACTTACCTGGTGGCTATGGGAGAGGCGAGAAGGTCTTATCTCTCCACTCTCATAGCATCTGCAGATAACCGCCCAGCCGCCCTGTTTCGGGTTACCCATTCCCTCCTTCGTCTCGAGGGGGGGCCGGACCCGTTGCGGGGTAGGGCTGAGGAGTTTGGTCAATATCTGTCGGATAAGATCGCTTGCATTCGGGACGGGTTGTCCTCTGATTTGCAGTGGTCTGAGGAATGAGTTGCAGGTAGTCTGGCCACTGTTATCTGGGATGAGTTCGATCCTGTTTCCGAGGATGAAATGGACAGGATTATGCAGCGGCTGAGTTCCACCACATGTTTGTTGGACCCGTGTCCCTCCTGGCTGACTTATGCAGCCAGGGAGGCCACCTGTGGTTGGCTCCGGGCAGTTGTCAACGCTTCATTGAGGGAGGGTGTCTTTCCCTCCGCCTTGAAGGAGGCGGTGGTGAGACTCCTCCTGAAGAAGCCTGCCCTGGACCCGACCGTGTTAGACAATTTCCGTCCGGTCTCCAACCTTCGCTTTTTGGCAAAGGTTGTTGAGAGTGTGGTGGCTCAGCAGGTTCCACTTTTCCTGGATGAAGCGGACTACCTGGATCCGTATCAATCGGGCTTCCGACCCGGTTACAGCACGGAGACGGCATTGGTCGCACTGATGGATGATCTCTGGAGGGCCCGGGACAGGGGTTTTTCCTCTGTCCTGGTCCTATTGGACCTCTCAGCGGCTTTCAATACCATCGACCATGGTATCCTTTTGCGTCACCTCAGGGGGTTGGGAGTGGGGGGCACTGTTCTTCAGTGGTTCTCCTCCTACCTCTTGGGGCGGTCGCAATCGGTGTTGGTGGGAGGGGTTGGGTCGACCCCAAGGGCTCTCTCTTGTGGGGTCCCACAGGGGTCGGTCCTTTCCCCTCTCTTATTTAACATCTACATGAAACCGCTGGGTGAGATCATCCGTGGTTTTGGGGTGAGATTCCATCAGTACGCTGACGACACTCAGCTGTACATTTCCACCCCAAACCAGATCAGCGATGCCCTCTCCCTGATGTCCCGGTGTTTGGATGCAGTACGGATCTGGATGAGTAGGAACATGCTTCGACTCAACCCGGCCAAGACTGAGTGGCTGTGCGTATCGGCGTCTCGGCCCAGTCAAGATTGTCCATCTTTGGCCATAGGGGGAGAGGTGTTGCCCCCTGTGGATAGGGTGCGGAATCTGGGGGTCCTCCTGGATGTACGGCTCCGGTTGGAGGAGCAGGTGGGGGCCGTCACCAGGGGGGCCTTTGCCCAGCTCCGTCTTGTTCGACAACTTTGCCCTTTTCTGGACCGGGACGCCCTGCGCACAGTTACTCATGCCCTTGTCACCTCTAGACTCGACTACTGCAATGGTCTCTATTTAGGACTGCCCTTGCATACCATCCGGAGATTGCAGCTGGTGCAGAATGCGGCTGCACGGGTGGTGATGGGAGTTACCCAGTTCTCCCATGTTACCCCCCTCCTGCGCAGCCTGCATTGGCTACCGGTTGCGCTCCGGGTGAGATTCAAGGTTTTAGTTTTGACATTCAAAGTCCTACATGGCATGGGTCCTCAATATTTGAGGGAGTGTCTTTGTCCGATATCTAATGCGGCCGCCCTGTGCGAGCTCATAGGCAAGGACTCCTTGGGGTCCCGTCGGCGGGTCAATGCCAGCTGGTGACTCCCCGACGATGAGCCTTTTCTGTCGCGGCCCCTGACCTCTGGAATCAACTGCCTTTGGAGCTCCGTCTGGCCCCTGATCTCCGCACCTTCTGCCGTGAATTAAAGACCTGGTTATTTGACCAACCCGGGCTGTGACCCCTCCCTGGGGGAGGGACGGTTTTAATGTTTATTATCGCAATGTTTTAATATTTGGGTTTGTCATTGGTTTAATGGTTTTTTAAATATTTATTGTTCTGTGTTTTTAGTTGTGAGCCGCCCCGAGTCTTCGGAGATGGGGCGGCATACAAGTTCAAATATAAATAAATAAAAATAAATAAATAAATCAATTATGGGTCTCTTTAAAATGTTTTTACACTTTTATTGCTAGTTCATACAATACCACTTTTAATGTTACAGTGCAACACGAGGAAAGTCATTTGAAGCACCTCTACAAACTGATTAGAAATGGGCTGTGGAACTGTGCTGAACAATCACCCAGTGAAATTTTGGGGCAGAATTATACCTTACAGAGATGTATCAGGAACACATTCACCAAGTTCCTCTATTTTTTTTCTTATCTTTGTTCCTTAAACCACTTAAAACATTGCCTTTTGTTCTTCATGACTAATCCTGCTACCATGTTTTTTTTTTACCAGTACAGGAGATAGCAATAAGAATTGACCAGCATGGGGCTTTGTGTTGCCACAGATCTCATTGATTGTAATGGATATTTCAATCATTTGCAGCATGATGTCTGCTGCCAGTTTGTTTTTCCTCTTACAGCACTGCATAAGGTGGCAATTAGACACAACTGCCATAGCTCTTGTTAGCCATATGTTGCCCTCTCTATCTTAGGGGATGCTCTATTTCTATCAGGATTTCCACCCTTTAGTTCATCACTCTAAAGTCACTATCAGCTGCTAGAGATTTTGCTGAAGCAGAATGTAGAAAATATAAACACGCAACTGCTACTTATAAGAAAGTATGGGAAATAAAGAATAATGTGTGAAATTTTTGGGAAGCTTCAGCCAAGTCTATGCCTGTTTAGGGAACAGCCTAGCAATCCTGATGGCCAACTTTCCTAACATACCCTATCCAGGCCTCAACTGTGAAATATTTCCTTTTAAATCCCACAAGCTTTCAATTCTACAAACCTTTATTTTCTTTGGGGGAACTTTTATACATGTAAATCTCCTCCTCCATGAAAGCTGTGTGATGTTTCTTCCACTGCAATCCTCAGAAGTGGTTCTTATAAATCCTACACACTTTTTATTTGATGTTTCTAAAGCCAAAACAACTTTTAAGACTGACTCAAGGATTATCTGTTGTTCTGATAATAATCTTCCCATTTCTTTTCCTCAGTTCAAATATCAGGCACTTCCTTAGCCTCAAAAAACAGAACTGCCTTGTTGTATCATATGAACCTATGTATCCTCTAACACTGCAGAATCAGAAATAAGGAAATAGTTATTTTAATCTAACTCACATAGCATTAACATAAAACATTTCTTGAACTTCACACCCTTCCTAGCTATATAATCTCTTTCTGAGGCTTTCTTGGGACAATCTTCATATAGATCCAATTACATGTTTATTTTATTTTATATCAGAGGCAAAGGAGTTTTTACAGCCCTATTTTGGGAATGGTTTGGAGAGATGTTTTCCATCTTTGCTGAGGCCAAAA
Source organism: Naja naja (assembly GCA_009733165.1). NCBI lineage: Eukaryota > Metazoa > Chordata > Lepidosauria > Squamata > Elapidae > Naja > Naja naja. Next base: position 102,442,632 of record CM019149.1, on the reverse strand, counting down.
TTAAGGGGGGTGGGGGATGGAGAAAAAGACAGTTAACAAGCAAGGATTCTGGATATGCTTTTGCATGTCTACTCAGAAGTAGGAAAATGTTGAAAAGGTTTTAGTCTGTGTACCTACCAGTGATGGGATTCAAAATTGTTTTACTACCAGTTTTATGGGCATGGCTTGGTGGGCGTGACATGGTTTGGTGGATGTGGCTTGGTGGGCATGGCAGGGGAAGGATACTGTAAAATCTCTAATCCCTCCTCACCCCACTAACCTGCTTTCCAGTTCCGTTCTCCTGTGCAGGGCAACAAAAGACCCAACTGATCAGCTGGGACTCAGGAGGCAGTGAATAGATGGGGTGGGGCCAGTCAGAGGTGGTATTTGTCAGTTTTCTGAACTACTCAAAATTTCTGCTACTGGTTCTCCAGAACTGATCAGAACCTGCTTAATACCACCTCTGGTATCTACTCAGAATTTAGTTTTACAAAATCCAGTGTGCTCAATTCAAGGTTTACTATAATTTCAAACAATTAACCCAGATCAAAATTCATGTTCAATAGACAAAGTACGTAGTACAAACCTGATGCTCTTCATGTAGGCAACCAGAGAAGAAATACTGTAAATTTCCCAGAGAACTTCAGCTATTAAGTAGTTTAAAAATCCAGAGACATGTTTTAATTTAGATGGCTAATCCTATGCTCCTCTGTCAAAAGAAAAAAATATGGATTTAGATATTTAAACTTGTTCTTCCTTTAACAAGGTTTACTGACTTGAGCAAACAAAGGGGAGCAAGTGACCACAGTGCTCTTTGCAAATCTCTACAGTTGTACTCACGAAGACTCTAGATAGGATACCCAGATGGGAGTGCAAGACCAGATAACTCCAATTAAACTCATGTGTATTTGAAGCTTCTTCCATACCAAATAAACATGCCTACAAATGCAGCCTCTTTAAAGAGCATTCAGCAAAAAAAATTCCACAAATAATAGAATAGTTGGTTCTTCCAGACTGCCATTTGGCAGGGTGGTCATACCAACTCACATACTGTGTGCCGTATGATCCTATGTTTGTCTAAGTTCAGTGGGATTTACTATGAAGTTAGAGGTTGTTCGAATCACACCTGCCTTAAATAGAAATAAACAACACCAACTGAGTTAGACAGGTGCTCACAACAAACTCGTAACAACTTTAGAAAAAGGTCAACAGTCTCTTTCCCCCCATGTCTTCTTTTCTGACCATTTATTTAAACACAAAATATTGTCAGAAAAAACACATTCATAATTTATTGCATGCAGATAGTTAAGCTCTCAAACTGCATGCAGATTCACTCGGAATGTCTTCACCATGCTCAAATAAGCATGTCTGGGGGAGGATGGGGGGAACAAATAAACAAAACTATAGTGGATCTGGGAAGAAAGGTGTGAGCAATTCAAGGCAAGTTTATTGATTTCAGCTTTTTGTTGTCTGGATTTTTTCCCCCTAGATTGAGGAACCACATTTTGAAAACATGGTCAGAGTTCCCCAGAGCAGGAATGCCAATTATGTCCACAAGAACTACCTAGTACTAAATTTGAGAAATGCAATTCAAGAGCTCCTTTAAACCATGGGAAAGGAGGAAGGAACCAGCAGCTGAAACTGCAGCTGGCATAAATCAGAACTGTACCCTCATGTTGACAGAAGGAGATTAATTGCTTTAGGTTTCTTCTGGCTGACATACAATGAAGTTCCATGTTCAACCATGTCATGTTGACTGTCTGGATAGCTTCTACTGAGTTCAGACCAAATAGCCTGACACTGGTGTTTCCATTTGTTTGATATTCTATCTTTCGAAAATACAGACAATATTTACTTTGTTCCTATCATCTAGCAACTCACCAGGATTTCTCAAAGATATTATATAAGTGTTTAACCAGATCATTTACTAGTTCTTTCAGCACCCTGTATGCAATTCGTCCAGTCCTGAAAATTTAACTGATCTGACCCTAAGGGACTGCCACAAAGAAGAGGGGGCAACTGAAGGCAGGACAAGAAGCAATGGATAGAAAATAATCAAGGAGAGAAGCAACTTAGGAGAAATTTGCTAATAGTCAGAACAATTAATCAGTGGAAAGGCTTGCCTTCAGAAGTTGTGGATGCTCCAACACGAGGTTTTTAAGAAGAGACTGACAACCATTTGTCTGAAATGATATAGGGTTTCCTGTCTGAGCAAGAGGTTGGACTAGATGACCTCCAAGGTCCCTTCCACCTTTGTTATTCTGTTATTCTAAAATGAGTAATTTTGCCTGCATTGTTTCTATCCATTTCAAGCTTCACTTTTGCCTTTATCATTTCCTGGTGGTACACACACTTTCTGCTTTTTTTTTTCTTTTTTGAAAACTGAACCGAAACAGCAGTTGAATAAGATCTTCCTTTTCTTTGCTCTCTGTTAGAATTGTGTTTTCTTCATGGAGCAGCAGGCATGAAGATTTTTCCTTCCCTTTAACTTTGCACGTATCTAAGTAAGCCCTTTTTCATTATTATTAGTAACCTTTGCTAGCCTCATTCTGAACTTACGCTTTCTTGTTACCAGCTCTCCAACTAGTTTGCATTTAGAAGATGGCTTGAGTGGGATGGTAATGATGCACAGCAAAATGTGTTGTTGCTGCTGCTGTTTTCATCCAGATGTTTTTTCTGTGCATTACCAAGTTCATTCACTTGGCTTTCAAAGAAGGAAAGAATATTTTTAATATATAGTTCCATATAAATTTTAAAGTTATATGGTAAAATTCTTTTTTAAAAAGCTACTACAGTATTAAGTTTCTTTCTTATTGCTAAGGAAAAAATAATCCTCCCAAATAATTTCAGTTGTGGTCCCACCTCAGCCTACAGGACGAATTCAGGGAAATAAGCTATAAATGACAAAATGATAAACATAATCACTGAGGTGATAGTAGTAAAGCAAAATGAATTTCAGGACTTCCCAGATCTATTGCAATTTAGTTTATATAGCTTAATTTCATAAGCAACTAGCCTGGGGTTGTTTTAAATGTATTCCTTTTTTAACTGTCTGCAGCCTATGGAAAAACTAACAGAGGAAGGACTAAAATAAGAGAGAATGACTGCAGGCACCATTTCATTTTTAGCAGTTTTTCCTCTTCAACATATATTCAGCATAAAAACATTACTGATGTTATTGATTTTTCCAGTAATTCAAGAAATCTTGAAATGGGAAAATATAAGTAACAGAAATATATGTAATAGAAAAGTCTCCTTGGTTTAAGACCCCAGTCATAATCAGAACAATTTTATTGCAGCATTTCCTACTTCGTGGCAAACTCTTTAGGAGAACAAGATGGATTTTAGGATAATTTAAATATTTCATAGGATATCTTTTTCACCTCTCCTGTTGGACAGGAAGATCTGAAAAATGTAGTCCCAAAGCATTTGGAAGGCCTCAGGTTGAGGTGGCTATTGCGGAAATCAATGAATAAGCTAAGTCTGCAGATGTATTGATAGCCAGCGAGAATTACAACTGCTCTCTTTGGTCTTTTCTCACCTGCCTTCTACTGAAGCTGCTACTGTTAATGTTTTTTTTTAATTCTATGATTCATGTCCAACCCTGTGAGGTAGTTTAGACCAAGAGCTAGCAACTATACCATTCTGGTTCTTTTGCATTACGAGAATTGTTTCTGTCTCTGCAGAACTATTTAAAGAAAATAAAATCAAATAGTCTTTTATCAAACTTTTGATTTGTCAGAATATATATATTATACCAAAATACTACTTCACGGAATGAATTCAATTTAAAACTGTGCTGCAGAGTTCTGCCACAATTTATTAAATGGATTTCTCATACTTGAGTTAAAGGTTTCATATAGTATTATTTTGCAAAATATTATATTGATTGCAACTGAGCATATTAATTTCCTTGGCCATTTAATGAAAAATCTTTCACATAAATCTCTCTTTATTCATTTACTTGTTTGCTTAAAAGGCTATCCAAAAGACTGGAGGGTATTATACAAAGAAGTGTTGCAAAGTGAAATGTTTTCAAGTATAAGTAATTAAATATATGTTTACAAAACGAGGAAGAGAAAATTTGGTTACAAGAGCTATTAATCCTCCAATCCTTGAGACAGCAGATGTTTTTTGCTCTTTAAAATATAATAATTCAAAGGCAAATCTCTCATTATTGCCAGATAAAGTATCTTCTTTAAAGGTTTAAAATTACAAATGTTGTGTTTATCTGTTCAATTTTATGATGACTGATAATCTTATTTTCTACAGGCCATTTTTTTTCTTGAGGAGTGAGTGGGGAGAGGTTTCGGTTTTCCATACTAACACAATTTGTAGCTGTTGCCTCTAGGTTGAAACATGATAGAAAAAATATGTTGTGTAAGTTGCTATACAACGAATACTTTTTATTGAAGAAGCTTCAAAAAGGAATTTTTGCTGGATCTCATGAAACTCTGAACCTAACAACAATATTTCTTGTACCTTTTTTCCAGCTATAATTCTTTGGGAATGAAGATGAAGCAACAAAATGGTTGGACTCAGTTATATGGCAATAAGTGCATTGTTGGAAAAGGATCAGATGAACAGATTGCCATGGACAAAATCTAGCTGTGTGTTGCTAAGAATTGACACCCACTTGATGGCACATAAGCAATCAGACAGCCAATCAATTATTCTTTGATTCCATCTTTTTGCATGTATTAATAACTTCCTTCACACAGTTTTAGCACTAATCTCCTTAACTGCAAAATCTGTACTAAAGGTGGTTACAAACATGAATCCAGAGAAGCATTGTTCTATTTCATGCTTATTATTTCTTAAATTGAAAGCCTAATGCTCCCTCAGAAATTTAAAGTGATGTTCATAATGGTTCCTTTTCCCATTTTCCCCATAGAAATCCTGTGGGATAGGTTGGGCTAATTTGAGATTGGTCCCAAATTATCCAAATAAACATTTATTGCTAAGAGTGAACTATAACTGGGTCTCTCTGATGCTAATTCAACCTCTGACCACAACACCTCACTGGCTCTATACACTGCTAAATACTACCTACTCAAGGATAGCCCGATTAATTTCATCTTGGTGTAGAGTACTTCAAGGGTCACATTAAACCAAAATAATTATGAAATAAGACAAATTTAAAAATTTATAGAGTATAAGTAGTCTTTGGTTAACAACCATTCATTCAGCAACTGTTCCAAGTTGCAGTGGCATTGAACTAACGGTAGATATGCCCATTCCTCAAAGTTATAACTAGTATAATGCCCTCACGTCATGTGATCAAAATTCAGGTGCTTGGCAACCATCTGCACTTATAACCACAGGGCACCTCAACTACCCCATCTGCCTTTCTTCTCCCTCATCTCTGCCTTTTGGCCACCCTGCATTTCAATTCCTTTGCTGCCTGGTGCTCTGATGGCCCAGTCATTTCCTGCTCATACTGCTGACAAATTGCTCATGGCCTGGCCCTTTGTGAGCAGTTACTGGACATGCAAGGCCCTCTTCCCATGGTCACATGTGTAGTTTTAACTCTATACCTCAGAAAAAAGATCTCATCTGGCCAGCAGTTGTCTCACAGAGGGCCAGACTGGATGGTCTCATCAAGCAAAAGGAGCAAGAAGACAGTGAATCAGCTCCAGTGAGGGACTGCAGGGTGAGTGCAGGCAATTATGGGTCCATATCATGCTGGAGTGCTGTGCTGTGCTGTGCTGAGGCAACTGTGCTTTACATTGCACTGCTGGATTTGCACTATTGGCTGGGTTGGGGCGGCTGAGGCTTTGCATTGCAGAGTTGGACTAGGGCAGCTGCAACTTCATGTAGGAAGCACTGGTATGAAAGAGAGCAAGCAGAGGACCTGAATATAGGCTTCATTCATGCTGGACTCACTTCCACCCTTTGCTGAGGTTCCCATAGGGTGGATGTCCAGAAGCACTTCCAATATGAGCTGCACAATGCATGCTGGAAGTGCTCCTGGAAAACTTGTCTGCGAGCTTCAGCATGTTGGAAAGATGCCGCAAGCCCTAGCAGGCTTCGCAGAAGGTAAGAGACAGTGAGCTACAGCCAGTTTGTGGAACCTCAGCAGACAGACGAGGAGTGCATGTGGGAGAATGTGTGATGGGCTGAGCTGAAGTGGAAAGGCCCATGTAATGGCATGTGCGAATGTCCTTGGAAAGTGAGGGGAAGAAATGCTGCTTAGGGAACAATCAGATAAGAGGAGAAGGAGCCTGAAAAATGGGCAGAGAAAAAACTTAGAAATGATCTACCCTAACTTTTTGGAGAATAAAAAGTGATGGCAAGAGATTTAACAGATTAAAAGAGTTGGAAGGGACCTTGCAGGTCATCTAATCCAACCCCCTGCCCAAGCAGGAGACCCTACACCATTTCTGACAGATGGCAGTCCAGTCTCTTCTTGAAAGAGATTTCTCTTTTCAGTCTCTTCTTGAAAGAGATACAAAGTACAGACTTGCATGCTTATACCAACCTCCTAAGTAGACAGGACAGGCTAATTCTACTTTATTGTAATGCAACATTAAGAGCACCTTGCAAGTCTGACCTTGCTTCAAGGATTGTCTTTTGTTCTTTAAAGGTCTCACCTCTCTTTTTTTCACAATCTTAGCAACCTCAAGCAACCATGGCTTTATTGATATTCCCCTCCTTCTTCATCCATTCTTTCATCAATTTGTTTTAGAATTTGATCTTCATTCACACCATCTGTATGTGACGCTCTTTGAGTTACACCCATATGTATTTGAATGAATTAATAAAATGTCCTAACCAACTCAACATATTTCTTTAGTACCAGACACTCAACTTTTTTTTTATTGAGTCCACAATCATTCAGTAGATTTTGCAACATAAAAATATGGCTTTTTGCATAGATTTTTTTTTAATAAAGTTGACATTTGACTTTATTTTTCTCTTTGCTGTTTTCAGTGTGGGAATGAAAGTAGTGTCAAGATTTATATCTTGGAGCCTGATTGGTTTTCATATAAAATATTATCATGGAATGGTGTTTTGAGAAGGCATAACTGAATTTGACCCTGTCTCTTGATCCTATCTCTCCTTGTTCTGAGATTCCATTTCTACTACATTCAGCTCACTTTAATGTTTCTCCTGACATACCAAGCTCTCACATCCATATAGCAAAGTTGGCAGATACATGCTCTCAGCTATTTGACTTCTTTTGACAAATGTTTATTTCTTGCACAAGAGAAAATACTGCTTGCTACTTCCCATAACATTTGCAGATCTTAAGAAAATTCTCCATCCATTTACCTATCTTTAGTAAACATTCTATAAAGGGACACGCATTCATGAATTTCTTCTACTTTTTGGGCCATTGTGTATAATTTGTAATCATTCCTTTTCCCTGTAAGCACAACTAGCTTAGTCAAAGAAAATACAATGCCATGTTTCAATGCTATGCACAATTCATACTTGCTACAGTAATGTCAACTCTGCTTTCTCTTGGGCTCCTTCCAGAAAGTTCATATAATGTTTATTTGAAGCCACTATGCCCACAGAAGTGCTGATAGATTTCTTTCCTATTCCAACTTCATCCCATAATGGGTGATGCTATACCATTAGTTTTGCTTACATGATTTTCCCTCATGTTTATTGAATAGCAATTTTTAAAAAGTCCATAAGATGTAATGAAGTATGTTTTTAAGTAGAGGAATCTCCATAGAAATATGTATTCTGATTGCACAAATCATATAAAAAATCCATTCAGTACTAGAAGAAGTGAATTTTACTAAGTTAGATTGCATGTACTAGCTATTTGGCAAATTCCTAATTTGGACCAAAAACTATTTATTATTTATTTATTTATTTATTTATTTATTCGACTTATATGCCGCCCACTCTCCAAAAAGGACTCGGGGCAGCTCACAGCTAAAAATACAACAATAAATAAGTTAATTAAAAGCATATTAAACAAGTTAAAGCCGAAATAAAATTAAAACCCATAGTTAAAATAGAACCAACCCCAGAGAATCAGCACAGCCCGGATTGTAAGAAGAGACAGGTCTTCAAATCGTGGCGGAAGGTGCGAAGATTGGGGGCCAGCTGGAGCTCCAGCGGAAGAAGATTCCACAGAGTGGGAACCGCCACAGAGTAGGCCCTCCTGCGGGTCACCGCCAAGTGACATTGAGTCACAGACGGCACCCCGAGGAGACCCCGTCTGTGCACCCGTACAGGGAGGTTAGTATTTGATGTTGGGAGGAGCCATTCTCGTAAATAACCTGGACCCATGCCATGCTGGACTTTGAATGTTAATACCAGAACCTTGAATCTCACCCGGAGGGCAACCGGAAGCCAATGCAGGTCGCGCAGGAGGGGTGTAACATGGGAGTATCGGGAGGCTCCCATCACTACCTGCGCGGCTGCATTCTGTACCAGTTGAAGCCTCCGAGTGGTACGCAAGGGCAGTCCTAGGTAGAGAGCATTACAGTAGTCGAGTTGGGAAATGACGAGTGCCTGAGTGACTGTGCGCAGGGCATCTCGGTCCACCTGCTCCTCCAATTTGAGCCGTGAGTCCAGGAGGACCCCCAGATTCTGTGCCCTGTCCACGGGGGGCAACACCTCCTCCCCCATGACCAAAGATGGAACATCCAAGCTGGACCGAGATGTCGGTATGCACAGCCACTCTGTCTTGGCTGGATTGAGTTGAAGCATGTTCCTGTCCATCCAGATCCGCACCGCTTCCAGACAACGAGACATCACGGAGAGAGCATCACTGATGTGGCCTGAGGTAGAGATGTATAACTACGTATCATCAGCATACTGATAACTCACCCCAAAGCCACGGATGATCTCACCCAGCGGCTTCATATAAATGTTGAACAGGAGGGGTGAGAGGACCAAGCCCTGGGGCACCCCACAAGTGAGATAGATACCTTGGAGTCGACCTCTGCCCTCCTGCCAACACTGTTTGCGAACGTCCCGAGAGGTAGGAGGAGAACCACTGTAAAACAGTGCCTCCCACTCCCAACCCCTCGAGACGTTGCAACAGGATACCATGATCGATGGTATCGAAAGCTGCTGAGAGATCTAACAGGACCAGGACAGAGGAAAAACCCCTGTCCCGAGCCCTAAAGAGATCATCTATCAGCGTGACCAATGCTGTCTCCGTGCTGTACCCGGGCCGGAAGCCCGATTGGTACGGATCCAGGTAGTCCGCTTCCTCCAGGAAAAGTTGCAATTGCTGGGCCACCCCACTCTCAACAACCTTCACTAAAAAGCGAAGGTTGGAGACCGGATGAAAGTTGTTCAACGCGGCTGGGTCAAGGGCAGGCTTCTTCAGAAGGGGCCTCACCACCGCCTCTTTCAAAGCGACAGGGAACAGCCCCTCCCTTAACGAAGCGTTGACCACTGCCCGGAGCCAGCCGCACGTGACCTCCCTGGAGGCATAAACCAACCAGGAAGGGCATCCAAGGGAAAAGCTTTTTTCTCTCTATAGATTGATTATCCAGAATTACTCTCTGCCAAACTGTGTCATTTAAAATGCATCAAGATCCAAAAATTGCAGCTTTCCTCTGTATTATTTAATGCCTACTTGCATGTGGCAGTCAAAATTAAGCCTGCCATCAAAAATCACAATGTGAACATCAGCAGGAAAATATTTTTCTTTTTTCTAGGAAATTGAGGTGCATCTTGAAATCTGCACTTTTTACAATTTTCAAATCCAATTTTCCTAACAATAAACCTGCATCTTTCTGAAGCCCATGACCATACTAGTGTGGCATCAAATTATCAGATCTTGAAAATTACTTGAAAATTCCAGTATGGATATCTACTATTGAAGCCTTTTCATCTCCAGTAATATATAAAAAGGAACAAACAGTTAGATATGGTGAGATATTGAATGAAAGGGGTGAACTTAAATCTATGCAAGCGTTGGAAGAACAAGGTATAAAAATGAATTGGTTTTCATATTTGCAAGTATAATCTAGATTTGATAAGGATATTAAAGTAGAAGGTATTTATAACAAGCAGATTGGGCTAGACAAAATATTGATGGGTACTGATGAAAAGGTGATTAAAAAACTTTATGGATATTTTTAGAAATTAAAATGGAAGAGGAACAAGTTAAAGAAACAATGATTGCTTGGGGAAAAATTTGGATATGGGATTGATCTAGAGAAATGGGAAAAATTATGGTCCCAGAATTATAAAATGACAATGTCAACTGCTTATAAAGAAAATTTGTATAAGATGTTTTACAGGTGGCACTTACCCCGACGAGATTTGCAAGAATGTTTAAGAATAAATCGGATAAATGTTGGAAATGTCATCAGATACCTGGATCATATTACCATATGTGGTGGACTTGTTCGATGCAAAAGATATTGGACTAAAATCCACATATGGTTGGAAAAATGATACAACAACACATAGACTTGAAACCAGAAATATTTTTATTGGGAATTATACCAGATATCTACAATAAAGAGTTGAAATATTTGATTGTAAATGTTTTAACAGCAGCTAGAATTGTATTTGCCAAAATTGGAAGAATGATAAAATACCTATGCAGGAGGAAGTGATTAGGAAAATTATGGACTGTGCTGAAATGAGTAAATTGACATTTGAAATTAGAAAACAAGAAGATAAACAATTCTACAAGATATGGGATTTGTTTTATCAATGGTTGGATAAAAAGACTTGGTAATGCAATAGACTATATAATTTTGTAATAAAAATATAATAGGCTGATATAAAATATAATGTTGATATATATAACCATTGGATGAAAGTATAACATAAATTTTAGATTAAAAATATATCTCGTATATATGATGAAATAAATAGTTTAATTGTACACAAGTAATAATTGATAAATACATAATGTTTTATTGATAATATGAGAAAATTTCTTTTTGATAAATTGTGAGTGATGAATATGAAAGGATGACACCAACTGACACACTGTATGTATATATGGAAGATGGTTTTTATGTTTTGTATGTCCTGTTTGTATGTTTGTATCAAAAATAAAAAACTTTTTTATAAAAAAAAAATCAGATCTTTCCAAGGGAGCTTTTCCAAGCACCTGCAGATTTGTGTTATTAGAAAAACTTCATGTAAAATACTTCACTCCCTGTAAATTGCATGCCCAGTGCAATAACAATTGAATTTCAAAAGAAAAAGTATTTTGCAAAAAACAGTTACAGAAAAGATTTTGCATCATAAAAATATGGTTCTTTGCAGACTCTATTGATCAGGGGTGTTAAACTCATGTCATTATGGCAGTGTCACGTGACATATCAGGACATTTTTTTCCCCTTTACTAAACCAGCCATGGCCATGGCCATGGCCAGACCGTGATGTATCTGGCCCAAGAAATGCGAGTTTGACAGCCCTGCCCCAGATCTTTTAGCAAAATTGCAATTTTGACTTTATTTTCTCTTTGCTATTTTTCAGTGTGGGGAAGATTTTTGTCTTGGAGCCTGATTGATATCCATTTAAAATATAATAATGGAATGGTAGTTTGTGAAGGCATAACTAAATTTGAGTAAATATTCTATAACACTTCAAATCACCCCTCAGAATTGAGCTAATAAAACCTACTTATGACTGGAACATTAAAGGACAGCTTCAAATGGAGATTCAGGTACACGGTTGAGAGTTTTTAAGTGTTCCTTCAAACTTTATAGTGTAAATTTAGAGACCAGGGTACAAAAATAGAGCCTTGGTGGTGCAGGCTATTAAACGCCTAGCACTTAGTTCCAGCTGCCTGCAATTAGTGCAGGCTCGAATCCCACCAGGCTCAAGGTTGACTCAGCCTTCCATCCTCTTGGGGTAGGTAAATTGAGGACCCAAGATTGTTGGGGGCACTAAGCTGACTTTGTAAAAATGCCGCTTAGTAATAAGCAGGCATATACAGTGGAATGAAGGCTATTGCTGAGCACATTGGGTTGTGCTCCAAAAATTGTAAGTCGCCCTGAGTCTCCGGAGAAGGGCGGCATATAAATATGAATTAAAAATAAATAAATCATGCTATTGCAATGGGATGATATTTGATCCAGAAAATCTTTAGGAAATAGCATGAAATAGCATGATAACACTGTTTACTTAGTTTTGGCAATCATGGGAAAAAGTAATGGAAGAAGCCATAAATCCTGTGATCTTATCACTAGTTTAACTTAAAGAGTTGTCTTTCTATGAGACATATTGAAAGAAACTATTAGGTAAAATATCACCATGAATCACAGAGAAAGTCAGTGGAGGCTAATACAAACTTAGAGCATACTGTAGCTATCCTGTTTAAACAGCAGCCTTTTATAAGAACTGGAATGCCTCTCTTATTATTTTGTATCAGCTCCTGATCTTATCTTAATCTAGTTAACAGATAATACATACTGAAAATAGGCTGGAAATACTATTCTTCATTTCTGATTTTTCTTTATGACTTAAAACTTGTCCTTCCGTTATCAATTATCCCATTTATGTTCTGTCTCATCATATATGTTACATTATTTAGTTCCTAAATTAGTAATTAGTTCATGCAATTAGTAGGATTTCGGATTGATAGTACTTAACCTTGTACATAACAAATAAACCATGGGCATCTTTGTGGACAGCAAGAAAGGGGAAATGATAGAATGCATGTCATGACATTATGATGCAAATATTATGACTTAGGTACTTGTATTCATAAGCGCATAAGTATATAAAAGTAGGATTTTTGTGATTTCAACAAACATCACACTTGTCATATTTGCATCATTGTTGTTTGCTTTTAATGCAGAAGCTATAAATCCACTACAGAATTCCTGGAAGCCTGCTACTCTAGCAAATCAGCACTCAATAGGCACATAAAGATAAAGCAATATTTATATACCATTTAAATCAACAAGCCAAAATGGGACAAAAAGACCAAAACACCTCTCCACCAGTAATCAACACCCAGATGAACAGATTAACACCAAAATTTCACCCAGATGAACAGATTAACACCAAAACATCAGACCAACAATCAAGAAGTAAACACTCAAGGAATTGTCAAACAAATTAAGACTAAGCAGCCCAACCAAAAAACCACCAAGACAGGGGCAAGCCATTAGAATATAAATTGAGAGCAAACTCCAGTTCCTACCAGCACTGATGATGTTACCTAGTTTGGGTAATGAAATGACTGAGAGAAAATAGCCAAGGAAGAGAGCACCTAGGAACCCTTATTTCAACCTTGAGTTACAACTATTACCCTCTATTAGAACCAGAAATCAGCCTGTAACCCATAAGATCAAAGGGATATGAAAAAATACCAAAGAAAAACAAAATCCAAAGGAGCTCAACCACCATTCTATCCCAAGCACAGTAGAACAACCAAGTTTTTAACAGTTTTTGAAAAATCAGTAATAATAATTTATTCAGTTTAGACATCATCCAATTCCAGAACAATTCTGGGTGGCTTACAGTAGAACAGACAAATTAGAATACAATATGAATTTTAAAAGAAACAACCAATGGAGAAAAAAACAAAAACCAAGAAAAAGTATAAGAACTATTCTCCCAAATTATAAAATATAAAAACAAAAATTACGAGTGAGCATGACAAAAGATGTTAGCCAACATTCTGAATTTGGATATCACATAAAAGCAGCCTGTTTACTTGCCTAAGGGAGAAAGAGAAGTAGAACATGACAGCATGTGGGTCAAACCATAACTAATTCACAGTACAGTATAATTTATTGACTGAATTTTAAGTTTAACGTTATAAATGAATAGGATCGTCGGTTCTTCATTCTCCTGGGACTTCTATAAATAACTGGCTTATTGAACAGAATTGTGTGCATAATAAAATGGGGACGATCCAGGAAGAAACAGTTTAGGGAAAACAGTATGATAGAGAGCCAAGAATATCAGCAGTGATAGCAGCTAAGGAAAGGGTCAAGGCAGCGGGGGTGGGGGGAGGCAAAGCTGACACATATAGCATCCTCTCTCACTTCTTCCTCAGTAGATTATCACCCTACTTGTTCAGATCTCCCCAGCACTTCACCTTCCCTTCTTCATGGTGCAGAAGTATGTAGGCCAGGGGTGTCAAACTCAAGGCCCATGGATTGGATACGACCCGTGGGGTGCTTAGATCCAGCCTGCGGGGCTAGCCTGGAAATAGTAAAGGACCAGCCCATGGTGCCTCTTCTAATTAAAATGGGGTGTGGGAGGACCACAGGTGGCCCCACACAGCCCATTTTCAGCCTGGACAGCCTCCTGTCACAGCCCATGGCCCCCATGCACACCGTTTTGGCCAGCAGGGTGCTGCAGGAGAGTGTCTGTCCTGTCTCCTCCCCCCACCCCACAACCTAGGGAGGACAACCACAATGCTGATCCAGCCCTCCAAGAAATCCAGTTTGACACCCCCAGTGTAGGCCATATTCCAGACTGCATTCACCATTCAAGCAATGAGAAAACTCAACGGACTGAGTCTGCATAAAATATACTGCATAAAATAAAATGGTATTTTAGAGTATCATCCAGAATGTGATCCCATCATCCCCAGGCTACTTGGAATCTTCTGCTTGGAGAAGTTCCTGCTCAGAGTCATGGTTATAATGGAAAGTCCTAGCCTTCTAACAATTAATGCAGGAAGTGAAAAAGAAATATGAGTCAGATTGTGACTCTGCTCTCATATGAGAACAAAAAGCTGCAATCCACTACTGTAGGCTGAGATCTAAATTAAGGTAGGCCTCTCACCTAAGAGATAGTTTCTCCACAAATTTCTGTTTCCATAAAAATTCCCTAAATAGTTCAGGTAAGAATAGAAAGAATGGACAGCATAGCTCATTGCAATTGTGGGAAATCTGACCAAAGAGTCAAGCTACAGATAAGAAAGCTAAGTGACACTACAATAGTTAGTACATCTGCTCCCCTCCCCAAAATCTGATTGAAAAGCAATATTTGCCAGAGGATTTAAAGCATTAATCTCTATCTTTATTCAAATGTTTAAATGGGTAAAGAATGATATGTCATAAAAATGCCATAAGCCTCCTTGAGTGACCTCAATCACAGGAAAGCAAAGCCCAGAAGTAGTACTGAATCCCTTGAAATCCCATTACTTAGATAATTGGGATGCATGTAATATTCCTATCACTACCAAGGCTTTCTCAATGTCAGTAATTCCAATATTAATAAAGTTAATTTTGCTTAGGAAGCAGGCCTGGGAGAAAGGATAACACCGGGGATGGATTTGAATCTCATTTCAAATCCAGTCCACATTCAGAACTGAGGTGCAGCAGGATTCTTGAGAACTACACAGAATTCAACTAGAAAAGATGCTTTGATTTCATTATTACATGACCATTGCCAAATACATAATAAATGGCCCTATTACTTGTGGCTGAGTAACACTGAGAATCACTGTCAGTGATGTTACATCCAGATAAGGTTGGCACTTCTGATAAGATTGGAATAGTTTCCTATTTCCTCTAACTTCTCCAATAGGGCTTAAGCCTTACTGCAGAGGCTGATCAAAATTAGTAATTTGTACAGGCTTAGTATATATACCTTCCAATGGAGAATCTTCATTGGTGAAATCTAACCATTTCTTTTTAACTTTGATTCTACCTTGCTTATAACCCAAGATAGTTATCAGCTCCATGGTATGAAAAACCTGGATATTTGGAAAATTAAGCATAGCAATAAAGAAAGAATTGGCTCTTTTGGCTTTGTGACAAAAATCTCAGATCTTTTTTTCTGAAACTGTGTTGCCAAACTCTCACGGTTTGTGATATATTCAGTAAATAAATGCTTTTTTAGTAGAAAAACCTTGGTTTTCCTCTGTATGCTTAATTGTATCTAGTACACAATATTCTCAACTTGAAAAATCTGTCATTTTGACCAAATATGACACTACCTTGAACTCAAGCCCAAGACATAGTATTATGTCTTTAGATTCATTTCTGGTGGCAACTGATGATCATAAAGTAATGACCTCTCAAGTAACTTGGTGTGTAGTTGACACGTCTCTGGAGATACTATAATATGTAATATCAAAATAAAATATATCTCTTTTGACAATGCTTACACTAGAAAAACAAATTTTCAGTACGGTCCTTTTAGACTTGCCAAATAGTGCACTACTGGACTTTTCCCCTTAAAACAAAGCTCAGGGAAAAGCAAGAAGCTTGAGGAAAGAAAAATAATAAAAACAATAACGTTGACAAATTTCACTGGATTTCAAAGCCAAAAGGCAAGTATGAACACATCTAACTCTTCTAGTAAAGATAGCTCTAAAAAGTATGAGACATAGTTGACACAGCTGAAAGAGTATTCCTTCCCTGCCAAATAGCCAATGAACTGCTAAGATTAACCTGCAACAAACTGAAACATATCACTCAAAATGAATGCATACGCTCAAGGTTGACATCACACAGAAAAGGGTACTTCAGAAGTGAAACAGAAAAATGGGCCTTGAGATTGCTTTGATAGGAGAATGCACAGAAGGCAACGCCAGCAATTCCTCTCCTCCAGAAACGGTTGTCAACATTTTCTTAAGGGGAGGAAGCAATAAATCAATGTGGATTTGCCCAATATCTCAAGCTGTTGTTGGATAGCTAATATTTAAATAATTATTGACATTGCCACACCCACCCACACACACACACAAAGATTCTGTAGCGATAATTTAAAAAATAGGCTCGAGATACTGTTCTCAATACAGCTTTCATTCTTTCTTATGTTGTTTACATATTTCTTCTAACTTAACTTGTAATTTATCTATTTTTTTAATTTCCCATCAAGGACCACTTTCTAGAAGTTAAACACACCTAAGAGCAAGTACTATGGAAAAGTTCAACCGGGTCATAAATTTATCAGAAACAAACAAAAAGCTCTTGAGGAAAGCAAAATTCATAAACACTTATCAGGAAAAATATTTTTATTTATATTTATAAATATACCGGCTTATTGAGACATGTAACAATTCTACTTCTACTTAATATTTTTTTCCTGATAAGTGTTTATGAATTTTGCTTTCTTCAAGAGCTTTTTGTTTGTTTCTGATAAATTTATGACCCGGTTGAACTTTTCCATAGTACTTGCTCTTAGGTGAGTTTAACTTCTAGAAAGTGGTCCTTGATGGGAAATTAAAAAAATAGATAAATTACAAGTTAAGATAGAAGAAATATGTAAACAACATAAGAAAGAATGAAAGCTGTATTGAGAACAGTATCTCAAGCCTATTTTTTAAATTATTCAAAAGGTATTCAATTCATTTTTAAAGCAAAATGATATTGCAGCTAATCTCTTCCTAGCCAGCAGTTCACTGTTTGAAAATTACTCATTCTGGAGGGCTCTTCTCAGTTTCCATCCATTAATCTATTCTGAGGCCAATATGAAATGAGAAAATATTATGTTCCTATAGGACTGCCTGCAGTTGAGAAGTCATACTCTCTCAATCAATTTTCCCATTCACAGGTAATTAATAGCTGACCAATACTGTAATTGCCCATACTCAAAAAAAAAATCAAATAGATTCTTCATAAGAACAAAAGTCCAGTAATTGTTCCCTTGAAACATGAAACTTCTTAGGTTCCCTTAGACATTTGTGAAATTATCTAAGCTCTTTCAACCTCCTGGGTAGAAATTATAAATTATGCTGTCAAGGTCAAGAGGAGAAAGTTATAAGCAGTGTTCTCCACAATTTAGTCATATTCTTGGATGTTACAAATTGAATTTGCTCCAATTCCACTAGCTTAGAGTATAAATATGAATGGTTTTTCAGTCATTCAACCAAATGTATATTGGCTCTTTATATCAAGTCACCATACATACCATCACATGGAACTTTGAAAATCTGGGATTTATTCTAAGGTTTTGTTATTATTTATGGTAGAGTTATAGCAGACTCTGCTGTGGAAAAAAAGTCAAGAATTGACACTCATCAGAGTTATTTGATTCCTAAATTAGCTATTACTCAATTCTAATTAATGTTATTCAGTTTAGAGTTTTGCAAATAAAAATGCATCAACTTCCACACTGCCAACTGTGCTAGTTTCCATGATAAGCAAAGCTAAATTTATTTTTAAAGGATTTAGTTAATATTAAATTCAATTGTGTCAAAAAAAGCACCCTCAGAACATCATTGCAATTTAATCTTACACAAGATGCAAGATAATACATGTATCTCACCTTAATTTGGCAGAGAGAGACATCCACATTGAAGATCATGCACAAAATAAATCACATGTATGTACTTACTATTGACCTGCATCAATTATGAGAGAAAAATCCTGTGGTATAGGGTTTCGATAATATGAATTTAAGTGAAAAATGAGCTATTTTATTCTCTTCAAGACCTTTCAGTTTGTTTCTCTTTCAGTATTGTGATTTTTTTATTTATTTCTACCATATTAGAATATTAAGTTTATATTC
Source organism: Naja naja (assembly GCA_009733165.1). Classification (NCBI taxonomy): domain Eukaryota; kingdom Metazoa; phylum Chordata; class Lepidosauria; order Squamata; family Elapidae; genus Naja; species Naja naja. The sequence goes on along the minus strand of CM019149.1, from coordinate 102,424,278 downwards.
AATCCAAAGGATATATTCAGTACACAAACTCCCCTTAAATGGGTAAATAGCTGAGAGTACTCAAGAGAGAAATTCTAAAAGAAAATAGCCAGAATTGGAAGGAGTTATACAAATATATCCTGTCTTTTCTTAAGTAGAAGCAGTCTCTTTGATGAGTCGCAGTCCTCAAATTCTCAGCTTTTATTTTAAGAAAAAGCAATTCCCAGATCATATGTAAACTGTCTTACAAAGTGCTATCCAATCCTGCTTTTTAGGCAATGAATGAAAGTCCTAACAATGATTGACATACTATCTGCAAAAGGGTTTGCTTTTTAAAAGTTTCCCTTTTAGGAAATTATCATTGCCTCCTTCAAAAACAAAAAGAGATACAGAATTCCAGTATAAATCTGATTTGAGAGTAGTATATACAGTATTATGTATCCACAAGTAAAGGTAGAAGCAAGAGATAATTTCTGTGATATTTCTGACCTAGATCTTGATTAAAAAAAATTAATCCTAGTGATTACAAGGCTAAACATTGTAAAAAGTTATACCACATTGCAAATAGATGACGTCCATCATTATATACATTACAGAAAGCAGAATGGTGGATGACGGACTAAATCTTGCCAGTCTTCGAGGTAGTTTTGTATTACTATCCATATTATTCAGGAGGTCAACCCACATATTTCAGTGTTTGTTGTCCAATCTCCTTTTTATAGGTTTGGTTTGTAAGAGAAATGTAATGATGGATGAAGGGGATTCCAGCTGATTGTTGTAACAAGGCATTAAGGACTGCAGGGGGTTGCATTGTTTGAAGACACACTATTAAGGTCTTCCTTTTTCTTATTTTCTGCATTGGCCTCTTCTCTCTTCTGGCCTTGTGCTGAGGCAATTTGCTACATTGATGTTCAGCATTTTGTGTATTCTACAAAGAACATATAAAAACTCTGTTGTGAATGCACGAGATAGTTATAACTAGATAGTTATAACTATCTGGTGTTGTTTAATTTAGTCACTTTGTCAAAGAATGAAATAAGATTGGTTTGGCATGATCTGTTTTTAACAAATCTGTGCTGGCTACTAGTTATACCTATGGATTTGTTAAAGCATGGATTTGTTAAAAACAGATCATATCACACCGATCTTATTTCATTCTTTGACAAAGTGATTATATTAGTGGACCAGCAAAATGCTGTGGACATAATATATTTACATTTCAGCAAGGCATTTGACAAAGTAGACCACAACCTACTACTTGGTAAGCTATAAAAATGTGGGATAGACAGCATGACCACCAGATGGATTTGTAACTGCCTGACAAACTGTATTCAACAAGTAGGCCTTAATGGTACCATATCTACATGGAGTAAGTAAGCAGTAGGGTACCACAAGGTTCTGCCAGTACTCTTCAATATCTTCATAAATGACTTAGATGAGGGAATAGAAGGAGAACTCATCATATTTGCAGATGACACTGAATGGTAGGAATAGCCAACAGTCCAGAAGACAAGCTCAGGATCCAAAAACATCTTGACAAACTTGAACAATAGGCTCTATCCAACAAAATGAAATTTAATATGGAGAAAAGCGAAGTTGTACACCCAGGCTGAAAAAAATCAAAAGTACAAGTATAGATTAGGCAAAACCTGGCTCCAAAATAGTAATTGTGAGAGTTTTAGTGGATAATCACTTAAACATGAGTCAGCAGTGTACTGCAGCAGCCAAAAAAGCTAATACAATCCTTGGTTGTATAAACAGAAGCATAAAATCAAAATCACATGAAGTATTAGTACCACTTTAAAAAGCCTTGGTAAGTCCACATCTGAAATACTGCTTCCAGTTTTGGTCACCACTTTACAAAAAAGATGTTGAGACTTTGGAAAAAGGGCAAAGAAGAGCAACTAAGATGATTAAAGGCCTGGAGGCTAAAGCATGAAAAACAGTTGCAGAATTTGGGTTTGGCTAGTCTAGAGAAAAAAAGGACATGATAGCAGTATTCCAATATTTGAGGCTGTCACAAAGAGGAAAGGGTCAATTTATTTTCCAAAGCACCAGAGGACAGGACAAGAAACAATGGATGGAAACTAATCAAGGAGAGAATCAACCTGACCTGATGTTGTGGGTGCTTCATCACTGGAGGTTTGAAGAAGAGACTGGACCTCCAATGTCCCTTCCAGCTCTATTCTGATTCTGATATTTCAGATATTCAGACTGTTCTTTGGACATATACTAAAGCTGAAATTCAACTATTTTGGCCACCTAATGAGAACAGATGACTCACTGGAAAAGACCCTGATATTTGGAAAAATCGGATGGTTAGATAGTGTCATCAATGAACATGAATTTGGGCAAACTCCAGGAGATAGTGGAAGATAGTGGGGCTTGGCATGCCAGACACAACTTAGAGACTAAACAACAACAATAATAAATGAATACAGGTTGGTTGTATTTCATTCTGCTTGAAGCAAGAGAATCTCAGAGAGGCCGGTAACTAGTGACTATGATACACAATGCATGTCAATGCTCCAAGTAATTCACCCATAGAAAGCAGAACTGTGAGGCAGATAGACTCCTCAAAGAACAATTTATTGGATACATCACATTGGCACAACTAGTGAAAATCGACTCTGAAAGTCCCCACAGTTTTCACCAGATTAAAAAAAAAAGTTTCCCTTTCCCCCAAGTCATCAGCCACATTGCCCAATAGATGTGCTGGCCAGTTGCTTGGTTACTCCATTCCTCCTCTTTCCAGCCACCTGTTGGAATGTCCTTGGTTCCCACAGGAAAATGTTTTGTTTTGACTGCAAACCCCCAACTATCTATTTTCCCCCTCCCTGTCCCTTCTTCTTCCTTGTGGCAACCTTAAAGCCTCGAAGATGGCCTCAGCCAGGTTCGCTTCAGCATTGACAATGCAAGTGTCCAAGATGGTCATTACACCAATACAATATAATAATGAACAAAATTTCATTTTTTTTTCATTTCCTGAAACTTGTAGAAGCAGTTAAATGTTTTTCTCTGAATGCCTCTGATTTTATAAATGCAAGAAACTTTAGTCAACTCCACACCTCTCATTTGGAAGAAAAAAAACATTCTTTTCTGAATGCAATACTATTATGGTTCCCAACATTATTGGGAATACACTCTGAAGGCACCTTATTAAAAAGATCTAAAGACATCAAAGTAAAATAAATTCAGAATGGAAAATGTATCATTATCATACCCAGCTGTATCTAATTCCTTACATGAAATACTACAGAGCAAATTGTATGCTATTACACTTTGTTGTAGTTCTTTCTTAAATGAGGAAATTATATTTCAATTAGCTTATTTATAAAGTTAATTACAAGCATCAAAAGAAATCATAATTTACTAGTCCCTGGGATGCTAAGTAGCAATATTTTCTACAAAATATTCTGGGAGTTGAAGTCCACAAGTCTTAAAGTTGGCAAGTTTGGAGACATCACTCTTAATTCAGTGCTTCAGAGTGACAAATTGCGAGACCACTTCAGATATAGGTATTTTAAAAAGACAAAAAGCCATTGCCAATCAGAATGTAATTAGGCAGGTCAGAGGACAGCAGTGGGACACTCGGCTCCTATTTAATTTCAGTTTTCAAAATAGTTCCTTATAGAACTATGGGTGGGTTGAAGCTCGTTCAGAATGCAAGTAAGCCCAGCACCTCTTTGGAATTCTTTAAATCAGTCCTTCTTTTAGTTTCTGTGTGAGTTTGGAGAGTCAAATTCTTACTACATCAGCAATATCTATTTTTCAGACACCCATGGGAGCCAGAAAAATGCAGCATGCTTTATTGAGCGGCCAGGATATTTGCTCCCACTTGAGCCTGATAAGGGCCTGAAACACTTTTTCAAGATTACATTCTGCTATTCAGATTTCCATTCACTTATATACTGTCATTTCAAGTGCTAGACAGGGAAGAACCATGTAGCAGAAGTGTTTCTTCTGAATGCATTTTTAGAATTGTTCTATTTATACCTATTCAAGACTTTTTTGTCTATTACAGATGGGCAAAAGAGCAATGGATTAGTCAGTTAATTAATTAAATTAATTAAGGATCAATATTCACTTGATGAGAACTACTTTGGTTTAATGGTTAAGGTGCCAGATAAAAGGCACCTAGAAATCAGGAGATTAGACATGAGTTTCAGTCCTGTCTTAGGCACAAAGCCAGTTGCTTGGTCTTGGGCCAGTCATACTCTCTCAATTCTAAGAAGGCAATGGTAAAGCACTTCCAAAATTCTTGTTAGGAAAACTGCAGGGATTACTCCAGGTGGACACCTAGAGTAACTCTGGCACAAATGAATAACAATAACAAAAATCATTTGATACACTCAAAGACAGAAATGTAATGTTGACAATGTCCTAGTGGACGATCACTTAAACATGAGCCAGCAGTATGGAGCAGCAGCCAAAAAATCTAATACAATCCTGGGTTGTATAAACAGAGGCATAGAATCAAAATCACAGGAAGTATCAGTATCACTTTATAAATCCTTAGTAAGACCACCAGTTTTGGTCACCACATTACAAAAAAGATTGTGAAGCTTTGGGAAAAGTGCAAAGAACAGCTACTAAGACGATTAAGGGCATGGCGACAAAAACCTATGAAGAATGGTTGCAGGAATTGAATATGGCCAGTCTAGAGAAAAGAAGGACGGAGTGGGTGGGTGATAGCAGTATTCCTGTATTTGAGGGGCTGCCACAAAGTGGAAGGGATAATTTATTTCCCAAAGCACCAGAAGGCAAGGCAAGAAACAATGGATAGAAACTAATCAAGGAGAGAAGCTATCTAGAACTAAGGAGAAACTTCCTAACAATGAGGATAATTAATCAGTGGAACAGCTTTCTTCAGAAGTTATTCTCTCGCCAAGGTTGGGTGGATTCAGCTACCAGTCAGAGTAACCCTAAGGGCTTCCCCACACATATTTTTGTTGTTGCACAGATAGGACACCCTCTGACATATTTCTCCACATCATTTCTCATAGAAGGCCACCAGAATTGTCTCTTAACTAAGTGCAAGGTTTTCAGGAATCCATAATGCCCAGCCTGTTTCTAAGTCTGGGTTCTAATCTAGTCATATCCGCAGGTTTCAAGAGGCTGCTGTGAAATACAGGGTGTATCCTCTTGAATCGTGATGGATATTCGTACGTGTATTCCACACCACAATTGAAATTATAAATGGGCATATAGGATAATTTACCATCGGATCTTCTAGTTGGGGTTCTGGTCCACACTCCTCTGTTGGGAATGAAGAGTCTCTCAATCCATCTGTCTCAATACTGCTTTGCAACTGGGTCAGTCCTTTCGAATTATCATGGGTTTTCCAAACCCGAGGTCTCGCACTATCCCGACCTAGAATTGTTCTTGTTTGTGTGTTTGTGGCAATGACAATGGTGGCGTATGACAATCCAGTGCTTTATGACCAGGCATGTTACAACAAAAACACCTGAAATCCCCTCGTCTACTTTGGACCGGCAAAGAAGAAGAAGAGCGCCTCATTCCTATGAGACCAGTAGTCTTCCTTATATCTGTGGTCCTCCCTCTCTTAATGTTTAATCTTCTTAATCCTGCATCAAGTTCGATGGCTATCTGATACCAATCCTTTAATGTTTTAGCCAAACCGCGATATAGACATGCTTGCCCCAAGTCATAGTCCAAACCCTCTTTAAACAAATGTATCAGCAGTCTCTCAGGCCAAGCAGGTAGTTTACCAGCAACACGTCAGAATTCTTGTACATAATCACATGCCGGTCTTCCTGTTTGCTTAATAGTTAATACATCTTCCTCAGCTTGTTGTCCTCTTGTCCTATCTTCAAATCTAACTCATAAGGCAGTGAGAAAGAGACCAACATCACCCAGCTCAGCAGATCATTGCCGGTGTAAGTTGGCCGCCCATTCATTTTCCTCACTGACTAGCACACTAGTTATTGCCACCACCATGGCCCAATGAGATGGATAATAGTGTCCATACAGGTCTAAATGATTTAGTACTTGCCCCAGGAAAACGGCCACTCTATCTGCACTTCCATCAAAAGTTGTGTTTAAGGGAGGAGGTGGCACCTGAGGTGGCAACCCCCACTGGGCCACAAGACTCCTGCTATTGTAGTCTGGCATGACTAACCGTGGGGAAGTCTGACCCCTCTTAGCAGACTGCTCTGGGGTCCATTCATAGGGGTCATATAATTTATAATCCCCTTGGTCCCTAACATGAATCTCCATCCAAGTAACGTTAGTACCTCCCCCCATAGCCGACCTCCTAACTCAGAACGTTCAAGTCCCCTGCCTACTTCTGTGTCTTTAAACCCCATAGGACTAGAACTGAATAGAAGATCCCGAACTGATAGATAACTACGTCTATAGTCCAACTCTTCTTTGGCTGGAGGTAACGTCTCTCTTAAAGTAACATCCCCAAATTGTCTTTTCAACATTAGGTGCCTTGGTGGTGCAGGCTGATAATAGCCTAGCACTTAGTTCCAGCTGCCTGTAACTATTGCAGGCTCGAATCCCACCAGGCTCAAGGTTGACTCAGCCTTCCATCCTCTCGGGGTAGGTAAACTGAGGACCCAAGATTGTTGGGGGCAATAAGCTGACTTTGTAAAAAATGCCGCTTAGTAATAAGCAGGCATATACAATGGAAGGAAGGCTATTGCTGAGCGCATTGGGTTGTATCCCAAAAATTGTAAGCCGCCCTGAGTCTCCGGAGAAGGGCGGATATAAATATGGATTAAAAAAAAAAACATTTCCAGGGTTTCACTCCCAGGGGCTGTTCATTGACCCTCTTCAAAATTAGGCCACCTTTCTACTTTCCAATCTTGTGCTTGTACCTTTTGTTGTCTCTGCAACCCCCATTCCTCTTTATTCAAACCTTTTTTCCTAATGGCTCACTTAGCCTAACCTCTTTCCTTTTTGGTTTCACTACTGGCTGGGAGGTAACAGGCATTACTCCTCCATCCTCCTCCCTGCGTGGCTTGCCATATTCCATCACTTCCTTCTGCCGTGGTTTAGTCATAGTCTTAGACTCAATGGTCTCCTCTTCTTCCTCCATTTCATACTGTTGCTTTTCATCTTCCATCACCTCCTCTGCCACTTCAGTTTCCTCCCCTTCCACATTCCATCCAGGGTCTTTACCTTCTGACATGACTTCCACTCCTTCAAAACTTCAAAGAGCAAAAAACTTCAAAGAGCAAACTTCAAAGAGCAATATTAAGTAAAATGGGAGCGCTAGCTTTTATGTCAGCCCCAGTGGGTAGATAAGGATTTGTTCTGAACAACCACAGTACTCACGATGGTAATTCACAGTAATCAGGGTTTATTTTCTCAGTTAAGCTCACAACATCCCAAAAGGCAATGCCGGATCAATTCCAAGTAAAGCTAGCACTGAGAGCAACTGCCTCTCAGTGCTTATTATAGTTGCTTGTCAACCCCACCCAGCTGACCTACACCGGTCCATTACTATCTTCATCTCCACCCCACATCTACTTACACCTAATGTAAACAAACCCATCACCTACAACCCCCACCACCCTGAAAGCCCAGTTAGAAGTTTCATTGCTCTAACATTGCAGAATAGCAGACATGTCCATTGCTACCAATCCTCTCTGCACGTTGTCAATCCTCTCTCTGCATCGAACAGCTGATGGTTGTTCCCCCAGCTGGCAAGTGAGAAGACCCAGTGAGCAAGCGAGGAGCAGACATGAAGGACAAGCACATCTGATTGTCGGGCTTCCAGAACGTCTCCATCGTGAGCCTGACACATATATGCAAGTGTTCAGGTAGGCTCAGTCTCTATATACACAGTTACAAAAAACCACCTGCTCATATAATAATTAATTAATAATTTATTAGACTTGTATGCCGTCCTCTCTCCCTAAGGACTCAGGGCAGCTCACAGTATAAAACACAATACAATAATTTACTTAAAATATAATTAAACAATACAAGCCCAATAATACTAAAAACAATTAAAATTACTTTAAAAAGAATGACCCCCCCCCCTTTGGTCCAGTCCAGACCTGCCTGCTGAAAGAGCCAGGTCTTCAGGTCCCAGTGGAATGAGCGGAGATCAGGGGCCAAACAAAGGCCCAAGGGGAGCTGATTCCACAGGGTGGGTGCTCCCACAGAGAAGACCCTACCCCTGGGCACCACCAGCCAACAATGTCTGGACGATGGTACCCCAAGGAGGCCCTGCCTGTGGGAGCATACAGGGCGATCGGAGTGTGATGCCAGCAGGAGACGTTCCCGCAAGTACCCCGGACCCAAGCCATGTAGGACTTTATATGTTGTCACTAATACCTTGAATCTCACCCGGAAGGCAAGCAACAACCAATGCACATCGCGCAGGAGGAGTGTAACATGGGAGTATTGGGACACTCCCATCACAGCCCGCACAGCCACATTCTGCACCAGCTGCAACTTCCGGGTGGTCTGCAAGGGCAGTCCCATGTAGAGAGCATTGCAGTAGTCGAATCGGGATGTGACAAGTGCATGAGTGACTGTCTGTAGGGCATCTCAGCTCAGGTAAGGGCACAGCTGGTGAACCAGACGCACCTGGGCAAATGCCCCCCTGGACACAGCTCCCACCTGCTCCTCCAAACTGAGCTGTGTATCCAGGAGGACACCCAGATTGCGCGCCCTGTCCATGGTGGGCAACACCTCTCCCCTCAAGAGCAATGATGGTATCTCCTGAATAATCTGAGATGCCGGTATGTACAGCCACTCAGTCTTGGCCGGGTTGAGTCGAAGCCTGTTTCTCCCCATCCAGATCCGCACTGCATCCAGACAATGGGACATCATGGAGAGGGCATCACTGATATGGTTCGGGGTGAAGATGAAGAGCTGGGTATCATCCGCATATTGGTGATACCTCACCCCGAAGCCCCGGATGATCTCACATCATGTAGATGTTGAACAGGAGGGGTGAGAGGACCAACCTCTGGGGCATCCCACAAGTGAGGGGCCTCGGGCTTGACCTCTGCCCCCTGACAACACCGATTGCGAGCGGCCCAAGAGGTAGGAGGAGAACCACCGTAAAATGGGCCCCCCCACTCCCAACCCTCCGAGCTGCCGCAATAAGTTACCATGGTCGATAGTATCAAAAGCTGCAGAGAGATCTAATAGGACTAGGACAGAGGAAAAACCCCTGTCCCGAGCCCTCCAGAGATCATCCATCAGTGCGACCAATGCCATCTCCGTGCTGTACCTGGGCCAGAAGCCCGATTGGTACGGATCTAGGTAATCGGCTTCTTCCAGGAACATCGGTAGCTGCTGAACCACCACGCTCTCGACAACCTTCACCAAAAAGCAAAGGTTGGAGACAGGACAAAAGTTGTTTAAAATGGCTGGGTCCAAGGCAGGCTTCTTGAGGAGGGGCCTCACTACCACCTCTTTCAAGGCAGTGGGGAAGGAACCCTCCCCTAGCGAAGTGTTGACAACTGCCTGAAGCCAGCCACGTGAAACCTCCCTGGAGGCATAGACCAACCAGGAAGGACACGGGTCCAATAAACACATGGTGGAGCTCAGCCTCCACATGATCCTGTCCAATTCATCTGAAGAAACAGGCTCAAACTCAACCCAATTGGAATTGGCTAGACTCCTCGCCACCCCTTCCTCCGACCCCTGCCAGTCTGAGTCCAAGCCAGCCCAAATCTGAGCGACCTTATTCACCAGATGTTGACTAAATTCCTCAGCTCTACCCTGCAAAGGGTCCTCCCTCACCTCCCGTTGTAGGAGGGAATGAGTGACCCTAAACAGGGCGGCCAGGCCATCATCTGCGGACGCAATGAGAGCGGAGAAGTAAGCACACCTCGCCGCCCTTATCACCACCAGGTAAGTCCTAACATAGGCTCTTAGCTGGGCACGGTCAGATTTGACACGGCTCGTCCTCCACTTGCTCTCTAGGCCCCTCCTTCGATGCTTCATCTCCCGGAGCTCCTCTGAAAACCAGGGAGCCAACTGGGATCTGCGGCAAGGGAGGGGCCACAAGGGGACAACCCGGTCGAGCACCTCCGAGGCCACCTGTTGCCAGGTGGACACTAAAGCCTCGGCCAAGGTGTGGATAAGGGAAGTGGGAAATGACCCCAGCACCGTCTGAAACCTCTCGGGGTCCATCAGGCATCTGGGGTGGAACCATCTGGTTGGCTCCTCATCCCAGCAGTGTGAGGCGGCCTGCTGGAAGACCAGCCATAGGAGATAATGATCAGTCCATGACAGGGGTTGACTAGTTGGTGAACCCCCACCAAGATCATTACACCACTGCTCCAAGATGAAAACAAGGTCAAGCGTGTTTCCCCCCCTCGTGAGTAGGACCCTGAATTCTCTGGGTCAGGTCCATGGCTGCCATGGAAGCCATGAACTCCCGAGCCAAACCCGACACCTCTCCCAGAGAGGGCAGGTTGAAATCGAAGACAGCGGGGGCATGCTCCCAAGCCATGATTCAGCCCTCTGTTTCTCCATCTCCCACTGTATCCAATCTCCCTGGGGATTGCAATCCCCATCCTGTCCCTGCGGGCCTCAAGGGCCCCCTCACCCAACCCCTCCACACCATGACCCATTTCCGATCTGGACTGAACTGAGGTATACTTCAGTGGGACCACCCCAGGTACCCTCCCAAATTGATTTCCCACCCCCTCCCTAACCCATTAAAACACCTAATTAAAGAAGTTAAAAGATTCCCCTTATAAACCCACTTAAAATTTAGCCCCTTGGTTGCGCCGTGCCACCTCTCAGGATCCCAGGATCCGTCATCCAGGTAGGCTTTTGGCAGACCAATGGGCCACCTCCAGGACAGGGGAACAGCCCTGAGGGCCCGCAACTCCACCGATGTGTAAGTTTGCAAGATCGTGAAAAGTCTAAACAATCCATGGGGGGGGGTGGTAGATGTAACAATTGGCCGAATAGTTGTAATATGTATTTGGGTGTCCGCTCCAGCATGAAACTATTTCCCCCCGGCAGCTCTCTCACCGCCAATCCAGGGGGGACCAGAGTCATACACGGTCCATCAACCACCCTCTCATCGTGGTGGCCAAATCCAAATTGGAGCGAGGGGGTTGATAAGGCAGACACTGCTGTCCTCCCACCATAGCAGACTGGCAGCCCCATTGCCCTCTCACCACAACAGGGTCAACCCACCCTGAACAGAAGGAGGAAAAGGGACAGGGGACCAAAAATAAAAGCCCCTTTTACTGCTAGCACTGTACATACTGTATAACCTCCGCTTCATGCATACCTTTCCCCCATAAACAATGCCTCCCAAGACAGAAAAGCTTCCTTTCACATGCAAATGATATGATCATCAGTCTTTTCAACATTGTTATTTTCATAATGAATTATCAATTTATGTGTGTACATTGATCCTATAGAATGCAGATAGTGAGAAATAAAAATGAATTGATATCATTGGCAAAGAGCACTTAGTTACTGCTGTTTTCAAATGGAAAAATCATTCTGCTCTGCTCAGATTAAAAACAGAAATCTTGAAGTATATTGTAAGACAGGAATCTGGTTAAAAGTAATTCTGAAAACTTTCCTATCTCCTGCTCATATTTCTTTAATTTTTTAACTTCTTAGCTACTGTGAACATGCATTTAGTTTATATAGTACCATCCTTTTTCTGATGCCCATAAATTCACGAAGTTTAGCAAGATGCCCTACAGAATTTTAGCTATTAAATCATGGATGTGGTAAATCTATTGAGGATTCGAATAAACACAATAATCTTTCTAATGTATCAACCATGATGAATTATACTTACTCTAACTCTGGCTAAAGATATAAACTAATGAAACAAAAATATAATATGCTAATGCCGTACAGAATAAACAACATAATTCACCTTTCTTCGTTGCCCACTTTGGGCAACAGGCTCAGAATCAGAGAAATCCAGGACTTCTTATTGCTAGAATGCACTTAATATCCCACTGGATTGGTCCACGTTGCTATTTCTACCTGCCATTTGTCTAATGGAACACATAATACAAAAACAGTAAACCTTATTACCAAGTATCTGCAGCTCAAGCCAAAACTATTTGGCTACTTGATTGCATTGGGAGCTGGCTGAAAGCTTCTTGTTTACATGTTATCTTCTGCTCTGCAAGGGCTCTTGGTATCATATTTAAAGCGATGTTAATGAACAAAAGAAGATCTTGCTGAAGCAGTGACTTTATCATTGCATTAATGTTCACAATTAATGGAAAATTCTGCAGCCTTCTATTGTATACCCTAGAACCATGCTGTCAACTTCCTTTTCACTCAGTGATGACTATGCATTCACTCAGCAATCCTTCTAATTGATACATCCTTCCAATACTTATGAACTGCTGTGCTCCCTTTCCCCAAGCCTTTCTGGCACAGAATCATTCCTTATTTTCCCTGAGTGCCAGCACGGATTAACATCTGCCTGCAAGAGAGAAGATACGCCATCAAACCTGTACTGTAGTCAGACTACAGATGCCTTTTTCTCTAGTGGGGAATGCAATCTTACACAAATTTATAGTAGAAGCAGCAATCCACATCTGATTTTATCTGATTTTTCATTACCCAACTGGGTAACATCATCAGTGCTAATCATAGGCTAGCAGTCTCTGCATCTCAGGAGTAGGTAACTTAAGACATAGCAAATGATCTTGAACTATAACAGGACAAATAGCTAGTAATGAGGGATGCTTTGTTTAGTTGTCAGAACTTTTAGCTTTCAGGACTCCTCCCCAAAATGACTGCTAAACAGTAGGAACTTTCCCTTTTTCCTGCTAAAGTTCTGCTGATTTTACTACCAAAGCTGGTTCTTTGACAGTGCTGCTCCCTGGATCTGAATGAGAGCATTTAGGAGAGACCCAAGATGGCTTCCAGACAGTCATCGACCCACCTGGGGAAATGAATCTTGAAGACCGCAGTTCCTTGTGGGAACTGTCGGAAAGTCCCCAATCATCCATCTTTCCTCTAGCAGTTTGTTTTCTTAAGTATATGTGGGTTTTAACTTCACTTTTTAAATCTTCTATTTCACTTTGCTCTTTAACTTTAAAAATTGAATGGCTGGTTCAATGTTGATCTATTTTAACCCCCTGCTGGACTTTATCTGTTTTTTTCCTCTTTCCTTTTGATTTATGTTGTTGTTTTGAATAACTTTTGCTTAGGCAGAAAGGAAAGAAATCACTGTATGTTCCCGCATAATGAAAGTGTTTGCATTTGATTTACATCTATACTGGACTCTCACCACAGAAACTTTGCATTTTAACTTGCAAAAAGTTTGGAGCTTATTTTTTTTCCTTTTAGTTTTGCATTGAAATATCCAGAAAATATCTTCCCTGCTTCTTTATCTATTTTTTCACTCTGAGGAATATTAATTCAATGTTCTCTGTTTCCTGTGTTCTCTTATCTATTGTTGCTAAGTTACACAGAGCAACAATTATCAGATTACAGGCAAGCAAATGTAGCTGGCATTTTACAAAACCCATTTGGTAACATGCAATCTTTAGTTGAAAGCTTTTTAAAAAAAAAGTTTGATGAAATTATAATGGTTGAAAAAATTGTTCAGATGCAAGTAAGTATAGATAAATCAGATTCACAAAAGGAATTTGATTTAAAAGTGGCAGATTTGGTGAAGAAGATTGAAAGAAATATGGATCTTACAAACTTTGAACTAACTGAGTGGATTGCACATGCCTTCCCAAAGTTGAAGCTTGTAATCCTTCACAACAGCAGAAAACTGACTGAGTAGAAAAGTGATAAATTGGTTTTCCCTAAGACCATTGAAGGAGATTGGAATTTTGTATTTTAACTTTTTTAATAAATTAAAAGTAGATTAAAAAGATTAGATTTCAAAATCTTTGGTCAAGCCAGACTTTAACTATTCAAGAGGTATCTATGAGCTTCTTCCAATAATATACATACATACACACATTTTAATTTGAATATTTTCATGCTAAAAATTAGGCAATCGTTGCCTAATTGCCCTGACTAAAGACAGGTAAATAAGAACAGAATTGCAGTAAACAAATATTTGCTTAGTCTCATCCATTTAAGATTTCAGTCCATTGTCCAATCCAAGGCAGGTTTTTTTCCTGATCAATTTTGGCTTTCTTTTTATTATGGAATTTTTTGAAAAGTGAGCTTGGGCCTACTCAGGTGCATTCTCATCAAGTTTTAGTTGATTTTGTACTTTATACAATTAAAATTATGCTTATTTGTGTCTATGCGTGTGTGAGTATGTATCTGTGTATTCCATGAGATTAGGGAAAATTAGGAAATATTTTTATAAATACCTATCTGCAAGTTTAGGAAAAATATATTTGTAAAACAAGTGGGGGAAATGATGAAATTGAATCGATTCAACTCTGGGACTTTTCAATATTTGTATTAATTCAACACAGTAAGAATTCATCATCCAGGTTTGCCTTGGTGCAGTAAATATGTATTTAAGCATACAATAAAATACTCATGAAATTTATTTGAAAAAGTAATTATATTACTAAATATGCAGCACTTTTTTCACTCCTTGGCTCCAAAAAATGACTAGACCATTTACAGATTTAACTTATTAAAAATATATTCACAAACACAGGCTCTAATTACTAAGTCAGGACCCTGTTTGCAATAATACAGCTTGGAGAGAGCATTTACATAGGAAACAGATACGTTTGAACAAACATGGCTAACAAAAGGTCTTATAAAGTACCATCTAGAGAAGCATATTATATTCCGTTTATGTATTTATTAAATCAATTATTTATTAAGATGCCTTGGTTCCATACTCAGGGCAGAGAAATGCTTTCTCTCTTATATATGGGGAAAAATATTTAGCAAAGATAACGATCAGACTGTTATATTTGTTCTTCTGTTAGATGTACCTAAACAACAGTGATGGGTTTCAAAGTAGGTTACCACCGGTTTGGTGGGCATGGCTTGGTGGGCGTGCTTTGCTCACGCGCACACACTTTGCATGCTTGCACATGCCAAACACACACTTTGTGCTCGCACAGAGGCTTTCTTACTCACCTCCTGCAACCCTGCACTCTCCCTGTAGCTTTAGCAGCTGATGCGCAGCTTGCCACGCAAAGCAGCTATGCTTCAAAAGCAGGGAATAAAGGTCAGTATGGGAGCCAGGGCAGGCAGATGGGCCCAACAGCAGCTCCTCAGAGAGAAGCAGTTTGGTCTCCACTGATCTTTGGCACTACCACTATACCAGAACTGGGCCGAACTGGTAGAATAGCACCACTGCTGAATGCAAATAGGAATATGGCAGTCAATTTTTATTTTAATGTTATATGCTCCATTTTAATGTGATTCCTTTCTTCCTATTACACTCAGGATAGTTTAGGCATGGACAAACTGCAGCCTTCCTGGGTCTTGGATAGAGGGAGTTTGCCCTCCTGCTTCTATCAGACATCTCAGCCTTCTTGACAATATGCAAAGATTAGAACTTAGAGCCACTACATTGCAATGACACTAATCCTTCCTAAGCAGGCCATTCCAACTGCAGTTGGACTGGGGAAGAATGGGTTAGGGTTAGAAGAATGATCATACCCATGATTACTTCATTGTAGATTTCCACAGGTTGTTTAAGATTTTCATGAAGTTTCTGGGGGATAAAATCTGTCAATACAGAGTGATGATAACCACCTGCACATCTCCACCCAAGATAACAAGGGGAATGCTGTAAGCATTCTGACCTGGTGCCTGATGGATGTAAAGATCAAAACAAGCTCACTTTAAATCATGCAAGACAAAGCATGAGTGTCATTTTCCAATGATGGATCCAGCTTGATTAAAGCCTCAACTTTAGGTCTCAGTTGGGGTTCCCCAAAGCAGCAGATATGCAACTTGGGGATCATCCCAGATTTGGGAGTTCTGCTACTACAAACTGTGGGTCTTTCTCCACCTAGGTTCCTTAGCAACAGTGCTGTCTTTTGTACTGTAACATGTTCTATATAAGATTGTTCTTGGAGGTATAGCTGGCCTAATATTTAGAAGCCTACCTGCCGCTTGGGAGTAGTACATTCAATATTGTAACAGCTATGTGTTGGTGTTATGCCATGGTGGCACAGTGGTTAGAATGCAGTATTGCAGGCTAACTCTGCTGACTGCCAGCAATTCAATCCTGACCGTCTCAAGGTTGACTCAGCCTTCCATCCTTCAGAGGTTGGTAAATGAGGACCCAGATTTTGGGGGGCAATATGCTAACTCTGTAAACCATTTTGAGAGTGCTGTAAAGCACCATGAAGTGGTATATACGTCTAAGTGCTATTGCTATTAATCACTGCATTTATTACCTATGTGCTACTGGGTCGATTTAAAAGTGCTGGGTATTACCTTTAAATCTCTACATGGCTTAGTGTACAGGTACCTCAGGAAAATCATATCCATGATTTTCTGTGATTGAGGGGAAAATGAGGATATTTACAGTGCAAGAGCTGTGGGATACTGGGGCTCAATGGTGTGCCTTTTCAGTAAATATCCCTATTCTTTGGAACAACTTGCAATGCAAGATAAGGAATTTATCCAACCTCCTGGCTATGTTTGGAAAATTACATTACTCTGCAGGACTATGGGAATTGAGGGTAGAAGGGCAAACTAAGATTGTTAGATTTGATCTTGAAGCCTGTTTGTTTAAATAAATGAATCAGGTGGGGAAGAAGGCTACCAATTCAGAAGTATTCCTAATTCATTTAAATGTGCATTTTAAAGGCCAGGTAAATGGATGGGCTCATGGTCTGGAAAGCTCCTCTGACAGTTTTGCTTTTGGAAATTTATTACTGCCATGTAATGAATTTAAATAGCATTTAAATTGATTGTAAGCATGCGGTGACATTAACTTCTGCAATGTAAGCTTCAATTTAAGAACAATTCCCCCCTCCCCTCAAATTTCTATGCTGAGATCCAAACATGGTTTCTCTTGGGGAATCTAAACTTTATGCTAAAAATCATCTTGCAGATCAGGTAAGAACTGCAATACACTATATGTTCTTCCCTGTACAAAAATATGGTAGCATAGTTCCAATAAGTAGGTTAAAATTTTCTCATTTAAGTCAGAGCAATTTTGCAGTAACAGAAAGCTCTTTCAAAGGTAGGAAATTTAAATGTTTAATACTGAGGAAATAAAGAATATTTAAAGAGATGGATTCATTTTCAAAAGGAAGGAATGTATAGGTTTTTCTGAAGAAGTCAATACAGATAATTCTCCACTTGCAACAGTTCGTTTAGTGACTGTTTGAGGTTATAGTGGCACTGAAAAAAAGTGACATGAATTTTTCACACTAACAACTGTTGCAGCATCCCCACAGTCATGTGATCAAAATTCAGATGCTTAGCAACTGACTCATATTGATGACGGTTGCAATATCCCAGGGTCAACCTTCTGCAACCTTCTGATCAGCAAAGTCAATGGGGAAGCCAGATTCACTTAATAACCACATTACTAATTTAGCAACTCCAGTGATTCACTTAACTGTGGCCAGAATCATCATAAAACAGGTAAAATGGGGTAAAATTCACCTCACTGTCTCACTTAGCAACACACATTTTGGGCTCAACTGTGGTTGTAAGTCAAGGACTCCATAATATGCATAAACCAGCTGCAGATGATTAGAAGTCAGAGCCTTTTGCAAGACTGAATAAACAATGAGAGAAAAGAAACTCTGACCAGACCTGACCTGAAAAGATTAGAAGTGATAGAAGAAATGTAGAAACGAAACGTTAGCTATTCACTCGAGGAAAAAAGGCAATAAAAAGTTTTTCCCTTGTTCATAAGGGTCTGTAGGTATAAGAAAGCATTATGCTGCAGGCATTCATCTTGTTATTGATCAAGCAAATGAAATTTTCTCATAATATCCCAAATGAATTTTTCTCATAATATCTGAAATGAAGGAAAAGTATGAACAATCTAATTTTAAACAGACTCTCTGGTATCTTCAAAACAGTGTTCCTGATATACACAGGCACAGCCAGCTTTAGGCTAAGACTAAGCTGGCACTGGCCTAGGTTGCTGGGTCCTCTGGGGGCACCTTTTTCCTCCCTTCTTCCAAATCATTCTAAAAATGTGAATTTTTTACATCAGCAGAAGGTGGCACCATCAGCCAGTGTTGTCCTAGGAGCCCCCTACATCCTAAACCTGGTATTGTACCTAGAGTAGTACACAATATTCTCATGAAGAGAAATATCATTCAGTATTTTTCTCAAAACCTTTCTAATAACTTCTAAGTCAAGAAGCTCACTATTTTCATAATTGTAAAAGGTTACAAAAATGTCAGATTTCTATATGATCAAGGAAGGAAATTTAGTTGGATGATGATGGTGGTGGTGGTGGTGGTGGTGGTGATGATGCCTAGAATTCCATAAAGTTGTCCTCACCAAGATATTACACGTTGACCTCCTCTAGTAATCAGAATTTTCTGATTTGGTTATCGCCGTTTCTAACACTAGTTGATGAATTGATAACTCTTATTTCCTTTTCTCTTCCCCATTTTATAAGCTGTTTTCACTTTCTGCCAGGAAATGACAAACTGATAATTAAGTTTCACCACTGACAGGTCTCTAATAGGATAATTAACTCCACCATCTTTATGCATCTCACTTCAAATGGGTAATGTACATGGTGATTATAGTTTATTAGATTACAGAAATGAAATGTATTTATAACTAATATGTTGCAGATGGGTATTTTTTTTTCTTTTTCTTTTATGCTTCCATTCTTGCATTATGCTGTTAAAACTATTCCCCCCCCCCATATTCTCAGATATTCCAAACTTAGCAAAAATAAGCAATATCTCAACATATTGCCTTTTAATTGGGAAAGCAAAAGGTTCATTCAGCTGAGCACTCTTAACATTTTATAATGTAAAAACTATGTTATTTTCCTATATAGTTTTGAAAAGTTTGTAATGGATTGCATACAATCTACCTAAAACGTATGTATCAATTATGTACAGTTGTACTATATTCATCATCATCTCATTTATTGCAAATTGGAGAATCTGAGACTAAGAATAAATTTACCTAAAGCTGTTTACTGAAACCATGAATGATACAAAATCCCACCCAGAAT
Source organism: Naja naja (assembly GCA_009733165.1). NCBI lineage: Eukaryota > Metazoa > Chordata > Lepidosauria > Squamata > Elapidae > Naja > Naja naja. The sequence goes on along the minus strand of CM019149.1, from coordinate 102,405,245 downwards.
ATTTTTTATCCATAGTCCAGTTTCTTAGTTATTATCCTATACAATAGGAGTCTTCAAAAACCTAATAGAAGCCATTGGTTGGTGGTCACATGAATGGATGGTTAGGTAGAAACTGACAGCTGTTCACAACATCATGATCTCAGGTTAAAAATAATGAAAAAATACTTATGGACGAACCTGACCTTACTTGTACATGAGGTTTGACAGGTTTTAATGAGATTGCCTAATTATGAGTTATGAACCAATATAAAATAAGGAGTATTAAAAATAGTTACAATATTTTACATATTCAAATAGTAAAAAATATTTCTTACTATTTTGTCATTGTTAAATATCCCTTTTGAATCATTATCTTTTCTTTTCTTTTTTAAAAATAGTAACTCCAAGAGGGTGGCTATAATGTGACAGCAGCTGCAAAATAATGAGAAAAATGATTGTTTTTCCTTTTGATAAAGCAATCTGCACTGGGTTGTGTATGTTTCCTGACTTGTGGGCAGAATGATTAATGCATTAATTAGTATATGGCAAAGTTTTGCATTAGTACTATTTGTCTTGTTAAATGCTTAAACATTTTGATTCTCTCTTTGGGGAGGCTGGTATCACTCTGGCATAAACTGTTCCTTAATCCAAAAGAATGGCTGGTTTACAGCGCAACAGAGTGTGCTTTTCACTTGAAGAGATTCAGATAATCTATTGACAATAGGATTCACAATCTAATCCCCCACCCCTTTTCTTCCTATACTACAATTTGACTATATTGTTCAGGAACACTTCACACTATGGATTACATTACAACCATAACATTATCAGATTTCCAGCAATACTGTGTTTGCTGGCAGAAACAGCAAAACTCACAGTAAGGAAAGGACAACAATCCTTTTCTCACTCTTTCTCTACTTTCCTGAATTACTAAGCAATTTTCCTGGGTTACTGATGGTACCATTTGTGATGTCAAATTCATAAAAATAAATTGTTAAAAGAACAACAGAGTTGGAAGTGACCTTTGATACCTTCCAGTCAAACCACCTGCTCAAGAAGACCCTATACCATTTCAGACAAATGGCTGTTTCTCCCCCCACCCTTTTTTTTGCAAGCCATAGGGAAAAAAAAGGTAAGTACTCTACCAAGTGGATCCTATATGGCAAATTAGAGACCAGCATCATACACTTTGGCTTCTTTAATTTTAAACAAAATTAAAAGAACAGAATGCTAAAAATGAAAAACAATCATATCCATTTACATATCCATTTGCCTTTGGAGTCCACATTGGAGTCCACATTCACATTCTTTAAAAATAAAAAATGATGAGCTACTGCACTCCAATGTTTCATTTGCACAACTATCCAATTAAAAATATAAAGGTAAGGAAGGTGGCTGGAGGCTATAGGTTATATTACAGAAACAACATCATCAATGCTTAAAGTGGGCCTTCCGGTTGTGCCCTCCTTGAAGACTAACTGAAGACCGTGATCGTCCACGGCTTTGATCCATGTTACCCCGTTGGAGAGCCCAGTCCATCAGTTTTTGGGGCTGAAACCACCCGGTAGGAGTGGCAAAGAAGGGGGAGACCACCAGCTGGGTCAAGGGGAGCCCCATCTCCCCTCCCTGGCTTGGCATTTTACTCCTCTCTGAAGAGGGCAGTAGTGGTGGCAAAATGGCCACTCTGAAGAGGAAGAGCTGACAAAGAGTGTGCAGGAGCGGTGAAGGAGAGAAAAGTGTGGAGACCGGATCAAAGAATCACAATAAATGGACATAAGGTACCCCGGAATTAAGAGATTAACAATTTTTTAAGAAATAGAGTTAAAGCGGCGACCAGTGAAAGTGAAAAAAAAATTGACAGCTGGAAGTGGCTTTGAACCTTGAAAGTAGTTATACTCAAGGAGAAAGTCAGAAAATATTTGTTTAAATTGGATAAAATATGAATTGGCATTAAGTAGGCATAAAATGCTGAACTTGAATGTGTTAATAATTGAAAATTTGGACTTATTAGACTTTTGAAACTTAAAAGCCCTAAATATACAAAAGAAAATGAAAAAAGGGGTGGAAATCGGACATAACGGAGAACGCCATCTAATGGTAAAAGGAAAATTAGTGACCCTTTTTTAAAAAGAGGTCTGGTTCTTGAAAAAGTGAAACTTGTTACAAAACAAGAGGAACTTTGTTACAATAAAATAGAATCCTGCAAAGTGAAAGTGGAAACAAAGAATACTAAGTTTAAAGAAGAGTGGGGAAAATACTTTGGGACTATTTGGCAATTATAGTTAAAATTGATTTATGGACATTGTACTATTTAACAACCTGGGGAAAAATTTTGAAACAAAGGATTTAATAGTAGTTAACTGTTGAAAATAAACATCAAAGACTCTGGTGGAATTAAATTACTGGACAACTGAGTTGGACTTAATTACTAAGGAAAGGAATAAAGAAGACTAAAAGAAGTGTATAAAATGGTAGAACTTTTTTTTAATAAAAATGGAATTAAGAAATATAAAAGAAATATTATGGGAAAGAGAAGAAACATGCTGCATTGCCTTACAATGTATAGAAATGGCAATTTTGGAGAACAAAGAACAACAACAAGTGCCAGAAGGGGAGGAATCAGTTACAGAAAATGCCAGCTGCCATCAGCAAATGGAACAACAAACACTGAAGTGGAAGGGGGGGGGAATGGAACCCTGGAGGTTTGAGGAAATAATTATAAAGGGAACCTTTGGAAAGCCAAACAAAGAAAAAGGAAACAGCAAAAGAGGGAATTACAGAAGAAAGCATTAAAGAGGGAGGGAGATAAAAGTCAGAGTAAGAAATGGGAGGGGAAAACAAGGGGAAAAAGAGGCAATAAGAAAAAGAACCAGAGCGAAAGAGGATATAGGAATCAAATAAAAATGAAAAGAAATTGTTTAGTCATGAGACACAAAGATAATGGGTAGCTATGGACTTAAAAAAGGGATTCTGCAAGGTAATGGGTAGTAATATTAATATGTTTGAAATGTTAAATGATTTACAAAGTGGCTATACTGATGGGGGTTTTTGTATTGTTATTGGATTATTTGCTATTTTAAATTATACATAGAATTGGAATAAAAATGAAAAGGGGGAGATATGAAAGTACTATGAAGATTGTTATAAAAACTAAATTGAATTAACATCAGTTTTTATGATATGATATTTGGAAGAATAATTGAATTAGAAGATAATTAAGGTAAATATCATGTGGAATCCTTTTAAAGTATATATAAATTATGTAATAGCTAAGAGTATTATTAATTTAAAGTGATAATTAAAATAATGACTATATCATGTTAAATATTATGAACAAGGGGAACTAATTGAATGATGTATACAATAAAGAGGTGGAACACTCAAATTAGTAATTAAAGGAAGAGGGATTTGAATTTATTAATTATTGGAGCTATAATGGAATTTTTTGAATAATGAATCAAGAATATGCAATGAATTTACAAATATGACAGATATAAGTATAAGTACAAGGGGTATTGAAATAGAAATAATAATTTTAAAAATTGTATAAAGAAATGTGTATTAAAAGGATAATGAGACTAATTGAAGAAAAATAGAAAAGGTTAAGACATGAATAGAAATATATGGAATAAATGTGAAGAATATTAGAGAAAATTTATAGAATTTATAAATGTGATGATATGATATGAAATAAATACATAATTTTAAATATTGTATAAAGAATCTGTATTAAGAAGAGAACATTTGAAGAAAAATGGAACAATAAAGATATTAATAGAAAATACATGTAATGATATAATATGAAACTGAATATGAAAGGTGAAGATGTAACTAAGGTCATGTTTGTATGGAAATGTAAAAATCTGGAACCAAACTGTTCACTAAAAGAGATAATTTATGAAATATAAAAAATAAAAAACTGAGGAAAAAATGCTTAAAGTGGTATTTTGTTAAGCTAGCCATTCCTGGAGCCATACTGTCAATCAGCAAGCCCCTTCTGATCATGATTTAAGCAAATCTAACTTGTTTACAAAATATTAGTGATTTCTGCCCCCCACAAAGAAACGGAGGCGCAACTGCCTCATGATAAAGCAATTCAGTCAGTTCATGTTCCAGATACACAGATATCAAATTTATCCTGCTGAATTCTACAAATTCTATGAATTAAAATGATCATAACAGTATGTTGTTATGCTTTATTTTTCAGATTTAATGTGAGGAGAATTGATCATCCTCAAGTTATGGAAAACAATAACCTTGTTCAGGATTACTGAGGAGTATAAGTGTCACCCCAAAGGAAATCTCAAGGAAATTTCATTGGTATATGTATTGTATGCACAAATGAAAATGTGAATAGATGTATGTATTAATAGTAATAGGTATGCCAAAGACTGTGTTTGGGAACAACCGATCATTCAGAATGTCATCAATCCTACTATTCCTGTGGTCTCAGAATGCTCTGCAGGTATCAATGTGTTCCCTCTTTCAACCAAATCAGTAAGTAAAAACCTAACACAATTACAATTACTTTTTTTATGTGAAATTTCTTCCCTGCATGGATGCAGTATTATGCAGTAGAGGGTCAATGACTGGACATGGAATAATGATTTTAATTTTATAATAATAATATAATAATATTTTTTAATTATATATATATATATATATATATATATATATATATATATATATATATATATGTAGGTCTTGGTGTATTCGGGTCTTGTCCCGTGTAAGGTTGAGAATACCTTGGCAACGTTTCGACGAAATCTCATCCGTCATCTTCAGGCTGGTGTCTTCAGCTTCGTTCTGCTGGGAGAAGCTGAGACACCAACTGGCTTGACGGTGTTTCTTAGACCTAAAATTCATCCTTTTACCCTTCTCTTGGGAGTAGTGACTAAAATATCTTACATGGTGACAGACTGAAGTTTGCCTCATCTTACTGCACCAAGATTCCAACCTACCTATAACCTAGTACCTCTGAAAATCAATAAAATAAAATAAATATAAATATAAATATAATATATATATATATATATATGTGTCTTGTATATTACGTCTTGTCCGTTGCAGATTGAGAATACCTTGGCACGTTTGATCAATCTCATCCGTCATCTTCAGGCTGGTGTCTTCAGCTTGTTCTCCTGGGAAAAGAAGACACCAGCGATGAGATTCACGTTGCCAAGGTATTCTCAATCTTACAGACAAGACCCAACCTACATACCTTTACCCGGAAATCTACGTGAACATATATATATATATATATATATGTAGGTCTTGGTGTATTCGGGTCTATATATATATTTGTTTTCGTAGATTTTCACGGGTAAAGGTATGTAGGTCTTGGTGTATTCGGGTCTTGTCCCGTAAGATTGAGAATACCCTGGCAACGTTTCGACGAAATCTCATCCGTCATCTTCAGGCTGGTGTCTTCAGCTTCGTTCTCCTGGGAGAAGTGTGTGATCGTGGCTGTTTTTCCCTTTTAAACTCTAGAGTTGGATGTGTTGTTACTTCTTGATTGGTTTGTGGAGTTGATGTATGCAGATTGGATGGCTTTTTCCTGAGACCCTGTGTGGCTGAGGTGCTGGCTGTGTGTCTCTCAGCCTTTTGTGTTGTAACGACCTGGTAATGGGCTGTGTGATGACCTTCTGAGTTCTATTGTTGTGACGTCCTGGGTGTGGTGCTGTAATCTCCTGGGTCGTTGTCTGTGCTGCAACCTCCTGATGTTTTGTGTTGTGATCTCCTGAGTTCTGTGATGTAGTATCCTGAAGGCTGTGATGTGGCATTCTGGGCCTGGTTTGGCTGAGTTTGAGGTCTGGCATTGCTGGGCCTGGTTTGCGTCCGAGTTTGAGTGGCTTGGGGATGTGAGGATAGCGTAGTCAGCAGGCTTGTTGCAGGGCATACAAAACTCTTTCCACTTCATAGAAATAATAAAGAAACAAAACCTACAACCCAGTGACTACTTGTGAGCTTAATGTCATATCCTCTTCACCAAGTACCTATTAAAGAAGCCTTGACAGCTATCCAAAACAAATACAACCCCTTAAGCACATCCTAGATCTGACCAACCATTGCCTTTCCAACACGCATTTCATCCACAATGGACAAAGATATAAACAGATAGAAGGAGCACCTATGGGATCACCCCTCTCACCACATCGCCAACCTATACATGGAATATTTTGAAACCAATGCTCTAGACAAATCAATACAAACCCAAACTCTGGCTTAGATATGTAGATGACACTTTCGTAATTTGGCCACACGGGAAAGAAAAACTGGACAACTTTCTCACACATCTCAACAACCTACACCCCAAAATACAATTTACCATGGAAACAGAAACCAACAACCAACTTCCGTTCCTGGACGCCCTAATTTACAAAAACCCAACGGCTCCCTAGGACACACCATCTACCAGAAAAAGACACACACTAACCGCTACTTAAATGCACAATCCCATCATCACCCTGCACAGATCAATTCTGTAGCCAAGACCCTCATCTCCAGAACCAAACGCCTAGCTGACAAAGACCACTTGAGAACAGAATTACACACCCTCACTAACGTATTAATGTCCAATGGATTCCAAAGAAGCACAATCACCAACCTAATCCAAGGGAGACTCCCCAAAAACCAAGACACAGAACAGGACAATGGCATCACCCTCCTCCCTTACATCAAAGGCACCACAGATAAAATCAGCAAAATTCTCCACAAACACAATATCAGGACAGCCTTTGGCACTGACCAAAAATAGCCAACATCTTAAGAAACCCCAAAGACAAGATCCAGCTAGAAAACCAAGGAGTTTATAAAATACCATGCAAAATTTGCCCAGCCACATACATTGGACAAACCAACAGGAGAATAAATGCACGCATCGCAGAACACAAGAACGCAGTCAGAAAAGAAGAAAAACTTCCTCCCTTTTCCAGCACCTTAAAGCCACAGGACATGAAATTGATTTTGAGGGATCCAAACTTATCTCCAATACTGAACACTTCAACAAGAGAATAATTAGGGAAGCCATCAAATAGAGAAACACCCCATAACATGAATAAACGGGATGATACTTCCGCCTACCAGACATCTGGAAACTAGCCCTAATCAACAAACGAGTCCCAGCCACAAAACCAACACCGACCCAAAATAACACATGATGCCACCACCAATCTCCTTCACCAGACTCAAACCCAAGCCCACGCCACAGATGAAAGGCAACCACCATCCAGAAACCAGACCATGGCTGCAACACCAGCTGCTACACCCTCCAACCCCCAAACTAAGCAAACTGACACACGCTATAAACACATAGCCAGACCTCAAACTCGAGCCAAACCAAGGCCCAGAATGCCACATCACAGCCTTCCACCCAGGATACTACATCACAGAACTCAGGAGATCACAACACAAAACATCAGGAGGTTGCAGCACAGACAACGACCCAGGAGATTACAGCACCACACCCAGGACATCACAACAATAGAACTCAGAAGGTCATCACACAGCCCATTACCCAGGTCGTTACAACACAAAAGGCTGAGAGACACACAGCCAGCACCTCAGCCACACAGGGTCTCAGGAAAAAGCCATCCAATCTGCATACATCAACTCCACAAACCAATCAAGAAGTAACAACACATCCAACTCTAGAGTTTAAAAGGGAAAAACAGCCACGATCACACACTTCTCCCAGGAGAACGGCTGAAGACACCAGCCTGAAGATGACGGATGAGATTTCAAACGCTGCCAAGGTATTCTCAATCTTACACGGACAAGACCAATACACCAAGACCTACATACCTTTACCCGTGAAAATCTGAAAACAAATATCCTACTCTACGTGGAGGAAACCTTCCAGCTGACCCGGATCTATGAGAAACTCGGTGCGAAGAGCCACCATCTTATGTGACCTCACATTCCTACGCAATTGCCGAGACAAAAACGTGATCCCCACATGCTTCCAACTCAAATTCCACACTAAAACCTCAGCCACTGAAAGGATCCTGAAAAGAACTGCATTAGCTCTAATCAGAAACGAACTCCACAGGAAAAGATTCCTACTAGACCAAACCAACAGGGACCTACTCACCCTCCACCTCAAACTCAGTAACAAAATCCACCCAGCACTCTGGGACAAATCCAAACAACTAGCCCTCTGGAGAGCTGAAACAGAAACCTTTCACAAGACAGACACACACACCAACAAACTCCACAGACTAGAGAAACGCCAGAAGCCCAAACCCCCCACAACAATGCATGAAACAAACAGTACACAACATATCAGACAGAACCTCACCATGGCAGAAACCAATGTCCTTTCCAAAGGATTCAACTTTGCTGTCGCCCCAAACGCATCCCCACTGAAAACATCATATGTGGAGTTGAAGCTAGCCTAGCCAAAATTAACCCAGACACAGCCAATAAAATCAGACTTGAAGTCACCAACGTCCTCTGCTCCAGCAGTCCACCCAGAAGCAACTTACACAAAGAAGAACAAAAAGCACTCAGCAACTTGAGGAAAGACAACAACATAATCATCCTCCCAGCAGACAAAGGCAACGCCACAGTCGTGATGAACACATCTGACTACCAATCCAAACTATCCAACCTAGTCCAAGACCCCCTTACAAACCTCTAAACACAGACCCCACCACCTATCTGGAGAAAACCACCAAATCCAAAATAAAAGCCTCGCCCATCAGTGAAGAGATCCAACAAAGAATCATCCCCAGAGAAAAATCATCTAGATGCCCTAAGCTCTATGGCCTCCCCAAGATACACAAAGAAGGAACACCACTCAGACCCATAGTCAGCTCCATAGGCTCACCTCTACAGAACCTTGCCAAATTTCTCGCCAAACAACTCCAGCCCTACACAGAATCCATCACCTCACACATAAAACTCTTTCCACTTCATAGAAATAATAAAGAAACAAAACCTACAACCCAGTGACCTACTTGTGAGCTTCGATGTCATATCCCTCTTCACTCAAGTACCTATTAAAGAAGCCTTGACAGCTATCCAAAACAAATACAACCCCCCTAAGCACATCCTAGATCTGACCAACCATTGCCTTTCCAACACGTACTTCATCCACAATGGACAAAGATATAAACAGGTAGAAGGAGCACCTATGGGATCACCCCTCTCACCCGTCATCACCAACCTATACATGGAACATTTTGAAACCAATGCTCTAGACAAATCCGAATACAAACCCAAACTCTGGCTTAGATATGTAGATGACACTTTCGTAATTTGGCCACACGGGAAAGAAAAACTGGACAACTTTCTCACACATCTCAACAACCTACACCCCAAAATACAATTTACCATGGAAACAGAAACCAACAACCAACTTCCGTTCCTGGACGTCCTAATTTACAAAAAACCCAACGGCTCCCTAGGACACACCATCTACCAGAAAAAGACACACACTAACCGCTACTTAAATGCACAATCCCATCATCACCCTGCACAGATCAACTCTGTAGCCAAGACCCTCATCTCCAGAACCAAACGCCTAGCTGACAAAGACCACTTGAGAACAGAATTACACACCTCACTACGTATTAATGTCCAATGGATTCCAAAGAAGCACAATCACCAACCTAATCCGGGAGACTCCCCAAAACCAAGACACAGAACAGGACAATGGCATCGCTCCTCCCTTACATCAAAGGCACCACAGATAAAATCAGCAAAATTCTCCACAAACAAAATATCAGGACAGCCTTTGGCACTGACCAAAAAATAGCCAAGATCTTAAGAAACCCCAAAGACAAGATCCAGCTAGAAAACCAAGGAGTTTATAAAATACCATGCAAAATTTGCCCAGCCACATACATTGGACAAACCAACAGGAGAATAAATGCACGCATTGCAGAACACAAGAACGCAGTCAGAAAAGAAGAAAAACTTCCTCCTTTTCCAGCACCTTAAAGCCACAGGACATGAAATTGATTTTGAGGGATCCAAACTTATCTCCAATACTGAACACTTCAACAAGAGAATAATTAGGGAAGCCATCAAATAGAGAAACACCCCATAACATGAATAAACGGGATGATACTTCCGCCTACCAGACATCTGGAAACTAGCCCTAATCAACAAACGAGTCCCAGCCACGAAAACCAACACGGACCCAAAATAACACATGATGCCACCACCAATCTCCTTCACCAGACTCAAACCCAAGCCCACGCCACAGATGAAAGGCAACCACCATCCAGAAACCAGACCATGGCTGCAACACCAGCTGCTACACCCCCTCCAACCCCAAACTAAGCAAACTGACACACGCTATAAACACATAGCCAGACCTCAAACTCGAGCCAAACCAAGGCCCAGAATGCCACATCACAGCCTTCCACCCAGGATACTACATCACAGAACTCAGGAGATCACAACACAAAACATCAGGAGGTTGCAGCACAGACAACGACCCAGGAGATTACAGCACCACACCCAGGACGCCACAACAATAGAACTCAGAAGGTCATCACACAGCCCATTACCCAGGTCGTTACAACACAAAAGGCTGAGAGACACACAGCCAGCACCTCAGCCACACAGGGTCTCAGGAAAAGCCTTCCAATCTGCATACATCAACTCCACAAACCAATCAAGAAGTAACAACACATCCAACTCTAGAGTTTAAAAGGGAAAAACAGCCACGATCACACACTTCTCCCAGGAGAACGAAGCTGAAGACACCAGCCTGAAGATGATGGATGAGATTTCGCCAAACGCTGCCAAGGTATTCTCAATCTTACACGGACAAGACCGAATACACCAAGACCTACATATATATATATATATATATTAGATTTTCATGGTAAAGGTATGTATCAGGTTCAGGTCTTGTCCTGTGTAAGATATTCTCAAGGTATTCTCAATCTTACACGGGACAAGACCCGAATACACCAAGACCTACATACATATATATATGTATATAGCCTTTTGTGTTTTGCTGAAGGACACACAGCCAGTACCTCAGCCACATAGGCTTTTACAAAAAAGCCAACCCATCAGCAAACATCAACTCCATCAACCAATCAAGAAGCAACAACACAGCCAACAACACAGGCAACCAATCAGCAAACACCAATTCCATCAACCAATCAAGAAGCGACAACACAGCCAAAAACACAGCCAACCAACCCGCTTACAGCAGAGCCAGCACACCACACCTCCCCTCCTGTATTTATAGAGAGAAGGCAGCTCAGATCATGCTTTCCTGGCACAAGCACAAAGCCGAAGACACCAGCCTGAAGATGGCGAGTGGGATCTCATCGAAACGTCGCCAAGGTATTCTCAATCTTACACGGGACAAGACCCGATTACACCAAGACCTACATACCTACATACCGTGAAAATCTGAAAAAAAACAATATATATATATATATATATGATTCCAATTATACATTAAGAGAAATAGTAGGAATAATTTGACAGTGGAACGAATTACCCAGAGATGTGGTGAGCTCTGCTTTACTGAATGTGTTTGGGCAAGCTAGCCAGCCATTAAGAATGTTTAATTTAAATTCTTGGATTATGCAGAAGTTGAAATTTGATGGCCTAATGGATTCTTTCAACACTCTGATTTTATTATTCTAAGAGGTTTACAGTAAAATTGAAACTTTTTTTTTTTACCTTTTCGGTTTCTTTGGAGCAAAAAAGTTTTATTTGGAATTTTATCATATGCAGATGTCAGCACATCAAGAACAAAGAGAACCTGGTTTGATGAAATCAATATTTATTTCTAAGCAAGAATGAAAAATCTAATAGGCATGGCATATCATTTTCAATAAAAGAAATATTTATGACTGCATATGGTGTAGTTTTATGAACAAAGTGGATCAATTCATTATTCTATTCCATTTAAGCTACTCTATTATCAGATGAAACAAAGACTCTGTTTTTGCTTCTGTCTTCAGTTTTGTAGCATGGCTTCAAGGATACATGTTCAGAAGTATTTTAGAAAAGAAAGAATGAATATCCAATTCATTCAACATTAGAGCCGATGTTGGAAGAAAGAACATTACCTTTCTTTCTCCTCACCTTAAAAAAAACTTTCCCATTTTAATTCCCTATCACCAACCCCATAACAGTTGCAGGGAATTAACTATGTCAGCTTTTGGACTCTTAGTGTTTTTGAATCTTAATTAGTGTGTATTAAGGGAGTATCACACATCATTTCTAATGGAATTACCATACAACAGATGCTTACAGGAAGGCCTCCTGTCATAGACATCAAGGCCAACTAGAGATATCAAGGTCAGGTGGCATCCTATAACCCCTCAGACTCCATCCAGAAAACAAATGACACTTTATTACAAATACTTGTTAAAATGGGCATGTGTTCATTTTAGATATTCAACAGTTAAATTGCAGCATATGTTAATAAACCCATATTTGCAGCTATGTTTTCCTGGCTTTAAACATATTTAAGAAATCAGGCTTTGAAGCTGTCAGCCACACATTCAACAGCACGGTTCAGTGCTGAAAAGGGCTGCTGGTAAACTTACAAATAAATACCATTTGTTAAAGTTAGATAAGTAGCAATGGTAAGATTGGTTTGATCATTTCTTGGCTGACTGGCTTTAAAAAAAAAATATTGTGACATCAATTTCTTGAATGGATGTCTGCAAGCAAAATAAGAACAAATGAATAATTATGCCCAAAGACTCTGACCAAACATCTAGCAGCTTCACTGACAAATGGAGGTTAGAAAGCCACTGCAATTTGCAGAGGCTGAGAAACTGAGTACATTTACTCAGCCATATGTTATTTGTTTGTTTGTGTGTTTGTTTGAGGGGCAGGTCATCCTTTAGAATTCCAAATACCCTCCATTGACATCAGCAAAAAAAGTCAGTAACGTTTTTTTCAGATTCACAATCAATATTATTAAATAAATATGCAGACTGGACACTAAAAAATGTTAATAAGTCAACTGAATGGGTGCTTTGATAGGTCACTATTGGTATAGCACAGGGGTGGGCAAACTTTTTGACTCGAGGGCCACAATGGGTTTTTAAACTGGACCGGAGGGCCGGAACAAAAGCATGGATGGAGTGTTTGTACGAACTAATATAAATTCAAAGTTAGATTACTTCACGTAGCCTTCTGGGAGAGCAAGAGAGCCCTCCGCTCTTTCGGCTCCGTGGGCTGGATAGAACAGCCGAACGGGCCAGATCCGGCCCCCGGGCCATAGTTTGCCCACGGCTGGTATAGCATGTTATGCTCACTATGTCTTGCAAAGCACTATGGAAAAGAAAGCTAAAATATGAAATTTAGCAGAAAACATTAATTCATCCAATAGGAAGTAAATTGAATATTTTAAAGATTCCTATCTATTTCAATATTTCATAGATTTTCTTTTTTTAAAAAAATGAACATAAGTGAGATGCTAGGGTTTAAGAAACAACCTGGTAGAAAATGGCACCCACTTGATCTGTGGGAACCAATCCCATCATTAGGCAGGTTTATTATGCAGACTCACTAGGCAGCAACTACTAAAGAATGGAAAGCAGACAAGACATCCTATGCCTCTAAGGTAGCCTGTAACATCCAGGTGCAATGAAGAATGCTATACTTTGAATTAAACCAGTGAATTCCATCTATTGAAGGTGAGATTTTTGGGTTTTTTCTCCCATGTCTTGGATGGCCATGAGCCTAGACTCAGATACACCACAAAAAGGAACTGGTTCAGTTTTATGCAACCATGGAACTCTGAAGAACATTAATAACTAGTCTAAAATTGAAACAGGATTATTTCACTAGTTGAAAAATAAGGCAAAATCAGAACATAAGTGAAGCACCCATTAAAGGCAGAATAATAATGAGTAATCCTGCAAAACTGCTAATCAGCATATAGGAAAATAATAAGGGCAAAACTGCTCCAAAAGGAGAAATCACTTGAATAAACAGTGGGCAGGACAGCAGCAGGTACTGCTGAGTCAAGAGCTTAGTGTCACTAGATTTTGTGACAACCAAGGGGAACACAAAAGGTAATACTAATTAGATTGGATAATGTGACCATCTGCCACTCTTGAAAAAAGCTAAAATACATTTAAGTACATCTAAGCAGTAACTTGCAGTTATCTAACATTTCAGTAAACTCTGAAAAGTATCTACCTTGGTTCTTCATATGATTTACATTGAGCAAGTAGATTAGAGGCCATCCACACTGATTCCTAATTAGTTATATCACTTCTTGGGCAATGATACAGAAAAAAATGTTTAAGAAAAGAGGAGTCTGCCCTGATTCCACAAGCAAAATCTTGGGGAAGAATATAATTTTTGGTTGAGGTCTAAGCTATTTTTTGCTCTCCCCCTTCTACACATCACTGACTCCTCTTCAGGGAAGAATACATTATCTCCCCAAGCCTTTTCATGAACTTGGAATGTATCTATGTCATATTCAGCACATGTATCTATTTCTCCTTTTATTCTATCAATTCAACTCAGTCAATTAGTGATTATCAGACAAACCAGGACTTTAAATAACTATCTTTTTCTGCCACAGTATACCTCCCACCCCTATTTGCCAATGCCCACATGAACAGACATTGGCCAAATGGGTTTTATGTCTTAGTAAGCATTACAGAAAGATATTGGTCATGAAAAACAAGTTCCTAGAATAATATTGGCACCAGGAGAAAAGGTGTGTGGAACTTCCAGTTTAATTCCAGCTGACTTAATTCCAAATAAGTCCTAATATAGGAGTGAAATGCTAGAGTTTAGGAAACAGCATAGTGTCACTAGATTTTGTGACAACCACAACTTAATATCATTTTTGTTGCTATTCCCAAAACCTCCTGAAATTCAACACAAAATAAACCTGTTACTTTCACATGAAACTTGTGTTCTCATGAAAAGGTCACGTTTTTACACTAAGCTACCCTGATGTTGGAAAAGACTGGAGGCAAAAGGAGAAGGGGGCAGCAGAGGATGAAATGGTTAGATAGTGTCATTGGTGGCAGTGGGCATGAGCCTGAGCAGACTTGGGGACACAGTGGAGGACAGGAGGCTTGGCATGCTATGGTCTGAGGTTGTGAAGAGTCAGACATGACTTAGTAACTGAACTGAGTCATGGTTTATATAGAAAAGTGACTTGATTTGTGGCTACTAAACCAAGAATGCTCCACATTTTAAGTTAGCCTAAGATATGAAACAATATAAAAATGAAGTACAGGTAATCCTCAACTTACGACCACAATTGACCTCAAAATTTCTGTTGCTAAGTGAGAAAGTTGTTAAGTTACTTTTGCCCATTTTATGGCCTTTCTTGCCACATTTGTCCAGTGAATCACTGCAGTTGTAAGTTAATACTACAGTTGTTAAGTGAATCTGGCTTCCAGTTGACTTTGCTTGCCACAAAAGGTGATCACATGACTCTGGGACACTGCAACAATCAGAAATGTGAGTCAGTTGTCAAGCATTGAAATTTTAATCACAGGACCATGGAGATGCTGCAGTGGTAGTAAATGTGAAAAGTGGTCATAAGTCACTTTTTTCAGCACAGTTGTAACTTTGAACAGTCACTAAACCAACTGCTGTAGGTCAAGGACTACCTGTACTTGTTTATATTGCTTTTTTGGTTAAATGTAGCCTATTTTAGACAGGATATTGTCATAGGAAGAGTTGAGGGGCAGACAAGTGACCCAAGTCTACTAATATAACATGTATCTCCTGATCTTTTTAGCAAATTCCCTGGGATATTAGCTGTGACCAATCATATATTTACCAATCTTGACTTCAGTGCCAGTGCTAGTAAATCCTCAAACACTTTCTGATTACAGAGAGGCAAAGTTCAGACTGGCACTGAAGAATTTCTTCACATCTACTGTTTGTGTTGCTGTCTACAATTCAAAAGTGCTTACTTTGACAGATTGTATTGGGAAAAAGTGATTTATGGAAGCAAACACAATGTAGCAAAATATGACTTACAACTGCAAATGTTGAGGATGGGGAAAAATTGGTTCCTTTCCTTGCTAGTATTTATCATTAAAATTCAGTGCTGAAAGACAGCATTATTTATAGCTTCCTACTCTAAAATTATTGATGGCTCACAATCTGTGTTTTCATTTCTCTGGAAGTTGTTGTTAAATTTTAAAAATCTCTTAATTCTTTGGATCCTGGGGTTCCTTTATAAAGAATTTAGAACCAAAGAGACCTAGTTAGCCACTATAGTTAGTCATCTGCGGTCACTGCTGATCTTAAATCATTTTATTCTGATTATTAATTGTTTTTGCAAGTAAGGCTTAACACTGCTTTAGGTTTTTTATATTTTCAATACAAAAAAATTGTCTGAAATAACAGACTATTGTTTGTGGGAGCTGTTGGTCTCCAATTATTATTATTCATATATTACATGAATAGATAAGCACTTTATATTACAGGTGAAACTCAAAAAATTAGAATATCGTGCAAAAGTTCATTTATTTCAGTAATGCAACTTAAAAGGTGAAACTAATATATGACATAGACTCATTATATGCAAAGCAAGATAGTTCAAGCTGTGATATGCCATAATTGTGATGATTATGGCTTACAGCTCATGAAAACCCCAAATGCACAATCTCAGAAAATTAGAATATTGTGAAAAGGTGCAATATTCTAGGCTCAAAGTGTCCCACTCTAATCAGCTAATTAAGCCATAACACCTGCAAAGGGTTCCTGAGCCTTTAAATGGTCTCTCAGTCTTGTTCAGTAGGAATCACAATCATGGGAAAGACTGCTGACCTGACAGTTGTGCAGAAAACCATCACTGACACCCTCCATAAGGAGGGAAAGCCTCAAAAGGTAATTGCAAAAGAAGTTGGATGTTCCCAAAGTGCTGTATCAAAGCACATTAATAGAAAGTTATGTGGAAGGGAAAAGTATCGAAGAAAAAGGTGCACAAGCATCAGGGATGAGCGCAGCCTGGAAAGGATTGTCAGGAAAAGGCCATTCAAAAGTGTTGGGGACTTTCACAAGGAGTCGACTGAGGCTGGGGTCAGTGCATCAAGAACCACCACACACAGACGGATCCTGGACATGGGCTTCAAATGTCAGATTCTCTTGTCAAGCCACTCCTGAACAACAAACAACATCAGAAGCATCTTACCTGGGCTAAAGAAAAACAGACCTGGTCTGTTGCTCAGTGGTCCAAAGTCCTCTTTGGAAACCAAGGACCCAGAGTATGGAGGGAGAATGGAGAGGCACACACTGCAAGATGCTTGAAATCCAGTGTGAAGTTTCCACAGTCTGTGTTGATTTGGGGAGCCATGTCATCTGCTGGTGTTGGTCCACTGTACTTCATTAAGTCCAGAGTCAATGCAGCCGTCTACCAGGAAATTTTGGAGCACTTCATGCTTCCTTCTGCAGACAAGCTTTATGGGGATGCTGACTTCATTTTCCAGCAGGACTTGGCACCTGCCCACACTGCCAAAAGCACCAAAACCTGGTTCAATGACCATGGGATTTCTATGCTTGATTGGCCAGCAAACTCGCCTGACCTGAACCCCATAGAGAATCTATGGGGCATTGCCAAGAGAAAGATGTGAGACATGAGACAGAACAATGCAGAAGAGCTGAAGGCCGCTATTGAAACATCCTGGTCTTCCATAACACCTCAGCAGTGCCACAGGCTGATAGCTTCCATGCCACGCCGCATTGAGGCAGTAATTGCTGCAAAAGGGGCCCAAACCAAGTACTGATTACATATGCACCCTTATACTTTTTAGAAGTCCAGTATTGTTCTATGTACAATCTTTGTTTTATTGATTGCATGTAATATTCTAATTTTCAGAGATTGTGGATTTGGGGTTTTCATGAGCTGTAAGCCATAATCATCACAATTATGGCAAATCATGGCTTGAACTATCTTACTTTGCATGTAATGAGTCTATCTCATATATTAGTTTCACCTTTTAAGTTGCATTACTGAAATAAATGAACTTTTGCACGATATTCTAATTTTTCGAGATTCACCTGTACATATAAAAAATTTTCACATCATCATGTATTTTCACTATAGATTGTTGAGGCATTACTGCTCATACTTTACATAAAATTAATGTAGGTGGAAGAAAACCAAGAGCACAGCATAGCATGTATAACGGCTGAGTACCATGAACAAGGTCTGCTGTCAGGCTCAGGCAGCATGCCGGCTCTGTGGGACATGCCTGCAGCTCGACACATTATCAGAGAGCTAGATGTTCTCCACATGCCTCTTCTACAGTCGGCTGATGGGCGGAGGATGAATTAGGTGCTCCGCGGCATTTTCAAAGCTGACAGAGTCATCTCAGAGGTTAAGTATCATCTGTGTACGAACAGAGCGGCTGAATGAGTTAATGAGGCCATAGAACAATACTTAAGGTATTACGTATCATATCAGCAGAACAACTGGGTGAAAATGTTGCCTTTTGCTGAGGTAACATATAATAATACCATACAGTAGTACAGAGTATACTCCATTTAACATAGTACATGGAATAGAATTCGTTCCTATACCTGAACAGCCTCATTCATCTGCTGATCCTGTCACAGTCACTAAATGGACTGATGATATACAAAATTGATGGACAGGAGTAATAAAGGCATTAACCAAGGCAGCGGAGGCATATAAACAACAAGCCGACAAGAAACGGTCCGACTCAACTCCCTTTGCAGTCGGGGATTGAGTGTATCTATCAACTAAACATATAAACTTGGGCTTAGCATGTAAGAAATTGGGACCAAAGTATATTGGTCCATTTCCAGTTATCCAGGTACTCAACCCTGTTACCCTCCGACTTCATTTACCAGTACAATTTAAGCAGATACATCCTGTGTTTCACAGTAGCCTCCTAAAACCTGCAGAAATGACATGGTTGGAACCATGGCTCAAAGCCCCTGGACCAGTGCGAGACAACCACTATGAAGCAGAGGAAATAATTGATTCCCATAGATGGAGGGTTTTTTTTTTTACAATACCTTGTCTGGTGGAATGGCTAACCTATAGTGGAAGCATCATGGGTGCGGTATGATAATGTCAGGGCTCCAAGGCTACAATGAATCTTTCATCGTAAAAACCCCACGAAGGCAGGTGGGAAGGCTGAAGTAGGGTATATTGCATCATCTAATACTGTTCCTTGTTTTGCAGCCAGAGCCATGGTAGAGGGGGCTGCATATCAGGCTCAGGCAGCATGCCAGCTCCGTGGGATGTGCCTGCAGCCTGACACATTATCGGAGAGCTAGATGTTCTCCACATGCCTCTTCTACAGCCAGCTGATGGGCGGAGGATGAATTAGGTGCTCCGCGGCATTTTCAAAGCTGACAGGGGTCAGAGAATGGCATGTTAGCTATGTTTACTTTTGGCATTGTGTTTTTGACACTGGCTTGTTTGCTGAGGGCAGGAAGGTGGACTAGTTTGGAGCTGTGATGATTAGGCATACGTAGGCATGGGGAGGAGGCGCAGGGATGATTAGGTTAATGGACAGCTGTTAGGAGCTGTGATGGTTAGATGTAAGTAGGCACAGGGAGAAAGCACGGGGGATGATTAGGCTAATGGGAAGGTGTTAGGTTTGGTGAAGGTGAGTGGGCTGCTGCTATAAAGAGTGTTGAGGTACTTGGGATTCCATTGTTGTCTATCGGGAGTGGATTTGTGAAAATAAACCCATAATATTCACCAACAAAACTGTGAATAATGTGGTTTGTTTGCAAGACTATCCAGTACCCAGCTGAAGCTGACATCTGCATAATACCAATGCTTTCAAGAATTGGTAAGAAACATTTTTTTTGTAAACATCCATGTCAAAACAATAATTTTAATTGTTCAACAAACACCTGACAGAAATATATGAAGAATGATACTAGAGACATGAAAGTGTACTTTCTCACAATAGCCTCTACTGTGGCTAGATCATAATTGTACTTTCAAAGTTCCTGTATTTCTGTCTATGGAGATTTTCAGTCATCCAGGTCATGGTTGTCCTAAAGGTGCTATTTCAAGAGGCAACTGAACTTTCTTGGTTTTTCTTTGAAGACATTTCAGAGCTGAAGAAGCTGCTTGGATGAGAAGCAAAATGTCTTCGGAAAAAAACAAACAGTTGCCTCTTGAAAAAGCACCTTTGGGATGCCCATATTTCTGCTACTTAGTCACATCCTCTTTTGATTCATTATTTTATTCAATACTAAAGGCATGTTCCCATAACTATATGTAAGATTTCAGACTTTCAATAATGAGTGTGTCAGATTAAAATGCTATTATTAATGAATAATTTATATGTATGTTCATGTGTATGTGTATACATGTATGTATACTGTTGAATTAATATTGACTCCTGGAGACTGCCTGGATAAGTCTGCAGTTTTCTTGACAAGATTTTCAAAAATGATTTCCTATTGCCTCCCTCCTAGGGCAGGCTCAGGTTCCCAGCTGACTTTGTGTCTAAGGCAGAACTAGAATTCTAGACTGATGTTTTAACCATTACATCAAACTGGCTCTCAGTTATTGAGTATTCGTTTTTATCCTGCACAGCAAAGCATTCTAAAAAAAAGATTGGAAAATTCCCTTGAAATTAATAAAAGCCTGATCAACAACAGTCATAATTTATTATTTTTCACTTCCTTGTTAGTACCTCTCACAAGAACAGGCAAATAATGTTTTTTTTTTCATGATGGAACCTTTCAATTATAAGGAATATTGTACTGTGCGGTTTAATTCAAAATGCTATGCAAACAAAACTGGAAATAGTATTGCTCTATTTAATAAAGAATTGAGATAGATTAGGCAGTTCAGGAAAGCCAGGAGATCAATTGTAAAACGTAATTGTATCAGTCATTGATCAATGCTAGTTTTCTAAGAAAGGGGTTTAATGGAAATGTGTACTTATGTAAAGCAGCAGATGCAGACTATGGTATCAAAACTTGTCTATTACTGTAGTGTATATTGTTTTTTATGCTAATTTTCTGGCTTACTTATGAACCTCAACTTTGTAGACATGAACTACTCCATACTCTCAAAAAAAGTAGAAACTAAGCCCATAGGGCCCTACAAGAAGTTTCTAATATGAAATAATTGTATTCTGTGAGATTGAAGTATGGGATATTTTCTGTAGGAATGTGGAGAAGAACAATCCATCTTACATATGCTATGGTGCTTATGATGTCCTTCAACATGTATGTAGGAAGATCTCATGCTGGTGAAAGAAAATGCTGTTGATGTGGCCCACTACTGGGTGAATGTCATTTAGTTTTACCCTATTTATTTCACATGCATTTTACATGTGCTATATATCTATGACCTATTTTTAAATGTTGAATATTTTATGTCTATAATTTGAAAGTGCTTCTGACACAAATAAATAATGGGATAGCCTGACCCTAAGAACCAAGTTTTGCTAAAAACAGACATATTGTTCAACCTATAACTTGACTTGTTAAACACAACTGAAAAATTAAGCTTAAATTCTCTGCTGATTTTCAACCAGCATCTGACCATTACCAATTAGTATTAAAGGACTATAGGTTTGTATAAAGGAAATTTGAAACACTGTGTCTCCCCTAACCCCATAACAGACTCTCAGTCTACCAACTGCAACCTCTTGCTTGTAGGAGAAGAAAAGCACATTGAATAGGAAAAAACGGGGTGGCTTCTGTTTTTCAGCACTTCAAGACTCTTTCCACATTCTTAGACAGCCATCAATCAAAACCCAATCACACAACAGTCTTGACATTTTGCCAATAACCTTTTGGCTTTAACTCAAGAGGCAGTTGACAAAAGGAATCAGAGCAGCTGCTATACTATACTAGTTTCACTTGGTTCCTTCACTCCGAAGTTAAAATAAGTGAAGCAAATGGTTAAAATGAAGTTTGGCTATGACTGAAATACAAAGCCTGTTCTTATATCTGAACTACACAATTAAATTATACCTACTAGTCATTTACATTAGTCCAGCCTTTCTATCTAAATGTGCTGTAACTATGTTTTAAGAATATCTATCCCCAACTGCCAGATTTGGGAAGGCTACACTAAACGAAGATGGATTATTTATTTACTTATTAAAACTGGATACTTTAAAGAAATATTGCAATATTGTAAAAAAAAAACCTCAATAAAGATTCTTCTTTAAAGAAACATCAGTCACTCACCATTGTATACAGTTCTTGAGCTACACTTTGAAAAGATTGTGTTTTATCAGTATATAAAATACTTACTACTATTATGTCAGTCTTCAAGAGACTCTAAAGACTTTTATATGCCACAACAAAGTTCTAAATTTACTGCATACTATAAAGGCATACCAAGAAATCAAACATCAGTGGAACATTTCCATTTCAACATTTAAAAAAAAATACATTGTCCAACAATAATTGAAAACCCAAATAACTCATTTTAGTCTTTAACAACAAATTAAGTTTACTCACATTGAAGAACTGTGTACCTGATGGAACCATAAACTTATTTTTTAAAAAAATAACAATTTGTATTTGCTTACCTTTTCTTGTGACTTCAGTCCTTCTTGATTCCTATAAGGAAAATTATATACATATGTATTTTATTATATATTTTGCTTAAAAACACAGACAACTTTTGACAATCACTTCAAAATACATTTGTAATTAAAGTTTATAATTACTATATATTAATATTACTTATATGATTTGATTTAGATAGCTGCCCCTCTCATTAAAATGGCTGGGCAGTAGACACAGTTAAAAATAACAATATAGAGAAAGGCAAATGAAACTAGATACACAACAGAAAGAAAGCAAAATAAGAAGAAGGAAAGCAAAGATAACCATCAGCAATAAATTAACAACATTTCACAGGCTCACCTAAGCTCTTATCTCCCATACCTGGGAGAACAATCAGATAGGTGCTATCTGATCTAACAATTAGATAGGTGCTACCTAATCTCGGTGGATATAGTGATTTAGAGAACAGGTGCAGCAATGGAAGACACCCTTCCTGGGATCTCCTAGATCAGTGGTTGCCAACCAGTGGGTTGGGGACCACTGGTGGTCCGTGAGAAAATTTTGGTGGTCTGCAGAGAAATGTTACCCCCAAAGCACCCTCCCAAAAGCAATTAATCCAGGCTGCACAGAAACACAAGGCTTGTGTCAACTTGCATTGCGAACCACATGAGATAGTGAGGGGAGGGGGCTTGAAGTTCAGAAGCCAGGGGGTCAGATAAGACAAAATAAAAATTAAATACAAACATACATACATACATAAAAATATCTCCTGTCCAATGTAATAATGGGAGACACCGTATCTCACAATTGTCTCTACAACCTTTTATGGCAGTTTCAACCATCTCCAACAATACTAATACTGTGAGAACACAGAGATGTTTATATACGGGAGTGTCCAAGTACAAAAAGCAACTGAAGAACTAAATGTATTTACTATAAAACACAACATCTTATTTTTACATATCTAAGCACCTGATCATTCTCAACCTATATTGTAATTATCATTAGCCACTTAGCAGTGACAGCTGTTATAAGAATAAAGTGTTAAGGAAAACAGTAGAAGCTCTGTTAAGCTGTTCTAAAATGCTACTGTTATCCTCTGAGATTCACAATCCAGCAGTTCTAGACTTTTGCCTAATGCAAAGAATGCTAATGTTATGGTAGATATTTAAAACTTATTAATCATACACTTGTCACATATACTATACAGGTGAAACTCGAAAATTTAGAATATCGTGCAAAAGTTCATTTATTTCAGTAATGCAACTTAAAAGGTGAAACTAATATATGAGATAGATTCATTACATGCAAAGCAAGATAGTTCAAGCCATGATTTGTCATAATTGTGATGATTATGGCTTACAGCTCATGAAAACCCTAAATCCACACTCTCAGAAAATTAGAATATTACATGCAATCAATAAAACAAGGATTGTACATAGAACAATATCGGACCTCTGAAAAGTATAAGCATGCATATGTACTCAGTACTTGGTTTGGGCTCCTTTTGCCTCAATGTGGCGTGGCATGGAAACTATCAGCCTGTGGCACTGCTGAGGTGTTATGGAAGACCAGGATGCTTCAATAGCGGCCTTGAGCTCTTCTGCATTGTTCTGTCTCATGTCTCTCATCTTTCTCTTGGCAATGCCCCATAGATTCTCTATGGGATTCAGGTCAGGTGAGTTTCCTGGCCAATCAAGCATAGTAATCCCACGGTCATTGAACCAGGTTTTGGTGCTTTTGGCAGTGTGGGCATTTTCTGCTGGAAAATGAAGTCAGCATCCCCATAAAGCTCGTCTGCAGAAGGAAGCATGAAGTGCTCCAAAATCTCCTGGTAGACGGCTGCATTGATGCTGGACTTAATGAAGCACACAGACCAACACCAGCAGATGACATGGCTCCCCAAATCAACACAGACTGTGGAAACTTCACACTGGACTCCAAGCATCTTGCAGTGTGTGCCTCTCCATTCTTCCTCCAGACTCTGGGTCCTTGGTTTCCAAATGAGATGCAATAGTTGTTCTCATCAAAAGAGAGGACTTTGGACCAGGTCTGTTTTTCTTTAGCCCAGGTAAGACGCTTCTGATGTTTTGTTGTTCAGGAGCAGCTTGACAAGATGCACTGACTCCAGCCTCAGTCCCCAACACTTTTGAATGGCCTTTTCCTGACAATCCTCTCCAGGCTGCAGTTATCCCTGCTGCTTGTGCACCTTTTTCTTCCGCACTTTTCCCTTCCACATAACTGTCTATTAATGCGCTTTGATACAGCACTTTGGAAACATCCAACTTCTTTTGCAATTACGTTATGGAGGGTGTCAGCGATGGTTTTCTGCACAACTATCAGGTCAGCAGTCTTTCCCATGATTGTGATTCCTACTGAATCAGACTGAGAGACCATTTAAAGCCTCAGGAACCCTTTGCAGGTGTTATGGCTTAATTAGCTGATTAGAGTGGGACACTTTGAGCCTAGAATATTGCACCTTTTCACAATATTCTAATGTTCTGAGATTGTGGATTTGGGGTTTCATGAGCTATAAGCCATAATCATCACAATTATGACAAATCACCGGTTGAACTATCTTGCTTTGCATGTAATGAGTCTATCTCATATATTAGTTTCACCTTTTAAGTTGCATTACTGAAATAAATGAACTTTTGCACAATATTCTAATTTTTTGAGTTTCATCTGTATATCTTTAGCAATGTTTTAAGATAGAGAATACAATAAATTAAAATTTCAGATGTACCTCATTCCTAAGACATCTTAGATCAGGCATGTCAAACTCATGTCATCACAGCATCATCATGTGACATATCATGACTTTCCCCCCCTTCGCTAACCTGGGCATCAGCATGGCCAGCACGTGATGCATCTGGCCTACGGGCCGTGAGTCTGACAGCCCTGGCTTAGGTTAAAAACAAAAAAGCCCATACTACCGTTGAAAGTAGATTTTCAACCCTGTACAGTGGCTGTTTAGATTGCTTTAATGCCTTTCATAATGGCTATTGGGACATGATCTAGGTGGCACCACAGCTATCTTTGGTAAGATAGGCGTAAGATTAAGAAAATTTAAAACATTTCTTAACCTTAAGTCTATTTAAATTTAAAAATTATTTTGTTAGACATGCCATAGTGAGCATTTGAAACAGATAAAGCACTGTCACTCCCAGGAAACCTTTCTGAGAGTTACATAAACTTGGTTGAGTTATGTTATTATATTGTTTTTATTGAGAATCTAAATTACAACAAGATATGAATTAGAAAAGGAAATATCTGCCCATCGTTAATGATTTGCCTATGCTCAATGAGCAGAAAGATTTAAATTGGACAAAAATCATTTTGTTTTTCCAGATTAAAAAAACAGGTTTTGGAAGGAAATTACATACAAATGATAAACACTTCATTGCCAAGCTATATAAATTGTTGTTGAAAATGAACTAGGAGTATAAATCTTAAAGAGTATATAATTAAATGGGTAAAAAACCTTTGGACATTATGCTTGATCAATGGGAAAATATCTGGATTAATGGACCAAAATTTTCATTGAACTATAATTTGAAAAAAATTCTTATAAAATGATGTTTTTAACTCAAATAAGTGTTGGAAATGTAATCAGTGTGAAAGTACCTTTTAACATCTTTGGTGGATATGTAAGACTGCCAAGAAATATTGGGATTATATATTTCATTTGATTCAGAAAATATTAAAAATGAATATAAAATTGAAATCAGAAATCTTTTCTTTTAGGTATCATATATTAGCACATGGGAATTACTTCAATATATGACAACAGCAGCTAGATTTCTATATGCACAGAGGTGAAAATATATAACTGAAGAGTGGATTGTAAAAGTAATGGAACTGATAAGAGACTGACATTGACTACTTCAGTGAAAGACAAGAACTTATTTAGCTTCGTTTCTAATTGGAGATTACTTTTGAACTTTTTGCTTGAGAAGGGTAAGAATGACATTTTGATTTTAGGATTTGATGATTAGATTTGTTATGATTATAAAAATATTGTGCATTTTATTACTACTATTAGACAGACTGTGTGTATTTATGTTTATGTTTATAAACTTAGAGTAAGTGATCATTTTGTTAAATAATATCAGACACAACCTACCTTGATCCACACCAATCGGGCTTCAGGCCCAGGTACAGCATGGAGACGGCATTGGTTGCGCTGATGAATGATCTCTGGAGGGCTCGGAACAGGGGATATTCCTCTGTCCTAGTCCTATTAGATCTCTCAGAGGCTTTTGATACCATCGACCATGGTATCCTGTTGCGATGCCTCGGGGGGCTGGGGGTGGGAGGCACTGTTCTTCGGTGGTTGCAATCGGTGTTGACAGGTGGGCAGAGGTTGGCTCCACAGCCCCTCGCTTGCGGGGTGCCACAGGGGTCAGTCCTCTCTCCCTTCCTGTTCAACATCTATATGAAGTCACTGGGTGAGATCATCCATGGTTTTGGGGTGAGGTATTATCAGTATGCTGATGATACCCAGCTTTTCATCTCCACTCCAGACCAACTTAGTGATGCCCTCACCATGATGTCCCGGTGCCTGGAAGCGGTGTGGATCTGGATGGGGAGGAACAGGCTCCAGCTCAACCCAGCCAAGACCAAGTGGCTGTGCGTGCCGGCATCTCGTATGATCCAGGAAGTTCCACCTTTAACCATGGGGGGAGGTGTTGCCCCCCATGGAGAGGGCTCGCAACTTGGGTGTCCTCCTGGATACATGGCTCAGTTTGGAGTAGCGGGTGGGAGCCATGGCCAGGGGGGCATTTGCCCAGGTTCACCTGGTGCATCAGTTGCGCCCTTACCTGGAATGAGATGTGCTACACATGGTCACTCATGCGCTTGTTATGTCCCGACTCGACTACTGCAATGCTCTCTATATGGGGCTGCCCTTGCGGACCACGCGGAGGCTTCAACTGGTGCAGATTGCAGCCACGCGGGTTGTGATGGGAGTTTCCCGATACTCCCATGTTACACCCCTCCTGCGTGAGCTGCATTGGTTGCCAGTTGCCCTCCGTGTGAGATTCAAGGTGCTGGTACTTACCTATAAAGCCCTACATGGCTTAGGGCCGGGGTACTTGCGGGAACACCTCCTGCCAGCATCGAATTCCCATTGCCCGGTGCGCTCCCACAGGCAGGGCCTCCTTGGGGTGCCATTGGCCAAACAATGTCGGCTGGCAGTCCCTAGGGGTAGGGCCTTCTCTGTGGGTGTGCCCACCTTGTGGCCCAGCTTCCACTGGAGCTCCGTTTGGCCCCCGACCTCTGTTCCTTCCACCGCAGCCTAAAGACTTGGTTATTTGAACAAGCCGGCCTGGACTAAGGGTGGGGGGGGTTGGGTTAGTTTTAAATGTTTGTTCTGGTTTTAGATAATTTATTTGGTCGTATTGGTTTAATAATTTTTTAACTTTTTCAAATTTGTTATTGTATGTTTTTTTATGATGTGAGCCGCCCTGAGTCCCCGGGGAGATAGGGCGGCATATAAGACCAAATAAACGCAAATACAAAATACAGTACAAGGAATCAGCCAAAGTAGTTTCTTCGTTATTGATCATCTATGTTACAAGAATCTCACCAGACTGGCTGCATTTCCTTGGGAATCAGTAGATAAGGCATTACTAGTCTGTTCTGTGATGTTTCCTCCCACTCTTCACCTTTAGTCCCCTTTCTCCTTTAGCTAGTGATTCCACCATATGTAATTCTATGTAACTGTTACTTTGATTGTCAAGTGTTTATATTTTTATATGATGTCATTGCATTTTTATTTTAGAGTAAAAGGTTATATGTTTGCACCTATAATGAAAAATGTCAGAAGGTAATTTTGTGACTTTTTAGCTTTTTCCATTTTTAATCCTTTCCCCTATTTTTGTTTGTTTGTTATTTTGCATTTTATTTCTCTTTTAAACTTAACAAAGTTGACTTTAGAAAAACCTTTAGTCCAAGAATTTAGCCACCATTTCTTAAACAAAAGTGTAATAACACAAGCCTCAATTCTTTTATGCAGACATCTCTTGGAACAACTTTTTATAAGTTGTTTAATGATGTTTGTCTCAAAGTCAATTACTGATTACACTTCTCTCCATCTTCTTAATTTTACTGTCTGATACACTGTAATAAGAATTCTGTTTTTGAACTGTAATGCATGTTCAGTTCTTATTTAGCAGAAACCAGAAATCTTTATCACTTAGGAAATAGATGAGATTAGAAATGGTTAAAATTTATTACACACATGCAGGATGTGATATTTACCAGCTGTTGTAAATTTTCTGTACATTAAGATACAACACTGTAAGCTTTAATCATACTTTAGGAATAGCCCATGACTAACTTGCTGAATCATAAAAATGTAGAGGACAAGACGGAACAGATTTGGGGCAATTTTGGAACCAATTATAAAAAGGAGTCTTAAGTTTTTATTTCCTGTTCTGAAGGAGTTTTAGTCTTAGTGGAGAGGCAGATTTAGTAACAAGCTATTTGCCCAGATATTTGTTAATAGGCAATACTTCAGATTCTGCCTTTGATATTGCAAATACTGGCCATTATTTTGATTTTGGGTTCTTATTATGTAAATAATTTTGATGTCATGGTTCTCACTGCAGCTATTATTAAGTTTGGAAAAGTATGGACTCATATCATAATTCACCCTATCCATTTCCTCAGAATCAACAAATCTAGGTGAATACAACATAACAAAATACTCCTCAGTCACTTCCTTCACCTTTGCCCGTATGAAATTCAGACCAGAGTGAATTAGAAAAATTGTATTCATAAAATGCTACCCCAGGGTCTTACCAGAGCCCTTGTTAAAAATTCTTTCTGCTTCCCACTTCCAACAAAAGTGTAGATAACACTATATAAGGCAGTGAGGTACACAATCTACAAGCATAAAAAGGTGAGCCTTTATTGTTTATTTAACACTATTTATACCCTACCCACATGGACTCTGAGAGGGGAACAGTAGATTAATAACAGTATAATTTAGAAACAAAAATGCAAATTCCATTAAAACATCCTTATGATCAACATTCCTATTATTGACATCCAAACTCAATTAGGGTCCAGAATATAGGTTTAATTGTTTTTAAAAAATCAGGTAAGGGTAAAGAAGATACAGAATACTTTTTAACATGGGATTTGTTCTATCAATGTTAGATAATAGAGGTTGAAGTTGAAAGTTGAAAGATTATTAATATGTATAAATAATATTACTACTACTATTACTATGTATAAAGTAAATTGACCCAGACAATATACTGTTAACCAAGCACCAATGTATATTAAAGAAAAATGTATAAATAAAATATTTTTTAAAATTCAGGTAGGGGTGGAAACCACTTGTACTTCTGGTAACAGATGTGCTGTGTGGGACACCACAGAAAAAGCATGCCATTTAATCTCTACACATATACCTTGAGGAAGAGGATGATTTAAATCTCCATATGCCATTGTGCTAAGACATTACCTGATATATAAATAAGGGCCTATAGTAATCAGTCAGCAACTTTAAATAGATGCTTGCCTCACTATAGGCCTGAACATGAGTTCTTGCTTGCATCCAGTCCAATTCACTCCTGGCTTTCTTTCACCAGGCATCATTTATTTCTGCCGCTTAACCTCCCAGAGTGTCTCAGAAAATCAAAGAATTTCACAGAATTGGTATATATATATATATATATATCTGTATTCCAGAGACAGACTAGTTCCTCAAAATGACTGCCTATCAGATTGCTGAAAACATCTCCAAGTGCCCTTTGGAATCTGTCCAGATCCATTAAGCCCTTGTCCAAATCGGTCTTCCCACTCTTTGGAGGGTTTCAGTATCAATGAGTGTCACATCAATCAGGAACAATCTCACAATGGCAAAGAACTAATCATTATAACCCTTTAATTTTAGAGCACCTGTCATTATCCTTTCACATAAGTAAACAACAGGTGGTCCATGATTTACAATAGTTCATTTAATGACTGTTCAAATTTACAATCGCACTGAGAAAAATGACTTATGGTCTTTTTTTCATACTGATGACTGTTGCAGCATCCCAATGGTGACATGATCAAAATTCAGACGCTTGGCAACTGACTGATATTTACAATGTTTGCAGCATCCCAAGGTCAGGAGATCACCTTTTGTGACCTTCTCACAAGCAAAGTCAACGGGGAACCCAGTTTCACTGAATAACCTTGCTACGAACTTAACAACTGCAGTGATTCAGTTAAAGAACTAAATCTTTAGAAAGGTGGAACAAAATTCACTTAACAAATGTCTTGCTCAGCCACAGAAATTGTAGTTGTAAGTCAAGGACTATCTGTACAGAAGTGAATTAGAACATATTACAGATTCTTGCATATATTTAGTCTACTTTGAAGACAATTATGGATCTCAATCTTTTTATTGAAAAATAAATGCCAATATGCAGGAACACTTGTAACTCTTGCAATCAGTCTTTTCTAAGATGCCTCTTTTTTATAAGCTTTTGTACCATACTTAAACCATACTTAAACTTCCCACCATGATAATGAAATGAATTAAAATACAAAGGTAAGTTAGAGAGGAAAGTGGCCATTTCACCAATGGTATTAAACATGCATACTAGACTAAATGTGTAACGTTAGTTCATTTCATTTCTATGAACAGGAATTCCTATGTTGCTTATACTTCTGGACATTTTATACTTTATAAAAAGTACCAGTGAAACAAATACATTTTTCAGGGAAGAATATATACCTCTTAGCATTAAAGGGATTTGACATTTCAACTATTTGAATAGATGGCATTTCTTAGATATTACATTCTATATAAAATAGCTAAGTATCATCCTATCATTTATGATTACAGCCCTAGACTATAAACCATTATAGATGCACAATTTGTCCTAACAACATTCATTTTAGTTTGCAGTTCTCCCAAATACATACTTTTACATCTATCTCTGGCATACAACCCCTTAAATTATCAAGGTTTAAATTATCCGGGTTCCAAGAAGACCAATACAATATGTTTGAAAGAGGAATGGCTTGTAGCAGGAGAGACATTAATAGAGTTTTGTGAAGAGAATTTATTTCTTTGTTGCCAGCACTTGATTCTAGCAACCTAAACAGAGATTCTAAATTTGGACCTCACTTGTTGAACAATGTAGGAAGGAAATCAAATATGGAAATAGAAGTAAACAGAAAACAGAAAAACAGGAAACAGGAAACAGAAAAAGTACAACAGTCAATCAGCACATTTCCAAGTGCAGGTTGTGGAGAAGACTATGAATTATTAGTATCAAATATAGAAAAGTAAAGAGAGTAGGTGCAGACAACCTGGATAATCAGCATATTAGATCAATGGAAGAAGGCCATTCAGCTTCAGATTAATTTATGTAAAACAGAAAATGAATAGCAATGGGAAGGTTCTGTAAAAACCAAGCAAGAAAAATATTGACAGCATTTCAAAAAGGGAAAGATCTAAGCTGCTTTCAAAACAGGTTATTATGAAAGAAACACAGATACACACTATTGCACTATTCTTTTTCAGAGCAATAAACATTGCTCTGTTATATAATGAACCAAATAAATTAAAGACAGGGGAGAAGAATATAATTAAATCTAGTTTACATCAATACCATTTACTATATATCTCCATATCTTTCTGTCCTTGAAAAACATCATTGCTTCCACTACATTCATGCAATGATACTTTTCTTTTTGTCCGTTAATGTTCTCATCTCTTTTGAGAACTTGTCAACTCCATTCAATCACAGCTTTAACTAGTTTCTGCAGTCTACACTCCATTTCTCTTAATCCTTTTGATTATATTCTCATTCATTCTCTCTGAATGACCAAGCCATCTCAGTCACTTATTCCATACAGATAGTCCACAACTTAACCAGTCACTAAACAACCACTCAAATTGCTGAGAGCTCCCTCATGCTACTTATGAACTTTTCTGAAGCTTTTAATTCTAAACTCAATTATAGTTATATGTTGAGCGCTACCCATATTGGTCATTCACTTTTCTAATCAATTCACACTCATTTCTGACCAATTCATTCTTGATCCTATCTCTTGTTTTATCATACAGATTGCTTAAGTACATCATTTCCATTTCAACTTATTGAAAATTGATATACTAATCTATAACTTTCAAAACAAACCATGCAGAAGCATAATTCTTATATTCCAGCCACTTTCCTTTCGCCATTTGTCCTACACAACAGATTGCTTGCTACTTACTAACTTTCCAGCAACATCTGCATTTTAAAATGTATCCATCTCTAATTGCTGTAATCTCTCTCTCTCTCTCCCTCTCTCTCTCCCTCCCTCCCTCCCTCCCTCCCTCTCTCTCTCTCTCTCTCTCCTGCTCACTTACTCCATTTGCCATTTCAAACACAACTACCTTGGTTTTTGACCTATTGATTTTTTGGATCTATATTCCCTTTGCATCATACAATAAAACATGCTGAGCAAATCATTCAGGCTTTCAGCCAGCAATATCACTGTCTGCATATAAAAATATACACATATTCACACATATCCAACACATACACATCTACTATCACCGCAATCATTTCTTACACAGTTGTCAATAAGTACACCAGTAAAGCAGATATCACAAAACCTTGTGCTCAGGCTCAGTGTTGAACCATTCACTAAGCATTCCATTTATTCTCACACATGATTTACTTCTATTTGGTATCATTCTTTCCATATTTAAAAACCACATACTCTCCATATTCATGTAAGATATCCCATAATTTAAACCTATCCACTATATCATACACTTCTTTTTAAATCCATGAATATACAATAACCTTTTTCAAATTCAAACATTTCACGATAACTTTTGGAAGAGCAAAAACTGTACAGATCCTGCCCAGCATAAAATTGAATTGCACTTTCTTAACTTTGTTCATTGTCCTCTCTTCTACATTTCCAATCAGAATGCTACCAAACAGATCCTGGGAACATATAATAAGCTGATTCTTTGAATTCTCTAGCTAACTTTCTCTTTGTATAGGGGAACAATAGCAGGCATTTTTCTACTCTTTACACACATTAAGTCACATTTTTCAGCACTTACTACATCTTAGTCATCAGGTTTTTCTAGATATTAATATTTATGACATTCATTTCAATTCCATCCTTTATAGTATCACTATAATTCTTTTCCCCTTCTATTCAATCATGTTCCAATTCCTGCAATTTTTTTGGTAAGGTTTCTTTTCTTTAGAAGTGGTTTGTCATTGCCTCTTTCCTAGAGTTGCGCGAAAGTGACTGGCCCAAGATCACCCAGCTACCTTTGTGCCTGAGGTGAGCACTAGATTTCCTGGTTTCTAATTTGATGCTTTAACCTTTACACCAACTGGCTCTCATATTTCCCATATAAATCTCCAAAATTCTCCAGCATTCCCTCATTTCATTTTCACCCCAAATATTTTAATCACTCTTAAAGTTACAACGGCACTTTAAAAAATTGATCAGTTTTCACATTTACGACTCTTGCAGCATCTCCGTGGTCACCTGATCAGCTGTCATGGTCATGTGATCACCATTTGTTAATCTTCCCAACTAGTTTATGACAAGCAAAGTCAATGGGGGAAGCCAGGTTCACTTAACAACTGCATGATTCACTTCACAACTACAGTGATCACTTAATGACTGAAGCAAAAGGTCATAAAATGGGGCAAAACTCCCTTAACAACTGCCTCACTTAGCAACAGAATTTTTGGGGTCAATTACTGAAAGCTAACTCAGAATGATTGGTACATACTTCAATTACACATTTTGTATTTTTTTTCATTTAAATACATATAAGTATGAATTATATCGCTCCCTTATTTTTTGTTGATATATTTTACATTCATGTTCTTCTCAAACACATTCACCTTTACTTCATAAAGTGTTAGTATTATTATAAGCAAATGAAATAAATGCATACTCTCTGCTAGGAAGAAGATCGTATACATAAGACCTGTCACATCCAATGAAAATTGTTCCTTCCTGTTGATACATGTGAAGATAAGTGCAGAGAACAATTGCAACCTTACTACTAGAGTCTTTGAAAATTCTGAAAGAGAACCCAAGACCGTGAGTATTCATGTGGTATTCAATCCATACGCCAAGTCAATGACACAAAAAGAGAAAGAAAAATACTGAAATCAATGACAGGCTATGGGAATTATGTTAACAGGAGAGCTTTAATTTCTGGCTTAATGGTCTGGGGTGTCTAGATTATGCTGGCACTTGATGAATTCCACTCATAAAAACCAATAAAAGCATGTTAGGACAAATCACGGTGACGTTAGTGTGTGTATGTGTGTGTGAACTGAATCTTGTTAGAGGTGCAAATAAAAAATGAAGGATTCATGTAAAGATTTGTATCTTGCAGAAAATAGGTATGGCAATGAAATGGGGCCTCCTAAATGACACAAGAAAAATCAAAAAGAAGGCTCACATCCATCAACTATTTAAGTATTAAAGCTCAGAGACTGGAAAACAAATATGCGTTTGAACCCTCAGTACTGAATGATAGTAAGATTTAATAAGTAGAACAGAAATATGATGGAATTATTCCCTTGACTGAAATATAGCAAATGAAGAAAATAAAAGCATTAAGAAAGGGAAGGAGTTATATACTAGAACTATTCAGTACCGCTAAAAAAAATCTGAAAATGAAGAAAAAAAAACAATAATAAACATAATACTGACGTTGATGTCTTCTATTGCTCTCCCAATCAAAAGCAATCTGAATTTTGTTTCAGGGATTTGTGAAGTCATAATAACAGAAGGCTTTCATTACTACAACATCAAATGGGAGACAGACTCTGAGAAACATGGTCTTTTAAGGAAATTCCTGAGCTGACTTTCTGATAACTCTCTCAGATAACAGATAACAGATAATCAGAGTTGGAAGGGACCTTATAGACCATCTAGTCCAGTGGTGGGATTCAAATTTTTTTACTACTGGTTCTGTGGGCATGGCTTGGTGGGTGTGGCAGGGGAAGGATACTGTAAAATCTCCAGTTGGAGGTGGTATTTGCTGGTTCTCTGAACTACTCAAAATTTCTGCTACCGGTTCTCCAGAACTGGTCAGAACCTGCTGAATACCACCTCTGATCTAGTCCAACCACCACCCAAGCGGGTGACCCTACACCATTTCTGACAAATGGCAGTCCAATCTCTTCCTGAAAGTCTCAAGTGATGGCGCTCCCACAACTTCCAAAGGCAAGCTGCTCCATTGGTTGATTGTTCTCACTGTCAGAAAGTTTCTCCTTATTTCCAGGTTAAATCTCTCCTTGTTCAGTTTCCATCCATTATTCCTTGTCTGGCCTACAGGTGCTTTAGAAAATAGCTTGACCCCTTCCTCTCTGTGGCAGCCCCTCAAATATTGGAAGACTGCTTTCATGTCTCCCCTGGTCCTTCTCTTCACTAGACTAGCCAAGCCTAGTTCCTGTAACCGTTCTTCATATGTTTTAGTCTCCAGTCCCCTAATCATCCTGGCTGCTTTTCTCTGTACTTTTTCTAGAGTCTCAACATCCTTTTTATAATGTGGTGACCAAAACTGGATGCAGTACTCTAGGTGTGGTCTTACTAAGGCTTTATAGAGTGGTATCAATACCTCACTTGATCTTGATTGTATCCCTCTGTTAATGCAACTTAGGATTGCATAGCTTTTTTGGCTGCTGCTGCACACTGCTGGCTCATATTTAGCTGGTTGTCCACTAAGACTCCAAGATCCCTCTCACAGTTACTGCTATTGAGCCTGGTTTCACCCAGTCTATATGCGTCCTTTTGGTTTTTCTTGCCTAAGTGTAGGACTTTACTTTTCTCTCAATTGAATTTCATTTTGTTAGATACAGCCCAGTGTTCTAGTCTGAGAGTCTACAGAAGGTAGAGAATAGGATAGAAGGCATTATCCTTGACTTGACTCAATTCTATCAGGTAGATACAGTTGAGCAATTCAAAGCAGTAGAAACATGGTGAAAATTAGTGCATAATCCTTAATTTTAAGGGGAATTAGACCTAAGTGAATCAAACACATGGCTAGAACTTCAAAGAAAGGAAGGAAGGACATTTTAATAAATTTGGAAAAATGATACATGCAAGTGACGCTGATGGGGGAAAGAGTTTGTTCAAGATAGTAAGAATTCCTAAACAAGGCAAAAAACTAGAATGAAAGTTTATCAAATGATGCAATCCCCAGAAAACAGAAAAATTCAAAATGATCTTCATAGCTTAAAAACAAGGTGTAAGAAATAGAATGGAATTGCTAGAGAAAAGCCCGTATTTCATCATCTATGAAAAAGAGTAAAATGCATGTATGCACTGTAGAATAGGGATACTTGGTTTGGTAACAGCACTTGTGAAAATGATTTTGGAATGGCAGTTAGAATATAAGGCAACAGCGTGAAGCAACTTCAAAAAAAATAGCATCACAGAATGCAATTTCTAAATCATAAGAAATAATAACAGCTGGAAATTTTAACATTTTAGAAATATTGAGAATTTGAGACATGCAGATTACACACTTCATTAACTGAAAATAAGGAAGAAATAGACATTATGTAAGTAAAAAAATGGAAAATGATGATATATGCTTTGCAATATTACCACTGAATACAAATAAGTATGGGTGATAGCTTTTTCTTCCTTGGGCTCTAGAGTAAATAAAGATTAACGGTTTGCTGGAAAAATAAAGAGATTAACAGAGGAAGGGGAGGAAAAATCTAGACAAGATCATGAAGAATATGACAGTTTCAATGACAACAAAGAACAAAACAGATTAAAAACTATATCCTCTGCAAGGACAATATACTTATTCTGACTGGTAAAGAAGATAGTCTCAAAGAAAATGGTGACAGCTGCAGGTTGAGTTGCGGATTTTAGAGAGCGAGGTACACAGAAACTATTTGTAAATTTGAGGTGATCAATAATAATTAAATCCCCACTTCTGTTTGTTGGCTAAAGAAATATAAGGCATTACAAAGGGTCAACTGACAGGCTTTGCTCAGACCAATATTGAAATTATAGGACTCCCAAGCAGACATTCATAGGCAAAGAAACTGGAAAGGATGTTGGTATGAAGGAAACAAGCTGCAAACTTTAAAATTCAAGCTTATATATTTTTAGTTATATCACCTATCCATCTCAGATCCAAAGTTAATACTTCGCTTCTCTGCCCATTCAATTCTGGGCAATAGATGTAGCTCAGACGTCTCCAAACTTGGCAACTTTACGACTTGTGGACTTCAGTTCCCAAAATTCCTGGAGTTGAAGTGCACAAGTCTTAAAGTTGCCAAGTTTGAGGATCGCTTATGTAGCTCATACCTGTGCACTGTTACTATAACAGACTAATGTGGTCTTGGGGCCTTGCTTCTAAATTCTGCCTAATATAAACTCACAACCATTTGATAAGAAAAGCCTAACTTTAAAAAAATAATTGCAGAGATTTTAAGATAAACTATTTTTAGCATTAATGATGGTGGGGAAGAAAGAGAGAATAGATATAGACAGTGCTCCAGAATACCCACACTGAATAAGCATAGCATTTAAGCATAAAGTATATACTATTCCGTAGCACTTTACAGCATTCTCTGGGCGGTTTACAATGTAAAAGCATTATTTGCATATCGCCCCTAACAATTTGAGTCCTCATTTTACCTACCTTGGAAGGATGAAAGGCTGAGTCAATCGTGAATCATGTTTTTTTTTTTAAATTACATTTATATGCCGCCCTTCTCCGAAGACTCAGGGCGGCTTACAATTTTTTGGAGCACAACCCAATGCGCTCAGCAATAGCCTTCATTCCATTGTATATGCCTGCTTATTACTAAGCGGCATTTTTACAAGGTCAGCTAATTGCCCCCAACAATCTTGGGTCCTCAATTTACCTACCCCGAGAGGATGGAAGGCTGAGTCAACCTTGAGCCTGGTGGGATTCGAGCCTACAGTAATTGTAGACAGCTGGATCTTAAGAGCAGGCATTTAATAGCCTGAGCCACCAAAGCTCTTTGTTCAGGATCAAACTCCAGGTTGTGAGCAGAGTTTGCCTGTAATACTGCACTTTAACCACTGTGCCACCGGGGCTCTTAATAAATCACTTATTTAATCAGTAAGCATATTTATTACTTTCTTTTTTCTAACTTAAACAATTTAAGCATTAGTCCTATCTCCCAAAATCAAAAATCATTACAAAATAAAATCCATTGTAGTATCTATGTGTTTTATCAGGTTCTAAAGAAGGTTTCTATAATGACTGTGCAGGCTTCAAAATGTATTTGGAAATGGTACTCTGGAACTCCTGAGGGCAAGTGCAACATTTCTTTTAAGTAATGTATCCTTTTTTAGTTTTCTGCATGAGCCTGAAAAAATTGTGACTTTTTAAAGAAGTCCTCCTGTCCTATTGATTCCAAAGCTTTCTTCCAAATCATTTTTGAAACATAAATAGACCTAGTCTCCAACAAAACACATAACTAATGCCTTCTCTTACTTATGCTTTAAAAAGCATTAAAAAGTTTGGACAGAAAGACCCTTCACTTGTCTTGTGTTTTACCAGAATAGAAGATATTTTCTTTTTGGCAGAAAAGAAACAGGGAGAATAAAGGGATCAGGATTTTCTACAGCAATTAACAAGATAATCAACTTGTTCTTTGTTTATCTCCAATAATTACATTTGTTTGATCTGCATACGGCTATGCGGCACAAAGTACTTCAATCCTCTTCAAGATTAGCCTAAATAAGTTGTAAACAGGTATAATC
Source organism: Naja naja (assembly GCA_009733165.1). NCBI lineage: Eukaryota > Metazoa > Chordata > Lepidosauria > Squamata > Elapidae > Naja > Naja naja. Next base: position 102,366,056 of record CM019149.1, on the reverse strand, counting down.
CAATTCCAGTTCCACAGAGATACCAGCAACTAAATCCTACTCCCACTTTGAGGAAAACAACACAAATCTGAATTTTAACACGCAAAGACTTTTAGATTTATTTTTCAGTCCGTAGATCTTATCTAGCAGTCAAAAGGGAACAAAAGCCTAATGACTGCTTTCATCAGAAAATAAAAGTCAGTTTTGAGAAATTAAAAGCAGGAAAGATTCTGCTTTCTACTTCTACAATTTTTTCCTGCCAAACTAATCTATTGCCATTCTACTGTAGGCATGTTTTTTACCGATGCTAACACCTATATGGAACTCTGTATTCTGCAGAAATAAACTTAGGTAGATTTAATGGAGAACTAGCAGGTAAGAATCAATTTAGGCATCCTAAATCATATATAATCTGATTGGCTAGTTTTTTAAATTAGTGAGATGTATCTTCTTCTTGTTGTTGTTGTTTGTGTTATTCCATCATATCACCAGGTCCAGAGCTTTGTATTTCGCCCGCCACTTTGTTTGGTCTGCAGTATCGGCAGGGCATATGCCTATGGCTCGCACGCTGTCATGCAGGCAATCCATTCATTGCTTTTTCGGTCATCCTTGGGGCTGCTGGCCACCTGGGCTGAATGCAAGTGCCTGCCTCAGTGCCCCACGATGGATTCCACATCAGCTCTGATGTGGAATCTACCACCACAGCCTCGCTTCTCTCATTTTGTCTGGAATTGTGAAGGCCTTTGAAATGTCTTTGTTCATAACAAGGTCCAGCCATATGACTCCAAAGACTATGTAATCATTCCAATCATTGTGTGCAGTGCCGGTTTGTACCTCTTCATCGTTGGTCATTAGGAAGGTGTATGAACCTACCAATTTTGCTTTCTCGATACATAAGAACCAGTTAAACATTTCTCATTATTCATGAACTCAGCAATTTTCCCCTCAAAATCAAACCAATCTTGAACACTACTCCCCTCTTCACCGGTTTGTACATTAGTTTTTCCTTACTAATGTGGGCTCCATTCTACAGCTCTTACTGTGAAGAAGTAAATATCAAGCACAAGGCTAAAATCAGATCAATAGCAGCCTGAATTGTTTCAGCTTTCTAGAATACTGGCATCCATTAAACCTAATGAGATTAAAGCAGACAAGAAGGGAAGCAGGATTATTTTAAGAACTGCTGAAAGAATGGTTCCTTCTCTCCCTGAACAGTTGTACTGCTCATTTTATTAAACAAAGGAGTCTTATTTTCTTTTTTTCAAGCCTCTGTTCTCACCTTCTTTTCCACTCTTTTGAATTGTAAACCTGGTAGTTAAAAACTTATTTATTTCTATAATACACTCCAGGAAAGCCTCCATTAAAGATAAAGGTAAATTGTGATGTAGATAAAAAGCATATATAGTAAGTTAAAGATAAATCTCTAACTTAATTTTCTCCACTACGGTATCCTCTAGAAATATTAGTCACATACACTAGAAATTTTACAATGATTGGAGAAATCTGATTTAGATGGCATTTGCTAACTACCTATCACTGAGAAGAACTTGGCTGGCTTTGGGGAGGTTCTCTATCTATACCAATATAAAACTGGTCACTTAGAGCTGCAAATGTTCATACACTTCACATTGTTAAATAGCTAAGCATGTGGACTAGTGCATCCATGCTTAATGAACCCAAAACAAGTAATTTGTATAATAACTTTAGGGTTGCAGAAGAAGATCAAGCGGATAAATATTTCTGTGCAATTTTCATATGAAAAACTATAACTAAATCATTACCAAGGCATTTCAGCCACTGATTTCATTCAAGTCACATTGTTCTTTTTCAAATGTCAGGTTGTTAATGTGGAGACCTTTACCTTCACAAGGCACAGAATTTAAAATATTATGCTAATATATATATAGCTGCTTTAGCTACTGTAGTATTATTACTGCTATTAGGAGTAGATTCATAATTAATACATTAGGATTTATATTAATCTATTATGTTAAATGAGAGAGAGAACGCAAAGTCATCTTAGGCTAATTAAACCATCAGCCCCATGTAGTTTTTAGTAACCCTTTAGATCACAGCATGTGGTTATCTAAGCACAAAAGAGAGGGTGAAGAACTCTCTCACTCTGTCTATTAGTACTGAAAGGACTAATTTTGCAATATGTTATTTGTTAAACATTTTAAAAATAAGCATAAATAATTGTTAAGAACATAAGGGAATAGAACATGTGTTTCAGAACTGGGACCTAATCTGGATGGCAAGATTAGAGTCCTGGACAGTACATTGAAGATGGGAGAGGAAAAATATGACATTTTCCTTCTATAATCTGGATTTTAAAAAATAAGTTTAACATGTTTCAACTTCTTTATCTTACTTATCCCCAGCTTGGAAAAGCCTTCACTAATATTTAAACAATTTGTTAGTATATTAGTGTGTGTGCACATACAAATGTATGCATGTGACAAAGGGGGAAAATAGCTGATGGCCTTTTTTTCTGAGAATTTAATTCAACAGCTGTATTGCATATATGTACAATAAATACATTCATTATCCCAACAAGGTTCTTCCTAGCCAACATTAATAATGTGACATTATAGTTACAAAGGATCACATGTGAACCGGATGTGCATATATACCCTGCATACTTGAATGGACAAAAGAGAGAACTGTAGAACAGCATATTGAACTGAATTTTATTATTACCCAACTCTGTTTATCACTACTACTAATCAAGATTTATAGTTGGGGAATATAGTTGGATTTGGGTTTCTTTTTTTAAAGTAAGAAAATCAGTCCTGGACCAAAAAGTTAGACATGGGAAATGTAATGTCATTATTTTTTAGTCAAGAACCATACTATGTAATATTGTAGAAGGCAACATTTCCTTATGTATTTGCGGTTGGTAAAATAAAGGCCAAGACTGAATCATGTGTAAACTCCACTTAATTTCTTACAGCACTGATGGAGATTTTGGTGAACTGCAGATTTCTGCATCCCTCACCACTGGCCATACTGACTATGTGCTACACTCAGCAACTTCTATAGGAATAAAGAATAAAAGAAAGAATGCGTAGAATACAAAGTTGATCTTTTGTGTTTAAAACTATGGAAGTTTGTTTTTGAAAAATATGGAAACTCGGGTTTTCAATTATTGCTAATAATTTTTGACATTATTAAAATTCTTGTAATGTTTTAAAAATCTCAATTTGAAGTGGAAAATATACATTGGGAAACACAACACCCTCCTGCCCAAAATGTAAATTTTAAATTTTATCTTACCTCTTGTGTTAATCTCCCAGAATCAGAATAAAATTGTCCGTTCCAGTTTGACTCCATCCATCCACAAGCCACTGATATGAAAACTTCCAGCAATAGGAGGAATAACCAGATGCTCCTTGATTTCATTGCTCTAATTCTAAAGGAAATAAGAAAGCATTTTCATGAAGAATTAATGCTTGGAGGTTTGTGTTAATATTGAATTGCCTATTGAATAAGCCATATTTGATTATGCTTATACATCATATCAAATGATTAAGCCAGAGATGAGCACTTCAGATTGCAATGGGGTGGAGAGAATCAAGCATTGTGGCCACAACTGGTTTAGCAATACTGCAGAGTGGGGCCACACTACAGAAGTAGGTAAGGCTTCCCTACCACCACCCTTTCTTGGCTTTATTGGGTATGATTATTTATGAAACAATATTAAATTTTTGGTGGGGACACGTACAACTTTTTTTAATCATGCAGGAAGATGGAAATTCGCATCATTTTTAATATAAATATGAATATAGACAACTCCAAGGATGGGAGGAGAGAGGTTCAGAGATTCCTTGCAATTAGGGTTGAAGATTGACCAATCTTGCCACAAACCATACTTTACACACTATGGTAGGTGAGTTCAGCACAGTTGAGCGATTAATAAAATGGATTTCAGTACAGAGATATTGAATTGCAGATGCAAGCTAAAGTCCAGTTCAAAAGTCATAATGTAGTAATCCTTAGACTTCTATACCTTTGTTTCTCCTCCTTTCTTCAGCAGACATGGCATATCTAGATGTGATTACAAACAGACTACATTTGCCCATCACATTTAATCATAGGAACCTTAGTTTGTTTCAGATACAGTTAACAAACAGAATTGACCCCAGGGTTTGAATATTATTTATATGAACTACCCATCAAGAAAAAACACCAAAATGTGAAGCAGGTACTTGATTTTAACTGAGTAGAAAATATGCATAATTTTTAAATCATAATTGCAATATTTTAGCCTCTTACCAGAGTAAATAAAAGTGAATGTATGTATGTATATGTGTGTGTATGTATATATATGTATATGTGTATGTGTGTGTGTATATGTACATATACATATACATATACATACATACATACATACATACATACATACATACATATATATATATGTTTTCGTAGATTTTCACGGGTAAAGGTATGTAGGTCTTGGTGTATTCGGGTCTTGTCCCGTGTAAGATTGAGAATACCTTGGCGACGTTTCGACGAGATCCCACTCGCCATCTTCAGGCTGGTGTCTTCGGCTGGCAGAAGCACAAAGCCGAAGACACCAGCCTGAAGATGGTGAGTGGGATCTCGTCGCCAAGGTATTCTCAATCTTACACGGGACAAGACCCGAATACACCAAGACCTACGTATGTATGTATGTATGTATGTGTATATATATATATATATATATATATATATATATATATCGTGTGTAAGTCTCCTTTTATCACTATTTTTCTTACAATCATTTCACTAAGAGCGAACATAATAATAATAATAATTTAATAATAATAATTTATTAGACTTGTATGCTGCCCTCTCTCCCTAAGGACTCAGGGCGGGTCACAATATAAAATACAATACAATAAATTACCTAAAAAACGATTAAACGATACAAGCCCAATATTAAATATTAAACATGAACACTGAACAAGCGGTATATATCATAATCACGTTACAGGCACATACATTTGGTGTTTTAAAAGATAATTAAATTATGCATATTTAGAATGCATAAAGCTTGAGGTAATTTGGATACTAATGCTTTTTTGAGACATGAAGTAAAGTACTCAACTGTCAGCATTTTGAACTGTGAGAATGTTCTACAACAAGACCGAAATTCAAATGCTTTATTAACAGGGTGAATCTTTCAAATAACATCTGTTGAAATAACCACACTGTCAGTAATACGTAAGATCAGAATGACATTTTCCATCATCACCTTTCCTCCAGAATCATCACTCTGTTTTTGAAAATCACCTGATAGTTATATATTCATTTTTCACTGTAATTTCTTACCACCTTGGAAATATTATGGAAACCTATGATATCAATATTGAAGAATGAAGAAATAATGATCTCTAGAATCCAATCCATAAAAAACAATCAGAAATTTAGTCTCAGAACAGTAGGCAGGTTCCAGTTCCTTGGTTTCCAATAGGACTGTGTATTGTACTAGGAAGAAATTTACAGAATTGGGATAGGCATTTTTCTAAGAAGTAACTACATTTTTGGTTGGAGTGATGTTTTAGGGGTCATTGAACTGCTAGTCTAATGAACAGAGATTCGTTCTGTTTCAAAGGTCATTTTTAATACTTAATCATTTGTGTCGGAAGGACTATTGTTTCATTATAGTCACTCAAAAACATAAAAAGTCTTGATTTATTTTCTTATTTTTACTGAGCGTATACTCAGCTAATGTCTTTTGCTTACCAGCCTGAAAGATCTGAGTTATTCTGCTCACCTGGCTATTAATGCTGGAGAGCACAATTGGAAGAGGAATTTTAAAAACCCATTCCCAAACTCAAATAAACACAAACATCTAACTTTTTAAAACTCTTCCGAGTTACAGATGCGTACATGCCTCCATTGTAATTAAAATGACTGTACGGTTAGTCCTCAACTTACAACAGTTCTTTTAGTGACCATTTGAAGTCACAACAGCACTGACTTATGACCATTTTTCACACTTACAACCTCCATTTTTCACACTTACAACTATTTCAACCTCCTCATGTTCACATTGATCAAAATTCAGACACTTGGCAACTGACTCTTATTTATGACAGTTGCCATGTCCCAAGGTCATTTGATCACTTTTTGGGACCTTCCAACAAGCAAAGCCAATTGGGAAGCCAGATTCACTTAACAACCGTGTTACTAATTTTACAAATTCAGTGATTCACTTAACATGAAAGGTCATAAAATGAAGCAAAACTCACTGAACAAACTGTCTTGCTTACCCACAGAAATTTTCAGCTCAGTTGTGGTCATAAGACAAGGACTATTCTTATATTAAAGATCATAACAACATATAAGCATCATGTATGAAGCAGTAATAGACTAAACTGCAAATAGGATTAATGACACTGCCAAACAGATCAATTTATATGCACAAATATTTATACTAATTTATAGAATGGTCAGGAACCTTTCTGAAAATGCATTAGTACATAAGAGAAGATTGCTATTAGTATATTTCACTATTCTTCTGCTAGGTAACTGAACTTTTCTCCCTTCCCATTTCTACTTTTACTATAAACCTTTTAGACAAAAATTCAGAAAGTGATCTGTTATTTTTCTCTTTTAATTTGTTACTTCTGATCAGTTACCTTTTTTCTCTGTACAGTTTCTAATACACATTTAGCTCTGCAAATGCTAAACACTTATTGCAGCAGCAGCCATGTTCTCTATACAGATAATCCTCAAGTTACAAATGTAATAGAGCCTGCCAATTACATTCTTAACCTGAGGATTCATTAATTGGATCATATTCACTTGATGTGACTTTCCCCTGCATTCCCCCAACACATTTGTTAATCAAATGCACAGGTTGTTAAGTGCACTTGAATTATCTCAGGTGGGGAAGACCAGGAGGGCCAAGTGCTGGAACAGGACACCTGCTTCAGACTACTCAAGGCCTCTCCTAACCCACTGAGGTTCCTCATGCTCCCCTGGTGTCCCCACAAGTACTTCCCCCATTTATCCTGCTCTACTGGGTCTCCACAGACCTTTGTAAAAGTTTTTGTTGCAGAGAATGGAGGCCTGAAGTAGCACGAGATTGTGCTACTTCAGGCCTCTTTGCAAAACGTTCAGTTCAGTTCTCTTCAGTTCTCTTTGCAAAACGTTTTGGAGCAGAGGATGAAGAGCTGAAGAAGTGCAATCTCGCACCTCTGCAGGCCTCCATTTTCCCCAGCAAAGTCTTTTGATGCAGACACTGGCAGCCTTTGGGGATGCAATGTTGCGCTTCTTCAGATTCAACATGGTTCCACAATGCTTCAAAAGCAGATCAGGTGTCCTACATAGGCAGCCTTGCTGAGTCAGCCAGGCTGAGCAGGGCACGTTCATCCCACTCTGCCTCTGGTCTTACTGCTTCGCTATTGGTGCTTCAGGAACAGGCAAAGAAACTGTGATAGAGCAGCTGGAAATGAAACAGCCTTCCCGAGCTCCATTTTCACTGGCAGAGTGCTGCAGGAGGCTGTTGCAGCTGAAAAATGGAGCTCAGGAGCCCGTTTTCTATGGCAGAGGCACCGTTGGTTGATCCTGTTTCTAGCACAGCCCTGTGGGCCAGATCTAAGCACACCACAGGCTGGATTCAGCCTGTGGGCCTTTAGTTTGACACCCCTATTTTAGTATATTGCCCTAATATTTAATTCTGTACTAACAATATATTTCTATTGTCTTTACTTATAATTTTAATCCCTTTCAGAAAAAAAAATATTTTCAAAATTTGGCAAGGCTCCCTGAGAAACTTGTTTAGAAAATCAGCTTACAAACATTTAATACTTTAACCAAATTCTAATCAACATTCATAAGTACACCTACAACATAGGCAATCTGTAAATTTAGACACTTTTACAATTTTGTGGATTACAGAGAAACAACTGGCCCTAGCTGAATTGCATTAATATTTATACATGGCTCCATGCAGGGGTGGGATTCTATAGGTTCACACCTATTCACAAGAACCGGTTGTTAACATTCTAAGCAATTCGGAGAACCGGTTGTTAGAAGAAATTACTGGCCTAATCCTGTAAGGAAGGCAGGAAGCAAACATTCTGGTGTTGCTTACAGAAACTGCCTCTCCGTTAACCCTTATTACATTCTTGGCAGAACTAGACTTCCTGTCTCTCGAACTTCTCTGGAGTTTTTTTCCCTCCTTTGCTGGTACTTTGCTTGTGTGGAATGACCATTCAAAGTTACAATGGCACTGAAAAAAGTGACTTATGACCTTTTTTCACACTTACGACTGTTGCAGCATCCCCACAGTCATGAGAGGCCAGGCAAGGAGATGCATGCCTCGATGTGAGTGATGTTGAGTTGGCCACACCCAGCCAGTCACATTACCACCAAGCCACGCCCACCAGCTAAGCCACACCCACAGAATTGTTGTTAAAAAAATTGAATCCCACCCCTGGCTCCATGTATAACTTGTACATATAATTTATACATGTGCTTACATTCAACATCGGATGTAAAAGAGAAACACTGGATCTATAGAAGCAGCTATATTTCTAAACTATCCAAGAATATGAAGAGAATGTGCAACATTTTTTAAACAAATAAAAATATTAACTAAGAACTAATTGAGTCTTTAGGATTCAAGAGATAATGGAATTAATTCTTATTTCTCTGGATACTGCCCCAGAGCTTTCATCCAACATATTTAATCTTTCTGTCAAGAAATATATGAGAGCCATTTTTTCATCATCATGTTGTTTCTTCTGCCTAAAATTAAGATTCACTGTCAAGCATTTCCAAAGTTGAGGTCAAACTAGAGCACAGTGGAATTTAATGTATTTTGGATTAAAATTACCATCAAATGCAACCCAACAGGTCTATATTAATGAACAATTTATTTTGTATTAGATTCTGTTTAAAAGCTGCAGATTTATATAAAAGAAGAATGGAACCATGGCAAAAACCAAACTAAATGCCATCTAGGATAATTATCATCACCATTTCAGAACACTGATACTGTAACCCTAAATAATTGCAACTAAAAATACAGATATTAGCTTGCTTCATGCATTGTTCCGTTAATATTTCAAAAAGAGATATGTCCCTGTTTTGACCTATGAAATTGACCATAACTGGAGTTGGGGAATAAAGAGTTTCATTTAAAAAAGGCAGAGATTGTTTTACATATATCACTAATCACACCAGTATATACAAATATAAACTAAATTCTAGGTAATGATCACCCTAGATAACATGAGAAGGGTGATTTATGCAATACCATATTTCAAATCATCTACTGCTATGTTAGACTGCAGATATATTTTAAATATAATACGTGCAGATTTCTAAACTGAAATGTACAGATTAATGGAGAAATAGGACAAAACAACAACAGTAAATACATAACTGCAACTGAAAACAAAATCGTCCAGAACACATTTTGTGTTCATTGTTCAAGCATGCATTGATAACTTAAATACCATTTTTTCCTGGTTTTTTGTTTAGAAACATCATTGATGTTTACAAGCTATTTATCTCTATTCCTACAAAACCAGCTTGCCCTGACAGATAGTGGTACCACTGCCCTATGCCAGGTCCATAGATCCTTAGGGTCTCCACAGAGATACAATATTCATACTAAGTAGTTGGGTTGCCTGGTCTTTGGGAGATCAATACTGAGATTGTCATAGATTCTGCCCTGATTCTATGAAGATTTCCTCAGCACAACAGTTCAAAAATGGGGATTGCCTTTTAGTGTTTGTAGACATGTTAAGTTTGGAACATGAGGGGTTGGGTTGAGGTGGGGGGGGCATGATTGGAATTTTCCTGGAAGTTGCTGATTAATTGATTGCTGTGAATGGTGGTGTTACTACTTTGATTGAATAGCTTCATCTGCTTGCTGTGTGTGGCCTGAATCAGGTATCTGGCTAGGTTGTAGACTGTATCCAGTTCTATTGATTGGTTGATAACTCATTTATTTGAGTGCCAGGCTTCCAGGAATTCTTTGACTTTTCTGCTGTTTGTGTGATCTTCTGTTTTGTTTTTTTTTGGTGTTTTTATAGTAAATTGTGTGACCTGCATGGCATGGATGGATCTTAAGACTTTATTATTTTAGTTCTTTATTGCAGTTATGTACTACTTAATTTTTTAAAATATAGCTAGCTCCCTGTTTTTCCTAGGTACTTAGCCAACTGCAATCCCAGTTGTTAATTATAGAAATAGTGTAAGCTCTGTCTTGGTGAGGCATGCAGTCTTTTGGTTTGTACAGAATTCTTGGGCTACATCTAATTGAAAAAAATCCGTAAGATACATATGTAATAGATACATACATTACATAAATATGTAATATACAGTAGTTATCTCTCCCACTGCCGATTTGTAAGTAATCTACATTCCATTACCATTTTAAAATAAATATTATATGTTTATATCCTGCCTTTCATTCAAGAGCAAACCATATAAACTGCTTCCTCCTCCTATTTTTCTCACAATATTTGAAGTAGGTCAGGATGAGGTGGGAGAAAGTGACTAGTCCGTAGTCTTCCAATGATTTTTTTGGGGGGGAGGGGGGTTTCTCAAATTTTATTCCACTCCATTAACCATTAGAGTACCTCTACTACTTGTATTAAATTATCCACACTTAGCTCATTATTCCATTCTAAACACCAAGCCAGTATAATGTAGTAGTTAAGGTCCTGGGCTAATTCAATGGAAACTCAGGTTAAACTCTGCCCTTAACCACCAAAATTCACCAGATTTCTTTCCACCCTGTTTATTAGATAGGGTTGTTAGATTAAAAGTGGGAGGAGAATATGTACTTTGTACTTCTGGAGGAAATGGGAATAATACATGATTTCATTTCAGCTGTAATTTTGTATTATGCATGTATTACAAGGCATGCCCAGGACCCATGTTTCTTCTCTCCTATGCCTAATATACAATTGCATGATCCACTTTTTGTAAAATGCTTCTAAGAGGCATATTTTAACAGTCTGATACAGAAGTGAACTTAGTCTTGATTTTTTTTTCATAATTTTAGTGTTTTAGTGTTTTAGTGTTAACATTCAAAGTCCTACAAGACATGGGTCCAGGATATTTACGAGAGCATCTCCTACCGATATCGAATGCCAACCGCCCTGTACAAGCACACAGGCAGGGGCTTCTCGGGGTGCTGTCGGCAAGCCAATGCCGGTTGGCGGTGCCCCGGGGTCAAGCCTACTCTGTGGCTGTTCCTGCCCTGTGGAACCAACTACCCCCGCGGCTCCGTCCGGCCCCCGACCTCCGCACCTTCCGTCACAATCTGAAAACTTGGTTATTCGAACAGGCCGGGCTGTGCTGATCTCCTTGGGGGATTTTCTAATTTTAAATTTTCAATATTTTAATTTTAATTGACATTTTAACTATACTGGGCTTATGTTCATTTAATTTTCTTTTAATTAATTTATTGTTGTTTGATTTTAGTTGTGAGCCGCCCCGAGTCTTCGGAGATGGGGCGGCATACAAGTCCAAGTAATAAATAAATAAATAAATAAATAAATAAATAAATAAATAAATAAATAATACAGGAAAACAAGCCCTCAACTATTATTCAAAACAGGATTTTGTAAGAAAGATTTAAGGCATTTATTTTTTTAAAAATGTTTTTGATGGTGTTCTACTATGGAAATAGTATGAGAATCAGTTTCATTTTATTCTATAGGAAAAGTACAAAAAATATGAATAGATGCACAGTGTTAATAAGAGTCAGCTTTTAAGATCATAAGACTATAAGCAGTGCCTTGCTAGATCAGACAGATGACCATCTACTCTACCCATCTCTTCTCATGGTGGCCAACCAACTGCACAAGGAAGCCTATTAGTCTCCCAGCAAATGGCTTTCAGAGTAGTCAAACTGCCAGGCACAATTCTGTATACTTCAATCATGTCCCTCCTCATTCTTCTCTTTTCTAAACTAAAAAGACCCGAATATTGCAACTTTTCCTCATGGGATTTTAATAATTTTATTAAAAATTAAGATTGCCACAATACAAAATATTACAAAAGGAACTAATAAAAAGTACAGAATGGGAAAAATAGAAACAAAAACAAAAGAATAAAAGAATAAAAGAATAAAGTAAAGGGGGAAAAAAAGCAGTTAAGAAGCAATTTCCCAAAGCGATTAGAAAAGGAAGTATGTGAAGTCAGTGTCCTTTAGAAAATGCTGGCCATGATTTGAGCAAAAAGATGGCTATTCTCTCAGCTCCCAGAGCATTTAACCCACCAGAAACTGCTGTCTTGCGGTCTCCTCATGAGCAGCAACTCTCTGCAGTACTTTCTTTCAAGTCCCCTCCTTGTAAAGAGAGGAATTACAGTCTGTGTTCTCTTCATTCTACTACAATCATCAGCTTTGATTATCGCAGAACCATCTTCAGATTGTCATTTCTGCCCAGAAGTCCAGGAGACTGCTCCAGCCCCTTGATAATCTTAACTGCCCTTCCAGAATCTTATCTAGCTCCACTGTATCCCTTTAAAAAAAAAGTTCAGGACTCTACACCAGATTCCAGATACAGTTTTTACTATTGATTTATATAAGGCAGTTATGATATTGTATCTTTATTTTTAATACTGTTTCTTACTATTTTTTTTCTTTTCTTTTTTTTTTTTAAATTACATTTATATGCCGCCCTTGTCGGAGACTCAGGGCGGCTTACAATTTTTGGGATACAACCCAGTGTGCTCAGCAATAGCCTTCATTCCATTGTATATGCCTGCTTATTACTAAGCGGCATTTTTACAAAGTCAGCTAATTGCCCCCAACAATCTTGGGTCCTCAATTTACCTACCCCACGAGGATGGAAGGCTGAGTCAACCTTGAGCCTGGTGGGATTCGAGTCTACAACAGTTGTAGGCAGCTGGAACTTAAGTGCAGGCAATTAACAGCCTGAGCCACCAAGGCCCTATTTATAATATATACTGCCCTTTTTTTTAGCAGATGCATACTTTTGCAAATCAGAATATTTGTTCTCACTCTATTATTTTGAAATAGTGATTTTACAGAATCAATGTAAGTAGAACTTAATTATTTGAAATATAGTAAGTGAAAAATACAATTTGTTAAAAAAATAAAGTAGTTTCCGCCCAGAGTCACATTGTGTAAGATTGACAGACATATAAACGTGATTAATAAATAAACAGGAAAGGATATGACCCACAGTAGGTTAAAAATATCCACCATGCATTCCAGTGAATGGAATAGGCATTAAGAGAGAGCATCTGAGTTAAAAAAGTAGAGGACAGATTTTTTTTAAAAAAAGCTGTTGTTGGTATGTTACCCAATGAAATAAAATATATATCTCCTGCTTTCCTAAAGCAAATTGTGGTTCTTTCATATAGGCATGAAATAGTACTGATGAGGGACTTTAATTGCCTTGACATCTGTTGGAGACACGCTGCCAAGGATGATTTTTCCAATAAATTATTGCCCTGACTTGCTGACAATTTTCTTCTTCATGGGTGGAGAAAGATCAGCTATCCCTGACTCTAACCTGAAACTAATCCATAGGCAAAATTTCTTATGGGGAAGTGGGAATAGCAGAAAAAACTGGGCTGAGGGGTGGGAGGAAGAAAAAAAGATGTAACATTGGAGTTCTTTCAAGATTTTAATATAAAAGCAATGTAGCCAACACAATATAATCAAACACATACCTTGGACTTCAAAGAAAGAGAATTTTAGCAAATTCAGAAAAAAGAGTTCATGGAAGGAGAAGAGAGAGTTCAAAGTGAAAGAAAGTTTCTTTAAAAAACCCAAAAGGCACAATTGCCAACAGTGAAAAAATAAAAAGTTGTTAATGGGACTGCAAAAATCTTTTACAAAGACAAAAAGAGAGAGAGAGAGAGATACTGTCCGGAGATAGAAAGAGGGACAGTGACCCACAGGAAGTACAGATAAGCATCCCAGAATTGTAGGATAGTTCAGCAAAAAGAACAAAAAGGGCTGCTTTAAATAAAAAGATGGCCATCAATATATCAGCTGCTTAATGATGACAAATGCTAACAGGTAATAAAGCAAATATAAAAGTATATTCAGTTCTTATTCTGGTAGAGATATAGAATAAGAATACCTAACCCAGTAATAATATTTATGAAAAAAGATTTCAGAATAGTAGCTAATGACAAAACAAGTATGAGTCACCAGTGTGATGCAGAAAGAAAAGAAAAGGCATTAATGGTTCTACATTAATTTATATGGGCAAGACCTTATCTTAATATCATATGCAGTTATGGGGCCATACTTCAAAAAGTTACATTATTTGATATAGTCTTAAAAAGGATGAAGGGGTTGATTGGAATAAGAAACTAAACCCTTTGACAAGAAAACAAGGAATTGAGATTTTACAGGTGGTTCTCAACTTACGAACCCAACTGAACCCAATTGAACCCTAAGTGAGAAATTTGTTTAGTGAGTTTTGCCCCATTTTATGACTTTTCTTGCCACATTTATTAAGTGAATCCCTTCAGTAGTTAAATTAGTAACGTGGCGGTTAAATAAATCCAGTTTCCCCATTGACTTTGCTGGTCAGAAGATCACAAAATGGGATCGCATGATTCCAGGACACTGCAACCATCATAAATGTGAGCCAGGTGTCAAGCAGCCAAATGTAAAATGTGTGACCATGGGGATGCTGAAATGATCATAAGTGTGAAAAATGGTCATTAGTCACCTTTTTCAGTGCCGCTGTAACTTTAAATGGTCACTAAGTGAAGTGTTGTAGGTCGAGGACTTGTGCGTATTGTGTGTTTTGTGTGTGTGTATACAAAATAGAGTTTTCTTTTCTTTTTTGAATATTTTTTTATTTCTACTATATAAAGAAAGAGCAACACTTTTAATGTCTATATAAACAATGTTTTCAAAGACCTGAAAAGACATTACATAGCAGAAGATGAAGATATGCTTTTGACTTATCCCAAATGCCAGATAGAGATTAATGGATTTAACTTTACAGGTAGGCAAATTCCAGTTAAATATTGGATTGGCAGCTGTCATGGAATAGAAGCAAAAGAAGAGACAGAATGATGAAAGCAAGCCATTATCATGCCACTGTAATGCAAGTCCACACCCCCTTTCTATCTGCACCATACCTATGTGCCAAAGAGTCAGAGCTTGTGGTGCGACACTGCTAAGATTCTGTAGATACTTCTATCTTAGAAGAAACTTATTATCAGTAAAAGCAGTTGTATAAAACAGTGGTTCTTAACCTGGGCGATATCGCCCCCCCCAAGGGGCGATTTTGTTTTTCAGGGGGGCGATGGAACGAAAAGGGGCGATGTGGGGGTGAAGGAATGGAAGGGGGGCAATATGGGGGCGATGGAGTGAGATATATTGGGGGAGAGAGAGAGAAAGAGAGACAGAGAGACACAGAGAGAGAGATCTATATTGGTAGGTAGGTAGGTAGGCAGGCAGGCAGGCAAACAGACAGACCTTTTGGATGGATGGACGGATGGACGGATGGACAGACAGAAAGAATGTAAGAGTGGCAGCACTTTGGGAAAGCGGTGGTGGCGGCTTTTCCCAACATGCTGCTGCATTCGAGGTGCCGGTTCAGACGCAGTACAACAGTCAATAGGGTGACCCTGCAGGGCTAGCACCGCGAACGTCCCCCTGCCACCTCTTAGCGTCCCCAATGGGGCTGGCAGAGGGGTGCTAAGAGGCGACGGGGGCGTTCAAGGTGCCGGCCGGTCCTGCAGGTTCACCCATTGCCTAGCACTGCTCTGGAGCCTGCGCCTCCAATGCAGAAGCAGTGGCACGTTACATGCCGCCATGGCTGCATTCGACATCCCGCCCCTCTGCTGCCTCTTAGCGCCCCTCTGCTGGTCCCCTTGGGGACACTAAGAGGCGGCAGGGGGGCATTCAAAGCACCGGCCCTGCAGGCTCACCCATTGACTGTAGCACCTCTCTGGAGCCGGTGCCAAAATGGGTGAAACTGCAGGGCCGGCCGGCGCCTCGAATGCCTCCCTGCTGCCTCTTAGCACCCCTCTGCTGGCCCCCTTGGCCTTGGGGATGCTAAGAGGTGGCAGGGGGGCAGCGTGTCGAATGCGGCCGCAGTGGCACATAACATGCCACCGCTTCCACACTGGAGGCGCCGGCTCTGGAGTGTTAGTACAGTCAGTGGGTGAACCTGCAGGGCTGGCACCTCGAACGCCCGCCTGCTGCCTCTTAGCGCCCTTCTGCTGGCCCCCTTGGGGATGCTATGAGGCAGCAGGGGGCAGTTATGTTGGGGGAAGGGGGTGATGACAACTTCCTCAATGGCTTAAGGGGGCGATTCTTTCAAAAGGGTTAAGAAACACTGGTATAAAAGAAACAATTTTCAAGCATGATGACACACATTCCTTCACTGGATGCATTTAAATGCAAGGCACGTTATAATGTAGATCCTTACATAGAACTTGATGCCTCAAATATCCCTTCCATGATCTACCATTCTAGTAAATAGTTTCTTTATATTTTTCATAAAAAACAAGTCAGCCTCTGGCACATTTTCTAAAAGCCATTTTGCTGCAGCAGCTGTATTGCTGGGTAATTTCAAAAATAATTTTATTGCCTGTTGGTTTTATAAAATAGCATTAGTTCCGCACTTAATTATCTATATAATCTCAGATTAATCTCTTAAATTTTGATAAATAAGATGCCTCAACTGAACCTAGTCTAAATGTGTTATATTTGAGTACAGAAAAAAAAATTAAGTTTATCCCCTCTCTGTCCTGAATTATAGCTAAGAATTAAGTGGAAAAATAAACAGTAAAAAATCAAATGAAAAAAAACCCCATATATGTTATTAAAGGTAAAGGTTCCCCTTGCACATATGTACTAGTTGTTCCTGACTCTAGGGGACAGTGCTCATCTCCGTTACAAAGCCAAAGAGCCAGCGCTGTCCGAAGCCATCTCCGTGGTCATGTGGCTGTCAGGACTAAATGCCAAAGGTGCACAGAATGCTATTACCTTCCTACCAAAGTGGTCCCTATTTTTCTACTTGTATTTTTACATGCTTTCGAATTGCTAGGTTGGCAGAACTCGGACAAGTAATGGGAGCTCACTCCATTACACGGTGCTAGGGATTCAAACCGCTGAACTGCCGAACTTACTGATCAACAAGCGCAGCATCTTAGCCACTGAGTCACCACATTATTAAAGAAATATAAATTCACATTTAAATACAAAATTATAAACTTCATTCCATCTGAACTGTAACAGTGAAGTTATTTGAACTGCATTAAATTGTTGAAAAATAATCAGTGGTAGCATGAAAAGGAAAAAAAAAAGACGGAGAGAAAACTTAAAAGGAATTGAGTGAGTTATACTACAGCCAAACTAGACTATAGAGATTAGGAAGGCATATTTAATGCTGGCACAAAGTACAGTAGATCAGGTAGTGTAATCTTAAATAACTTCTAGCAAACTAAATGGAACAGAAGAAAAAAATCCATTTTTCTCTCTTATGACAAATTTTGATTCAGTTGTCCTGTAACAGTCCAATTCATGTTTTCTATTTTACCTATTTAAGAGCAGACTGTTGGTTTCTTGAAACCATGAAAAAAAAATACTTCAGGGATATGCTAGGAGAACAGAAATACAATAAGCTTTCCCTTCTACAGTATAAGTGTGTTTTCCATTTCAGCTATTATTGTGCTTACAAATGGTGAGTAGAACCAGATAACTAGAAGATCACAAATCATGGCTTTGCTTGCCATGGGGAAAGCTTTCGAAGAAATAAAAAAACATTTATTTATGCATTCAATGGGAGTTGTATGTTCATGTTTGATACTCTGTCTTGCCTTCTTTATATAAGAACATTAACAGAAGGCACATTGATTTCATTGTAATTAATTTAGCACATCCCCAAAAATTTCAGTCCAATCGTTTCTCTATTTATCTTGGGCTACCTAACACAGGTACAATCCCTATACTATGCTTCATTTGGTTATTACTGTCAAATAGCAAACCTAAATCTACATGACAGCATGCATGTTGGACCAAAGGGTAAAACATATTTCTGTGCCAGAACACTATAGTTTCTCATAATTTCTTCCTTATAATTTTGCATAATTAAAGTGACCTTGAAGCAATAAAAGCTCCTAATTTTTGCATTTTAACTTTTGCTTTTATTTTCACTGCCCAAATTTGGGGGTCCATAGAATCTGCTATTAAAACTGTATTACAGAAAAGTTTTGGAATGACTTACTTTAAAAAGTCAAGCTAATCTTGCTTTTAAGGAAAATTGCAGCTTTCATTTAATAAAACTTGCTTTAACACCACGGTATGGAAAAGACAACGCAAACGAAAATATTAGCACAAAAATCCATGATTTGCCTTCCCAGAATTATGAAGAAAAAGTTATAAGCTATACACAATTAATAATGAAAAAATGCTTTCCAAGAACAGAAAATAGAATAGAGATTAGAAAATGAGGTAGTTGAGAGATGTGAATTTCACCATACTGATGCACTCATTTCTGATATATTAGGACTGAGCATCAGATCTGCAGCATATTACAAAGAAGTAATGTTTAATCACTTCTAGAAGATACTACATCTGTCTAAAAATAATAATTACATAAAATGATCTCCTATTTGAATCATTTTCTCTGGATGCCCTTTGAATTTAGGAAATGTAATTTATAGGAAGTGTTTTCACGTGCGCCATCTGTGAAACAATCTCTTCTGGGAACTTTATTTAGAATATATGTATTATATTTAAAAATTACAGTAATTATTAATATAGTAATGCAGCCAATTTTTTCTTTTTAAGTTTCATCAGGCTTTTTAGACTATTAATTGACTCAATGTTATTCTCATATGATCTTATCTCATCTGCTCTAATTATAAATGTTCATCTTTGTAATAGTTCTATTAATTATTTACAAAATATGGTGAAAGGGATTTTAGAAGACTTTTTTGCAGATGCAGTTTTAAGCAAAATTGATATTTCAAGGCCATAAACTTCAATCAGCTGCTGTCACGCACGAATGATAGTTATCATCATGATTCATTAAATACATGGCAGTCAAACACAATATGACTATCTTTTCAAGGTATCCATTAAAAAAACAAGGCACAGTATTTCTCTAAAAGGAAGTCCTACTATCTTTCTTCACTGATTTCCCTATGAATACCTGTAAGATTTTAAACAGTATATTCATTACCAAGCATGTCTAAAATTATCAGTGCAAAATAGAAAATATATGCTAATGGAAGGCAAGACAAACACTGAAAGATGTCTATCCTTGCTATTCAACTTGAGATTTTATTTGTATGTATGTATGTATGTATGTATGTATGTATGTATGTACACACATATATACATATATATAAAAATATAAAGCAACATTTTCTCCAGAATATTAAATTCAGCACAGGCGACACCTAGGGGCAAAATAAAGAGAAAATCAGAGCAGCAATTCCAAGGATTTCAGAACTACAACTGATGGACAGCTCATCTTTGCTATAAAAGTTCCAAGTAACCTAATAGGACTAGAAACTAGGAAAGTTTACCATGTCTTACATGTCATGTCTTACATGACAACACATCAGAGAGATTTCATAATGACTTGTTATATAATGTCTACCAACATTTTAAAAAGGAAAAAAGTATATTTCAATATGTTTTTACTTAGAAATAAGTTTCTTCTGAACCCTATGGTATTTAGTCTCTGATACTATAAGTCACACAGACTGCATCATTTCAAGCTTGGCTCTTACATAATTTTTTTAATAATAAAAGGGAGAATTTTAAAGGGAAGTGAGAATTTGAAATATTTTAGAACTTCTCTATACTGCATCAAGTCTTTTGTACTCTGTATAACCTGCAATATTATATAATCACACATTAAAGTCTCTAGATGGTTACTATAGCTATATTATATATATATGCCAAACAGAAACCACAAACTTGGGTTTCTGTGATGACCATTGGGAAAAATAGTGCAATGTTTTGGATGAATATGATGTGACAGAAAATAATCCAGCTAGGTGACAAAAAAGAAGGAAAAAAGGATTGAGTAATTTGAAGATGCAAGAATAAATTAGACGGGTGAGTCTTTTTCAGAAAAACATTTTGTTTCAAATAGGTAGTTTAGATATAAATCTCTTTAAACAAGCACCTAGCAAAGGAATGAATCCAAAATTCATAACTGATGTGCTTATGATGAAAGACTGGGATAATTAGTGTGGAGTACAAAAGAGATGAATAATTGTAGCTGTAGGACAAATCATTTTTGGGTAGCATCAAGGTTGGCTTCAGGGAAAATGGACATACAAGCAAAAGAAATAAAAATAAAAATAAAACTGAAGGAATGGAATATAAGAAAAATGGAGATTTATTTCCAAAAATGAATGAAAATATGATATGAATTTGATGAATAAGCAGTTGAAGAAAAAAAAGTGGGATATGAAAAGTATGATAAATATAATGAGACTTTTGTATGCCTAGATATGGAAAGACTTACAGCTTCCTACAAAGGAAAAATGGATGGTGAAGTTAATTGCACTCGCTGAGTTGGTGAAATTAACTACTTTGATTAAAGGACTTTGACTAGCTTTGTTTTTACACAGAAACCATTTTGGGACTTCGTGCTAGAAACTGAAAGAAGTGCTTTATTAATTTTTGGATTTGATTATTATAATGGCTTACGATTACAGAAATACAATGTAATATTGAATTTGGACCAAAAAGTTAATGCATTTTATATTTGTAACTGTACTGAAGAAAGTTGGAAGTTACTCTGTTTTTTTCTTTATACCTTTGCACTTTCTCCTTCCCCACTTTTCCTTTTTCCTTTTCTTTGTTTTTTTTAATTTTTGAAGAAATGTAATGAAGTATATTTTAGAAAAGGAAATATATGGAAACCACTAAGAATTTGCAATGCCATGCACTAATTGGAGTTATAATGGATGGATGATGGATGGATGATTGGAGTTATAATGAATGATTGAGATTTTAAGAACAGAAAAATGCAGATAATATTTTGGGGAATAAGTACTTGTTTTGGACTGAATAAAAAGAACTAAACAAGAAGCCTTCAGAAGAATAAATGGAATCAAAAACTGAATGAAATAATCCAAAATGAAGCCAACACAACAGGACAGAGTATTTTACAGATTTATATAGACATTATAGCAACATGTCAACAAGTGGAATTAAAACAAATGCTATAAATATAAGCATTCAAGGGAAAAGAAGGGAACTAAAAGATACTTGGAAAAAAAATTAAGTAAGGCTACAGGTGTAGATGGTGTAACTGGAGAACTGTTAAAAGATGGACCTGACTGGCTTATGGAAAAATAAGGATATGAAGATCACATCTGTGCCTGATTGGAAGAATGTATCCCTTTACATATATGTTGCAGATGGCAGAAACTTCAAGGGTAATTGTTCATCAAGTGTATCTGGGAAAGCATTGGGCAGAATTCTGATTGAAAAAGACAGTTAAAAAGACAATGAGCCAAAGCTGGGAAGAGCAATGAAACTATACATTGGAAAGAGAATATGAAGAAAATGGGAGGAATGGCTAAAAAGTCATTGGAAAAATGTATAAAAATAGAGAAGGTGACTCTAGTTGTTGGTTTAGAAAAGATGCATGATGAAAAAGTTTAAGTTACAAAATGTTTTGTGCTAATATTGAATTGAAGGTTAATATAAGAGGACCAGATGGGAAAACTTGTAGGAAAATTAATAGAATACATAGTAACTTAGCAGGAAATTACAAATGTAAGATGTACCCTTTGCTTATATAATGTATTTATGAAGAAATGTAAAACTAATGTTTTAACAATGTTACAGGTGGATTGATTTGTATATTGAATAAAGTATATGTTCAGATTGTTGCATTGTTGGTGAGAATCCAAATGTTTTGCAGTGAATTTCCCATAGGTTATATGATGCAACATGTGATACAACAGGGACAAAGCATCTGAAATTCATGCCACAGCCAACAATACAGTATTGACAAGGAAAATAGAGTGAATAATTGAAAGATAATACATAAATGTCAAAAAAAACCTAGTATTTTATTTAGATAGATGAATTTGTTATACCTTGGTAGAATGGTCACCAAAGATGAGAAAATGGAAACATTTTTTTTTAAATAAATGCTGCTAGTTAGAGTCTGTTGCAAAAAAAAAAGGGCTTTTGTTGAAAGAAGCCAATACGATTTCCTATGCAATAACTCTTATGCTTCTCTTGTTACATGTGAGCATTGGGTATATTAAGAGAAACATAAAAGTTGAATGCAGTGGGAATGCAATACTTAAATGTGTTTTGTGGTAATCTAGATAAGGTCAAGAATCAATGGAAGTGTAAAAAAATGTGACTTGAATATGAAAATACAAAAGATGTATGCCCAAGGATGGAATTGCAAATCAAATATGTGAAACTGAGGAGAGCAAGGAGGTGAAGAAAGTTGTGGCTGGATGCAATGGATGGGACCATTAGAAAGTGAGAAAAGTACAGGCTAGGTATAGAAAGCAGAGCATGGAAATGGTGAAAAGCATAGCTGGTTTGCAAAGAAAGAAAAGAGTGGCGAGGTAGAGGGACGGCTGCCGGTATAACTAACTACTGGTATATTCGCTACATTTTATTTCACGTTTGTCTTTTCTTTGGCTCACTGTTTTTTAACTTCCTTTCTCCTATTTACATAACTGGGGCGCAATGCGATGGGCAGGCATTTATATAAGCTCACAGATCCTACTACCCAAAGGCTTCGGGTTCTCACCGCAGGACAACCTGGGCTTCTTCGGACAATTGGGCGGCCAAGAACCCGCCACGTCAATCGTGGGACAGGAAAAGCTTCCCTTCTCCCACCCCGAGGGAGGTCTCCAACGGAGAGGGCAGGACTGAAAACGAAAAACGAGGCAAGCGTCTCCCCACCCCCCGTCGTCCTAAAGGAGAGCATCTCTCTGTCCTTCTCTCTCCTCAAACTAGCGCTCGGCCAAGCCTGCCGCTCCAATTCCCGAAGTCTCTTCCACGGGCCATTGGCAATGCGCAATCGCGGGACTCAAGCTACGCATTCAATTCAAAGTTCTCCAAGCAGCCTCTCCCCCGCCCCAAAGCAAAAGCGCCCAGAGAAATAGGTTTCGGAATTGCAACTCTTCTATATAGCCACCCGCTAGACTTTCCGCGCCGGAGCGCCTCTTCCTTCCCTCCCCGATCCAGCCATCCACCTACCTTCCCAGCAAGTGGGAAAGGGAGAGCGAGCTCCCTCCGGAGCTTGTGGCTTCTGCTTTTCGGGCCAGGTGCCCTAACGCTCTTTCTCCTAACAGCTTCCCCCCCTCTTTTTTGCACGCTGGATTCCCCCCCCTCGCGTGTCACACACACACACACCTAATCCCCCCAACCCGCCACCCACCTGCATTCCGAGAGCGCAGCTCGCTTGGGGCGGCCCTGCTTTAACTGCCTCCTAAGTTGACGGCGTGGAAAGTCTCGCGTGCAGAGCTCTTCCCTCCTCCGCAGGAAAAAAAAAGGGGGGGAGAGGAGAGCAGAGCATCACCCACCCACCCAAACCCCGAATTGCTCCGTTCGTGCGGGCGGACGGGGTGGTGGAGATAAGCGCATCACTTGGGTCGTTCCTTCCCCTGGTGGGCGGCGAGGGGGGGGGCGCGGAAAGAGCAGCAAGCGTGTTAGCTCTCGCCCAGCTTCCTCCTACCAGCGCCTAGAGATGCGGGTTTACCTGGAGTAGCCCGAGAGCGGCAGGCGCACCTCCAGCGAAAAGAGCCCGGCGCGACTGAAGCAAAGGAGACGTCAGAGTTGGGGCGCTTTTGCTCTCGAAAGAAAAACGTCCTCGAGGAAAGCAACGCGAAGCCTGCGGGAGCGTTGGGAAGGGCGGCGAGGGGAGATCATGAAGGGGTGGTAGTGGCCTGAATTGAGAGAAGGAGGGAGAAGGGATGGAAGGAGGGGGAGGGAAGAGAGAAGGAAGGAAGAAAAGCGAAACAAAAACCAAAAACCAAAAAAAAAAAGGCGGAAAAGAAAGACGAGGCAGCGGCAGCTTCAGTCGCAATCCAGGCGCGAAGAGGTGTGTAAATGCTGCTTTGCTGAATTCCTGCCCTATTTCTGCTGTCTGGACCAGCGCTGCGTGACGTCACCGGCGCATTTGCATATTCTACCCAATCGCTGACACCTGTGCGGACATCGGAGAAATGCCGAGGGCGAGGGAAAAGGGCGGGAGTCCCAGGCAGATAGGAAGATGGGGAGTCGGGAGAAGAGGTTCAGTTGGCCAAGGGCAAAGAAGGCGGCGGCGGCGGCGGCGGCGGCGGCCGATAGCTTTCCAAAGGGCCCCAGCTGGGGATTGCATGACTCGTGTCACCTGGCTCTGGGCCTTTCCTTGGGGGAGCTTGCTTAAACCTCCTCTGCTTCAGAGGTGGATGCTAGTAGGAAAGGCCAGGGAAAGTTTTTTATTATTATTTACTTTCTGCTTTCCAGCACCTAGCTAATGGCAGGCTCCAACCTAAGTACTAATAAGTAAGCAGCTGCAGGGCTTCAACCTTGAGAGAGACAGAGAGAGAGAGAGAGAGAGAGAGAGAGCAGTGCCAGCTCCCTCAGATGTGGACTGGCTGCCTCTCAGAGACCGAGGGAAGCCAGCTGTTGCTGCATCTCTCCCTCTGTGTTAATAGCCATCCCCTGTGATTTCAATGAGTTTAATGACAGCATAATCAAAACGCATCCTTATTAAACTGGGCTTTACAGTATTTAATAAATCATTGTAGAATGTGATATATTTACAACCCAGTGTCAAGTCCTGGCAACTGCTTGGATTAGTAGTCCCCTGCGGTTTTCTTGACAAATTTTTGAGAAGTGGTTTGCCATTGTATCCTTCCTAAAGCTGAAAAAGAACAAACTGGCCCAAGGTCAACCAACTGGCTTTGTGGTTAAGATAGGACTAGAATTCACCCAGCTTCCAGTTTATAGCCTCATGCCTTAATTCTAATGCCAAACTGCCTCTCAGAATACACTAAACTTAGTTTAAACACCTTTTTTTGCGGGGGTGGGAATCAAGCAATGGAAGGTTCACAGTTGAAATGTTTAAAAGGAAAGTGATTTTTGGTTTTGTCTTTGAAAACAAAAAAGTTATGGAGACCATTTGAGAGGTCCCTCCTCAGCAATGAAAAAATATCAGAAAGGGGCAATTGCCCTTTCTCTTGATTGATCAATTGCTTCTTTTTTTCTGGGCAATACAGACTGGACTTGATGGACTCATAATAGCTGAATTATCTAGCAAGAGCAATGTAGTTAAAGTACTGGAAGAGCAAGTTGAGAACCTCATCTCCCTATGCAGGGTAACCTTGAAGATTAGGGACCCCTGAGAGTGACTGTGAAACTGATGACAATAGACAGCAACTAAAAGCAAATTTGAAAGATCGAGTCTTGCAAAAAAGAACAAATTTTTGAGGTGGATTGGGCTGAAAGAGAATGACTGGCCCAAAGTCACCCAGTAGGCTTTCATGGCTGAAGCAGAACTTGAACTCATAGTCTCTTGTTTTCTAGCCTGGTATATTAAGCACTGGACCAAACTGGCTAAGAAAACTCACTTCTTGCAGAAGCTTTAGTAAAGTTGTAAACAGCTTCATATATTTTCTTCATCTAATTCATAAATTGAAAAATACACAAAGAGATTATAAATCATACATTTTGTGCATTTTGAAGCAACATTTGTTAGACATAACTTATTAAAAGGAAAGCTGACACTCGGGCATCGCTCAAACAAAATTTAAATAGTAAACATCCAAACAACAGGATTGGATATCATTGTTTTGAGATAGGTTTAATTGAATGTGTAACTTTATGACTTCTGGAAAACTAATATTAAAGTAAATAAAGCAAATTTTCTCAACTTTTGGTAGTCTACTCCTTTGGCCCTTTAGCACCAGGGAGGACTCATAGTCCCATCCTATTCACTACATGTTTAAGGTCAGCTGATGTCCTAAGCTCAGCCCAACATTGGTCCCTTCATCTTTTCTATTGTTCATGTCTTGTCTACTGGTAAGTATTAAGGTTAATAAACTAAAGGCAAGTGTGGTACTGAAAGAGTTAAGGGTATGATAGCCAGGGGAAAACTCTGTGTTGTCCCCTTTCCCTTGGTGTCCTAAGCTTATTTGCTTAATCCAGGGCTGATCCTATTATTAACAGGCAGAGGCTGAGCAAGGAATTTCAGCTGGAGAGAGCAGCTGTTAACTTGTCATACTCATTTGAGTGTGAAATCTCTTGTTAGATGGAATGGAGTGGAGCCAATCCCTAGCCAAATTGCCTATCACTCAGAAAGAGAGAGGACAACTGAGAAAGTATGGGAGAAGAGCTGCTTCTGATCTGCTGAATAATGTCTTGATTGCTATACAACCAAAGAGATTGGACACCTACAGGGAGCACATGTTGATGATATGGTGGACCCTTGCAATCTCCACTTTCATCCCTAGAACTGTATCATATATGAGCAGACAAGAGACTTGTTACAAGTGCAACATGGAAGATTGGGATCACTGAATTACATTTTCAAGAGATTCTCATATTCAGAACTCTGCCAAAAGAGAGAGAGAGAAAGAGAGAGAGAGAAGAAAAAGAAAAAGAAAAAGAAGAGAGATGAGAGAAAGAAAGGGAGGGAGAGAGGGAGAAATAAGGAGAGAGGGAGAAAGAGGGGGATGGGAAAGAGAGGAAAGAAAGAAAACTGAATGCATATGTAATGCATTCTAAATATTTATTTTTATTTTAAAATAAAACAAAAACTTTCCACTCATTTTAATTTAGAATGTAAACAAATACATCAAATGTTTAAAAAGTGCCGAAGTAGGAATATTAGGTTTACAATATTATCATTGGCATTTGGATAATGTAATTGAATGACAAGATATAGATATGATGATGATATAATGTGTACAGCAGTCCATATTTATTCATTGTAGTAAAATAATTATATTGATAATTGCTATAAGTATTCATGTTTGAAAAGTATCATTTCAATACATCATATGAGGTCACAACAATATGATTTCAATGTTTTCAGAACAACAGCTGCTTAAGTAATTACAGCATCATTTTATATAAACCATCCTGAAAACTGTGTTGCTGAAAGGTATATAAATCTTTTAAGTAAATACATAAATGTTTACTCAGGAACAAATCCCATTAAGGTCAATGGCATGTATGCCCCAATAAATCAGCTTTAGATTGCATTTAAATTAGAAATATGGTTGTTTGAAAACTCCAACTCAGCTTAAAGAAGCATTATCTCTTATAATAGAGATGGCTATTAGATAAAATCTATATTGATTAATGCTCAGCATGCAGAAGACAAATAGTTTTCAAAAGCAGGAAGGATGTGATAGAAAACATATTTTTTAGAAACCCTGGAACTGAAAATAGGAAGATTTTAGATTTTAAATACAACTTTTTTTACTGGGTACAAGTAAATCCAAGTACTACACTATTACTAATTAATTAGGAATGTCTCTTTTCTTGTAAATTATAGCTGTAAAGTTTTAGTCATCTATACCATGACTGTATTGATTGCTTGCATTATATTCTTAAGAATTTTTTTAAAGTAAATGATAATGATTCTTAGACATATTCCTAGAAATACTCAACAACCTGAATTTTGGCAGCACATATTGTTTTGAAATAAAGAGTTGCTGTTTGTAGAAGAAATGATAAAATATATTTGATACTTCTTATTAAAAACTTAATACTTAACTGATAGAATGGTGATTTCAATTAAATAATACAGGAATTTTTAAGTGTATTGGCAAACTGTAATAGTATAAATAGTTCATTTTACTATTACAAAATTTTATATTAACATATGTATGTTTTATACAAAGATTAACGGAAGCATCAAAAAAGAACACTTCACAATTAGTTTCTTTGTGATAATTTTGATTAAAAATTACAATTAGAAAAAAATAAAAACTAATACAAACTACAAAAATATAATAAAAATAAATAAATAGGGTAGAAAAAGAAAAAAGATGTAAAGAAACAACTCCCTTCTTTATCACAAATATAAACAATTTCAGTATCTTATCACTTCTTCAGACATGCAAGATTTTGTTAATGTATCCATATAATTAAGTAGAATCAACTCATCTAGTATTTACTGTTTACCTGGGAGGGCTGACAAGATCTCAATGTTAACTACCATATAAACAAAATCTAAACATATTACTATTTATTCCTTATTAACAAAAGCCTATTAAGAGTTACCAAAAATAATTGTATATCTATTTTAGCCTTGATCAAATAAATCAACTCTATATTTCTTCCCTATACTTTTGACAATCTTTTTTTTAGTCCCTTCAAATAATGTCCTAGAACTTGATTTCATTTTATTTTGCTTCCTTGTCAGAGAATCTTTCAACACTTTGAAATATCTCTTGTGTACATCCAATAAGAAAAGTTTATCCAAATCACTCTTGGCTTGATATATGAATGTCTTCTTTAAATATTAAAGCACCAATCAAATTCATTTGTATAGCCAGTATATCATCTTTTTCCATATCATTTTCTTGTCATATTTAAGTCTATATTCAAATGGCTTTCAGTCTTATTCAGTATAGCTTATTCTTCTTCTGTGACATTATTGACATACTCTTTGTGTTAATACTATAATATGGTATCAGATATTCTTAATTCCTGAGTCAATTGTTCAAAATTATCCTTTAAAAATCTACTGTTGAAGTGTTTTCTCCATTCTTTATTATAATACATTAAATTTAAATATTCTTCCCCTTAATTATAAACTTTTTTCTAGTTTCCTTAATGTCTAACTTTCAAAGCTCCATCCCAATTTAAAAAAAAACCTCAAACAACCATAGTTTCCCATAGGAAGGATTTTTAAAGTAAATTTCAATTTTTTTAATTCTATTTCCATTTGGATCCTTGGTCCATTATTAACTTTCCAGAATCAACACTTTAGGCATCCTTTTCCTGTTTGTTCCAAAGTAATATTTTCCCAGTTCTTAAAATTGTATTTAAAACTTCTTAAAACTTATCTAAGAAAAAGGAGACTCATCCAGTGAATACAATACTGTGTTTCCCCAAAATACAACCTACTCAGAAAGTAAGTTTTAGCTTGATTTTTACATATGTGCCTAATATAAGCCGACCCCCAAAATAAGCCCTAATTAAGGCCCCGCCCACACCAGGGTGCACAGGTAAAAATTAAGCTAGGGTGGGGATGGGGATGGTGGAGCTGCCCTACTACTTACCTTCGGATAGTTGCAGCCAGGCCTAGTACACCTCGGCCCATTTATTTTGCTGCAGCTGGCAAGGCTTTCCTGAAGGCTGATAACAGAATGCTGGATCAATCCAGAGTTCCGTTATTTGCTAAAGAGGCCTTTTCTAAAAGCCTTTCCTGAAGGCCTCTGTAGCCAATAACAGAGCTCCAGATAGATCCAGAGGAAAGCCTTGCTGGCTGCAGAAGAAATGGGCTGAGATGTGTGAGGCCTAGCTGCAACTATCTGAAGCTGAAGAAGTTCCTGAAGGCTTCTGACAGCGAAAAGGAGGCCAGGGGCAATGCGTGCAAATGAGGTGAGTCAGGGGATGACATCTCACCCCTGAAAATAAGACCTGGTGTCTTTTTTGGTGGCAAAAAATAAGACAGGGTCTTATTTTCAGGGAAATATGGTAAAAACTGGTGATTTAATATTTCCAAAGCAATAATTCTAAATGTGTTTTTAGAAATAAGATTTGGCTGAGCGTTTTGTCCACAAAAGCCTGTGTGTTATGGCTGTGAACTTAGATTGTATGACTTAATATCCACTACTCAATTCATAAGCTGACTGCAAAACCTCAGTTTCTGTGATCTACTCATGAAGAGCAACTGTTTGGAATGCATGTGGTCTATCCCAAGTTCTCTCCTTTCTCCAGAGAGATTTCGCTGGCCAGGTTCAAGCACCCACCTGCCATACATGCTGTTCCACTTTGGCAAGGATGTCTAGCTCAACATGGCACTCATTAGAAGTCCACAATTAGTAGTATTAATGATTGGGATGTAGAGGACCATTATTTTAATATACTGTATTTGACATGCAGATTTTTGATGTTCCATTGAATCCTTAATTTCAGTGAAATAATAATTTGGCTGAAAATTGTACAGCACCATTCTGAATCGCTCTTTTTTTTTTCTAGCATGTTTAGAGATGTTAGAGGCATTATTTTATCAAGCCACTTTCTCCTTTCATTTCTCCTCTATTATTATTATATTTGCAGAACTGCCAAGATCTACTTCAGCAGTTGCAACATAAAGTATGCCATTTTTCTTACATAAATCATCGAAGTAAATCATTGCTGTGCTTTGTGAGATTATGTAAGAGG
Source organism: Naja naja (assembly GCA_009733165.1). Taxonomy (NCBI): domain Eukaryota; kingdom Metazoa; phylum Chordata; class Lepidosauria; order Squamata; family Elapidae; genus Naja; species Naja naja. The sequence goes on along the minus strand of CM019149.1, from coordinate 102,335,773 downwards.
CCTAATTTGCCATCACACTGATCCTACCAAAGCTATTTGCTACAATATAAATGTCAAAATGAAAACAAAAATAAAAATAAGAGAAATTGATAGGGAATCATGTCAAATGATTCAGTAATATGTCACATTTTAGTCACTGATGTTAAGAAAGCAGTGATGTCAGTTAATCTAAAGAAGTGAGATGAGGTATTTATTTGTTATTGGCCTTTAATATCTATTCTCATATTATATCTAACCAAAAGAAGGAAAAGGACCCAATGCCTGGATGACTTAAAGCAGGGATAACTGGGCAAATAAATTGAATCTGAGTGAGTTCATTGATGTAAATGGGGGAGGACTTAATACAAAAAAAGAAAATCTAGAGTCTAGACTAAGTCTGATCTTCTGAACTTACATTTTTAGAACTACCATTAATTATCATGCAACACCTAACAGAAATGTGTATGTGGTGATTGGGACAGACAAGAAGGTGACTGTAGTTCATATGAATAATCCTGCTGCATTGGATCAATCATTCAATATCTTGTGATCTACAGATGCCTTGTGTTGTTCTTGTTTAGACTAGAAGGTAATTAATGGCTAGTGGCTACCTCAATTATATTACTAAGAACAGTGATTATAGTTACCATGATAACAGATCTTTTATGCCCCCTTTACATCATTCATTAACCAAGATTTCCAAACTTTGAAATTCATTGATGGTAATAATGAAGGAATTTCATATACCTGCATTATGGGTGAGTTTCTAGAAGTCAGGTTCCATCATGAATGGGAGTTGGAATCAGACCTAAATAGGGAAAAATGAAGGAAAAACAAAAGCATTGTCTGTTACACTAAAAGCCAAGCAATAGGATTTTTTTTCTGAATTTTTAATCAATAAAACTAATATTCTTTACATTGTATCAGCATGTAAAAGTACTCCTAACTAATGAGGCTAAACACAATCCTATCACTCTAAGTAAGTAGACATGTTGAAGCTAATTGCTGACATTAATCTGCTAGTTTGGAAGGTGGATTCTTCTTCCCCACCCCCAATTTACTAATTTTGTATTAGGTATTTTAAAAATTATAGGAAAGGAATCATTTTAATATTTTGCTATATTATGATGAAGCCCCTGACTGAAATATAGAAAGAAGAAGAAGAAATTCAGATCTTTGCTTTTTATTTATTTCTGTGTTCAGAAATAAGAAAAGTTGCCACTCCTGCATGCTGTGAATTCTAGGACTTCAATTGAGCACTTTCATTAATTTCATGATTCAAAGTTGTGTCAAAGGATTGTTTAAAAATTATTCCTGAAAAGGTATCTGAGAAGAATTCTTATTAAGATTTCTGCATCCAGGGAAGAGAAGCTTAACACTTCAATATGATCTAACTATGATATAATGAATGCCATTTCACCAATTTCCATTACAATTGGGGACACAAAAAAATATGGTGTGAGGAAAAAAATTTTGTCATGAAGTTCAGCCAGGAAAGGAAGGTTTACAATAACCATATTTCATACCATATGCTAAGCCAACTAACAATAATCAACTAAGATATAGGAGAGAGAGGGAGAGATGGAGAGAGAGGGAAAGAGGGTGGGCATGTATTTTAGTATTTATGCACTGGCAAATATTTAATCTGGTTCTCCATTCTCTTGCATATTTTTGCAAAGGTTCTAGATCAGGGTTGTCAAACTCACGTTGTCACGTGATGTATTGTGACTTTTTTCTCCTTCACTAAAAGTGGGTGGGCATGGCTAGTGCGTGATGCATCTGGCCTGCGGGCCGTGAGTTTGACACCTTTGTTCTAGATCTCTTCTATGGTTCTCACTAATCTTCTTCCACTATAAAAATGGAAATATCTTCGTATTGGTGGATATGTCCTCTTAGTTTTCTTGACAACAATACAAATGTTGTTTTTCCTTGGATTTTCTTTTTAATGTCTCAGTCCAGCCATCAGACCTGAGATTTCCTGGTGGTTTCCTATTCAAACACAAACTTGTCCTAAGCCTTTTTAGCTTTTCAAGGTTGTCAAAGCTGGTTTGGTGCTGCCACCTAGCTGTATTGGATAACAAGCAATTCAAACAATGAAATGTTTTTTGTTTCTTAGGTCTTCCTGACAGAGGTAGATAGTGGATTTTTTTCTCACAGTATATGCTAATTCCTGTAAGTTTTCTTTTAAGTTACTTTTGAATACACATTAAGCATACACATACATACGGAAACATTTTTTCAATATGTTAGAGTGAGAAAAATATCAAAATCTGGAGAGAGGGGTTTTTTTTGTGTGTGTGTTCCCCAGTGAAAGAAGTTGGTATTAAACCAGAGTAAAAACAAACCCTACCCATTTTATTTTCTAAGAACATTAGCAATTGAATCTGTTAAAGGAGTAAGTCTCAATATCTGTAGTAGAATATATCTTTTACTACAATTTTTGCATAAGACAGTTGCATGTTAAGTTATGTCAACAATGTAATCTTTCAATTTTTGTACAATATTGTTTTAAAAAATGTTTATGCATCTGTTGTTATTAAAATATGAGTGAGCTTTACTGTGTTACCAGCATTAGTCTCTAATTAGAGAAACACATTCTTGTCTAGATAGTTGTAAGCTCCCAAAATATGTTTAAAGTCTTTTATTCCCAAGGAAATACTAAATGTGGAAACAGTGACTTGATTCATTTCACAGCTGTAGTCTTTTCTGATTTGTTCGTAATTTTCTACACTGCTGCTTCCAATTTGATACGATTGGGCCTAGGATGAGAATATGAATGGGATAACAGATGTTGAGCTCAAAATACTGAGCACAATGATATTCACCTTGCATGTACCTACAGCTAGTATTTCTGAGAAAGAAACGATCAGCGATTGGGCAACTTTTGAAATATGAAGTGTTAGGAAATTTAATATCTATTTGTTATATACTTAAACAGATCAGGAAAGCTGCTTGTTGATCCAAAACAAGCCTAGAGATCCATAATGAATCACCTGAATTAAACTTGATATTTTTCCTACTGATCCTAAAATTTACATAACAAATTACATATCATGAAGGTAATCATTTGTAATAAATAAGGTATACTTCTTCCTTGTTCAGTGGAAAGGACTGCTAATTTTAGCTCTTGCTTCCAAAATGTTCCTAGATTAGGGGTATTTTATTGAATATCAGCATCCCTGTGCAAGAGTTGTTGCAGTCTGATTGATTTTCCAGGCCTTTGAAATACAGCACAGTACCTGTCAGAGCTGCCCTCTGTTGTTATTTTTTCATTTAATTTTGAATCTGTAGACATTTCTATTAGGCATTGTAATGATAGTACTGGCATTACATTGATGAATTTTGAATAGAAATTGTTTTATATGCTGATAAAATGTAATAATGTGATCAGCATAATATATGTATATATTATTAATATAACACTAACTAGGGTACATTTTTTTACTTCTGCTAGGTTCTAATATACTGTATCATTATAATAATGTAAAGATTATACAGATTACAGATATTATTTCAGATTTTATATTCATAAAATATTTCTGCATATGTTAAAAGTTTTTAAAGAAGATTGTATTAAGAATGAATTAAAATTGATGAGTAAAATTACAGTAATTAAAATGAATATCATTTCATAATTTATTTATATTTTAAGAGATAAATATTTTCTTCAGATATATATTATTGGGAAATGTATTTGAGAAAATTGGTTACCTAATACTTCCTTGGTTAAATTAAAATTTAGAAAATAGTTGCTGTAATTTACTACATTTTCTAAAATATATTGGAAATATAATATTATAATGTAATATTATATCATATCATATTATATTTATATTATATTATATTATATTATATTATATTATATTATATTATATTATATTATAATATTAGTTTATTGCATAGTCAGCCAGATGTTCAGACTGGATTTTACATTTTTGTCTTCCTTTTGAGTCCTTCCCATGGATCTAGGATGGGCATATGTGAATGATGGTTTTACACATATCGTTGCAGGATGTAAGCTGTTCCAAGTAAAGCTGCCTTTTGCAATTGACTGATGGTGAATTTGTCAATGCTGATGGTGTTCATATGGTGCTCCAGTTGTTTTGGGATTGCACTCAAGGAGCCTATTACTATCGATATTATCTTTGCTTTATTTTGCCACAGTCATTCTATTTCTATTTGCAGGTCCAAAAGGTTGGCAACCCCTGATCTAGAGTTATCCAACCAAGTTTATGCCAAAATAGTAGCGATAAGACTTTCTTTGTATCCTTCGCAATGCCTGCCACACTTTCAAGTATAGAAAAACCATTACAAACACACACTTTTAACATATATTTATTTTAACTTTTAACATTTTAATTTATTCACTGTTGTATTTTAATTGTAAGCCGCCCCGAGTCTTCGGAGAGGGAGCGGCATATAAGTCGAATTAATAAATAAATAAAATAAATAAATATATGGCGATAATAGTCATCTTTCTTTAGTATAACCATATGTGTATTAGTTTTCCTTGTCAGATCCATAGCTATTTGTAAATTTTTAACTGCATAAGCAAATTGCATGGATGATGACTTTGAAGTAGAGGGAGTGAGGTTATTTTTTTTCTATTCGTTCTATTGAATGTCTCTATAATAACATGAATTTATCTATCTGCCATCGGCTAGCTCAGTCTGTCACATAAAATTTGCTTGCAAGCAAACTCACAAAATTAACTCACAACACACCATGTATGTAACTATTGAATTTTTTATTTAAAAAAAGAGCAACCTTTACCCAAAATCAGGCAAAGCAGGCAGGCAAATTGAGTTGCTCACAGAATCATTCAGTGATCTATCTATCTGTCATCGGCTAGCTCAGTCTGTCACATAAAATTTGCTTGCCATGAGTCTGCACTGAATAATAGAACCTTCAGTCCTAAGGGAGGTTCGGCTGTGTTTAAAAGCAGAGCCGAAGATCTAAAGATTAGCTAGAAAGCAAGAAATCCAACCATTTCCTGCTTCCTAGCTAATCTAAATCTCCCGGCACAGCAGAACAGCTGATGGACAGAAAAAGGAAAAATAGCAATTTAGCAGGCAAGTTTGCCGGGTAAAGAGTGAGTGGGTGGGGAGGGTTCCCATGGGCCATGTGGGCAGCGCAGCCTTGTGTTCCCATGCAGCCTGGATTAATTGCTTTGGGGGGTGCTCTGGGGGTGACATTTCTCTGCGGCCCACCAAAATTTCCTCACAGCCCACTGGTTGGCAACCACTGCTCTAGATGATATGCAGATACAAGGTCACTGCTGGGAAAACGACTACTGAATAAATTTAGACTTCTCTCTAGTGTGATGTATTATGTATCTATTAACATTCTTGTAATTATTTCTCAATTTACATCAACATTGGTATGTACAAATTACACTGGAATTAGCATCATTTTGGGTGATAGGTTTTCTTTTTTCTGGTGATGTCTAAGTGCCTATAAAAGAGAATATTTGAAGATCATGGTTGAATTATGGGTTCCTCGGTGCTCTCTGGACATGGTGGTTTTCTTGCAGGTATTTACTGCCAAATGAGGGAACATTATCAGTGCATCAGGTCATCATCTAGTAATGATGATGCTATCTAGTTTGGCCTGCATGAAGACTACTAAGCTCAGGGAACACCAAGAATCCCACAGTGTATAAGTGCCCATGCCTTTATACATGTAATGAACAAAACATTTAATATATTAATTATTTTCTATAACGTATATGGGAAATATCTTCTCATCTGGAAGAATGCAAGTTTCAAAAGTCAGTTGTGTATTCATGCATCTCATTTCTTCTAATAGCATAAGAATGAAGTATGCAGTAGCTATATATTATGTTTCTTAAAATAAGGCACCAAAATGTACATAGCAAAAAATACCGCATTTATATTTCTAAATATGTATGCAAGTTCCCTTTCTATTTAGGCTACTGTAACACATTTTAATCTTTTTCACAAGTAAAAGGAACTAAATTATATTTTTAAATGTCATTTGTTCCCACCATCATAACCTTTTCTACCATCTTTTAAAAATCAGTATTTTCCCCTGAATAACACAGAATGCTTGAACTGGCTAGAATAATTGCTAAAAATAAGTAAGAGTCCTGAATATTTAATGTTACTTCATTTTCCCCACCCCTCAATTTACCCTAATCAAATCCTCTACATTGTCAATACTAATTTCATATTTCAAGCTGTATTGTATTGGATTTCAAGGAAATAGCCAAGGGCTGCTATCTGTGGTTGTTGTTTGTTCAAAGAATTAAATAAAGAAAAATTATTTATTCCATTTCAAGTTTCAAATGGGAACTTGACCATTCAACAGTTTCTATTATAAAAACTAATTCTGAAGGAAAACTTATAAATGTTGACATAGAAGAAGCTGAAAAATTCTCCTTTTATACTTTTAATGGGGAAATATGGCATTTCCCTTTTCTGATTAATGCAGCATATTTTAAATCTTCTCAATAACCAGAAGCCTCTAGGTAGATTACAAGATTATTTGAAATATTGAAAGAATAAAGCAAAATAAATCACACATTAAGAAATGAAACCCAGGAGATCTATGATTCATATTTGAATTTGAATTCTTTATTGTCATTGTACGTATATACACAGTATACAGTACATACAACGAAATTCACATAACACCCAGAGACCAGATCCAACACGCACACGCACATGACAATCTTCATTCAGTTGGGAATGTTGTCACTATTAAAGATAGAAAATAAAAATAACATTCCAAAGAAGGCAAACCTTTGTCCTAGATTGTGTGAAATAACTTTTAAGATTGTAGGCTACAACCTTTGCTAAGTAACTGGTTAAGCTAGACAGATTGTGTTGACTATATTTGGAAATTTGTGATTGTTACTTTCTACCATTTTTCCTATGTTTTCCTTTTCTTGATGATGATGATAATTGTTTTTACAATTCAGAATTGTTTTTATCCTTTTGTACGCTGCCTCGAGTTCCCCTTTGGGGGAAGTGAGGTGGGATATAAATCTAATAAATAATAAATAAATAATGATGTCCAATCAGTTGTGTCAGACTCTTGGCAATTCTGTGGGCCAAGTCTCTCCACGTCTTCTGGTCTTGCACTGCTTCTTTGAGTTTTTTAATGCTCTGGCTGATGTCAGCTTTGATGGTGTCCAGCCACCATGTTTTTGGGCAGCCTGATTTCCTTTTCCTATAACTCTTCCAAAGATAATTGCTTTCTCCAGTGAATTGCCTTGCATGATATGGCCAAAGTAAGTCAGACACAGTTTTGTTATATGCCTTCTAGTGACATGTCTGGTATTATGCACTTCAGTAATTGCTTGTCGGTCACATTTGCTGTTCAAGGAATATGCAGGAGCCTTCTCTAGCATCATAGCACAAATGAGCTGATTTTCTTCATGTCTTGCTTTTTAAAATCCAACTTTCACAATCATAGCTAGCTATAGGGAACATGATAGAGCAGATTAACTTACAGTTGGTTTCAAGGCTGACGTTCTTGCTTTTGGTATTCAGTTTATGTTCAGCAATGGGGTGTGATCCAATGTAATCTGATGTTTCATTTCTGGGCTGTATTCATTGCTCTGCGCCATATGCAATCTTAGGAAAGTGATTTTTTTCCAGGCATTCTATCTCTTCACCATTAATTTCTATTTCAATGTTTCTATTCCTTGCAATGGTCCTGAGCTTGGTCTATTTGCTGTCCCTAAAGAGACCAAAATTCTGAGTTTCTTCTTTGATTTTCTTGATCAGATGTTCCACGCCTTCTTTGGTTTCTGAGAGATGAGTTGTATCTTCTTTTCTCAATATATTTTTATATCTATGGTCTTCTCTTCAGTGATTTTCTCTTTCAAACTACCTGCAAGTTTGTATAACAGCCATCTGTGTTTCACACTGGAAGAAGAAATTTGCTAATAAGGATTTCAATTATTCCCCTTCTTGATTTGTAACAACTGGACAATGAAAATAGGTACAAACCAAAGTCCTCTATATATTACAACTCCTCCAACATTCAGAAGAGAAGCCATAATTTCTTGTATATAATTTTGACATGAGAAAAGGCAGTATTTTTAAGTATTTTCCATACTTTCTGTGCAGAAATGAAAGTGAGTTGATTTACCTTGATTTTAGCATAGATTATCACTTTAGTCCATCGCCACACCATTTTTAATGTAATAAATTGATAATATTTTACCTTTAATACAAATTGTATAAATTTGTGAAACTTTTCATTGGCTTAATCTGTGCTATACCCTCTCTTTCCATTGGCTTTTCCCAAAATACATAAACAAAATGATTGCTTTGTAATATTAATGAAAACCCTATACTAGAAATACTATTTGTTAAGTTTGCATGAAGAGGCAGACATGGAGTGCTTCAGCTCTTAAGTTTATTGTGACTTTCAGCTCAGAACGGACCCGCTTTGGCTGGGCTGTGGCTGCTACTTATAGCCAGCAGCCGCAGTTGACAGCCAATCAGAGTGCAGGGTTTTTCCTGCACTTTTAAACCAATCATTTCTAACATTTTACAAGAACAGTTCAAACTAAACCAATGACTTCAAACCTGCATACATAACACCCCTCCCCACTAGGTTCAGTCCATACTCAAACCCCATCTATCTAATGTATTCTTTTAAATAGGTGGGGCTCTTACGTGTACATTGAGACCTACGTGGTTCAGATGTTTTAATGTTCTCACCCAGTGAGAGAGGAAATGTGTCTGCTGACATTTCCATACTTGGACTTCTAGTAATAGTAGAACCTGTTTGGTTACTACAACCTGGTCTCTCCTCCCAATCCATCTCCAACCCAATGTCAGCACCTAAGTCAGGTAGTGATGTACAGTCTTCCACTTGTAAGGATGGATTTTGGCATTGTGACAGGTTTTGGGATGGTTCCTGTCGTGTTGGCTCATTACACATGGGGTTGATTCTTGCTTGCTGATTATCCTCATGATCCTCCCCTTCCCCCCTAGAAGAGGTACTAGGTATGGGAACCAGAGAGGAGCAATTGCGATGTTCCTGAGGTAATCTGGATCTAAGCTGATCAATGTGCCTGCTCCAGAGGACACCATCCTCTGTTTGTACCCTGTAAGACCTAGGGCCTGTGATTTGGGTTATCTCAGCAGGAATCCATAATGGTTCACCCATAAGGTTCTTAGCATAAACAGAATCACCCACAGTGAATGTGCGAATTTTGCTAGTGGAATCTAGTGGTGCGTTGGGTGCGTAAGTGGGATGAAGGCGGTCAAGGGGAGACCTGAGTTTCCTACCCATCAACAACTCTGCTGGGGATAAGTTAGTTGATGGGTTAGGAGTGATATGCTGGACACTGAGTAGTTTTTCAACTTTCTCAGTGATGTCCCCAGGACCCAATTGCTGAAGTTTTTCCTTGGTAAAGCGTACCATGCGTTCAGCCCGCCGTTAGCGAAGGGTGCCCAGGGGCTGTCAGGGCATGTCTGATACCCTGCTGTGCTAGATATGATTCAAAAAGGTTGGATGTAAATTGAGGACCATTGTCAGAAACGAGGACATCAGGTAACCCATGAGTTACAAAAGCCTCTTAAGCTGCTTGATGACAGCTTCAGCTGTGGTGGATGCCATAGGGATAACCTCTAGCCATTTGGAATATGCATCTACTATAATAAGGAAAGTGTGCCCTCTGGTAGGGCCAGCAAAGTCAATGTGAATCCTGGACCATGGGCCCCTAGGACATTCCCATTCCTGTTTGGGGGCGAGAGGTGGGGCAGGCCTGACTTCCTGACAGTTGGGACAGGATGCAACCCAGTGTTCAACCATTTTGTCAATACCTGGCCACCATACATAACTCCTGGCCAATCCCTTCATTCTGACAATTCCCGGATGACCCTCATGTAACATTTCCAAAACCTCTTTTTGTAGTTTTGCAGGAATAACCACCCTGTTACCCCACAAAATACATCCTCTTAATACAGATAATTCAGTTTGCCTGGATTTAAAAGGTTGGGCAAGTTGAGGTAGATCTTGAAGTGGCCAACCTTTCTTAATCCAGCCTATAACAGGAGCCAATAAAGTGTCTTTGGCAGTCTCTCTGGCAATTTCAGCAGCATGTACTGGAAGCTTGGCAACAGTTTCTAGAAAAAGGTGTAAGTCTCAGGAGCAGGATCCTCAGTGTGTGAATGAAGTGGGCAGCGACTCAAAGCATCTGCATGCCCAATGTCTTTTCCAGGCCTGTGGATGAGTTTGTATGAATAAGCAGCAAGAAATTCAGTCCATCTCAGCATTCTTGGTGACAGGATCGGCGTTGGTTTGTCCCCTGCCACAATGCCTAAAAGAGGTTTGTGATCTGTGACAATAGTAAATGTTCTCCCATATAGATACTCATGGAATTTCTTGACAGCTGCAACAATTGCCAAGGCTTCCTTGTCCAGTTGGCTGTAATTTCTCTCTGCTTTAGTCAAGGTGCGAGAGTAAAATGCAATAGGGGCTTCCCTCCGCTGGGAAGCATGTGGCTCAACACCCCCCACTCCAAAAGGGGATGCATCACAAGTCAGTACAACTGGCAAATTCTCAGAGAACTGTATCAGTACAGAATCAGAAGTGAGTTGTCTCTTAATAGTGTTAAAGGCAGCTTGTTCTTTCCTGCCCCAGACCCATGCAGACTTTTTGTCTAGTAATCTGTGTAGTGGTTCTGCAATGGTTGCCTTCTGAGGTAGAAACATGTGATAGAAGTTAATGAGTCCCAGGAAAGCTTGCAAGTCTGTTTTGCATTTAGGCCTGGGGCTTCTTTGATTGCCTGAACCTTGGCTTCTGTGGGGTGGATACCATGTTTGTCAATCATATAGCCTAAGAACTCTACCTTGTCAGTTCTAAGTGTGCATTTTTCTTCTTTGACTTTTAACCCCGCTTTCTTGAATCTGGTTAGGACTTCTCTGAGTCTCTCGTAACTGAATGTCATTTTCAGCAGAGATTAACACATCATCAAAATAAGGCACTACCCCTGGCAGTCCTTGGAGCATTCTTTCCATAAGGCTTTGGAAGATGCCTGGTGCCACACTTACTCCAAATTGCAACCTTTTGCATTTGAAAGCACCTCTATGAGTCACAATGGTTTGGGCCTCTGCAGTGGCATCATCAACTGTTAACTGTTGATATGCCTGGGCCAGATCCAATTTGGCAAAGACTGTGCCCCGCCAAGAGAATGTAATAAATGATGCACCACTGGAACTGGATATGCGCTCTGTTGTAGCGCATGGTTCAATGTCCCCTTGTAGTCTCAGAGATTCTCACAGACCCATCAGCCTTGACTGGTGTGACTATGGGTGTCTCCCACCTGGAGTGGTCAGTGGGCTCTAAAACCCCTTGAGCTATTAATTTATCTAATTGTGCATCAATTTTTTCCTTTAAGGCAAATGGGACCCTTCTGGGCTTTAAACGGATTGGTGGCACCTTGGGATCTAGATTGAAAGTGATAGGGGTCCCCAAGTACTTGCCTAATCCGTCGCTGAAGACCTCTGGAAACTCAGACTTCAAGGCCTCCTCCCATTCAGTGTTGCTCACGTGATTGATGCCAGTCACCTCGATGCCCAGGGTTGAACCACTCAAGTCCCAGCAAACTTGGGCGATCCTTGTCCACGATGGTCAGGGGCAGGCGTTTGGTGTGGCCTTTGAACTTCACGTTGAATTCTCTTGTTCCAACTACTGGAATCTTGTTCCCTTGGTAGTCTTTAAGAGTCAGTGCTTGCTTCTTGAAATGATTCTTCTGAATGTTTGGGAGTAGTCTGTGAATAGTGTCCCATGACACCATAGACAGATATGAGCCTGAGTCCACTTCCATTTGGCAAGGCCTTCCTTCAATAAGTACCTTGACATGCACTTTTCTGTTATTGATAGAAGATGAATGACCAATAGTTACTGTCTGATGAGTTTCATTCTTCCCCCTTGCTTCTGTGCTGCGCCCCATTTTCTCACTGAGATTGTTGGGCTTGAATTCTTTGTCTTTGTTTGCAGGAAATTTCCTTCTGTTGGGTGGAGTTCTGGATGATTTGCAGACTCTTGCTAGGTGTCCTCTTTTTCACAACGGAGGCAAATGGTGTCTAAAAACTTGCATTCAGTGCGGGGTGGCTTCCCCACAACCTCTGCAGTAGAAATCTTGCCTCTTCCTATCCAGGTCTTTCTTTTTCCGCTCCATTCTGAGTCTGTAAATTCCCTCTTCCACCTCACTGCAATCTGATTCAGAATCTAGGTCATCACAATGGTTTGTGGTAGACTTTTCCCCATCAGAATGGCTGTGGCCCTGTTCATCTTCCTCATGGCTGCTGCTGAGGACTTGGTAGCTTCTGCTGAAGAGGCTTCTTCTATGGCTTCTTTTAGCGTGATCTTAGGTTTCATTAATAACTTGCTCTGTAATACCTTGTCTTTAAGGCCCAGAACAAATCGATCACGCATGGCCTCTTCTAAACTGTTAAATTCACATGCACCCCCAATGTCTCTTAAACTTGCCACGAAGTCGTTTACGTTTTCATTTTCCCCCTGATCACAATGGTAAAACTCATGTCTCTTAATGAGGCACGATACTTGTGGCGCGTAATGGGCTCTTAACAGCTTTTCTAAGTCAGGCCAGTCCATTACCTTCACGTCTGCAGCTCCCACCAATGCCTTTGCCATCTTGAAAACTGCCAGACCGCAGTACATAAGAAAGACCGCCCTCTTCCGCTTCTCGAAATGTCGGCTAGATCGTTTCCTTCCAGATACATTTGGAAACGATCTGCATACGACTCCCAGTCTTCTGCCGTCAGATCGAACAGGGCTGGGGGGGTGTTCAGCGCAGCCATCTCTCTCTTCTTCTGTTCCGCGTTGCCTTCTCTTCAGGGAATATCCCACCTTCATCGCCAGTGTTAAGTTTGCATGAAGAGGCAGACACGGAGTGCTTCAGCTCTTAAGTTTATTGTGACTTTCAGCTCAGAATGGACCCGCTTTTGCTGGGCTGAGGCTGCTACTTATAGCCAGCAGCCGCAGTTGCCAGCCAATCAGAGTGCAGGGTTTTTCCCGCACTTTTAAACCAATCATTTCTAACACTTTACAAGAACAGTTCAAACTAAACCAATGACTTCAAACCTGCATACATAACACTATTGATGAGGAATCTTTGTTAATTAGACTCCAGGCACCTTGCTGCTTTCTAATAGCTTCCAATATTGTGCTATTTCTTTTGTTTCTGTATGCCTGGTTTGAGGGTCTATAGCCGTGATGACGAACCTATGACACATGTGCCCGAAGTGGAACATGGAACCATGTCCCCTGGCACACGTAGTGTCCCCCATTTATCTTCTGGGTTTCTGGCATGCATAGGTGCACAATGATCAGCTGGCCTTCATGCGTGCAGCAGTGCCGGAAACCAGAAGAGCTGGTCTTCTGGTTTCTGGCATGCGCACAATTGCTGGCCAGCTAATCATTGAGCATGCATGTATGCCAGAAACCAGAAGACCAGCTGGCCAGTACACATGCGAGCCTTGGAAACCAGAAGTTCATTTCCCAGCATTCGTATGCCCCCTGGGCCGCTCCTCTTCCAGGTTGTGGGCCCAACGAGCACATGCATGCTCTCTTTTTGGCACTTGGTGCCGAAAAGGTTTGCCATCACTGATCTATAGTATTTTCCTAGGGATAACAAGTATATAGACTAGTCTATATAGCAAGTATATAGACTTCACCAGTCTATATTTGCATTGCTCCCAGCTTCCCAGTTCTCCTTTTTACTGGCAGATCTAAGTAATAGCGATGACCAGATTTATAGCTAGCAAATTTATAGCTAGCAAAGACAAAAAACTTAGCAATAGAAATTGCCTTTCAATATCCTCTTGATCACCCTTCGGTGACTTTCAAATCTGTGAATTATAGTTTTCATTCTCTCTAGGCTGCATGACTGCCATCGCCACTTCCATTTTGAGTTGGATCGTGCCTTTTAAAGTTTGCTTTCTATCTCATTTGCTTTTGGCTTGTTTACTGTTTTTCTTTTCTTACGATTCACTATTCTGTGTTTTTGTGAACTGAATGGAAAGTCTACATGCTTTCATCTTGAATGCTTACTTGGTGCTGGTGCTAAAAAAATATGATTGGATAGGCATCAAATAGAAAAAAATAAAAAATAAACCCCAGTGTGGGACAAAACAAGCTAGGCTGTGTTTTAATGGAACCAATTAACTCTAATCAAATACTCCACACTGAACAAAACTCAAAATAATTCTACTGTTCAGACAAAGAGAATAATAGGAACTCAAAAAAGCCTTGCCCTCCTTGTATACTGATACCTAGGGAAATCTTGATTGAGTTGTGGACTTCAAGAAAGAATATTGTATATGTAATATGGAACAAATGGACTTTGTTAATAACAGGGTTTTTTTTACATTACCTGATTTTCTTTATTTTATTTTTTAAGCTGGGACATTGGTTTCAGATGCAATCTTGTTCATTATTTCCTGAGGTGTTTTTTCAGGTTCTCCATATTTTCTTTGCAGGATCCTACAAGTTTCTTCAACATTTATACATTAACATTATTGAGAATAGTCACATCTGAAATGGAACTCCATCAACATTTGGATACACCCTCACTCCTACAAATATTGTTCTTTTATGCTTTTTGTATGTTATAGACATAAATTGACTCTATTCTGAAGTGATAAAATAAAGTGAATCCTGAAATAGTGATGCTTGACAGGTCTTGACACATGAGACTTAATGATGATAAACATCCTTAGATTTTGACTTGCATGGAACATTCATATTTACAATTCTGTCTAAAATAATTGTAGCATTCCAAGTATTATTACTAATGCAATGTAGGAAACTATGGTTACCTTAGTATTCTTGGCCATAATGTTACACTGTTAGTCTCTTATTCATTATGACTTCATATTTATTTCATGCAATAGCTATTGATTAATTAATCACACATACAGACAATGTATTTGCCACCATATGGTTTTCTTTTTGACAATCTAACCAACTGTATTAAAATTGAATTTTTAATCTAGCCTTTAGCTTTGAAAATTCATCTCAGGTTAGAACCATCACATATGCTTTTTAGACATCAACACAGGAAATTTGAATTTGTTATAAATTCACTCCAAGTATATAAAAGCAGTTGAATTTCATTACACAATTAACCATTTGGTTTTCTTTGGTTGGAACTTTCATACACACACACACAAACATGCACACATAAATACAGTTTAGACACTGCAAGTCTTTTGCAAATGTACCTTGGTTTACAAGAACAACCACTACACAGTGCTTTTCCTGTCTTTTTAAAAATAATTTATTGTCAGTAGCAAATTTCAGAGCTACTGGCATGAATTTGTTTTTCGTTCAGTTGTATAGACTGGTCAATAGCTATTTTATTAGTGGATGTTGATGATTAGTTGACTAATGATAGGATATGATTTATTGAGATGAAACATCTGCAGTTAATAAAATACATGTATGAGAAAGACTAATTGCCCAAATATAAGTACAAGTAGACCTTAACTTGCAGCCATTCATTTAGTGAATGTTCGAAGTTACAACAGAACTGAAAAAATTGATATGACCATTGCAGCATCCCCATGGTCACATAATCTGAATTCAGAGAGTGGCATTTATTTTTGACAGTTACAGTGTCTGATCACCATTTGTGGCCCTCTGACAAGCAAAGTTAATGGGGAAGGTAGATTCACTTAACAACCATATTACTAACTTAACAATTGCCATGATTCACCTAACAGCTGTGGCAAGAAAGGTTGTAAAATGGAGCAAAACCCAATTAATAACTGTCTTCCTTGGCAATGGAAATTTGGGGTCATTGTGGGTGTGTAAGTCAAGGACTACTTGTAAACAGTTGCTTAGAAAAAGCAGTTTCAGTTTCAAGATGGTAGCCAATAAAAAATAAAGTCAGCAGAAGGATTAGAAGCTATGCAAAACTCATCTCTTGGATGAACTTTTACTTTATGAGACTGACTTATTGCCTATGCTAAATATTTGTGTTTGTACAAATATTACATCTTCAGGGATCTTACATTCAACATATAGTGACTTTAAAACAGTGGTTCCCAAAGTGGGCTGTACCACCCCTGGGGGGCAGTGGGATGCCTTAGGGAGGTGCTAAGAGGCAAGGGGGCCAGCAGGGGGGGTGCTAAGAGGCAGCAAGAGGGCATTCAAGGCGCTGGCCCGGCAGGCTCACTGACTGCCGGCCACGCAGCCCATTGACTGTTTCATCGCTCCGTAGCTGGCGCCTCAAATGCAGAACCCGTGCACAGAGAGCCTTGCCAAGACTGGGGGAGGGACAGGTGGGAAGTGGTGGAAAGGGGGCACCTTAGCTTGCAGGCTGCCCTCTCCAGTGGAAGCAGCGGAGGCACACCAGAAGGCCTGAAAGCAAAACCCTCCGAAGGCACACATTGGAAGGGGTGGGGGGTCCAGCATTAGGGCCCCCTTCCCCAGAGGAGAAAAGGGAGCATGCAGCACCCGTCCGGCCTCCACCTCTCCAGCTAGCCGGGCTTGCACGCAGGATGTGGGTGGGTGCAGCTGAGGGTCTCTAAGGCGCGTGGCTCGGTTCGGTTCGGCTCTATGTGGCTGGCCCAGACCTAGAAACTAGCCTCCCTCTGCAGCCTGGTTCTTCCAACTGAACCCTGTGCTTGCTTGCTTGCTTACTTTCCAAGCGATCGTTCCCTCCACCTCTGCCGGTCTGGGCTGCTTCTGCACGCCTTCCTCCTCCCAGGCAGAGCATTGCAAAATTGGATGCCAAAGAAAGAACTGGGGCAGGGGGCTGGAGAAGGGGCAGATGAGCAGCTGCATTAAGGAGCAGGAAGATCTTAGCCATGGTTTATTGACTAAGCCGGAATCAAACAGCATGCTAAACTCTAACCAGAATGGCTGGGTTGATATATTCAGCCCATGTTTCTCAACCTTGGCAACTTGTATGGACTTCAATTCCCACTCTGGCTTTGCTCTACTTTCCCAAAGTGCTGCTGCTGTCGCATTCTGTCTGTCTGTCTGTCTGTCTGTTTGTCTGTCTGTCTGTCTGTCTGTCTGTCTGTCTGTCTGCCTGTCTCTATCTATCTATCTATCTATCTATCTATCTATCTATCTATCATATATCCATCCAAAGTCTGTCCATCTGTCCCTGCCTGCCGCAACACCACTTATCTCCCAATCTGCCTGCCTGCCTACCTACCCCTACCTATCCTGCCTATCCACCTATCTGCCTATCTTACCTATCTATCCATCCATCATCCATCCATCATCCATGTCATCCATCCATCCATCCTCCATCCAAGGTCTGTTCATCACCTGTCACCTACCTGCCTCCCACCTGCCTGCCTGTCTTTCTGTCTACCTATCAATATATATTGATCTATCTATCTATCTATCTATCTATCTATCTATCTATCTATCTACTTATCTACCAATCTATCTACCTACCTATCCATACATTCATCCAAAAGGTCTGCCTGCCTGCCTATCTATCTACCAATCTATCTGTCTGTCTGTCTGTCTGTCTGTCTGTCTGTCTGTCTCTCCATCCATCCATCCATCCATCCATCCATCCATCCATCCATCCATCCATGTTGACACCAGCCCAGCAGTCTACACACATCTGGAAAATGAAACAAAAGCCAGTCTGGGAGGGAGGGGGGGGGAGGGAGGAAGAGGAAGAAGAAGAGAGAGAAGAGAGAGAAGAGAGAGAGAGAGAGAGAGAGAGAGAGACCTGATGCATCAGATTGAAATGAGGCCTAGTTTAGACTGAGGCCCTTTTCCACACTGAAACATCTTTGCCAGCACATTGAAACATCTTTGGCTTCTATTAAAGGTTTTGTGGATGAAACATGGTCAAGACTATCAGGAAGCTCTCATATTTTGTTGAGGCTTTAAACAGGATCCATTGGACGAGATCTCCACCATAAAAATTACTTTTCCCCAATGTATTACAGTGCCAATTCTGAAGAGAGCAAAACCAAAATGTACTGGTAAATTACAAGAAGAACACACACCCTTCTAACCCTGTTGGAGCAGGTGATTGGACTAGAATAGATATCCCATTATCTTTCTCCTCCCTCCCTCCCTCCTTCTTTATTTCTTTCTCTTTCTGTCCCTTCCTTCCATCCTCCCCTCTTTCTTTGTCCCTTTTTCTTTCTTTCCCTTTTCTCTTTCTTTTCTTCCTTCTCTCTTTCTCTCTCTCTCTCTCTTTCCCTCTCTCAGGCTCACCCCATTGACTTGACTTGCTTGGGCAGCTCCCTCCGGTGCAGCAGGCTCAATGGGGTGGACCTGAGGGGCAGGCACCTAGAACGCAGCAGTGGTGGCATGTTTAAAAAGTGACAAAAACCAGAATTCATTTTGCTGCAAAGAATCACAAAAGCTTTTGGATTGTGCACAAGAAGGGACACACATGTCAATGCAATTCAGCAACATAAAATAAAGAGATACAAATAAAACAAATCAACAAGAATCGGCAAAGCATCTCTGATTAGATTCTGTTATAATATATCTAAAGTTTGAATACTATTGGTTTATTTGAACTGTTCTTGTAAAATGTCAAATGGTATTGGTTTAAATAGTGTGGGAAGAAACCCTGCACTCCCGGCTGACAGCTACGTGCTGCAGGCTATAAGAAGCAGCTGTAGCCAAGGGATGGGTCCATTCGAGCTGTAGTCACTTAATAAACTCTTTGCTGGAACTCCTAGCGTCTGACTCTTCATGCAAACTTAACACTGGCGGCGAAGGTGGGATTTCCCTGAAGAAAGCTGACATAAAAAGGCAACAACAGGCGAGATGGCTGCGCTGAACACCCCCAGCACCATTGATCGGTGGCAGAAGACTGGAATGGTATCGCGGATCGTTTCCACATATCTGGAAGGGCGACCTCGCGGCATCCCGAGATGGAAGAGGCGGTCTTTCTCACGCACTGCGGTCCGCAGTCTTCAAAATGGCGAAGGCATTGGCGGGAGCTGCAGAGCTGAAGGTAATGGAATGGCCCGATTGAAAGAAACGAGCCCATTAAGCCCCACAGTATCGTGCCTCATTAAGAACCGCAATTTTACCATCGGGATCAAGGGGATAGCGAGAATGTTAATGACTTCATGGCAAGTTTAAGGGACATTGGGGGTGCTTGTGACTTTACCAACTTAGAAGAGGCCATGCGTGATCGGTTTGTTTTAGGCCTAAAAGATAAGGTCTTACAAAGCAAACTATTAATGAAACCTAAGATCACATTTAAAGAGGCCATTGAAGAAGCTGTTTCAGCGGAAGCCACCAAGTCCTCAGCAGCCATGAAAAAATTAAGGCCTCAAGCCAGCCTCAAGCCATTCTGATGGGGAAAATCCACAGCACAGCATTGCGAACAAATAGACTCTGATTCTGATGGCAGTGAGGCAGAGGAGGGGATTTTTAGACTCAGAATGGAGAAGAGAGAAAGACTCTGGGAAAAAGCAGGCAAGGATTCTATTGCAGAGGCTGTGGGGGGCCACCCCGCACTGAATGCAAGTTCTTTGACTCCATTTGCCTACGTTGAGAAAGCGAGGTCACATAGCCAGAGTCTGCAAATCATCCAGAACTCCACCAGTTAGGAAAAAATTTCCTGATAAAGACTTTAAGCCCAACAATTTCCTTGAAAAAATGGGGTGAAATAGAAACAAATGGCAAGAATGAAACTCACTGGTCATTCTTCACCCAAAAAGCAAAAGAAGAAAAGTACACGTGAAGGTTTTTATTGAAGGAAGACCTTGCCAAATGGAAGTGGACTCAGGCTCTTATTTATCTATGGTGTCATGGGACACTATCCACAACTCTTTCCCAAAATTCAGAAGAAGCATTTCCAGAAGCAAGCACTGACTCTCAAAGACTACCAAGGAACAAGATTCCAGTAGTTGGAGCGAGAGATTTCAGCGTGCAGTTTAAAGGCCACACCAAGCGTTTGCCTGACCATGGGTGGACAAGGATGGCCCAAGTTTGCTGGGACTTGAGTGGTTCAAGCCACTAGGCATCGGGTGACTGGCATCAATCACGGAGCAGCTCTGAATGGGAGGAGTCCTTGATGTCTGAGTTTCCAGATGTCTTCAGCGACTGAGGCAAGTATATGGGACCCCTATTGCTTTCAGCCTAGACCCCAAGGTGCCCCCAATTCGTTTAAAGCCCAGGAGGGTTCCATTTGCTTTAAAAAAAATGATGCACAATTAGATAAGCTCATTGCTCAAGGGTTTTAGAGCCTACTGACCACTCCAGATGGGAAACACCCATAGTCACACCAGTCAAGGCTGATGGGTCAGTGCAAATCTGTGGTGACTATAAGGGGACACTTAACCATGCACTGCAGCAGGCGCATACCCAGTACCAGTTGTGCATCATCTACTCCATTCCCTTGGCAGGGGTACAGTATTTGCCAAACTGGACTTAGCTCAGGCATATCAACAATTAACGGTTGATGATGCCACTGCAGAGGCACAAACAATTGTGACTCATAGAGGTGCCTTCAAATGTAAAGACTACAATTTGGAGTAAGCGTGGCACCTGGCATTTTCAAAGCCTTATGGAAAGAATGTTGCAAGGACTGCCTGGGTAGTGCCTTATTTTGATGATGTGTTAATCTCTGCTGAAAATGACACTCAGCTTCAAGAGACTCAGAGAAGCCTTACCAGATTCAGAAAAGCGGGTTTAAAAGTCAAGGAAGACAAATGTATACTCAAAACAGACAGAGTTGACTTCCTGGGGTATGATTGACAAGCATGGCATCCACCCTACTGATGCCAAGGTTAAAGCAATCAAGGAAGCCCCTAAACCTAGATGCAAGACAGATTTGCAAGCCTTCCTTGGACTTATTAACTTTTATCACATGTTTCTACCTCACAAAGCATCTATTGCTGAGCCTTTACATCGCCTGCTTGATAAGAAGGCTGTTTGGATCTGGGGGCGGAAGGAACAGTCAGCATTTAACAGTATTAAGAGATTAATCACATCTGATGCTGTATTGATACAATTCTCTGAGAATTTGCCTGTTATTCTGACTTGTGATGCATCCCCTTTTGGAGTGGGGGGTTTGAGTCACAGGCTTCCCAGTGGAAGGAAGCCCCTATTGCATTTTACTCTGCACTTTGTCCAAAGCAGAGAGGAATTATAGCCAACTGGACAAGGAGGCATTAGCAGTCGTTGCAGCTGTTAAGAAATTTCATGAATATCTGTATGGCAGGTCATTCACCATTGTTACAGATCACAAACCTTTATTAGGCATTGTGGCAGGAGACAAACCTACACCTAATATCCTGTCACCAAGAATGCTGAGATGGACTGAATTTCTTGCAGCCTATTCATACAAACTGATTCACAGGCCTGGCAAGGACATTGGACATGCTGATGCACTGAGTCGTTGCCCACTACCTTGCCACAAGGAGGACTTGGAACTTGAAACTCACACTTTTTTCCTAGAGACTGTTGCTAAGCTTCCAGTCCATGCTGCTGAGATTGCCAGAGAGACTGCCAAAGATGCTGTGTTGGCACCTGTTATAGGCTGGATTAAGAAAGGTTGGCCTCTTCAAGATCTACCTCACCTTGCCCAACCTTTTAAGTCCAGGCAAACTGAATTATCTGTATTAAGAGGATGTATTTTGTGGGGTAACAGGGTGGTTATTCCTGCAAAATTGCGAAGGGAGGTTTTGGAAATGTTACATGAGGGTCAACCTGGGATTGTAAGGATGAAAGGTTTGGCCAGGAGTTATGTATGGTGGCCAGGTATTGACAAAATGGTTGAAAACTGGGTAGCATCTTGTCCCAATTGCCAGGTAGTCAGGTCTGCTCCACCTCACGCCCACACAGGAATGGGAATGTCCTAGGGGCCCATGGTCTAGAATCCACATTGATTTCGCAGGCCCTACAAGAGGGCACACTTTTCTAGTTATAGTAGATGCATATTCCAAATGGCTAGAGGTAATTCCTATGACATCCACTACAACTGAGGCTGTCATCAAGCAGCTCAGAAAATTGTTTGTAACCCATGGGTTACCAGATGTCCTTGTTTCTGACAATGGCCCTCAATTCACATCTAACATTTTGAATCCTTTCTAGCTCAACAGGGTATCAGACATGCCCTCACTGCCCCTGGGCACCCTTCCAATGGCGGGCTGAACGCATGCGCTTTACCAAGAGAAGCTTCAGCAGCTGGGTCCTGGGGATATCACTGAGAAGCTTGAAAAACTTCTTAGTGTTCAGCACATCACTCTAGCCCATCAAATAACTTGTCCCCAGCAGAGTTGTTAATGGGTAGGAAACTTAGGTCTTCCCTTGACCGCCTTCATCCCTCTTAGCACCCACGCACCACTGGATTCCACTTCCAAAGTTCGTTCTTTTAGTGTGGGAGATTCTGTGTATGCTAGGAACCTTATAGGTGAACCTTTGTGGATTCCTGCTGAAATAACTCACATCACTGGCCCTCGTTCTTACAGGGTACAAACAGAGGATGGCCTCCTCTGGAGCAGGCACATTGACCAACTTAGATCCAGGTTCCCTCAGGAACATCGCCCCTGTCTCTCTCTGGGTCCTTCACCTGATGTCTCTTCTAGGGGGGGGGGAACAGGAGGAAAATCAGCAAACAAGAATCAACCCCATGTGTAACAAGCCATTGTGACAGGAACCATCCGAACCCTGTCACAATGCCAAGATCCATCCTTAGAAGTGGAAGATTGTACATCACTACCTGACTTGGGTGCTGACATTGGAATGGAGATGGGTTGGGAGGAGAGACCAGATTCTAACAGTCTAACAGGGTCTCCTTTCACAGGAAGTCCCAACAGGAAATGTCAGCAGACACATTTTCCCTCTCACTGGGTGAGAACATTAAAACTTCTGAACCACGAAGGTCTCACGTACACGTAAGAGCCCCACCTATTTAAAGGATACATTAGATAGGTTGGGGTTTGGTATGGACTGAACCTAGTGGGGAGGGGTGTTATGTATGTAGGTTTGAATGTTATTGGTTTATTTGAACTGTTCTTGTAAAATGTCAAATGGTATTGGTTTAAATAGTGCGGGAAGAAACCCTGCACTCCCATTGGCTGACAGCTACGGCTGCAGGCTATAAGAAGCAGCCGTAGCCAAGCCAGGACGGGTCCATTCGAGCTGTAGTCACTTAATAAACTCTTTGCTGGAACTCCTCGCGTCTGACTCTTCATGCAAACTTAACAGATTCTATTCACTACTAGAATCTAATCAGAGATGCTTTGCCAGTTCTAGTCCAATGACCTGCTCCAGCAGGGTTAGAAGGGTGTGTGTGTGTGTGCATGGCTGTCAAAACTCCAAAAAAAGGTCAAGTATCTCTGGGGAGGCCAGTCATAAATTAGAACACTTGCTAAACAACCGGCCATTAAGTGAGGACCACTTGTTTGCCAGTCACCTGGCCACACCCACCCAGTCACATGACCACCAAACCACACTTATCCAGTCATGTGACCAGCAAGCCATGCCCAGCCAGCAAGCCACGCCAGCCAGCCACTTGACCAGCAAGCCACGCCTACCCAGTCACATGACCAGCAAGCCATACCCTCAAATTAGGCCACACCCACAGAAATTTGAATCCCACCCCTGGGTTGGGGGCACCGAAGATGAGTTTGTAGCACCAAGGGGGCAGTGGACTGAATAAGTTTGGGAACCACTGTTTTAAAACCTCTCCTACTTGTGGTGATGTGGACCATGTCTGAAATAGCTTTCAATTATATGTTTTAGACAGGGCTGGGATTCAACCGGTTACTACCGGTTTGGTGATTATGTTTTGCACCAGATGTGCGCTGCACGCATGTGTAGTAAACCTTAAGCTATGCCACCCAGACAGGTGATAAGGGTGCCCAGCGTTTTAAAAGGCACTTTTTTACTGCTTTTTCAAGCCCAGCTGTGCCGCGCATAGCAGCTGAGGTTGAAAAAGCAGGAAATAAAGGACAGGTAAGAGCCCGGGCAGGCAGGTGAGCTAAACAGCAGCAGACACAGAACCGGTTTGGTGTCTGCTGCTCTTCAGAGCTATCGGTTCTATAGAGCCAGGTAGAACCAATAGCATCCCACCCCTGGTTTTAGATATACATGAAAGACTCAGAATATAAATCCCCCCCATGTACTTTCAAACTGGCCTTGTATGGAATCACTGAAACCTAAAATGTTAGTAATGAAAAGAGAGGGTTTAAAAAAAAACCTGCAGCATCTTAAATTGTATAGACGGAATGATATAATGCTATAGGCGTCTTCTTAAGCTTTTGGAATAAACAAACCCACACTAATTGAGAGTCTAAAGTCAATGCAAGAAATCATCCAAACTATGCTTGCTTATGATAAATATACAAGGATTAAAATTGGCATTGTAGACAAAATTATTCATAAATAGAAAACATGTGCAGTTAATACTATTCAGAATGAACAAAAACAAGCAAGTTCATGACACCTCACTAGTTTAGTTGCAAATGAATCCATTCTTTAAAGAACACTTATTGGCATATCCTTTTTTGAGCAAGCACTAGTTCCTAGGTGGCTCTTTTTCAAAAGCGTTCAATTTACCATTTCAAATTATTTATTTCTTTTTAGGAAAAATATATAATATTTATAATTTCACCAAGAAATGAAGCATAGTAACACTGTCAGTATTTTTATTAACAATATTGTAGATATATCTTTTAGTTGGGTAGGTTTACTGTGGCCATACAGATGTACGAGATAATGAACAGTGGTCATAGAAATGAAATGCCTAGAGGATCTATTTCCATATATAGGACTTAATCTTTCTCCCCAAAGACCAAGGGCTATATGGGGCTACAAATTACCCTTAGACTTAATTGGTTGGTTCATCTGTCCCAGTGTTTTCTTTTTTTTTGGTTTCCATGGCACAATTTCCCCTCATTACCCAACTAAATATGTTATGAGAATAAGGCCAGAGATATTTTCTCTTCCTAAAGAACTCATTTCCTGTGGATGAATGGGAGTTGTCTTCTGAACAATGACCTTTGGGGTAAGACATAGGTTTGAGATGAGTACCATATGAATTTTACACATGATGTTCCAAAATCAACTTTCCCTGACTAATTGTAGCTGAACAACATACATGTTCAAGAGTTCAGAAAAAACAACACACACACACACACTTACACAAGAAAACAATGCCTCCCCAAATAATAAATAATAGGTATATTTACAATGTTACATAATTATTATTTGTAGTAATGCTACTATGGGCTCAACAGCATCTGTAACTGGAAAGCTGCAGCAGACTTGGGGAATTAATCAGCCTGTTGCAAA
Source organism: Naja naja (assembly GCA_009733165.1). Classification (NCBI taxonomy): domain Eukaryota; kingdom Metazoa; phylum Chordata; class Lepidosauria; order Squamata; family Elapidae; genus Naja; species Naja naja. Next base: position 102,310,531 of record CM019149.1, on the reverse strand, counting down.
CTGACAAGGAAGCAACATACAGCACTTGACCACTAGGAATCTGATTAGTGTCAGGGATCCATAACTGGAAGAAGTCAGAAGCAGAAAAGCACAGTATTTTCAGCGGCTGAAGTAAATAGAGGTAAAAAGCTCACGGGACAAGTTAGGGAGCTACTTGGCAGACTGCATGGAGCCGATGAGGAAATCAGAGCCGGTGACAGGCAGAAGTAACAGGGTTCACCCTGAAAAGGAAAGAAGGAAGATAGGAAAGTTAGGAAGGAAAATTAGATGAGTTAGAAAAATTATGAAAAGCCATGGAGTCACAGTTGCAAGTCGCATGCAGAAACACATAGGAAAAAGGGACACGAGCAGAAGACACTGGCAGTAAGGGGTAGAAAAAGGAAAGAGATGATAAGCCTGCAGGAGGCAACCAGGAGAAAAAGGGGATGAGGGAACAATCCCTTCGAAGAGAGAGAGGCACACACATACAGTCTACTTTTTGTCTAAAAGATAAAAAGGAGAAAACACTTTGCTTTTTTTCCCGCAGCAGTGGCCCTGATGATAATCCACTCCTTGCAGCTACCATCAAAGCAAACACTTCAGGGTTACACAGGGGGGATTCATTCCACTGAGTTCCAGAACTCCTAGTGTTTCCGGTTATTTTTGTCCTGAACACCAGTGCTGTGTTTGCCTATCATTATAGTTTTACTAATGCAAACAGTAAAATAACACTGTTCTTCACTGTTTATAACTGGAAGTTAATATCTTTCTTACTGGATGTCCAACAAGGTGTGTGTGTGTGTGTGTGGGTGTAGACACCCTATGCCACCCTCCAGGCAAAAGTTGAAAACAGGTTTGTTTAAAGAAATTGATTTCTCAAGGAAAATGTTGGAAGATTGCCTTCAGATTAAAGAAACCTATTGGATTAAAACAGAAGGTAAGCATGCCAAATGACAAATTAGTAGAAGTTCATTCAAAAAGCTCAGTGAACATAAAAACAAGATTTGATTAATCATAAAAGCTAACAAGACTTGGTTCCAATCTCAGCTCTTCAGGGAGAAAATTCTGTAAATGGGACTCTGATGTAAAGCAAGCTGTCTTTTGGATTGTGGCGGAAGTGTAACTCCTTAAGAATATCCTTCACATACACCGCCAAGTTTCAAGCTGCGCAGAGCTTTACTTACTGATACAAACATCTTAAGCTACCCATTGGCATTCCTTCAAAATGTGCAGTTTATAGTAAGTAGTACTCTTTCATTACTAGCCTTTGCATTTTGTTCTAGAGTCTCCAGATGGGTGGTCAAAAAACTCAAGATGGCAATTGCAACTGCATGATTGAAGCCCAGCCCCATTTTTATATGCATTGTTAATCTTCCTTGCAGACCACTCTGTCTGTGGGCCAGCCAGAGCCAGAACTTCTAGTAAGAGAGGCTGTTTGAACATTCATGCATAATTATGACACTACAAAAGTGGTCAGTTATCATCAGTGGCAGGCTTCAAATTTATTAGCAAGGGGCTCTCTACCCTAATGACTGGGTGGGTGGGCGTGGCTGGGTGGTCATGTGACTGGGTGGGTGTGGCCAACTTGATGTTGCTTCTTTGCCCTAATTACCTAAAAAAATATATATATATACCAAAAAGTTGTTTATTATTTTGTGCATTTAATACTTAAATAAAAGACTGGGTGAAACCAGGCTTAATAGCAGTGACTATGAGAGGGATCTTGGAGTCTTGGAGTTTCTGGTGAGTTACATGATTCTTATTATTTGGGAATTAATCCCCTTGGAAGTTAATGATTATGCTATCTGATTTTCTCAATGGCTCTCCCTAGCAAGCACTGAGTGGATTTTTTATCTAGCCTGCAACACTTTTACAAGGTGTGAAATGCTCTTGGCTGAATGCCCAGAAGTTCAATTAAGCTATTAAGAGCTTTCCCATGCTGCTTGTGTTTCTTAGGTTATTAGGGGCTCTCCGAGTCCTGCAGAATCTTAGCTAGGGACTCTTCTGAGCCTTTGCGAGCCCCCCAGCAGCCCACTCCTTATTATCATCCAGAACAGGCACTCTTGCATTCTCACAAAAGAGAGCTATGTAGTCATAATACTTCTATTTTGTTATCAAAGAGCCTCAGTTTATCGGTACACATTCACCATTGCATCATTGATCCAGAAACTATATAGCATCTCCTGATTCATGTGATACACAGAAGAGTCGGTATTGACTCCTGGCAACTGCCTGGGCAACTCCCAGGAGTTTTCTTGGCAAGATATCAAAAATGCCATTGCCCACTTCCTTTGAAGGAGAGAGAGTGGCTGATCCAAGGTCACATAGTTGGTTTTTTGCCTACGATAGGATTCATGGTATCCTGGTTTCTAGCCTGGTGGTTTAACCACTGCACCAAAGTAGTTGTCTAGTGATGATACTTTTCCTCCAAGTCTCTACTGATAAAGCTGGGATTTCTAGGTTTCCTTCTATAATTTGAACATTGTGCTCTAACTTACAAAGCTTGATTCCTTCTTTTCCTCCATTTTATTAGGATAATTTAACAAATGGAAAACCAGCTTGACTTTGTCATCGTGCACTTCAATTATTGGCTTAGGATGATGGAAATCCATTAAGCCACCATTGGATCCTTTTTTTGGCATCATAACATTGCTCTGATAATTTTTAAGGTAAATTAAACTTTTGTCAAGCCTGAATTTAATTTGGTGGTGGAACCATATGAATTCAGTTTGACACACTTGAGGAAGGGAGGGGGGAGAAACCTGAGGTGGATGAAGCTCCAGCCAAAGCAGCATAACTGGACGATGAGTCAGCTGCATTCCAAAGGCTGCTCAGCCAGAAAGAGGAGGAGTGCAGTTGCTATGAAACCATATTATATCCTGATTGGGCAGTGTGACTAAATGTTTTGGAAAAATGAGAACTTTCTTTTTATATTGACGTAGAAGCCCGGGAAACTTTCAGTACTGGCTTCCACCAATTCGTACCAAGATGTACAATTAAAATAAATAGTTCTTGGAGGAATGGAAATACCTCTGAGTTCATTTTGTAATGGTTGTATTACCTGAAACCTGACAACTTTCATGTTTCAATGTCCCGTTATAGTCTTTAGTAGAGTATCTAAAGAAGTATTAGGCATTTCACATTGCTACATAAATACTACATAAATGACTAGTTTCTTTACCAGGGTCTGTATACACCAAATTTAAATCTATCCAACAAAATCAAAGGCATCATTGTTTTTTAAATAAAAGCGCCCTACCACCACAAACCTTTCCTTTTCAATTTTGAAGACAAAACCATTTCCAAAACAAAGCTGTTTTGCTTTAATATGAGAGGATTTCATCTTAGTTCTTTGGATGCAGAAAAGCTGCTTTAATGGGCATTGTAATTTCACTGCATTTGTTGAAACAATTTAAAGGCTCACATATAATTTGAGGTGTTCTTCTTTTCTCTAAATGATTGTATTAGAGTACATTGCTGTTGGTTCAGTAAATATATTTATTTAGTAAATTTAGCAATTTCTTTCTTTCTTTGCTTTTGCTAGTGTGTGCATAAAATGTAAACAGCAGTTTTCCTACTTACTGCTCTTCAACTGTATTGTTGGCCAGAAATCAGAACTTCAGGAAATAGGTATGAAGACTATCAAGATTTGCTGATATGTTGATATGTTTAACAGGGCACTTACCAGCACAAATAAACAATTTTGTCTATTTTATTAGAACTATACTAATTAAAAATATACAAAAATGTACATGTACCTTGTGTATCCATATACTATACATACTCCTAATCTGAGCAAAAGTACATTCAGTTGCAAAGTAAGCTATGGATTAGAGATATCAGTTTTGCATAGAATAATGTGAGAATGTCAGGGCTGAAACTGGCCTTTGGCTGAATCCTGATCGGAATGTACCAAAAGTGGCTAGTAATTTCCTTACCATTAGGAAGAAATCCTCATGTGACAGAGGCATAATGAAGGCTGAAAGCCTAAACTATACCTTTCTGTCTTATCACAAAGCCTCTGAAAGCATCAGTTGATCGAAGTGATGATGGACAGTGTGTACTAATATCTGCAGGTCTATCTGATAATGACTGCAGTATATGGAAAATTGCAATGTGGGCCATAAGAGGAATAACTGATAAAAAGCACAAATTAATATATTGAATTAAGCTAAATTTACAACTAATAGGTATTTTGTGTCTAAAACTAAGAGAAAGGGGAAGGTATGATGGATTGAGTTAAAGGTAATCTAGATTTATGGAAGGGAATAGAACGCATGCATGAAATTAAAGGTATAGATTATTTATTTGTTTATTTAGCAAAAATTTACATGCCCACCCATTTCACTAAATGTGAATCTGGGCAGCACACCATAACTAATAACCAATATCACAACCATTAAAACACTTTAAACATTTTATTATGAATAAAAGGATAACATTACATCAGAAAGTATGAAGTGTGAAGTTCAGGTACATTTGAAATTGAGAATCCATAGGTTCAGAAAAATTGCACATTATACTCCAGGGAATGCTTGTGAGAAGTATAGTGACTCTTTAGAAAAGTGTCTGATTTGTTTTGAATTTGTGGCTGAAGCATAAGTCTACTCATATGTGCAATATTCATAGCAAAAGAAAACAGATTCACATAAAATCATTGTTAATTTGATAATTATGATGAAAAATAGAAAATGTTAGTGAAGGATCCAAAGGTTTGGAATTTGAGATAGGCTGTTTATGAATGGATATTGGATTTTGGGAAAAACTAGAAAAATATATCTATCTATATCTACCTACCTACCTACCTATCTATCTACATACATATGCATGTACATATCTATCATTTAGTGATAGATAGATAGATAGATAGATAGATAGATAGATAGATAGATAGATAGATAGATTTCCTAGCAGTCTGTAAACATTGCTCAAAAGAATGAAAAGAATTTTACTGCAGAATGACACAGAAGTTTATGGAGGTCAGAAAGGATTCTTGGATGAATGATGAAGTGGAAAATTCTGTAGTAATTTGAGTGCCCCTTTTATGGTGATGTGGTCCCTTTTGGAGAAGAATTAAATGGAACAGTCATCAACAAGCCGCTGTGAGTTACTTCAGATAAAATCACTTGCATCCACCAGACAAACAAAGAGTAAAGAATTGTTGTGAGTTATATCTAAGATTTATATGGAAAGAGCTTGAACCTATTAATCCTGAGGAAATGGACAGTCCTTAGTGAGATGAGCTCTGCCATCTCATCCTTGCACCATCTGTGCACAATGTGTGCTGCCAAGATGTGATGCTCTCTGAGCTTGGTGGTTTGCTTACAGATGTTTCATTACCAAACTGTTACATGACTAGATAGCATCATCAGATGATTAATGATGTTAGCCAGTTGGGTAACGAAACATCTGCAAGCAAACCACCCAGCTAAGGACATCAAGGATTCCACATATGTCTCTATGTTCACTACAAGAAGGTGAGATGCTGATATTCTTGAAAAGGGCCTTAGTATTATCTTTCCTTATGGGAGAGGCCTTTGACCCAACTATCTATTTAGGGTGCTTCTAACCTTCCTTTTTTAGGGAAGGTTAGGGAATTCTAAAAGGGATGGGCCCAGACTCAGACTTGAGTGGCTGGAAACCTTTCTAACTGATGGTGAGTTAAAGGTTTAAATTTGAATAGAATTTATTTATTTAATTAAATTTGTTTGCCTAATCTTGCCTAATCTGTTTGATCTTTCTGTGGCTGTTGTGGTTAGCTGGCAGCAGGTGCGGACAGCTGAGGAGACCGAGGACTCAGATGAGGGGCCAGGACCATTAGGGAGTGGACTGCTGCCTCCAGAGATTGTGGGGGCTGGCAGCAGCGATGAGGAGGTTCCCAAGGAGCCTGTGCCAAGTGTGTGCGCGTGCAGGATTGCTCGCAGGAAAGAGCAGCTACAGCAGCACTTGTGATTTGGGAGTAAGGCTGCAAGGTAATGGCCCCTCCTTCAAGAAGATAAAAGGCAGCTGTGCAGCGAATGTTCTTTGCAGGAAGCAAAGACGTTTTGAAACTCAGCCTCATGGACTTTATAGTTAGTATTTGTAAACTATTTATTATCTGTTGTTTTTTGGCAGCCTTGCAAAAACTTGGCAAGGCTCTTTCTTGTCGGAGCTAATTAGTTGGAAGCAGCCTTTTATCTGTGAAGAAACATAATTCATAGATGAAACATTAAAAGGTTGTGCTGCTGCCTTTGTCTTGTGTTTGCTTTCTTGGAACCAGGTTTGGGTTACAACAGTGGCATAAAAAGCATCTGATATTACTAAACAAGGCAAAGGGGGAAAAGTGCCTTTAGCTGGATTATGATTTGATATAATCCAAACAGAGTTAAAATTCCAAGCTTAATTTACAAATGGAGAGTGGAAAAGGTTTTGGAAAGAATGACATTGCTCCCATGCACTAACAACCTCTGTTATTCCTCTGTCCTGGTCCTGTTAAATCTCTCAGCCTCTTTTGATACCATCAACCATGGTATCCTACTGCGACACCTCGAGGGGTTGGGAGTGGGGGGCACCATTTTACGGTGGTTCTCCTCCTACCTCTCAGGCCGTATGCAGGTAGTGTTGGCAGCGGGCAGAGATTGGCCCCAAGGCCCCTCTTTTGTGGGGTGCCCCAGGGGTCAGTCCTCTCGCCCCTCCTGTTCAACATCTACATGAAGCCGCTGGGTGAGATTATCTGTGGTTTTGGGGTGAGGTATCATCAGTATGCTGATGATACCCAGCTCTTCATCTCCACCCCTAACCAACCCAGTGACGCCCTCAACGTGATGTCCCGGTGTCTGGAGGCGGTGCAGGTCTGGATGGGGAGGAACAGGCTTTGACTCAACCCGACTAAGACCGAGTGGCTGTATATACCGGCATCTCGAATTCTCCAGGAGATTCCATCTTTGGCTATGGGGGGAGAGGTGTTACCCCCCCCCCACATAGATAGGGCGCACAACTTGGGTGTCCTCCTGGATACATGGCTCAGTTTGGAGGAGCAGGTGGGAGCCATGGCCAGGGGGGCATTTACCCAGGTTCGCCTGGTGTACCAGTTGCATGCCTGTCTGGACCGAGATGCCCTGCGTACAGTCACTCATGCACTCGTTGTCTCCCATCTGGACTACTGCAATGCTCTTTACATGGGGCTGCCCTTGAGGACCACTCAGAGGCTTCAGCTGGTCCAGAATGCAGTGGCGCGGGTTGTGATGGGAGGACCCTGATACTCCCATGTTACACCCCTCCTGCGTGAGCTGCATTGGTTACCGGTTGCTCTCCAGGTGAGATTCAAGGTGCTGGTGTTAATCTATAAAGCCCTTCATGGCATTGGACCAGGATATATGCGGGAGACCCTGCTGCCGATAACAGCTTCCCAGCATCCCGTGCACTCCCATCGACAGGGCCTTCTCCGGTGCCGTTGACTCGGCAAAGTTGGCTGGCAGTTCCCAGGGGGAGGGCCTTCTCGGTGGGGGCACCCACCCTATGGAACCAGCTTCCCCTAGAGCTCCGGGTGGCCCCTGACCTCTGCTCCGTCTGCTGTGACCTAAAAACCTGGCTGTTCCAACTAGCCTACCCAGACTGTTGGGGTTGGGGGATGGTTTTTAAATGTTTTTAATTGGCATATTTATGAGACCTTAGGTTTAATTGCTTTTTAATATTTGTATATTTGTATTGGATTGTTTTTAGTTTGTAAGCCGCCCTGAGTCCTTCGGGAGATAGGGCAGCATATAAGCCTCATAAAGAAAGAAAGAAAGAAAGAAAGAAAGAAAGAAAGAAAGAAAGAAAGAAAGAAAGAAAGAAAGAAAGAAAGCCTATGCTAAGGCTTCATTTCAAGAACAGGTAGATGTTGATTGCAAGGCCTGTGTGTTTTCACTCTTGTGCCAGTGTGTCACTCACAGGGATAAAGGAATTTCTCGTATTTTCAGCTTTACATTTTCTCATTCTCTACAACATTGCATTTTAAAAAGCATCAGTATTAATATTTTTCCTAACACATATTTTTTTTTAAATTACATTTATATGCCACCCTTCTCCGAAGACTCAGGGCGGCTTACAATTTTTTGGGATACAACCCAGTGTGCTCAGCAATAGTCTTCATTCCATTGTATATGCCTGCTTATTACTAAGCGGCATTTTTACAAAGTCAGCTTATTGCCCCCAACAATCTTGGGTCCTCACTTTATCTACCCCGAGAGGATGGAAGGCTGAGTCAACCTTGAGCCTGATGGGATTCGAGCCTACAGTAATTGTAGACAGCTGGATCTTAAGTGCAGGCATTTAACAGCCTGAGCCACCAAGGCCCTTGGTGGCTCTTTAATAAGGCCCTTTAATAAGATATTTTCATATTCTTTTTTCTAATATAATTGGTAATGTAATATAATAGTTAATATAGTATAATGTCATATACTATTTTTGTGTGTACATTTCATTTAAAACCATATCATAAAAATTGGAGTCTTCATTCTGGTTTCCGTATCAGAAGGAAATTGCTCAAATGTGTGATTTCTCCCTGATCCCCAATTACCAATCTTGCCCCTCTTTTTTTCTTGAAATTGGGTATAAGGAACATCATACATACTTGGGCTCATATGGAATCAAAACAGGAATGCATCTGAAAAGACAAGCATAGGTTGAAAGGAACACATTCTAATAGGATAATACCTGATATGCTTAGTCAGAAAAAAGGTAGCCCAACTAGGTGGCACCATCAAAAACAACCTTGCCTAATCTTGAGATACTGACCAGGCTTAGATCAGTTTGTTCTTGGATGAGAGATTGTTAAGAAATCCCATAGCCATAAGATTAATTAATTAAAAAAAACAACAACCCAGAGGAAAGCAACAATTTCCACATTTTTGCCAACAAGACTACGCAGAAGTGTTTGTAAAGTCATCTGGAGATGACCTCGACTCAAAGAAGAGTTCATCTTTAAGTTTCCAGGATATTTCTTCCAGTTCTCCTTTCCAATTCTTCTGTCAACAAGTATTCTTAGGGAATGTTCAAGTCATGCCTTCTCATTTAGTTCAAATGCAGGATCAGCATGACTCAATTTATGCAAAACATAATAATTATTAAACCCTTATAAATGAAAAAAAAAGCTTTATATTAACACAATGCTTTAGATGTATCTCAAAGTAGTTTAAGTTAATTTTACTTTCCTTTTCCTGTTCCAGATATAGTATGACCTACAATCAATTCTTTAAGAAATGTATTTCAATATCATAAGTATATGAGTGAGTTAAAGTGAGACAGATTAATCTATTTCAGAATAGAGGGGAAGGAAATAATTCCTTCTCCATCTCCTCCTCCTCTTCCTCTATCAGTGGACCACTGATGAAGCAGAAGAGTTTAACAATTTGATTTTAGAGAAGTGGCAGGAGATTGCACCATGACTACAATGTAAGAGTTAAACTATGTTTTAAAGACAAAATAGCCCTAGAATGTGTCCTATTTAGTGTGTTTGTTAGCTCTAAAAGTTGTTTTGCTCAGGAAATATGCCTATACCTCTTCTTTTTGCTTTTTAAAAACCACAAAACTTATTTTGCTAAATGTCATTTTGCTTCAGCAAATGCTTTTAGACATATAATTTTTCCTGACTACCTCCTAACCACTAACACAATATAGCAACAAAAAAGATGTTACTATGATATCATATCCCCTTGATGTTGCCTTCATCTCTTTTCCAGTGCATGAGTGAGACAGCCTTAAATTATCCTTATTTATTCTGGAGTTAAACTAACATAAGCAGGATACTGATTAATAATAGGTAAAGCAATTTTCATTGCAATATAGCTTTCTGCAAACTCCAGGAGATAGATGATAGACAGACAGGCAGGCAGGCAGGCAGGCAGGCAGGCAGGCAGGCAGGCAGGCAGGCAGGCAGGCAGGCAGACAGACAGACATCCTGGAGTTTGCATATATATATGTGTGTGTGTGTGTGTGTGTGTTTTCGTAGATTTTCACGGGTAAAGGTATGTAGGTCTTGGTGTAGTCGGGTCTTGTCCCATGTAAGATTGAGAATACCTTGGCAACGTTTCGACGAAATCTCATCCGTCATCTTCAGGCTGGTGTCTTCAGCTTCGTTCTTTTGGGAGAAGTGTGTGATAGTGGCTGTTTTTCCCTTTTAAACTCCAGAGTTGGCTGTGTTGTTACTTCTTGATTGGTTGATGGAGTTGATGTATGCAGATTGGATGGCTTTTTCCTGAGACCCTGTGTGGCTGAGGTGCTGGCTGTGTGTCTCTCAGCCTTTTGTGTTGTAATGACCTGGGTAATGGGCTGTGTGATGACCTTCTGAGTTCTATTGTTGTGACATCCTGGGTGTGGTGCTGTAATCTCCTGGGTCGTTGTCTGTGTTGCAACCTCCTGATGTTTTGTGTTGTAATCTCCTGAGTTTTGTGATGTAGTATCCTGGGTGGAAGGCTGTGATGTGACATTCCGGGCCTTGGTTTGGCTCCGAGTTTGAGGTCTGGCTATATGTTTATAGCGTGTGTCAGTTTGCTTAGTTTGGGGTCGGAGGGGTGTAGCAGCTGGTGTTGCAGCCATGGTCTGGTTTCTGGATGGTGGTTGCCTTTCGTCTGTGGCGTGGGCTTGGGTTTGAGTCTGGTGAAGGAGATTGGTGGTGGCATCATGTGTTATTTTGGGTCGGTGTTGGTTTTCGTGGCTGGGACTCGTTTGTTGATTAGGGCTAGTTTCCAGATGTCTGGTAGGCGGGAAGTGTCATCCCGTTTATTCATGTTATGGGGGTGTTTCTCTATTTCGATGGCTTCCCTAATTATTCTCTTGTTGAAGTGTTCAGTATTGGAGATAAGTTTGGATCCCTCAAAATCAATTTCATGTCCTGTGGCTTTAAGGTGCTGGAAAAGGGAGGAAGTTTTTTCTTCTTTTCTGACTGTGTTCTTCTGTTCTGCGATGCATGCATTTATTCTCCTGTTGGTTTGTCCAATGTATGTGGCTGGGCAAATTTTGCAATCCTTGGGTTTTAGCAGTTCTATTGTTGGTATTCCACAGCCCCTAATGTGTGAATGGCATAGAGAATGCAATTATTAAGACAGTATTTATATCAGCCTTGGAAGCCATTTCCCCACCGGGTTATTCCCAGATGTGCCAATGTGACACCTCTTTCAGCCTTGGAAGCTTCCAAGTAAAAAATGGCTTCCAATGTTGACAATTTAACCATTCCACACAGAAATTTTCTGTTTTCATTTACTTTTTAATCTGCATGTAGTGACTCTAATTTGGTACAAAAAATGGACTTTTACAAAGAATAAGAAGCATAACATGAATATTATGTTATGCTTCTTATTCTTTTAGTGTTGTTCCACAAAGGACTAAATGATTACACTCATTTGGAGGTTTTACTCATTTGGAAATAGATATTCTGGCCTTTACTATAAACTATAGTCATTTTTAATCTATCTTTCTCTTTCTCAAAGGCTGTAATTAAGGAAGAGTAGTGAATTTGGCTGAGGTGATTCACTTAGAAGTAGGTGTTCCGAATTGCTTTTCAAAATACAGACTATTGCCTGGAAGGGATAATGGAATAATGGAAGTCTTTGGATGACTTATCTTTTGTTCAAGTTGTATGGTTATACATCACTAGTGAGTTTAATTGACCTGATTGACAGGAAAATGATATTCTGATCCATATTTTCTATTATCAATTTTTGCCTGGAACATTCGTGTAACTTTTGTTGAACTTTCTAATTCTACATAATTGGACAGCTGATTTAGTTAACTAGAATATTACTGTTCAAGGTAGTTTTGTTTTGTTATAGATGGCCTGGAATTAAAAAGATCTTTTTAATTTTAGTCTTTTTGCATGACTATAACTTTAAAAATTATTTTCTTTGTCTCTTGATAGTTATCTGCCTTAATTCTAGAAGACTTTTGAAAATATCATGGATGTCTTCCTGAAGTCTGTAGGAGTTGGGCTTGACCTGAGGAAATATAGTTGGATCATTGGTTGTTAGATTGGCAAAATAACGAATTAGTTAATTGATTGCCTCTCTCTCTCTCTTCATTATGTTATCTTTTAAATTCTCATTTTTTTAGTGTTTATTACACAGTTTATTAGTCATTCTGCTGACTTTAGTCTGTCAGTGTAAGTTTAAAATGGATTTTGTGCATTTATCCAAGAAAATTTGCAGGACTGGAATTTCTGATAATGCTCATCAATGGCTTCATTCTTAGGAATGCTAGGAATTAAGCTGCATAACATTTAATTAATAAAAATAAATAACTGTTCTTTAAAATATTAAAATGGTATCAACAGATTTGAAATTAAATTTGATTCATCAAAAATTGTATTTAAAGTGAATTTTGGTCCCAAAAGAATGGACTTGAAAGGATGGACATCAGATTTTATTTGTTGGAGGTATAAAGTATTTGAAGGTTCATCAATCTATCTGTTGAGTACTTGTTAATTTGGGGGAATGGTATTTTAAGATATATAAGTAAATTTATGGATGTTAAAGGTGTCAAGGTGATGTCGAATTATATGTCAAAACTGTTTATCATATAATAACGATCTACATCCCTTTATCACCAGATTTGTTTACTAAGGAAATTATGGTTAACACCCACACATTTTAGCCTCCCATATATAGACACTGAACTTATAGCTGGAAAGCTGATAAATTGGCTTCATTATCTCAGTGCTATGCAATGAGGTGAACTCCCACTACTTGCCTCAGCTCCTGCACCTAACAGTTTGAAAGGATGCCAATGCAAGTAGACTAATAGGTACCACTTACCTATTAGTGGGAAGGAAACAGGGTTCTGTGTACCTTGGTGCTGGCTTCATGACTCCAGAAGGGTCGTTGGACAATGCTGGCTCCATCGGCTAAGAAACAGAGATAAACACCGCTCCCTAGAGTCAGAAATGACTGGACAGGGAGAACATTTACTTTTACCTTAATTCCTATTTTATGATTCAGTTTGCCTTCAATTTTCTTCAAGTGAGATAGGCAGCATAGCTCATCTGAAGGGAACAGATAGATTTGGTCAAGGCTACATATAAATTGAGAGCCAATGCTCTAAGAAGGACATCAGGATTGTGCTGGAAGACTTGAGGTGGCTTTTCACTACATTTCTTTCCATCTATCCAAGGAAATAGACTCAGTGTTGATTGGCCCCTTCCTCATGACAGCTTAGATCAACCTGGTGGCCTTTTGTTTGCAATTTTATTTATTTTATTTTATTTTTAATTACATTTATATGCCGCCCTTCTCCGAAGACTCAGGGCGGCTTACAGTTTCTGGGATACAACCCAGTGTGCTCAGCAATAGCCTTCATTCCATTGTATATGCCTGCTTATTACTAAGCGGCATTTTTACAAGGTCAGCTAATTGCCCCCAACAATCTTGGGTCCTCAATTTACCTACCCTGAGAGGATGGAAGGCTGAGTCAACCTTGAGCCTGGTGGGATTCGAGCCTACAATAATTGTAGGCAGCTGGATCTTAAGAGCAGGCATTTAACAGCCTGAGCTATTGCTTTGAAAATACTTCCAGTTTTGTTGTCCTCTCCTTGTGTGGGAGGGGGAGCTTCTACAGTTTCCTTTTACACCTACCTGATTCTGTTTTATAGGAACAAAAATACAAAATGGAATACATCAGTTTGTGGGCAGGAGGGGTAGGAAATTAGAATATTTAATCTTTTGAAAGGCCTACCCTGACACAAAAAGTTTGTATGGATGCACCTGAAGGCAAGCCTTGCTCTTTGAATTGCCTCCTGCCATTCCAGATGTTAATCACCAGAAAGAAGAGGAGTCTGTGCTCTCTACTTAGCCTGCCTTCCAAATTCCTGTTACAGACTCAGGTGGTGAACCATAGGAATAAAAAAGCTCATTCCAGCTTCTTTGAGTTCTTCAATTTCAGACTGTTGATCTGTCGAAGAAGCCTGACTTGTTTTTCCAGGGTTGGTGTGTATGTGTCTGTGTGTCTGTGCATGTTATCATTTTCTGGGTATGCGAGTATTGGAAGAGAGAACTAATGTGATGGATCTAATACAACTTGGGGCTAAACAGGTGACAGCAAGGCTGTTAAGGGAAGAAACAAGGTCAGTTGAGTGACCTTGGACCAGTCACTCTCTCTCAGCTTTAGGAAGAAGGCAACGATAAATCACTTTTGAAAACATTGCCCCCCCCCCAAAAAACCCTACTGAGGCTTGTCCAGGCTGTCACCAATAGTCAAGACTGACTCAAAGGCATAAAATAAATAAAATGAAACAAATCAAAACACTAAAAACCTCACTGAGACTCAGTTTGAAATACATGTGCTAGATCATCCTATAATGAATCATTTTGTAAAACAAAGCAAGACAACCAAGAGTTGGTAAATATATTGTTTCATTTGTTCTTAATAAAGGCAGAATCAACAGGTTTCATTATTTCTTCTTTCCTTAGAGAAAAAGTATTAAAAACTGCAGGGAGGGGCGAGAGAAAGGTCATGTTTATTTTCAGTGATGTAATTGTAACAATAAGTGCAACTTAATTTCTATATTAATGTATTATCTGAAAATGAAATGTGATACACACACATAAACTGACTATATAAATGTAAACAAATTGGATGTTCTGATGACATTCTAACATAGTAATATTAATATTATATATTTTCATTTTAATTAGAAATCAAATTGGCAACAAGAAAGCATAAATCAAACAAGATGTAGTGTAATAGAAAGTGCTATGCATTTTACATTATATACTCCACTGAACTTTACACAACATAAATTTATTGGTACTCATAATCTACATAGAGCTATCAATCACATTACTTTTTTGCTTAATTATAGAAATATAATTTCTATTTCTAGAAATACTGTTCTGAAACATTTTTCTGAATGGGAAGACTTTGGAAGAATTATCTATTTTGTGTTTTAAGGGAATCATACATGTCTATTCTTATTGAACGAGGTATCCAGATCTGAAGCATTGAGAGATGATAGATAGATGATAGATAGATAGATAGATAGATAGATAGATAGATAGATGATAGATGATAGATAGATAGATAGATAGATAGATAGATAGATAGATAGAGAATAGATTTCTATGATTATCACTTTTCCTTTTTTTCAACCTACCAAATAATGTTTATTTTTATATTCTGGCATTAGTTTGCAATGTATAATTTTTTTTCTCATGATAATTTTTCCTATATGTTAAGATTATATGCTTGTCAAACAACTCACCTATGTTGTGATGATAGTTCACAAGGTTTTGTAAGGGTTTGTGTTCCCTGGGTTTTAAGAACTACTGTTTTCTTTTTCTATCTGTCCATCTGTCTAGCCACCTTTCCTTACAGTTGATTTGAAATGACAGGTTCTTGGTAATATTACCTAGATAATCCCAAATAAGTATTTAGAGAATAGCCTTCTCCAATCTGGTGCTCTCTGTGACTCTACTTACCCAATATCACCTTTGCTATGCAAAATTTCCAGCAAATTAAGCTGCTTGGGAACTTTCTGTCCCAACACATATGAATAGTTCAAAGTTGAGAAAGGCTTGTCTAGCATAGGTTGCCTGATTTTGGGGGACAAATTCTTTAAAAAAAGAAAGCAAATCCCTCTGCAGATATGCATTATTCCATCACAAATATAGTGAAAAATGATAAACTATTTTCAGAATTGGCATTTAAAATATTTTAATAACTACAGTGTAATTTCTCTATGTTTCACATTGACATTATATCAATGTCATTTTCACTGAATACACTGATATATGAGAAGTGAAACGTCTTCAAAGGAAAAACCAGAAAGTCCAGTTGTCTCTTGAAAAAGCACCTTTGGGATGTACTGAATCTTGGAGAGACAGTTTGGTATAATGGTTAAGGCATCAGGCTAGAAATCAAGAGACCATGCATTCCAGTTCTGCCTTAGACACAGAGTCAGTTGGATGACCTTGTGTCAGCCACTCCTTCTCAGCCCTAGGAAGGAGGAAATGGCAAACCATTTCCGAAATACCTTGCCAAGAAACTTCAGGAAGTTGTCCAGGCAGTCAGCAGGAGTCATGACTGACTCAAAGGGACACAAAATGTATAGGATAAAGGTATAGGATAAACTGCTTACATTGAATACCATTTGCTAAATAATTTTCATTTATATAATTATTTACTTTCGTAATCTCTTTTTGTTTCTTATTTCATGTTGGATGATTATTCAGTCCCATTTCACCTTTTGACTAATTTCTGAACCATACCAAAAAGTCTTTTTTTTAAAAAAAAAAATATATTTAATGCTCTCAGGCTGAAGAGACATAGCAGATAGCTAGAGGGAGAAAAAACCCTTGAACTAAACTGGTATTAAAAGGATCATTAAACTTAACATGAGGGAATAGTCTTATTTCAAGGTATGCTTGACTGTCTTGATTAAAATTGAAATGTAAGCAAAGGGCATCCAGGGGAATAAATAGAGGTCCTTCTCTGTTTTTCTTGAAGAATTTTGTTTCACTAATGTGTTTAAAAAAGAATCCTTAATTCAATCTTTTTTCACTCCTCAACCCTCACCTCTACGCAATGCTTCATTAATGTGCAATAACATTTTACACGGTAGTAACAAAAGGTAAGTGTTACAGTTCTCATATAACAATTTGGGATTTATGGCAGCAGACAATTGTATGCCCAAGGACAGGCTGCAAATAAGACTATCCTATGTCCGCTTGTTTTATTGCTCTGTGGTCAACGTATGCCTGAAAGCTGTATGTTTGCATGTCAAAGAGAAAAATGAGCAGAAGAGATTCACCTTTTTGCTTCAAGGCACAGTTACCCTGCATCAGAGAATATGCTTGAATTATCTCCTGTTGCAGTCAGTTTCAAGAAGTGCAGTGAGAAGATAATAGCATCTACAGAAGTCAAGATTTGGAGGATGCCAGTTGTTGGTCCTAAATTACATACTTAAAATGAGAACAGCAATATTTATTCAAGGTTCCCTAACCTTGTGGCAGATCTGTTAGGAATACAATTCACAGAATTCCATTCTTTTGTTGGCTTGGCTTGGCCAAGTGTCAATGCAATAGCCTAAATGTTAGAGCAATGTTTAAGATCAAGACATTATCCAGGTTTATTAGCATTTTAAGATATTGGAATTATTTGCTTAAATTTAGAGGGAGGTTATAGAATTGTTATTATCTCTGGACTAAAATGAAGCTGGAGATCATCTTGGTTATACATTTGTTTGTAATTTGTTGTATTTTTTTAAATACAACAAAACTTATTTTCTTGTATTATTCCCTTTTTTCTTTTTATGTTAACTTGTATGTTAATGTTTCACTTTGAATATATATATATATATATATATATATATATATATATATATATATATATATTTGTTTTCGATTTTCACGGTAAAGGTATGTAGGTCTTGGTGTATTCGGGTCTTGTCCCGTGTAAGGTTGAGAATACCTTGGCAACGTTTCGACGAAATCTCATCCGTCATCTTCAGGCTGGTGTCTTCAGCTTTGTGCTTGTGCCACCAAAGTGTGATCTGAGCTGCCTTCTCTCTATAAATACTGGAGGGGAGGTGTGGTGTGCTGGCTCTGCTGTAAGCGGGTTGGTTGGCTGTGTTGTTGGCTGTGTTGTTGCTTCTTGATTGGTTGATGGAGTTGAAGTTTGCTGATTGGTTGGCTTTTTCGTAAGAGCCTGTGTGGCTGAGGTAGTGGCTGTGTGTCCTTCAGCCTTTTGTGTTGTAGCTACCTGGGTAGTGGGCTGTGTGATGACCTTCTGAGTTTTATTGTTGTGACATCCTGGGTCTTGTGCTGTTATCTCCTGGGTCGTTGTCTGTGTTGCCACCTCCTGAGGTTTTGTGTTGTAATCTCCTGAGTTCCATGATGTGATATCCTGGGTGGAAGGCTGTGATGTGACATTCCGGGCCTTGGTTTGGCTCCGAGTTTGAGGTCTGGCTATGTGTTTATAGCGTGTGTCAGTTTGCTTAGTTTGGGGTCGGAGGGGTGTAGCAGCTGGAGTTGCAGCTATGGTCTGGTTTCTGGACGGTGGTTGCCTTATGTCTGTGGGGTGGGCTTGGGTTTGAGTCTGGTGAGGGAGATTAGTGGTGGTATCATGTGTTATTTTGGGTCCGGTGTTGGTTTTCGTGGCTGGGATTGTTTGTTGATTAGGGCTAGTTTCCAGATGTCTGATAGGTGGGAAGTGTCATCCCGTTTATTCATGTTATGGGGGTGTTTCTCTATTTCGATGGCTTCCCTAATTATTCTCTTGTTGAAGTGTTCAGTGTTGGAGATAAGTTTGGATCCCTCAAAATCAATTTCATGTCCTGTGGCTTTAAGGTGCTGGAAAAGGGAGGAAGTTTTTTCTTCTTTTCTGACTGCGTTCTTGTGTTCTGCGATGCGAGCATTTATTCTCCTGTTGGTTTGTCCAATGTATGTGGCTGGGCAAATTTTGCATGGTATTTCATAAACTCCTTGGTTTTCTAGCTGGATCTTGTCTTTGGGGTCTCTTAAGATGTTGGCTATTTTTTGGTCAGTGCCAAAGGCTGTCCTGATATTGTGTTTGTGGAAAATTTTGCTGATTTTATCTGTGGTGCCTTTGATGTAAGGGAGGAGGGTGATGCCATTGTCCTGTTCTGTGTCTTGGTTTTTGGGGGGAGTCTCCCTTAGGATTAGGTTGGTGATCTTACACGGGACAAGACCCGAATACACCAAGACCTACATATATATATATATATATATATATATATATATATATATGTATGTCTTTGTCATTCGGTTTCTCAAATTGGATATCTGCAGTTTGCGAATCTCATCCGTCATCTTCAGGCTGGTGTCTTCAGCTTCGTTCTTCTGGGAGAAGTGAAGAACGAAGCTGAAGACACCAGCCTGAAGATGACAGATGAGATTTCGTCAAAACGTTGCCCAGATACTTCCAATTTTATGCGGGAGAAAACCCAAATGACCAAAGACCTACATACAAATACCCGCAAAAACCTCAGAAAACATATTTATATTTATATTTATATTTATATTTATATTTATATTTATATTTATAATGGATCCTATTTGGTGTTAATGTACATTCTAAGTTATCAATGGATTAAATATATATATATGTATATATGCTTATGTATAAAACATATGTATGTATGTGTGTGTGTGTGTGTGTGTTTTATACATATACATATACAAATTCATCTCATTGATAACTCAGAATGTACATTAACACAATGATCAGACAGGATACATTGTAATTCGCAGCCATAAATGAATACTGGAATAATGCAATTACCAAGAACTATTCTTGATCAATAACTTATATTATTTGCAGCTAAAATATTTTAGATCTAACCTAAAAAAAGAGCAAATGCTAAAAATAAAAATGTTTAAAATACAATTACAAGGAAGCAGCAATTAATTATAGCAAATAAATATTGAATAGCTTCATGCTTCTAAAATTTATCTTTTAAAATCAATGTTACCACATTCAAACAACACTAATTATTAAATCAACATTTACAAAATTCTACTTACAAAATTCAGTAAACAGAAAACAGTGCATCCAATTCACAAAAGCAAACAATGTCACTGACCTATTTATTATGCTTTAACAATCGGTTGGTGATAAAAAGGTGAGAACGCTGCACCTTTGCGCCACTTAAGGAAATGTTTTCTCTTGCGTAGGACACTATAAGTCTTCTGAACCAACAAGCATAGGATTATATTGTTAGCAATTGTTTTTAGAAATCTAAAGGGAGGACCTAATTTGATTAAGGAGGCAGAAATCCAAGAATAGATTTGCAAACTGCATCAAGAGTTCTTGTTCTCTCCTCATGCTCATAATTCATAGATCATTGAATTCATTCCCTGAGCAATTTATAAAAATATAAATTTATTGTATAGTTTTGTTGCTATGAGAAGGCATCCTAAAACCATAGTCTTTTCATTCACTATAAATTGCTAGATATATAGATATCAGATACACACAGAGAGAGACTTTTTTATGTTTTTCTGGATGATGTGACACAATGATTTTAGATATGTTGTTTTGAAAGTTGACATACAGTTTCCTAACGTTTTGTGTATTTTATGGAAGGCATGTGAGGGTGGAAGCTGTGCAGCCCATAGAAACAGCTTTTCCTTTCATAGAAGCAACATTTCCTTTCACTTCCTGGAATCATTACACCATGCAAGGGCCATCTTGTAAGGTTTCTGAAGTACACTAGTCCCTAAATTAATTTTCAATTCATTTATAGCTAGATTTTGTTAAATTGAAGACCTGAACATAAAACTGAAAGGGTGGAAATCATTCTTGCAAGGCAATTATAAAGCAAGTAAGATTTAAATTAATTTGCAGATCCCTAATCCCATGTCAGGGAGTCAGTTTGGTGTACTGGTTAAGGCAACAGGTTAGAAACCAGGAGACCATGAGTTCCAGTTTTGCCTTAAGCCCAAAACCCACCAGGTGGCCTTGGGCCAGTCACTTTCTCTCATCCCTAGGAAGCCAACAGACAAATGTATATCATTAGAAATATCATAGATTAAACCTGCTTTTGTTTGCAAGTAATTGGCTAACAGTCATGGGTGAAGACAGCTATTCTAAATCATAAGCATTCAGATTCTTGATGAAGTTAATTCACCTGGTTTGGATGGAAGAACTATAATAGAAACTTGGCATATCATTCAAAGTTCATATTTCAATAACAATATCTTTTCAAGCCAAACAATCTAATTTCCTACATATATTTGCATGTGTGCTGTTTGTTCAGAATAGAGGAAGAATTTGCACTTTGAAAGGAGGAAGAGGAAGAGTGGCAGGGTGAGGGGAGGGAATGGGTCACAAGGAGGAGGAGGAGGAGGAGGAGGAGGAGGAGGAGGAGGAGGAGGAGGAGGAGGAGGAGGAGGAGGAGGAATTCAGCTCTTGGCCATTCTCAGTGGATTCAATTCATTTTGCATTTAACAGACCCCTTCCTGTCCACAATGTTTGTGTCCAGTTCTGGACACCGTATAATAAGGAGTCAGATAAATTAGAACAATTTTAGAATAGGCAAGAAGGACATTTAGGGGAACAGAAAATTGAGTTGTGTGATAAGCAACTGAAGGAATGGGTTATATTTAACTTTGAGAAAACAAGACTGAGCCAAAAAAACCAAAACCCCTTGTGGTTCTCAGCACACAAAGCATTTCATAGGCAAGAAATAAGAAACAAATACAAATGGCTAACTTATTGTAAAATACTAGAAGTCTGTCAAGGAGACCACAAAATAAAAGCAAAAAAGCAGAAGAACTGAGGACAAACTGGCAGTTCCAATTATTTTCTCATTTATAGTTATTAAAAAATTAAAATAGTTTATGGCTTTGAACATTGTCAGTTTAAAATGGAATTACAGCATGTACAAATGATGAACATATAATTGCTAAAATATATAAGCAAGTGAAAGAATGTATGGCAAAATGGCCTAAATTTTTGGTTACAATATACAGGTGAAACAATGAGAGAAGATGTTTAAAAGGACTGAAATTTGCATTATGTTATAATGCATATAGTGTATGTATTTGATTTTGTTTAAATAAAATGATGTATTGTTGGTATATTTCACCAGAGAAATTGTCCAGAATGTAGAAAGGCACTTCAAATATAGGTTGGAAATGTGAAAAACAGGAAGATATGTTTTAACATGGTGGAAGTGTAAAAAGGCTACAAAATTTTGGATTCAAATATATAAACACTGATTCAATATACAATTGAAATTGGAAGGGGTTTTTTGGGGGGACTGATGGACAAATAGCTGGAAAAAGTCATGAAATTTTGCTTTTGCATATGATAACTGTGGTAAGATTAACGTATGCAAAAAATTGAAAAGATTCAGCAATACCTAAATGGAGAAGTGGTTGATGAAGATGATGGAACTCATTGCGATGGCCAAATTGACTCATCTGATTAGAGAAAAAGACAGACGTTTATTGCTAACTGAAAACTAGAGAGAAGTTCCCTGAAGACGGGCTCCAGCACAAGTTCAAAAGCTCAGAAGACAAAGCCTCTGGTACCAGTGACCGATTGGGTCCTGCAATATTATCCTGGGTCACATATACTCATCTTCCTTCATAACTGAAAACTCCTTATGGACTTTACATAAAATAGAAAAAAATGAACTTATGATTTATAGTTTTATTGATAAGCAAGATAAATTATAGAAAGAAGCCACTTCTTTATATCTTTCTCTTTTGTTTCTATTTTTCTTTTTTCTTTTCTTAGTTTTTACTCGTCTTTTAAAAACTTTAATACAATTGTGTTAGATAGGGGGAGAAGAGAAAACAGGGGTAATATCACAGCACTTCTCAAATACTTGAGAGGATGTCATACAAAAATAGTTCAATATGTGTCCTCTTTCCTTTAGGACATAGAATAATGGATTTAAGTTATTTATTTATTTATTTATTTATTTATTTGAACTTGTATGCCGCCCCATCTCCAAAGACTCAAGCTGCTCACAACTAAAAACACAGAACAATAAATATTTAAAAAAACATTAAACCAAACAAGCCCAAATATAAAACACGACAATAAAATACATTAAAAAACCATCCCTCCCCCCAGGGAGGAGTCACAGCCCGGGTTGGTCAAATAACCAGGTCTTTAATTCACGGCGGAAGGTGCGGAGATCAGGGGCCAGATGGAGCTCCAGAGGCAGTTGATTCCAGAGGTCGGGGGCCACGACAGAAAAGGCTCATCGTCGGGGAATCACCAGCCGGCATTGACCCGCCGATGGAACCCCGAGGAGTCCTTGCCTATGAGCCCGCACAGGGTGGCCGGCACTAGCTATCGGAAGAAGACGCTCCCTCAAATATTGGGGACCCATGTCGTGTAGGACTTTGAATGTCAAAACTAAAACCTTATAGAAAGGTTATAGAAAGGTTGGTTCTGATTAAACAATGCAAAAGATTTCCCACTGTAAGACCACTTCTGACCAACTATCCAATGGATTTTCCATCAATGGATGTACACTATACGACTACTTTTCTATTGGACTGGACACCCAAGGAAGTTGTCTCCATACATAAGCTCTCAGTCTATGTACAAAAAATGAAGTAATATAATCATAATAATGATATCAATAAGAGAAGGTAATAGAAAAGATGAGAAGGATAATAGTAACACAGCCATACTAGACAACCATCTTTAATTGCATTGTATGCCATTGCATTGTATGGGCATTTTATGTCCATGGGCTACATTGAGCTCTTTGGCTGTTTTTGTCCAGCCTGCAATGGTGGCGGGGGGGTGAGGAAATGTGGCTCCTTGGGAAATTAATTGCCTATCCTAGAGAATAGAATTCTTTATTGGCCAAGTGTGATTGGACACACAAGGAATTCGTCTTGGTGCAAGTGCTCTCAGTGTAGATAAAAGAAAAGATACATAGGGTACAATAAGCAATCAAATCATACTAGGAAACAATCAATATAAATCATAAGGATACAAGTGACAAAGTTACAGTCTAAAAGGTCTCTTCCAACTCTTAACTGGACAGATTACGGATGTGTGTGAGAGAGAGATAGTGTGTGTACGCTCATGTGTGCACACACATCTAACAGAATAAGAAGGAATCTTTGAGGTCTTCTAGTCCAACCACCTGCTCAAGCATGAAACCCTATACCATTTCAGAAAAATGGCTGTCCAATATCTTCTTAAAAACCTTCAGTGTTGGAGTCTGGAGACATCTCTATCTGGAGACATCTGGAGACATCTCTATTTTTGTCTCTACCTGGTATTTATTTGTTGTCCTATGGGCAAATTCTCAGCATCTTACAACCTAGATAACTATCATAATTTTACATTCTTCTATAATAAAAAACACTAGCAGCATCAAGGGATAGATTCAATTATAACAGCAATGGGTATACCACTGGAGGATTTGAAACACCAGATTGGGGACAGATGGTCCTTGAGAAAATCTATCTAACAGCCAACACTGTCTTGATGGCCCATAATCAATCAATCATAACAGAGAACATTGCCCTTTTGCATGAGGATGGATAAGAATACAAGATGTACCTTGGATTTGCCTTTTTCAATCATTAACAAAAGAGCTTACATGCAGAGAGATTGCAGAGAGATCCCATATGCAATGAGGATATTGCAACATTTTGTAATGCATAAATATTTTCCTTGTTTTTGTTCCTCAACTAATAACTTTGCTCAGGTTCATTATGCTCACCTTAAAAGGCTGACATAGAAACACATGTTTTGGCTATTGTGCTCATGGCAACTGGTTATTGACTTTTGACTGTTACAAGATATTGCTCAGTTTACCTGGGGGCCACTGTACATTGCTTTTGTTTCTTAAAACTATATCCCTAGAAAAATAGATGAAAACACACTGTTCAAGCTTTAAGAAAAAGGTAACAGTAAGAATATACTGAATAAATTGCTGCACGTTTTGAAAAGTTCTCTCCCTCTATTAAAATGTTGTTTAAAATTGTGATTCATGTTCTTGAGAGTATAATTTTAATAGCTTTCAAATCAAATCTTCTAAATTCAAATACAGGGTTCTAAATTCATTATGTAATTACTGTCTCATCATTTCCAAGCACTGCAGCAAAAGAGCTGCTTATGGGGTGATCGACATGCTCAGCATAAAAAAGAAAAAGAAAAGCACTTTTCACAGAAAAAAAAATTTCACAGATCCTCAGTGCCCCTCCACCCCCCATTGATATCAAAGAGATGCTATTGCTATCTGAACTCTACTCTTAACAATTTTAAAAACCAAAGCATGCTATTTTACCTGCATTGCACCCATTCTATTTTATGTAGAGCAAATACTGTCTTTTCCGCTATATTTGAGAAAAAACATTATTCAGTCTTCCTAAATAAAATATCCCTGTTATTTTAGGTACTAGCAGGACTTAACATGAATCTGTTTACATAAAGGCTCTTCCCCCAACCCCGGTGCTAGATGAAAAGCAATGCTAAAGATATGAATGCTTTGAGGGGTTTTTTCCATCCCTGCCATGCTACATTCACTTCAAATGTGGCTGCCAATTGTTTAAAAATTTAATAAGAATTACTCAAGTGTCATATTTTAAAAGAAGTTTCATATAAACTAATACTGTCAATCAGAGGGCTTTTTTCTCCCAAATAAAAAAATCCAAGTGTAAATGTTTTTAAAAGCTTAGCATTTTAAAACAATTGGATCATTTTAAATGAAAAAATGGAGAAGAAAGTGATGCAACTAAAGGATAAATCCTGTATCTTAATGGTAAATCTGAGTTCACTAAACATAATAGAGCAAGCTGAGCCTTCATTTAAACAGAGCAGGCAACATCCAATCAGTGTAAATCACTGTTTCTCAATCTTGGCATCTTTAAGGTGTATGGCCTTCACCCAGCTTGCTGGCTGAGGAATTATGGGAGTTGAAGTCCATACATCTTAAAACTGTTAAGGTTAAGAAATGATCAATCTGAAACTTCTGAAATGGTATTAGGGAAATCAAGAGGCTTTACTAGAGGGGAAAAGAAACAAAATAATGCATTAAAAATAAATTCTTTTCAGATTTGCATTGTAGATAAACAGTGTTAATACACTGCAAAATCTTCAGTGAGATCCAGAGTCCTTCTAACAATAAAGATTAGAAAATGTTCTTGTACTTTAGACTGATTATTCTTGGAGCCTGTAATCCATTCACTTCCCACTGTCCTTTTGTAGGTGGCCACAGCACAATGATGGAATATAGTTTTCTATGTGGAAAGTTTCAGAATACAATAGATGCCCTTGTTCCTTAAATGGAACAAAACAATCACCTTCAAGATTTCAAACCAGACAGCCTTGAAGAAATGTAACTAGAGAGGCAGATATTTTTGGTATCTAGACTTCAGTCTGATACAGCACTTGTCTGAGAGAAGAAGCAGAAGGAATTAAAAGAAGTATTAAAACAGAATTAAAGCTTTCCCCCATTTTTAAAAAGTATAATATGGCCTCCCAGGGAGTTTATTTTCTGTTGTGTTTAGTAGTATTTTGAAAAATAAAAGCAAGCAAATATGCAGTAAACAATTAGAAAGTATACTTAAGTAAGGAATTACAATTGAAGTACAGTACTACTAATAAAAATCGATAATAATAAGTATTATAGTGGCAGAGGGAAAAACACAGATGAACAAATGAATTTGTAAACTGCTGTTGAGGTGCTAGATAAACAAACATATTACCTCAAGTAAAGGTGCAAGAATTGTGAAATTAGACTGAGTAGATTCAAGAAGAATGACTGTAGACTGTTGGAAACTACTGTGGTTTGGAAGATTAAATTGCATCACATGACTAAGGGAAACAAAATGGGTAAACATTTTATGTAATCTTTAAAATGAAGAACTTGGGTTATTATCATTCATATATACCAAATAAGACAAGTGAACCAAAACATTCACTTGTCTCATTTGGACATTTTTTCAAGTTTCTTTCCCCCACTTGCTACTAGCCTATTTCCTATGCCTTCCAGCTTTTTGACATTCACATACATATGTAAGATAGTTAAGTAAAGTTTAATGGAGATTCCAAATTATAATTTAAAAGGTTTGCAACTGACATTTTGGAACTTTAGCTTTTCTATTGTACTCTTAACATTTCTGAGTTTTTATTCTACAAAATGAAGAGATATATTTTAAAGAGAAAGTAAGAGTGTATTGCTCTGAAATCCAATTTTTCAGAAAGGGAAGCTACCAATACAAATGGCTGCACACCTATAGTCAGCTCTTTCTGTCTCTTTGTCACATGTTGACTTCTTTATTTTCTTTTACTGATTACATCATTCCTGGAGGAAGAGGATGTAGTTAATTCTTTTGTACCATTTACAAGTCTTAAGAAAGATTGACCAACAATTAGTTACTATAGAAGCACATCAGCTG
This sequence comes from Naja naja, assembly GCA_009733165.1. Lineage (NCBI taxonomy): Eukaryota > Metazoa > Chordata > Lepidosauria > Squamata > Elapidae > Naja > Naja naja. Next base: position 102,283,700 of record CM019149.1, on the reverse strand, counting down.
ACATTAAATATTGTTAACATTTTTTTTATCAAGTTCAAGATGCTGAATAAGGAAGAAGCTCTATTCAGTCACTGGGCTCTTACTTAGGTCTTGCCTCTGACAAATAATGTTACCGCATCCTAAGCCTCAGAGTATTTCTCTTCTTCCAAGAAGAAGAGAACCTGGACCTTTCCTTTTTCTTTCCCAAGAGGGACTGACATCTTCTCTTCACTCTTAACTTCTCTGTCTAGTCAATCTGTTCTCTGCAACCACTCAGTGTACTTCATGCACAGACTTTTTCCTGTGCTGTTCAAAGTCAATGGGGAAGCTGACAAGGAAGGTCACAAGTCGCTACCATAAGTCGATCTTACCACTTTTTCTCCTGAGGAACCATGCTATGGAGTATGAGGGATCTTGTACTCTGTAGCACCCCGCACGCATACACACCACTCTGAAGTGACCCCCACCAGCCTGCCTGCACTCAGTAGTGTCCACCCACAGCACTCACCCACCCAGCCAAAGCTCTTGCCTACTGGCATTATTATCAAGAATTCTAGTCACATGAAGTCTTCTCTTAATGACGTGCACATTCACTGTTTTATGAGGCCAAGTAGGACTGCTGTGATTGCTATTGCTAAATGATGTGGTCGTGTGACATTGCGCTTTATGATCTCATCAGTTAGCATAATCTCAGCACTGCACCTATTCCGGCCTGAATCAATGGTACTGCTGTAGTGACATCTCATCTAACCAGCCCTGGATAGCAGCCAGGTCAGCTCATCATGCCTTGTGTCAGTGCTACTTCCCTTCAAGGCAAGAATTGGTCTGCTTTTTCTCCTTTATTTATTTGATATGCTAGCTCATGCCAGAAAAACAGCAGCCAAGCCAGGCCACTCAAACCCATATGCCACTACTGTCCTTGGAACCACTAAGTGCTGGAATCATTGCACTTGCATCATTACACTGCGCAGGGCCAGAGCCAAAACACCACTAAGATCTAAACAGAACTGCAATAAATCTGTGCAATAAATGAATTGTGTTCCCTCAATTCAATTTAGTTTATTATAACTATTTTCTCCTTCAATCCTAACATTCAGTTTATGTCTATATTTTGTTCATTTACCATTATGTCAGCTTTAATTCACCCTCACCCTCCCTCACTCATGTATCACAGATATCATTCACACCAGTAAGACACAACTTATAATAATTACTTTTGTTTATTTAACAATAGGTACAATTGCAGATTATACATATTATAGGAAGAAATTTATATCCTGTCTAAATGTTCCTACTAAAAATAAACTAGGAGAGTTAATATCATGATTTAGTCATTTATATCTTGGTACAGGTGTAATAGGAATGGATAACCAGTCACAATTTCCACTCTTGGAGGAGAATGTGATGGGAAGATATTTAGATCTAGAGTACATCACTGGAGAGAAAGCTGAAAGCTAACTGTCATCTCCTGTCTTCATAAATAGCATAATATATTAGTCTCTCTGTACAGCAATTTTCAATTAGTTCAAATCTGGGCATTATTTCCATTTTAATCTCTTCTGGAAAGGCAGATGCTGAGACACATGTTCTGCTTTTAAGAACATTCCACAATGTCATTACTCATCAGAATGAGAAAATTGCGTATTAATTGCTAGATTGTATTTCTCATGGCCTCCCACATGTTTTATGTCCAGCTATGATATTATAATTCTGGTCTGGAATGGAATTGTCTTCCAGTTCATTTGGGCATGATTTTTTTTCCATTAGTTATGTTTGCAAATGAATGGATTATTCTAGCATGATGTATCATCAAGCTGGTCATTAGCAATGCACTAAATATATTTATATGAGTTACATTTTACTGGTATGTGGATGCTCTTAGTTTTAAACAAGCATTAGAGGACATTCCCTGTTTTATCTCATGAGGTTCCAGGTACTATTCCAACAATTCATGCCAAACATACAACAGTCTTCAAGTGATGGAAATAATTTGAGTGATGCTAGAGAAATGAAGCTTAGTTAGCATATTAATCTGATGTGTGCTCTGGTTTTCTAACACCTGAACAAAGGTAGGAGTGCATGCTGGCACTTGTACCTGCTAAGAGTTGGCAGAGCTAGGACCAAGAAGCAGGTGAAGCCAGGAAAAAAACCCTACATTATGTTTGATTTAATTTTAATAAAACCTCTATTAAAATTAAATTAGTAGTTTTAGTACAATTAAACCTCACATATTTGCTAAATTCCATTCTGCTGTGTTAACATTTCCGCATCTAGCATGTTAAAAATGACAACAGGGTGAGCTAAACTCAAGCTTTCTTGCTTTCTTGCCCATAGGAGTCTGATAGAAGCATCATAGCCTTGTAGAATTAATATCCTCTTCCATTGTCCTCTGTGTCAAAACTTCATTCTTTTAGCATTTGCTAAGATGTGACAAAGGCCAGTCAGTGTCATCAGGTTCCTATTTCAGGCTTTGAGCTCCCCTCTAATCAAATTATTTTAAAAATGCATAAATAATTATTGAGTCTTTGTTATTTACCTTATAATCCAGATCTCAGCATTGGCGTTTAGCTGGGTGTCTAAGATTTTCCAACCTCCACATATATACTTTCAGCAGGACATAATTTTCCTGCACATTTGTCAGATCACCTGATTAAGAGTTCTGTTTTTATTACTATAAAAATCAACATTAAGAAACAGACTAGTTAGTAATAATTATCACTATTCTGCTATAAATATAGCTCTGTATGTTTCATGAAATAGCTTACTTGAATACTAAAGATCTAAGTACAGTTAAATTGGACTGAACAAGTAGTCTGGTGAGGAAGCTCTGTTTCAGCTATTAATTTGGTTTCCTAAATAATCTATTTGAAAACCTCACAGTATCATTTAATTTTTGTAGTTCTTTAGTTCTGTATATTTTTACCAGATTAACTGCACTATATCACATATATGTTTGTTCAATATCCATTAGCACTATATATGGTACGTAACATGTACAGGTAGCCTTCGGTTTTAAACAGTTCACTTAGTGACAGTTCAAAGTTACAATGACATTGGAAAAAGTGACTTATCAATGTTTTTCACACTTACTGCTGTTGCAGCATCCCCATGACCACATGATCCAAATTTTGGATTCTTGAAAGTGTATAAATGGGAAAATTTGAGTCATGGAACATAATTCACTTATGCAATTATAGACACAAAATCTGGATGTTAGATATGAAATAGCAGTCTATGAGCGAACCAAGAGAAGAAAGAAAGAAATACATAGTTAATGGTTCATCACTGAGCAGGGACTAAAACAAGAAAGCTTGATTTCTCCTTGCTTATTTAATGCATTTCTAGGTCAATATAAAAGGAACGTTTGTGATGACATTTGAGAGATGTTGGTGGAAGACATTAACAACTTGCACTTTTGTATAAAGACAATGTTGAATAGTTGCTAAAACATGAATAAACTGAAGTGAAAATTTGAAAGTTTTTATGATATAATGTGGAGGATGGATCCTAAAAATAGCATATTATTTGTTGGATTGTATTGAACAACAAAGTACTTTTGTTTGACAGGGAAAATGGAGTGAAAAATTGCAAGTTATATATAATTGGTTTAACCCTACAGCAAGCAGATGAATTTGTGTGCCTCAGTAACATGTTTAAATAAAGATGGGGAAATGGATGAAAAGGGTTTTTTTTAACATATAAAACTACTAGATAAAAAGACATTGAGTTGTATGTGGCCTGTATGGGGAATGAATATTTGCCCAAACAATTGAAAATGGCTATTTTCAGAAAAGTTAGTTAAATGTGACAGGAATGGGATTCTTAAACAACATGTATGACAATTAGAAGATGAGATGGTCAAAAGTGAATGGATGCTAAATGAATGTGGATTGAATTCTAAGGTGAATAACTATTACAGAAGTAATTGTGATTCTGTCATATAAAGAGAATAAAATGGGACAGAATTGCCAACAAATATAGGAAGAGTAAAAATGTTTTTAAAAAATATGAAGAGTAAAAAAGACTTGCCATGTGGAGCTCCTCAAAAACAGAAAGATTAAAGGGAAAAAAAGCAATGTGCAATTCACAGTTATGCTTATGCTAAGTGTTATGTATGCAGGTTTGAATGTCATTGGTTAAGTTTGAACTGTTGTTGTAAAATGTCAGAAATGATTGGTTTAAATAGTGCGGGAAAACCCTGCACTCTGATTGGCTGGCAACTGCGGCTGCTGGCTATAAGTAGCAGCCACAGACCAGCCAAGTCAGGTCTGTTATGAGCTGTAGTCACTAATAAACTCTTCACTGAAGCACTCCGCGTCTGACTCTTCATGCAAATTTAACACTAAGAATGGCTTGTGACAATAGAAAGATATGGAGAGGTACAGTCAATATATTTAATTGTATTTCTTTTTCTTTTATCCTGCCCTCTAATTATTTTACTTACTCTTTCTTATTTTTTTTCTCATTGTGTATTATACTGTTTAACCAGAAAAGAAATTTCATGATGGATTTGTATTTATGTATCTTTGTACATTCATAGATGAATGTAAGACAAGAAATGTGGAGGTTCATAAACTTTGCATGATTATAATGTCTAAGATTGTGCATGTCTGCCCTATGTAGGATCTGTAATCATATCAGTAAATATATCCTGAGTACAGCAACTCTTTGAGTTGGAATCCAGCTGGCCTAGAGACATCAGAGGCAGAATTCTGAAGGCTATGCATAAGGAGGCTTTTGGGATTGCTGGTTATGAAAATTCATGTTCAGAAGCCTTATAAATGTAGAAAGAAAAAGAAGCTCTCACCAATGCTGAAAGAAATATCTCCTGAGATGTGTTAAAATACTGCTTAGCAACTGGAACATTACAGCTGAACAAATTTGATAGTTAAACATGCATATTTAGGGAGATTTCTGCTAGTGGTAGGTACTGTTTAATGCTAGTGAGCCATATAGCTGCTTTAGAGGAATCCCTCATATCCTTGTGATTTAGAAGGGAGATAGAAATAGAAGATAAAGACTTAGCTTTGATATACAAGCCTATTTAAATCTCTGAGGTGAGACGCCAAGATGAGGCCTAGCCATCCAAAACTGCTTGAACAGGATCATTAAGCAGAAGCAGTAATAGCCTGGCATAGACTCAAGTATTATCAAAGGAAATTGTAGTAGGCATGCCTGAAAGAACAGCTCAGATATTTAGAGGTAGAGGAAGAACATGAGGCATGGAAGGAATTTTATGGAAGATTTTCAGATCTGCTAAGGTGGGCAAGTGGAGAATATGATTACAGAAAGCAAAGTCCTACTGTAACTTACAGTTCTCCCTGAATCCATCTCTAGTGGAAAGTGCTGTCACTCTCTTCTTCAGAGACAAGGTTACTCTTCAAGAGCAGGGATGTTTTTTGGTTCTTGTTTTTTGTTCCTTTGAATCTGTGTTGACTCTAAACATGTCCCAGTGAGGTTGGCAAGGTTTTTGGAAGTTATTTCCCATTGCCTGCTTCCTAGGGCTAAGAGACAGTAACTGATCCAAGGTCACCCAGTGCCTCAGGCAGGACCTGAAGTTATGGTGTCTCAGCTTCTAACCTGGTGTTTTAACCACTATGTCAGATCTGCCATCTTCAGCTTAGAGCTTTGTTGGCATCTACCACGAATTGTTAGGGGGATGGAGGGAAATAGAGAAAATAGACAATTGCCATGTAGAGGGTAGAGATGAGCCAAAGGGGGGGGGGATGTCAAGCTTGACAGAATCCGGAGGTGTAAGAACCAGCCTGTTCCAGTCTTCAAGGCTGCAGAGCCTGGGAAAGGAATGCAAACTGCACCAAGCAGTACCAACATTTGAGAGGTTCCCAAAACATCTATGTGGCATGCCATTGGATGAAGACAAATTGGCCAAAGGGGGAGGGCCAGGGAGAAGAAGAAACTGTAACCTTTTGCGTGGGAACTTTAGTTATATTCTGCTTCTGTTGCAACCACTAATCCTTAATTTTAAAAAAAAATCCCTCTCACTTCAACCAAATGGAGTTGAAGATCTTTCTTTCCTAGGGACTAGTTGGGCAAGCCTGATACACCACACCAAAATGGCTGTTTCAAGAGTTAATGCTATTTCTCAAATGATTTTTTTATTGCTCTCCTTCCTCCTCCTTGTGCTTGCATATGCACAAGTCCCTTTATGTGACATGGAAAGAGCCTTGGACTAAAATAAGATTAGTAAATAATCATACAAATACTACCGATATGACTATATATTTGACTCAGTACATAATGACAGTATTTGCATTATGCCATCACCATACATGTTTGGTCATTTTGGCAACACTGAGGTTTGCATGGATCATCACCAGGTGCTAGTCTACTTCCTAGTCAGGCAGTATTTGGCTCCTGCTTTTTTTTTTCTTTTTCTTTCATTTTAATTTTAACATGGAAAGAAATCCATCAGGTCCAGCATTTCAGAAAATTTCATTCCACACTTTCAAAAAATTGACAGGGTGGCCGACTGGTCTTTAACCTTCATTTTCTTGGCATGGAAAAAGTAAAGAGTTTTCTCAGGAAGTGTCTCTCTCTATCAGCATTTCCAGGAATCTCCAGGTAGATTACACAATCATATGAACATTTCTGGAAGTGTATTTCTAATAGCAGGCTAATATTAGGGGGAGGAAAGTTGCTGCTGTAAGCAAAAATAATTTGAAGACAATGGCTGTAGCACTCAGATGAGGAAATGAGAATGTCCTAGGAAAGGTTCTTAAGCTGTTTGTTAATACTGTTTTTTTTATTTTATGTTTTAAAACTTGATATTGCTCACTATGGTGAATAAATCTAAGGGTAGGCAGTAACCAAAATATATTTATAAAAATCACAACTCATCAAAAAAGTTTCTTTTTTGTTCTGTTGATCTTGAAAAAAAGTATAGTTCTAATGATTTATAGTTGTTCTGTCTCAGCAGATAGTAGCCGCTGGTTGACAGTGAATCTAAGTAGGCTTAAGCCTGGTTACTGCATGGCTGGGACTCCTCCATGAAGTTCTAGGACTGTAGACCAGACTGGGAGTTAAAAACATCCCAGAAAATGGCTATCAGGGATTTTCTCATTTATTAATTGACAGTATGCATGTGTGTGTAGCAATAAGTAACTTGAGGAAAATTTTTGGAACTAATTATTCTCCATATTAAATAGAATAGAATAGAATAGAATATATATTCCTGCTTAAATTTGTTGTCTAGGTGCTACATTTTAGGGACAATGTCCTTGCTTTGACATCTGTTTATTATTTGTGTAAATGTGTACATTATTATGAGCACAAGGCCTATAGTAACACTACCTTGCTTTATTTCATGTGCATTTTGATGGAAATTCTACAAAAACATGTTTTGGAGGAAAAAAGTAATAGAAGATAAACAGAAGATACTATGGTATTTCTTTTGAACCAATATAAATACAGTATACGTACTATTTTGTGTTCTACCTGGAAAGGTATTGATGTCTGACCTCCACATAATTTACCTGTTTCTGAACAGCCCACTGGGAAAATCTTTAAGAAGGTTGCATTGTGCTGTATCTGCTATTGTTGCTGCTGGTTCCACTGACAATTACCTTGCAAAGAATAATTTTATTCTTTTGACTTGCTAACTATGTTCCTTGAAAGGCAAACAAGCAATAGTAGTAAACAGACAATGCATGACTTTTCGGGTGGAGAAAAAGGTAAGTATCTAACAGTGGAGTATTTTTTTTAAATTTTATTATCTACTTACTTATTTTTCTGCCCAACGAATTGCATGTCTTATTGTCAGATGAATGTCCCCTGTTATAAATTTCAGCCCTCTATTCTTTCCCAATACTTTCAAACTCTGCTTTAAGCTATGGCTCTTAAAATAGTTCTAATCCTTGACAATATTTATATGGAAAATAAACTTTCTTGTTGTTATGCTACAGGGCTTTCAAGGGCTTCCAAAAGAAAAATACATTCAGACTTTGATCCAGCTAGAAATAACAGAGGCATAAACTAGATGCTAGAGCATAAATAGCTACCACATATTTGCAACTTTTCACCATGCTCCTTAGAGCCATGCCTACTTTTTCTACTGGCCAGCTTATGTTCACTTTCTGGGAAAGAGATGAACTGCTGGATTTTGGCTGCCACTCATGACAATAAAGTAATTTTTCCTGACTATCTGATCCTCTAATCAGCTAACTACTAGCAACCAAACTACTGTTTTGCCACTGTCAATCATTGAGTGTCTCTGGTGGATTCTATTTGGAAGGAGAGAAATGAGATAAGCAAGTAATATAAGTATAGTATATACTGTAATGTATGCAAATAAGAGGAAATATGTGGCCTGGAGGTAAAGACACTGGCTTCCCATTCAGAAGGCTTGAGAGTTCAATCCTAGGTAGCAGCAGATGTTTCTCTATCAGGGCACAAAGAGAAAGTATCTGCTGTGAACTCTGCATAGACATCAAGAAAGGTATCCAGCCAGTAAAGGCTCAGTTCCATTCAGTCACCCTGAATCCACCCCGATAAAAAGGATTACAGATTCATAAAAAGAAAAAAAATGTGTACATAGGAAAATATATATGGTGCCCCCAGTGAACTGTGGAGTTCTTGAACTTGAAAAGATTTTCCATTTACACTGTGAATAAACACAGGGAAGGTGGAAGACAGTGAGCTGATGCATATCTAAGATTGCCTATAGATTCTGGTCTCTGACTGGGCAGTATGTTACCTGAAGAAAAAGTCTCATATTTTTTTTTACTTTCTGCCTCTTGCTTACTCTTAAGCAGTTTCTCCTAGCTTTTTATGTTTTTTAGGCTGCTGCTTTCCAGGTTAACCTTTTTTCACTAAATATTAATTTCAAAATACCAATCTCTGCCATTTTTCTCAAATTAACATACAATTATTAAAGCATACTTGGGGTGAATGACAGAAAGCATACTCCGGGCTACAAAATCTGCTGCCTCCACTCTACTGCATTCCATTAAGCAGTATTTTTGAGATCCTAAAATAAGTAAGGAGTTGGAAAGAAGGAAGGAAGGAAGGAAGGAAGGAAGGAAGGAAGGAAGGAAGGAAGGAAGGAAGGAAGGAAAAGAAAGAATCTCCCATCAGTTTTATCATAACTCAAATGCAGGGATTGGGTATGGAGTCTATTTGCACATAACTATTTTTCCCCCACTTATTTTCCCTCTGGTTGTACAATCACAGTTCATAGTTTTGTCTCTTTGGTCCATGAGACGTAAGCACATTTCTTTTTGTTTTGCAAAATTTGAACTTTTCAAAGATTATCTTTTTAGGATTATTTATGAAACTCCTTGTCTACCAAGCTCCAAATAAATTTTTAAGTTCTTAAGCAGAAATTTAGAGAATAAGTAGTATTGATTGCATTTTGTAACTAAAGCTAAATTACAGCAGAAGAATGAAGTTTAGAAAGAAGGCAAACAAACTGAACCACGTACATTTAGTCTCTTATTTTCACTAAGGACAAATGTTAGTTCCCCCCCCCCAAGTCTTGCTATGCTTCCTCATCATAGCATGGGTGGGCATTCCCCAGAGGGTTGAGTGAAGAATATTGCAGTATATCCTGCCAATAGGATCGTCCAAGGCATGAAGGGTTTTCCAGCTGGCCAGCTAAAGCAAGCAGACACCTCTATCAGCTAGCAGCAAAGATACTGGAAGCAGATGACAATGACAGAGTAATCATTCCCTACGGTGCAGGACCAGGCAATGACAAACTGTTATGTATGTAGAGTTTAAAATGATTGGTTGTTGAAGTACAGAGTTTGAAATAAGTGGTTGTAGAAAGTGCGGGAATTCCCTGCACTCTGATTGGCTAGTAGCCACGGCAGCCGGCTATAAATAGCTGCCGTGGCTAAGCCATTCAGGTCCATTCTGAGCTGAAAGTCACAATAAACAAGAGCTGAAGCACTCCACGTCCTGTCTCTCTATGCGAACTTAACACTGGCGACGAAGGTGGGATCTACGAAGGAGAAGACAACACGGAACAGATGAGATGGCTGCACTGAACACTCCCCCAGCCCCATTCAATCCGAAGAACGAAGACTGGGAATCATATGCAGATCATTTTCAGATGTTTTTAGAAGGCAACGATCTGGCCTCGATTTCTGAAACACGGAAGAGAGCGGTTTTTCTTACCTACTGCGGTCCTGCAGTATTCAAGATGGCAAAAGCATTAGCTGCCCCTGCAGATGTGAAGGTAATGGCTTGGGAAGATTTGGAGAGGTTATTGAGGGCACACTACATGCCCCAAGTATCGTGCCTCATTCGAAGGCACGAGTTCTACTGCCGCGATCAAGGGGAGAATGAAAGTATCAGTGACTTCGTGGCAAATTTGAGACATATTGGGGGTGCCTGCGAATTCAGCATGTTAGAGGAGACCATGCGCGATCGTTTTGTGTTGGGCCTGAAGGACAAAGTGCTACAGAGTAAATTACTTATGAAACCAAAAATTACGCTGAAAGAAGCCATCGATGAAGCGGTAGCAGCAGAAGCCACGAAAACCTCAGCTGCAACTATGAGGAAGATGAACAGAACAGCTTCCCATTCTGACAGTGAGAAAACTACTACTACGCATTTTGATGAACTAGCTTCTGAATCAGAATACAGCGGAGAAGAAGAAGAGATTAACAGGCTCAGGATGGAGCAGAAATGAAACGACCAGGGCCGGAAAAAGTGAGATTTTCACTGTGCAGGCTGTGGGGGAAACCACCCCTGCACAGAATGCAAGTTCCTGGACGCCATTTGCCTCCGTTGCAAAAAGAGAGGGCACATTGCAAGAGTCTGCAAATCAGCCAGAACTCCACCAAACAGAAGAAGGTTTGCTTCAAACAACAAAGAAAGAGAAGTTAAACCAAACAACAATAACAAAAAAATGGGGCGTGCCACAGAAGCAAACGGAAAAAACAAAACTCATCAAACTGTAACCATTGGGCATTCCTCTTCATTGAACAGTAGGAAGGTGCATGTCAAGGTTCTTATCGAGGGAAGACCTTGCCAAATGGAAGTGGACTCAGGTTCATATCTTTCCATGGTGTCATGGGACACTATTCAGAGTCTAGTGCCTGAAATTCAGAAGAAGGACTTCAAAAAGCAAGCACTGACTCTCAAAGACTACCAAGGGAACAAGATTCCAGTAGTTGGAACAAGGAAATTCAACGTGAAATTCAAAAACTACACCAAAGTGCTGCCATTGACCATCGTAGATAAAGACCACCCAAGTTTGCTGGGACTTGAATGGTTCAACCCGCTGGGCATCGAAGTGACTGGCATCAACCACGTGAGCGACACTGATTGGGAAGAGTCATTGAAGACGGAATTTCCAGAGGTCTTCAGCGACGGATTAGGCAAGTACTTGGGGACCCCTGTCACTTTCAACCTAGACCCCAAGGTACAACCAATAAGGTTAAAACCCCGGAGGGTGCCATTTGCATTAAAAGAAAAAATGGATAAACAATTAGATAAGTTAATAGCCCAAGGGGTATTAGAACCCACAGACCACTCCAGGTGGGAGTCACCCATAGTCACACCAGTCAAGACTGATGGTTCAGTAAGGATCTGTGGTGATTTCAAAGGGACATTAAACCATGAGCTACAACAGAGTGCATATCCGGTGCCAGTGGTTCATCAACATCCCCCACTCCTTGGGTGGGGGCAACGTTTTTGCCAAGTTAGATCTTGCCCAGGCCTACCAGCAGTTACCTGTAGACGATACAACTGCAGAGGCACAAACCATTGTAACCCATCGAGGTGCCTTCAAATGCAAGAGGTTACAATTTGGAGTGAGTGTGGCGCCTGGCATATTTCAAAGCCTTATGGAAAGGATGTTACAAGGGTTGCCTGGGGTGGTGCCTTATTTTGATGACGTTTTAATCTCTGCTAAAAATGACACTCAGCTATGTGAAAGACTCAGAGAAGTGCTGACCAGATTCAAAAAAGCAGGGTTAAAAGTCAAAAAAGAGAAATGCACACTAAGAACTGATAAGGTTGAATTTTGGGGCTACATGATTGATAAACATGGCATCTGTTATGTATGTAGGTTTGAATGTTATTGGTTTATTTTGAATTGTTGTAAAATGTCAAATGGGATTGGTTTAAATAGTGCGGGAAAAACCCTGCACTCCCATTGGCTGGCAACTACGGCTGCTGGCTATAAGAAGCAGCCATAGCCCAGCCAGGTTGGGTCCATTCGAGCTGTAGTCACTTAATAAACTTCACTGAAGCTCTTCGTGTCTGACTCTTCATGCAAACTTAACACTGGCGACGAAGGTGGGATTGCCCTGAAGAAGAGACAATGCGGAAGACAAGCAGAAGAGTGAGATGGCTGCACTGAACACCCCCCCAGCCCCGTTTGATCCGGCGGCGGAAGACTGGGAATCGTATGTGGATCGCTTCCAGATATACTTGGAAGGAAATGACCTCGTCGATATCCCCAAGAAGCAGAAGAGGGCGGTATTTCTCACGCACTGTGGTCCGGCAGTCTTCAAGATGGTGAAGGCATTGGCGGGAGCTGCAGACTTGAAGGTAATGGAATGGCCTGATTTGGAAAAGCTTTTAAGAGCCCATTACGCCCCACAAGTATCGTGCCTCATTAAGAGACACGAGTTTTACTGTCGGGATCAAGGGGAAAGCGAAAATGTTAACGACTTCGTGGCAAGTTTAAAGGACATTGGGGGTGCTTGTGACTTTACCAACTTAGAAGAGGCCATGCGTGATTGGTTTGTTCTAGGCCTCAAAGATAAGGTCTTACAGAGCAAACTGCTAATGAAACCTAAGATCACATTTAAGAAGGCCATAGAGGAAGCTGTTTCAGCGGAAGCCACTAAGTCCTCAGCAGCGGCCATGAAAAAGATTAACAAGGCCTCAAGCCATTCTGATGTGGAAAAATCCATAACAACCCACTGCGAGCAAATAGACTCTGATTCAGATTGCAGTGAGGTGGAGGAAGGAATTTATAGACTCAGAATGGAGAAGAAAAGGAAAGACCCTGGAAAAAAGAGGCAAGAATTTTATTGCAGAGGCTGTGGGGGGGGGCACCCCGGCACTGAATGCAAGTTTTTAGACACCATCTGCCTATGTTGTGAGAAAAGGGGTCACCTAGCAAGAGTCTGCAAATCATCCAGAACTCCACCTAGTAGGAAGAAATTCCCTGAGAAGGATTTTAAGCCCAACAACTTCATTGAAAAGATGGGGCGCAACTCAGAAGCAAATGGAAAGAATGAAACTCATCAAACAATCACCATTGGTCATTCTTCACCCTTTAGAAGCAGAAAACTACATGTGAAGGTATTCATTGAAGAGAGGCCTTGCCAGATGGAAGTGGACTCAGGCTCCTATTTATCTATGGTGTCATGGGACACTATTCACAGGCTACTTCCCAACATTCAGAAGAAACATTTCCAGAAGCAAGCACTGACTCTTAAAGACTACCAAGGGAATAAGATTCCAGTAGTTGGAGCAAGAGATTTCAACGTGAAGTTTAAAGGCCACACCAAACATTTGCCCCTGACCATCGTGGACAAGGACCGCCCAAGCTTGCTGGGACTTGAGTGGTTCAAGCCACTAGGCATCGAGGTGACTGGCATCAATCACGTGAGCAACTGTGAATGGGAGGAGGCCTTGAAGTCTGAGTTTCCAGAGGTCTTCAACGAAGGATTGGGCAAGTATATGGGGACCCCTATCACTTTCAACCTAGATCCCAAGGTGCCCCCAATTCGTTTAAAGCCCAGGAGGGTTCCATTTGCTTTAAAGGAGAAAATTGATGCACAATTAGACAAGTTAATTGCTCAAGGGGTTTTAGAGCCCACTGACCACTCCAGATGGGAGACACCCATAGTCACACCAGTCAAGGCTGATGGGTCAGTAAGAATTTGTGGAGACTATAAGGGGACACTGAACCATGCACTGCAGCAGAGCGCATATCCAGTGCCAGTTGTGCATCATCTGTTACATTCACTTGGCAGGGGAACAGTTTTTGCCAAATTGGACTTGGCCCAGGCATATCAACAACTAACAGTTGATGATGCCACTGCAGAGGCCCAAACCATTGTGACTCATAGAGGTGCCTTCAAATGTAAAAGGTTACAATTTGGATTAAGCGTGGCACCAGGCATCTTTCAAAGCCTTATGGAAAGAATGCTCCAAGGACTGCCAGGGGTAGTACCTTACTTTGATGATGTGTTAATCTCTGCTGAAAATGACACTCAGCTACAAGAAAGACTCAGAGAAGTCCTTACCAGATTCAGGAAAGCGGGGTTAAAAGTCAAGGAAGAAAAATGCACACTTAAGACTGACAGGGTTGAATTCCTGGGCTACATGATTGACAAGCATGGCATCCACCCTACTGATGCCAAGGTTAAAGCAATCAAAGAAGCCCCTAAACCTAAATGCAAAACAGATTTGCAAGCTTTCCTTGGACTTATTAACTTTTATCACATGTTTCTACCTCAAAAGGCAACCATTGCTAAACCATTGCACAGATTACTTGATAAGAAGTCTGTTTGGGTCTGGGGCAGGAAGGAACAATCAGCATTTAACAGTATTAAGAGACTAATCACGTCTGATGCTGTACTGATACAGTTCTCTGAGAATTTGCCTGTTGTACTGACTTGTGATGCATCCCCTTTTGGAAGGGGGGGGGTTGAGCCACAGACTTCCCAGTGGGAGAGAAACCCCTATTGCATTTTACTCTCGCACTTTGACCAAAGCAGAGAGGAATTATAGCCAATTGGACAAAGAGGCATTGGCAGTTGTTGCAGCTGTTAAGAAATTTCATGAATATCTGTATGGAAGAACATTTACCATTGTCACAGTTCACAAACCTCTGTTAGGCATTGTGGCAGGAGACAAGCCTACACCTACTATCCTGTCACCAAGAATGCTGAGGTGGACTGAATTTCTTGCAGCTTATTCCTACAGACTGATTCACAAGCCTGGTAAGGACATTGGACATGCAGATGCACTAAGTCGTTGCCCACTTCCTTGCCACAAGGAGCACCTTGAACCTGAAACACATACCTTTTTCCTAGAAACTGTTGCCAAGCTTCCAGTTCTTGCTGCTGAAATTGCCAGAGAAACTGCCAAAGACACTGTGTTGGCTCCTGTTATAGGCTGGATTAAGAAAGGTTGGCCTCTTCAAGATCTACCTCACCTTGCCCAACCTTTTAAGTCCAGGCAAACTGAATTATCTGTATAAGAGGATGTATTTTGTGGGGTAACAGGGTGGTTATTCCTGCAAAACTGCAAAGAGAGGTTTTGGAAATGTTACATGAGGGTCATCCTGGGATTGTAAGGATGAAGGGATTGGCCAGGAGTTATGTATGGTGGCCAGGTATTGACAAAATGGTTGAAAACTGGGTTGCATCTTGTCCCAACTGTCAGGTAGTAAGGCTTGCCCCATCTCATGCCCCCACACAGGAATGGGAATGTCCTAGGGGCCCATGGTCTAGGATCCACATTGATTTTGCAGGTCCTACTAGAAGGCACACTTTTCTTATTCTAGTAGATGCATATTCCAGATGGCTGGAGGTGTTTCCCATGACATCCACCACAACTGATGCTGTCATCAAGCAGCTCAGAAAACTGTTTTTTAACCAAGGGTTACCTGATGTTCTTGTCTCTGACAATGGCCCTCAATTTACATCTAACATTTTTGAATCCTATCTAGCACAACAGGGTATCAGACATGCCCTTACTGCCCCTGGGCACCCTTCGGCTAACGGCCGGGCTTAACGCATGGTACGTTTTACCAAAGAGAAGCTTCAGCAACTGGGTCCTGGGGACATCACTGAGAAGGTTGAAAAACTTCTTAGTGTTCAGCACATCACTCCTAGCCCATCTAATAACTTATCCCCAGCAGAGTTGTTGATGGGTAGGAAACTTAGGTCTTCCCTTGACCGCCTTCATCCCACTTACTCACCAACGCACCACTGGATTCCACTTCCAAAGTTCGTACATTCAGTGTGGGTGATTCTGTGTATGCTAAGAACCTTATAGGTGAACCTTTGTGGATTCCTGCTGAGATAACTCAGATCACAGGCCCTCATTCTTACAGGGTACAAACAGAGGATGGACTCCTCTGGAGCAGGCACATTGATCAACTTAGATCCAGGTTCTCTCAGGAACATCGCCCTTGTCTCTCTCTAGTTCCCTCACCTGATGTCAATTCTAGGGGGGAAGGGGAGGAACAGGAGGAAAATCAGCAAGCAAGAATCAACCCCATGTGTAACGAGCCATTACGACAGGAAGCATCCCAAAACCTGTCACAATACCAAAATCCATCCTTAGAAGTGGAAGATTGCACATCACTACCTGACTTGGGTGCTGACATTGGAATGGAAATGGGTTGGGAGGAGAGACCAGATTCTAACAATCTAACAGGGTCTCCTTTCACAGGAAGTCCCAGTAGGGAAATGTCAGCAGACACATTTCCTCTCTCACTGGGTGAGAAGGTTAAAACTTCTGAACCACGAAGGTCTCAATGTACACGTAAGAGCCCCACCTATTTAAAAGAATACATTAGATAGGTTGGGGTTTGGTATGGACTGAACCTAGTGGGGAGGGGTGTTATGTATGTAGGTTTGAATGTTATTGGTTTATTTTGAATTGTTCTTGTAAAATGTCAAATGGGATTGGTTTAAATAGTGCGGGAAAAACCCTGCACTCTCATTGGCAACTACGGCTGCTGGCTATAAGAAGCAGCCATAGCCCAGCCAGGTTGGGTTCATTCGAGCTGTAGTCACTTAATAAACTCTTCACTGAAGCTCTTCACATCTGACTCTTCATGCAAACTTAACAGCATCCACCCCACAGAAGCCAAAATCCAGGCAATCAAGGAAGCCCCCAGACCAAGAGGCAAAATGGACTTGCAGGCATTCCTGGGGCTTATTAATTTCTACCATATGTTTTTACTGCAGAAAGCAACCACAGCAGAACCCCTACATAGATTGTTGGATAAAAAATCTGCATGGGTCTGGGGCAAAAAATAAGAGGCAGCATTTAACCATATCAAGAGTCAAATCACCTCTGACTGTGTTTTAATTCAGTTTTCTGAAACTTTACCTGTTGTACTAACTTGTGATGCCTCCTCTTTTGGAGTGGGGGGGGAGGTTCTGAGCCACAAGCTTCCCAGTGGAAGGGAAGCCCCCATTGCTTTTTATTCACGCACGTTGACTAAAGCAGAGAGAAACTATAGCCAGCTGGACAAAGAGGCATTGGCAATTGTAGCAGCTGTCAAGAAATTCCACGAATACGTTTATGGCAGAAGATTCACCATTGTCACAGATCACAAACCACTTCTGGGAATTGTGGCTGGCGATAGACCAACTCCAATCATCCTATCTCCCAGAATGCTAAGATGGACTGAATTTCTTGCAGCATATTCATATAAACTCATCCATAGACCAGGCAAGGACATTGGACATGCAGATGCTTTGAGTCGCTGCCCACTTCCTTTGCACACTGAGGACCCTGCTCCTGAAACCTACACGTTCTTCTTGGAAACTGTTGCCAAGCTTCCTGTGAATGCTGCTAACATTGCTAGAGAAACAGCCAAAGACAGTGTATTGGCTCCTATTGTGGGTTGGATCAAGAAAGGTTGGCCACTACAGGACCTTCCTCAAGTCTCCCAACCTTTCAAATCCAGACAAACTGAACTATCTGTGTTGAGAGGGTGTATTTTGTGGGGTAACAGAGTAGTTATTCCTGCAAAACTACAGAAAGAAGTTTTAGAAATATTGCATGAGGGACATCCGGGTATTGTCAGAATGAAGGGTTTGGCCAGGAGTTATGTATGGTGGCCTGGTATCGACAAAATGGTTGAAAATTGGGTTTCATCCTGTACCAACTGTCAGGAAACAAGGCCTGCACCTCCTGTCGCCCCTAAACAAGAATGGGAATCTCCTAGGGGGCCATGGTCCAGGATTCATATTGATTTTGCTGGTCCTACCAAGGAGCATACTTTTCTCGTTGTGGTTGATGCCTACTCTAGATGGTTAGAGGTTATCCCCATGTCCTCCACCACAACAGAAGCTGTTATCAAACAGTTAAGGAAGCTTTTTGTAACTCATGGTCTTCCTGATATTATTGTTTCTGACAACGGTCCCCAATTTACTGCCAATATCTTTGAATCTTATCTGGCACAACAGGGTATCAGACACGCCCTTACAGCCCCTGGGCATCCCTTGACTAATGGCCGGGCTGAATGCATGGTACGTTTCACTAAGGAGAAACTGCAGCAATTGGGTCCTGGGGATATCACTGAGAAAGTGGAGAAACTGCTCAGTATCCAACACATTACTCCAAACCCATCCAATAACCTAACTCCAGCCGAACTATTGATGGGTAGAAAACTCAGGTCTCCTCTTGACCGCCTTCACCCCACTTATGCACCCAACGCTCCGGTAGATTCCACTAGCAAAACTCGTAGTTTTTATGTGGGAGACAGAGTTTATGCTAAAAACCTAGTGGGTGAACCTTTATGGATTCCGGCAGAAATAATCCAGGTTACAGGACCCAGGTCCTACAGGGTTCAGACTGAGGGTGCTGTTTTATGGAGTAGGCACATAGACCAGTTATGGTCCAGACGGTCTCTGGATCATCCTCATAGTACCTCTTTAGACTCCCTACCCACAGCCTTTTCTAGGGGGGAAGGGGGTGACAATGAAGGTAATGAGCAAGTAAGAATCAACCGCATGTGTAACGAGCTAACACAACAGGAACTATCCCCAACCCTATCACAGCCCCAACAACGATCATCTCATTTGGAAGATGGCACAGCAATACCAGACTTAGAGGATGACACTGGGTTGGAAATGGATTGGGAGGAGAGACCAGGTTGTAGTAACTGAGCCGGTTCTACCGGCACAAGGAGTCCTAATAGGGAAATGTTATCAGAGAATATTCCTTCCTCACAAGGAGAGGTTCCCAGAAAACCAGAACTACGCAGATACAAGCGTGACCGTAAGAGCCCCACCTATTTACAAGAGTATGTGAGATAGATAGGGTTTGAGTATGGACCAAACCTAGTGGGGAGGGGTGTTATGTATGTATAGTTTAAAATGATTGGTTGTTGAAGTACAGAGTTTGAAATAAGTGGTTGTAGAAAGTGCGGGAATTCCCTGCACTCTGATTGGCTAGTAGCCGTGGCAGCCGGCTATAAATAGCTGCCACGGCTAAGCCATTCAGGTCCGTTCTGAGCTGAAAGTCACAATAAACAAGAGCTGAAGCACTCTGCGTCCTGTCTCTCTATGCAAACTTAACACAAACCACTCCTAAATTTTACACCCCCTGAAAAATATGTATAGACAAGTTAAGGTAGCTGACTATACAGTACCAGATGTTGGGTGCCTTAAGTTGGAGAGTATTCAGCATTCTACTGAAGAAGCACTGAAAATGTGTTGAGAATTAATGATGTGTATGATGTGGCTAGATTAGGCCTAGATGCATACATACATGCATGCAGACATACATACATACAGTATATACATACACATATTCCTCACATCTATAGATTCAAATCAGAAATAAACAGGAAATTTGATAAAATAACATTAAGAACTAAAAATTGTGGTAATGAACAAGTTCTTCCATCTTATATGAGATAAACAAATAGAGGCACAAAACTGAGCTGCAAGGTGGATATATTAGAACCTTGATCAGAGAGAAAAGGCAACAAATATGTTTCATACTAACTTCCAGGATATTTCTTCACAATGGAATTGACAAAGAATGTTATCTGAGATTCTCTGTAGCTCAAACAACAAAGAATATGTGGCTCAGGGACTCCACAGAGTTGTTCCCAAGTAGCCATATATGCTGCTGTACATTTTTATAAAGTCTCACATGCCTGCGGAGAATAGAACATCCAACTTGGCCAAGGTGAAGGTCTGTGTTATCTGAGGGACTACCTCTCTCCAATTACAGCAGCCTCTCCTATTAGATCTGGCCAAGAGTGCATATTGCATGTACCATATGTCAGGGATCTACAGGAGGTGGCCCGCTCTCTGCTATGGAACATTCTCTGCCCCCTGCCCTACCCTCTGAAGTCAGGTTAGCTCCATCCCTGTTATTATTCTAAAAGTCCCTCAGGACTTGGATATTTTAACAGGCCTGGGGGGTGTCTGTGTTTCCCAGGGTACCAGAAGTGTTCTTCAAGGACTCCATTGTGGTTGATTGTTTTACTCTCTCTGACTGGCTTGTACATTTTAATTTTTGAATATATTTTACATTTCATAGCATAATAAGTTTTTATTTATTGTTAATATGAGTTTTAATCATCTTTATCAAGATTATTTTCTATGTAGCTATTGCTTTATTGATTGTTGCATGCTGCCCAGAATTGCCTTTTGTAAGGTGGGCAGGCTTATAAATGTGATTGATTGATAAATAAATAAATATGCCTGAGCAACATTGGTGAATTAGACAAATGTCCATAAGTTAAAGAAGCCTGAAACTGCACTGCAAAATGTTTATAACTATGCACCTGCTCTATTGGGTCCCATTAATTTCTCATTTATGCATCCTAGAGTCATGTCACGTGAGAGCCAGATAGATGTAATGGTTAAGTCATAAGGCTAGAAACCAGGAGACCTTGAATTCTGGTCCCTCCTTAGGCATAAAGCCAGCCAGGTGACCTTGAGGTAGTATTTCATTTTTTATAACATATTGAAAGCTATTCTTTAAGGCAAAAGGAGTAATACCCTCATCATTCCTGGGAGACAGACCCATTTGGGAGACCAACAAAATTACTATTTCATCTGTATATAGGAAAGCTGAAATCGCATGATCCGGTAACATTGAAAGTTGATGAGTTGAAGCCTGAATTATTAAATCAACATATAGTTTAAACAATATGGGTGGATAAAATGCACTTTTGCCTTATTCCTATCTACCTGATAACCCTTCCAGAAGGATGCCCCAACATCTACCTGTCAATATGGTGTTATAATAAGCAGCCTACATAGCAAGCTTTTGTGCATTAAGTCTCCCTCAAGTTTTCTCCATAGCCTTTGCATTGGAATCACATCAAAAGCCAATCTGAAATTGACAAAAGGGTACATCAATGGAGCCTTTGGTGGGTGGGGTGAGTTGTATTTTGAATAGACTAGACAACGGTCCAAGTGTAGGAGTGGTATAGATCGTTTCAATCAGAGAAACCATTTCATTTTTTTTCACTTCAGTTCTTTTTGTCTTGGAGGCCCCTCATTCTTGGGTTTCCTACCCAAAATTCCTGGAAGGCTATGTGACAGTCTTGTCAAAGAACATATACCATCCTGAAGGATGGTAACAATGAAAACAAGGCTGAATCTTCATCCTATTTTAAATGGATTAGTTAGAATGTGCTAACTCCCCTTTACTTGTTGCAGATCAATCAACCATAACAATTAGGGATAGAAGGGCAAGGCCTGTAATGCTTTGGTAATGAATCCATCTTCAGGGAAGACCATCCTCTGCCAGGGGCATGAATACTTTGTTGCTTGTGGCATATTGCTACCTAATGATCATATGCCTTTGTTTTCCAAAAATTGTATAACAGCTATGTTAATTTGTGTATTGGGGTTCTCAATTTGTAATTTAGTCCCCAGATCATACCTCTTTGTGCTGTACAGAATAAACAGGTTGCAATTTTCCACCTTGTGTAGCAATTGTCTACTTTACATCAGAGAAAAAAACAAATTCAGCATTTGGCTGGGCCAACTCGCCGTTCTGTCCATCACAAAGTCGAACATCCCTTCTGAATCCCACCTGCTCCTCAGCAAGCATATTTGACTTTCGATCCAATACAATAGTTTTAAATAAAAGTATTTTCCATATAACTTGCTCATTTTGTTAGAAAGAAATGCAATGGCCTGATTCCACTCAGATGGAAAATATAGTATGCTGTTAATATGAGTAAATCAAGTTAGGATCCCAACTAACTAATTTCTGTATGACAAGGTCCTTAACCATAGCTATATACTCACAGTTTACCATTTATAAAGTACATTACATCATTGGTCCTTTAATAATTCTATGTTGGAAATGTTGTGAAAGTAATTGTTCCAAATACCTGCAGGTGTTTAGGAGATAGGACCTAAATGTCTACCCTGAAGAGAGCAGTGAATTGCCAGAAGCAGGCAGGATTTTAAGCTTAGTTGCTGCAATTAATCTCTCTTATTGCTTTCTGTTTCTTAGATATTTAAAAGATCGTTATGGATCATTTGCTGTTTGAGTGACTGAAAGGAACCTAATGAGTTGTTGGATGGAAAAGTATATATACTGCAGAGATGAGGACTTCTCTTTTAATTTATAACCATCAGCATCAAACCAAGGATTGAATCTCATACACATTGATAGGAGTTAGATAGTGAGGCCTGGAGAGCATGGACAATAGACTGAAAATGCTATAATACCTGCTCAGGGGAGACTGTTAAATAAATTTGGGAATGAAAGACCAATATTCAACCACACTGGTGTCTTTTGAACCTGAAAACCCTTAGTTTCTCATTTAAGTCTCCCCTAGCAGAGTAATTTAATATAATCAGAGTTAGGCTATCTATAAACTGGGCTAATAGCAAACCTGACAAATTACACTGATTATTTTTTTGAGGGTGGGTTGAGCTTGTAAAGGCCAAAGTCCCTCTTTTGTGAGAACAGACCATTTAAAGTGAGCTTGTACAAAAGGATCAGATTCCTCAATATAAGCACTCAAATCACTGGCCAAAACTACTAGTGCACTTAATGGTAATGTGTTAAGAAGATCTTGAATATAGGCAGTTCTTATTTAGTGACCACAACTGGAACCAGAATCTTGGTTGATAAGTGAGGAGGTCACTGAGTGAAACCATAACTATGCTTATGATCTTACTTCCGCATTCTTTTGTTTTATAGACTGGTGAAGATAATAAATAACAAAACTGATCACAAAATTACTTTTTCAACATCATAACTCTGAATGGTCACTTGTTAACAAATCACTTGTTATTTTTTTTTTTAGTTTTAGTTTTTAAGTTTTTTATTTTATATTTACAAGTCCATCTTTCATTTAAACAGTGTGTCAACTGGGTACATAAATCTTGTGGTAACAATTATAATTAGCATACTTTCCTTGCCAAAATATCAGTAATCACATTTTCTTTATAAACCATTGTTGCTTACATATTTTATCTTTATAACAATCTTAACTTATTTCTCTATATGTTCATCTACTCAATTTTAACTTATTTCTTTATTTTCCAATCATTGATAAAATAGACCCCATACCATATAGTATTCAGTTTCTTCTTTTTCTTTAATTGCCAATGTTAATCTATTCATCTCTGCACATTCTAATATTTTCTCAATTACCTTTCCCTCTGCTGGAATTTTTTTGCTTTTCCAATTCTGAGCAAATACAATTCTAGCTGCAGTTAATTAAATATACTTTTTCTTTACTATAGCTTTCAGGTACCATCCCTAAAGGGAATATTTCAGGTTTTAAGTCTATATGTTGCTTTATCATTTTTTCCAACCATATGTATACTTTTGTCCAGTATTTTTGGCTTCTGCACATGTCCACCACATGGTAATATGGTCCAGGTATCTGATGGCACTTTCAGCATTTGACTGAACAAAGTTACTTTTTCAACATCATAACTCGGAATGGTCACTTGTTAACAAACCACTTGTTAAATGAGGATACCTGTACTATTAATTTCACTATTCTTAGGTAATGAGGAAGAAATATCTTACCAAGAAACATGTTATTTAGCTTAAAATCTGGACCATGATGGCACATGGCTGCAACATAGTCATAATATTGTTAAATTTCATGAAGGTTATTATGCTCAGTGGCTGTGGGTGTTCCTTCTTTTTGCTTTAAATGTATACAGAGTGTACCCAGATAGAAATATACTTGTGTTTTTGGAGAAAAGGAATATCAAAGTCACTGATACATTCCCAAAAAGAGGCATCCAATATCTTTGCTTGGCAAGAGAAGGTTAAGGAAAGGTGGGAGAGACAAAACTAAGTCCATTACCTCTTGCCTGTGGAGTACCACAATGTTTAATGTATTCCCCTTCCTCTTCAACCTCTACCTGAAACTATTAGCTAAGGTCCTTGAGTAGAAACAGTATTTGGATGATGGCAAATTATATATCTTGACCCCATGCTATTCAGGTAATGTTCAAGCTATACAGGTCTAGATATGGTGGAACCAGAGGTGGTATTCAGCAGATTCTGACCAGTTCTGGAGAACCAGTAGCAGAAATTTTGAGTAGTTCAGAGAACTGGCAATTACCACCTCTGACTGGCCCCACTCCCATCTATTCACTGCTTCCTGAATCCCAGCTGATCAGCTGGGTCTTCTTTTGTTGCTCTGCACAGGAGAACGGAGCTGGAAAGCAGGTTAGTGGGGTGGGGAGGGAATGGGGATTTTGCAATAACCTTCCCCTGGAGTGGGGTGAGAATGGAGATTTTATAGTATCCTTTCCCTGGAGTGGGGTGGGAATGGAGATTTTACAGTATCCTTCCTCTGCCATGCCCACCAAGCCATGCCCACAGAACCAGTAGTAAATTTTTTAAAATCCCACCATTGGGTGGAACAGGATCAATCCTGGATGACTATGGATATTTACCCCTCCCCAGAACAGTCTTGAGATGTCTTGTTTTGCATGGGGTTGCACTTCCCTATTCAAGAATGATGTGTGGAAACTGAACAGTACCTGAAAAGATTATGAAAATGTTTTGGAAAGGGCAGTTTTATCACTAAAAGGATAATTGGCCAACAGAGTGGTCAGTTCAGAGCTACAAGAGGCAGCACTGGCGTTTGATGAAGAGTACAAACAAGGCAGAAGGATTACTTAGTCCTGCACAACATGATTCAATGAACTAACATGGCCAATTTGAGCTGTGTATGGCATCTGCAATCCAAGACTATCAACATCCCCTCCAACAACCAGAGAGCAATTGGCTCCACCAGGAGAATGATCTGCAAGTGCTAAAATCCATCTATGTGTAGGAAATCAAGACGTGTGTTTTGGTCAGCAGTGGAATGAAATACAGAGATTTCTGATTATTGGTTTTCTGTAGATGTTGCCTGGCAGGTGAAGTTGCATTAGTTGGAAGCACAGTTAGATTTGTATTTGTTAATTTGTAAATGAAAAAGAGGAATTTTATAAATTAACAAATCTATTACATCAGTTGGAACTTCCATCTTTAAAACTGAACTTTTCACATGATTTGCCTTGATCCTTACTTTTACCCAATGATTCCTAAGGTTGCTTGCTTGAGTTCATTTAAATCTGAACATATTTAACTATTTAGTCCATTTGCATTTATAACAAGGATGGTTGAAACAATTTATGTGAATATTGCTTAATTGTTTAGCAACATTTTTTCATTGTTAGGGATGCTGAATGGACTCTTTTCAAAAAATCCTAAACATTATTCATTCTTTCAGAATGCAACTTTTACTTTTTCTTCTAAAGAAAAAGTAATTATAATTAATATTGGTTTGGAAGAAATCTTTTTCACATCAAGTTTTAAAGTACTTTCAATTATTTTCTATTTAATTTAAATTTTAAATAGACCACTACAACATTTTGTGAGCCAGAACTTCTTTATAATAAGCACACTTCCTGTATATACATTAAAGATAAATGGATTCTATAGCTCATAGAGGTGAAAAGTCAAATCTGTTGAAGTTGATTTTTCTAAAATTGCTGGCAATAGAACATTAGTGAACCTCCATGGTGAACAAACAAATTCATCTTTTTGTTAGCTTTTAAGATTTTATGAAAAACATAAAACAAATGATACAATCAGAACTATCTCATTTCTATGCTACTATAGCTATATCATGGTTAGAGATAATGGCTGGGCCCATATGTCATCTTAAACCAGGTTGTTTTTATCATAAGATGGTATACTTCATTCATCTTTACCTACTTGAAAAACTGAAAAATGCAGAGGTGGTATTCAGCAGGTTCTCACCAGTTCTGGAGGACCAGTAGTGAAAATTTTGAGTAGTTCGGAGAACTGGCAAATACCACCCTCTGACTGGAGATTTTACAGTGTCCTTCCCCTGCCATGCCCACCAAGCAACGCCCACAGAACCGGTAGTAAAAAAATGCAATCCCACCACTGGAAGAAGAAGCTCAGTAGGCATTATAGGTTTATTAAAATAAAAATATCCAGTTAAAATACTTCTAGAAAGAGCGGTTATATGAAGGAAACATGTATGCCTTTTATTTTTTCTAATCACTCTCACATCCAATATAATGCATGCTCCCTACAGAAAACTTGACTGTGTAAGCATCATACTTTCAGGATCTCCATTTGTTCCTGTTATTTATTATTTAAATTGATTTGAACTTTGCTTTGGCTAGTTCTGGATCGTTAAACCTTGTCTATCCCTAAAGTCATTCAAAGAAAAATACTGAGCCCAAGTTGTTTCAAAGTAAAAGTATTTATTTGTAATGAACAGAACAATTAATAAATAATTATAGAAAATTATTTACAGAGTCTTCTTTCTTATTACAAGTTATTCTGTCTTCTTATAACCACCTGTGTAGTTATAGGTTTTCTTTGATTCCTTTCAGCTTAGTTACTAAAGTCAATAGTCTTTTAGCCTAGGAACTCTTCTTTACTGTTTCCTCCTTTCCTTCCAGAAACTGAGGTAGTTGTTTAAGAGAAATATTTGCCTATGCTGAATATTCTCTTTTAAGCAATGTCTTAGAATAACTCTCTTAGAAACCTGTAAACCTCTTTCTCTATTTTCCCTCTCTCTAGATATAACAAACCTCACGTAGGAAATCTCTTTCGTGGGTTGTGGATCTCCTCTAGATCTCCTTTAGACCTCCTGAGGGAAAATGACAGTTGACAGCCCCTTTTATACTGAGGGGGCATGTCTTGCCATGCCAGAATAGGGTGCTTAGTGTCACCCTGTGATTGGTAGATTTGATCACCCCATCAAATCTATCTGAAGTTGTATACTGCATAACAACACCAGAAAGTTCCACTTTCTGACAGTTCCTGTCCCTGTTTTTATGATGGAGAGAAGATACAGAAATGGAACCTCAGGCATCTCTTTTGGGCCCCTGTGTTGTTGATGAATTTATATGAATGGCAGAAGGAAAGTGAAATCTTGAACCACAACAAAAGCTTTGGATTTTGCTCGCATGCAGGTTGAACCTGTTGATTACAACAACAAAAGAAGAGCACCTGTGCTTTTTGTTAATAACTTCAAAACACCTGCTGGATTTCATCCCAATGTGTCATAGCTCTAGCTTAAATAAATTTGACAGAGCTCACAGACTTCTCAAAGAAAAAGTCAAGAAGCTCTCAAGGGCAGAGTGTCACTGAAGCCAGTTTAAATCAAATGAATGATACCTCTGTAGGGATAGAAGAAGGCATCCATCATCAATGTATGCTTGCTTAAAATCTTCCAGTTTGGAATACATTTACTGTCAGTCACTCACCATATAGAGCTACAAAGATGAACAAAAAAATTCTCAACCAATCATCTTAGGGACCGTTGACAATGATCTATTATAAATATAGTTAAAATGCCTAAATGTATCTATATATATTTGTACTACATATGAATAAATATTGTATATAGCTAATATAAATAACTAGAGATGTAGATTTATTACATAATTGGCAGGAGAGGTTTAGGATCAACCATGTTTTCAACGTGTAATACAAAGACTATGAATACAAGCATTCATATTCCAGGAATATTGCCATATTTATTTTCATTTTACGATTGTGTTCATTGGATTCCACCAATTTTAATTACATTTTTCTTGTCTACAAATAAGTTCAGGTACTTATCCACTCCTGACAACTACCATAGTTAAAACAACATGATGTATTTCATGTTTGTTGCATAAAATTCATACACACATATACATGATTAATAGTATCTTCAGCAATTGGAAAAAAAACACAAATATGCCCATAGACAATTCTAAATGGAACGCCCCTATCACATTCTGAATTGCATGTATGTGCATAACAGGATATTCCTCTCTTCTCTCTCCTCAAAAATAAAACCATTATCCTGTTGGTTTCAGCTCTGAGCTTGGCAGTTTGGTTGCAAACGTTTCATCACAATTTGAGGAGACACTGTCAGTGCATTTTGAATTGTACTTGTCTGTCAGAACACAGGTCTTTAAATACCTTTTTTTTTAATGAGATGCAAATTAGTCTGAATGTTGTTTGGCAACATTCAGACTAATGTGCAAAAATAAAATAGTTATCTTCTTGAATCAAACTTCTGCAAATGGCATATAGGCATTTCAGTTTCAGATGTGACTGACATGCTGAATTATTAAAAGTTAGGTTTAGATCAACAGTCCTGATCACTAATCTCCATCTCCCTCTGCCTTTGTTTGGCAGCAGAAATGAATTCAAATTCAAGAATTTTTGTCCTTTAGGTCAAGAATTCTAGCATTACAGTAATTGTAAATGAAAGAAAAGTGGCTACTTGAGCCAATATTAAATAGCCTCATCTCTAATCTGGCAAGATTTTCTTTGTCTCTTCTTTTTTAATTTATTTGGCTTTTTACCAGAACTCCAAGGTATAGGAACTAGAACAAGATGCAAAACAGCAGCTCAGAGATGCAAACAGAGGTTGTTTTTAACTTTGTGTCAAAATAAAAGAAATAAGACAGCATTTAAATCATTTTAGTGTTGGCTGGTTGATGCTTAAACACAGAGTGGGGATACGGCCAGAATTTAGGAATTAAAGAATCGACTACACCTGAAAACACATTCGAGTTGGAAAGTACTAGATTTTCAACATCACAACTCACAATCCTATCATGCTAAAATCCACAATCATTCAGATTTCTGTCTATTATCAGTCTAATTAACATAGATATTCTGGAAGGAAGTCCTATTGAATATGGCAATATTTATCTTTGAGTAAAATAAATAAGGTTATATTATATCTTACTTTATATTACATTAAGCCAAAAAAGCCCCAAAGAATCAGGATGTCTTGTGCCCTATTCATAAATCTATGAAATATAAACCTACATGTGAATTATTTGTAACTGATTAGCAAAGATAAAGAGAAAAGAATTCATGAATGCAATATTTACAGAACAATGTTCTACAGGTCTCTGTGCAGTGAGACTTACATTAAAATATGTGCATAAGAATTTCAGCCTAGGAGCCAAAAAGAAAAATGAAACTCTCAATGGCTGGCAGATAGATATTGTAAAACAAAACAAAACGATATACAAATCTGGGAAATAAAAGGAGGTACATTTCAGACGTTATCCCTGTTGGTTCTGAAATGTCTAAAGTGCAACTCAGGATATTGTTGGCATTAACATGACTTACAAAATGAATGAAGCTCAGTATAATGTGAATAAGCTTTAAAATGAAAGCATGCATAATATTTGTAATTAATTAAGTAATTAATTTTTTAAAAGTAGCAGTTCATGTTGTACAAATGAAGCTGGCAATATTTTCATAGCTGTGAGATATAGTTTGAAAGACTTCAGAGTATGATTATCAGTTCGGGGTTATGAAAATCTAAGTGTCTGTTAACAGTGGTCTCCAACCTTTCTGGCTCCATGACCTGGCAGCAGGGGTGACAGCAGTGATGGTGTGTGTGTGTGTGTGTGTGTGTGTGTGTAAGTGTGTGACAATTTTGCATGTGAAACCTAATCCTGTGCATGCACAAACGAAGCTTTGCTTGCTCATCTGCTACTTGCATGGCCCAATTCTCAATGGACCTGGACCGGTGGGGGGGACCCCTACACTAGAAGGCAGTTTTCTATATCCCTTCATAGCATCTGGACCAGGGCTGTCAAACTCCTGGCCCGTGGGCTGGATGTGTCATGCGCTGGCCACACTCACACCCAGTTTAGCAAAGGGGGAAAAAGTCCGGATACATCACATGATGCCACCATGGCGATGTGAGTTTGACATCCGTGATCTGGACAATTAACTAATATTGCTTCATTCTTTACACGAGGTTTGGAATTATTTAATACCCCAAATTCACTAATAGCCCAATTCCAAATCATACTATCTCTCTCCAGATGTTCAAATCTGTAGCATCCTGTGTTGCACAAAAGAAGGTATGGATAAAGGATGTACCAGCTAGGCAGGTCCCTTCCACTACATCCCTGATGGCCTGCCCTTCTCACTCCAAATGCAAACTGAATGTAGAGAGTAATCCCTTACAAATATGTTCAGCCTCTCTATATCAGTAATAACTTTGGACCATCAGGAACCCTGAGAGAGAGAGAGAGAGAGAAGCCCAGGAAGTGTGTCTCAACCATTCCCAACCACACAAGTGGAAATATGTGAGAAAGAATCTTAAATAGAGTTTTGTTGAGGTTTTATTTGAGGCAGAAACTAGGAGACAGATAAATATAATCTGATACCTGATGATGATATGCAGTCAATTCCCAAAGGAAATTGTTTGTTTATTGTGTATGAACTTTCAAGTCAGTTTTGGATCCATGGCAATTACTTAGTTTAGTCCCTACCATTTTTTGGCAAGACTTGTCAGAAGTGGTTTGCCATTATCGTCATCCTAGGGCTGAGAAAAAGGGACTGGCCCAAGGTTACCCAGATGGCCTAAGGCAGGACTAGTACGTATATGTGTGTGTGTGTGTGTGTGTGTGTGTGTGTCTCTCTCTCTCTCTGTGTGTGTGTTTTAAATTTCTAGCCTGGTGCCTTATCCCATTCCACTAAACTGTCTCTCACAAAACAAGCACATATATTTGTATTTAAACATTATTTGCATATTTAAATAAACACATGTGTTCTTCATAGTCAAGTCCTAAGAGCCAAAGCTATTGTTCTTTTGTTGTGCTTTTATCTTCAGCTTAGGCATTGTCAAGGAATCTTGTTTGGGGCCACTGCTCACAAAAACTTCAACTACTGCTTGATGACAATAAACTAGACAGCTTTGATATTTAATGATATTTAATCATGTTGCACTTCCAAGCATGGCAGATTCCAGAGCCTGCCCAGACTGGGCTGGGTCTTTAAATTCAGTTCATTTAATGAGTTGATTCTTGAGAACTAAAGGATCAGCATTTTTAGAATAACAGGGTCACTTTCAATGTTTTGGACTTCACTCAAAAATGTGCTTCTGCTATTCACTAATAATCCTTAATACGAGTATATAATTACCACTACCATTATAAAATGTCCTCTTCTATATAATGTTATATTACTCCATGGAGGAGGTGTGGTTTTTTTTGTTGAGGCAGAGGCAACACAAGTTGTTTATCCACAGAAATATGAATGAATTATCCTCAGTGCAATGTGTCATTTTGTCCTGGTGCGTTGTCTGGCAGATGTTGTACCTGAAAACAGCCTCAGAAGAGAGGTGAAATGAGCAGTCTTGCTGTTTCATTTTGCTGTTAGAAATGGTGATGGAGACACATTACTTTCTGAAATAGCTTCCAAAGGTGATTTCACTGCAAGCATAATCAGAATGAAACTTCTATTCAAAGTTTTGCACAGTGTTATTGAATATATATATATAATATAATATATATATATTTGTTTTCGTAGATTTTCACGGGAAAAGGTATGTAGGTCTTGGTGTATTCGGGTCTTGTCCCGTGTAAGGTTGAGAATACCTTGGCAACGTTTCGACGAAATCTCATCTCTGAAGATGACGGATGAGATTTCGTCGAAACGTTGCCAAGGTATTCTCAACCTTACACGGACAAGACCAATACACCAAGACCTCCATATATATATATATATATATATATATATATATATATATATATAGTAGATTTGCAAATTTCTTCCTTAATTTTGGCATTCAGAATCACACATCATGACATGTAACTTCATATTTTAGATTTAACATAATTAACAATTTATGGATCCCCGCCCCCAGAAAAGTACCCACATTTTGCCAAAAATTATTCTGAGTTCCAATTTGCAGCTTTTGTCCCAGAGAAATATATGATAAGAAAAAGAAATGTATGACAAACAAACTAAATGTCTGCCTAGCACTCACCTTTCCTTTGAAAGCTGGCATTTATCTATATACTGTCATACCTCAACACTCAACCGCTTTAAAACTTGTCGTATTCAGTATTCAACGTGTTTTGAAGCAGAAATCTTTCCCCAGCACTTGTCTTCTCCCAGTAGGCAATACAAAAAGAAGAAGTTGCTGATGTCAGCTGCCTCGTGACTCACTATTTCTTCTGGCCAAAATAACAGGTCATGTGGTAAGTCATGTGGTTTTCCGTGTTTTTTATATTCATCACATCTTCCAGAATGAATTACCAAAGAGTACCCAGGTGCCACTGTATTACTAAGACTCTCATATCTATCAATCTTTAACTGGGTGAAATAGTGCGTCATAGGGAAACAATTTTTGAATCAAGGTCCCTAAACTGGGCTAACTTACAGAATGTGTCCAAAATCTAGGACCTAGGTGAGTTGGCAAATTTTATAAAACATTTATATCATTTCATGATATAAAAATGATCATAAAGCATTTAATGAAATAATATAAAAGTCACAAAGTATTCCCTGTGCTCAGCTGCTTGTGCTTGACCATGCTACACAATGTAAGATAGGCTATTTTCAAGGCAGGTACATCTGTGAATATCTCTTTGGATTTTTAAGAACTTTTCCAGTGAAGGCTGTACACTAGAAGCTCTGCCATTGTTTTTCTTTATGTGTGACACAATATTAAAATACAGAGTTGTAATAGGAAGATTCAGAGGGAGACAAAAAATATAACTCTCCAGGCTCCGTCACAACTTTTTTCAGTACCATGAGAAGCTGGCAGGAAGCATTTGGAGAGTTGAAGGAATCTGGTAAGGAAATATCACTGAAACAGGAACCCAATGGCTCATGGGCTGTATGTATAATGTTATTTATCGTATGAATAAATGAACTCTTTCACATCATATGAATAAACCAACTCTTTTCCTTTAAAAAAAATGCCTATTTGTATGTCTATTCCAAAAAGAGACCAAAAAACCCACCATCTCTATCAGCCAAACAATGCACTGATTTATTTAAAAAGTAAAGGTGGTTTGAAGATAACCTTGTTAATCTTGTGCTCCTTTCTTGATTTAAAAAAAAAAGAGAGAGAAAGAGTCTCATGTCTTGCATTAGACAGGAAATGGATGAACTGGGAAGCTGACCCTCCCAAAGAGGGGTGTTCATAAAAAGACATGATGGTATTCACAATAGTGTGATTGAAGTCCTGTCTTTTTGTTTTGTTTTTGTTTTTACATGGACTGCTCTCAAAGCAAGCAATAAAAAGCAGATTTTGAGGGTCTTCCCATCCATATTTGGAAGATATTGTTGACGATAACACCAAATTACTCTCTCTAGTGCATCTGTAAAGGTGGACTGTGGAGTTGCTGTAGTAGATATAACTTCAACACTGGGTCATAAGTAGTTTTTTTTTTTTCGAAGGGGTGTCTGCCATAATTTTGAAGGATCACTAAGTCACTGATCAGTAGTCTAAGACTAATTAGAATAGCTAAAACATACAAAGAACAGTTGCAGGAATTGGTTATGCCTACTTTAATGAAAAGAAGGACTAGGAGTTATATGATAGCAGTGTCCAATATATCAGAGGCTGCCACAAACAAGAGGGGATAAACCTATTCTCTAAAGCACCTGAGGGCAGGACAAGAACCAATAGATGGAAACTAATCAAGGGGACAACCAATCTAGAACTAAGGAGAAATCTCCTGACAGTTAGAACAATTAATCAGTGGAACAATTTGCCTCCAGAAGTTGTGGGTGTTCCAACACTGGGGTTTATAGGAAAAGATCAGAGAACCATTTGTCTGAAATGGTATAGGATTTCCTGTTTGAGCAGGGGGTTAGACTAGAAAACTTCCAAGGTCCCTTCCCACTCTGTTATTCTATTATTCACTCACTTGGGGCAACTTTTCCAATTAGCTTATCTTGCACCGAAGGCTTATTTGCTATCACTCTAAGTTTATTAAAACCATTTTTTTAAAAAAATCTAAGGCCTGCATTCAATTGACTTTCTTGGAGTGAACTTCCCCCACCCCATTTTTTGCTTTAATCTCTCAAGGCACCCCTTCAAATTCTCATGGAACCATAAATTGCACAGAAAATGAAAAACTCTGCTCTGCGGTATTACAAAATCTCTGATTTGAATTTCTGAGCTAATAAGTTACTTTGGGGATACAGTGCATTTCCTCCTCCCTTACTATTGTTTCTGTTATGTATGCAGGTTTAAAGTTATTGGTTTAGTTTGAACTGTTCTTGTAAAATGTAAGAAATGATTGGTTTAAAAAGTGCGGGAAAACCCTGCACTCTGATTGGCTGGCAACTGCGGCTGCTGGCTATAAGTAGCAGCCACAGCCCAGCCAAAGTGGGTTCGTTCTGAGCTGTAGTCACTAATAAACAAAGAGCTTGAAGCACTCTGCGTCTGTCTCTTCATGCAAACTTAACAGTTTCTGTTCCTTTTCAACAGATTATACCCTTCAGTTTCTACATTCAAGACATAAGAGTCATTCCACCTGGTTTCCATCATAGCTATTAAGTAGTGTTTGTCTTGCTGTACCAAGAGTTCAAGCTTGCCTTGTTTATTTCCCATATCTGAGTATTAGTGAATAGACAATGAAGGCCATTAACTTTATGAGCCAATGTTCTTTCTGATTTTTTCATTGTGAGGTTTAATAGGTTCTATCATGGCAATACTCCCACTCCTTTGTAAGTACATGGGTCTATCTAAGATCCTTGTTTAGTGCTATTTGTCTTCAACCCCCACAAGATCCAATTTAAAGCCTTCCTGATCAAGATTATATGCTTTGGCCAAACACACTTTTGCCAATTTTTGTAAGGTGCAGCACACCTCCTGCGTGCGGGATTGCCTTCATCCAGATAATTAAGGTGCATGTTTTCAGAAACTAGCTATCTCCGTGGATAGCATTTGCATGGTTGATCATTACCTTGGATTATTCTTTCCCTTCATGGATAACAGTGGGACAAAAAAGATTTATGAAAACAGTTTTGAAGTCCCAGGACTCACCCTTTCATTCCTAGTTTTTTAAAATCTATGGCAATAAGGTAGTTCATCTCAAAATAGATGGATGTATGTTGTTTCTTCTTCTTCTTCTTCTTCTTCTTCTTCTTCTTCTTCTTCTTCTTCTTCTTCTTCTTCTTCTTCTTCTTCTTCTTCCTCCTCCTCCTCCTCTCCTCCTCCTCCTCCTCCTCCTCCTCCTCCTCCTCCTTCTTCTTCTTCTTCTTCTTCTTCTCCTACTTCCACATCGGACATTGGCGATCATGTTGGCAATCCTATTTCTATTAACAGCCACACAAAAAAGTACTGCTGAGTTTTGTCCAAACCAGTCCCTTAGATTTTGAAGCCATGATGTTCTTCTTCTGCCTGGACCTCGTTTGCCTTCAAACTTTCCCTGAAGGTTTAAGTGAAGTATGACATATTTTTGGGGTGTGGACACTTTCTGGGATGAATGCTAGTGAGACCAAATTCTGACTACAGGTAGTCCTTGATTTAGAGCCATTCATTTAGCAACTATTCAAAGTTATAGCAACATTGGGGGGGGAGTGAATTACCTCTCCACTCTCATAACGTCCGCAGAGGACTGCCCGGCCACCCTGTTCAGGGTCACTCACTACCTCTTACATCAAGGGACGGGGGTGGGTCCTTTGCAGGGTAGGGCTGGGAATTTGGTCAATATCTGTTGGACAAGAGCGCTCGGATCCGGAAGGGATTGAACTCTAATTGGCAGTGGTCTGAGGAGGGGGGGTACAAGGAGTCCAGCCAATATCATCTGGACTGAGTTTGATCCTGTTTCTGAGGATGAAGTGGACAGGATTATGCAACGGCTGAGTTCCACCACATGTTTGTTGGACCCATGCCCTTCCTGGATGGCATATGCCTCCAGAGAGGTCACATGCAGCTGGCTCCAGGCAGTGGTTAATGCTTCATTGAGGGAGGGTTCTTTCTTTCTTTTTTTTAAATTCATATTTATATCCCGCCCTTCTCCGGAGACTCAGGGCGGCTTAGAATTTTTGGGATACAACCCAGTGCACTCAGCAATAGCCTTCCTTCCATTGTATATGCCTGCTTATTACTAAGTGGCATTTTTACAAAGTCAGCTTATTGCCCCCAACAATCTTGGGTCCTCAATTTACCTACCCCGAGAGGATGGAAGGCTGAGTCAACCTTGAGCCTGGTGGGATTCGAGCCTGCAATAATTACAGGCAGCTGGAACTAAGTGCTAGGCTATTAGCAGCCTGCACCACCAAGGCCCTTGAAAGAGGTGGTGGTGAAACCCCTCCTGAAGAACCCTGCTCTGGACCCAGCCGTTTTAAACAACTTTCGTCCAGCTTTGTGGCGAAGGTTGTTGAGAGCATGGTGGCTCAGCAGTTTCTGCTTTTCCTGGAGGAAGTGGACTATCTAGATCCATATCAATTGGGCTTCCGGCCTGGGTTTAGCACGGAGACGGCATTGGTTGTGCTGGTGAATGATCTCTGGAGGGCACGGGACAGGGGATTTTCCTCTGTCCTGGTCCTATTAGATCTCTCAGCAGCTTTCAATACCATCAACCATGGTATCCTATTGCAGTGCCTCGAAGGGTTGGGAGTGGGAGGCACTGTTTTGCAGTGGTTCTCCTCCTACCTTTCGGGGCGTTCGCAATCGGTGTTGGAGGGGGGGCAGAGGTTGACCCCGCGGGCTCTCACTTGTGGGGTCCCTCAGGGGTTGGTCCTCTTGCCCCTCTTGTTCAACATTTATATGAAGCCGCTGGGTGAGATCATCTGTGGTTTTGGGGTGAGGTATCATCAGTACGCTGATGATACCCAGTTGTATATCTCCACCCCAAACCAAATCAGTGATGCCCTCTCTGTGATATCCTGTTGTCTGGATGCGGTACAGATCTGGATGGGCAGGAACAAACTACAGCTCAATCCGGCCAAGACGGAGTGGCTGTGCGGACAGGCATCTCAGTCAATGGGACCAGTCTTCTGGTTTAGTCTTCTAAGTTTTTGGAGTATTGTTGGAGCCCATCCTCAGGAAACTTCTTTCTAGCAGTGTGTGTGCTTTGGGCCAATGGTCTCCAACCTTTCTGCCTTTGTGGACCAGCAGGAGAGGAAGAGGAGTGTCAAGGCAAGGAGATGTGCACAGCTCCATTTGAGCAAGTGGCAATGAAGATGTGTGCTCACACATGTACCCATGCTGTGTGTGCAAGTGGAACTCTGCATGTGCTGCCTGGCGCTTCCATGGCTCAGTTCTGAACAGGCCACAGCCTGATAGTGGGACATGGCCCAGGAAGGTATGTGAACCCTGGCTTTGGGCTATTCTATGTGATGCCTGTTGTGCGTGACTTTTTAGATGTTGATTGGGGTGTTGATGGCTGGGTATTAAGTCATTGGCTGTTGTTTTCTTGTGCTGCCAAGCCTTTGCCTCCCAAGTACTTGATAAGCTGGTGGTAAATCAGCACTCTTGTTGACAGAATAACAGAGTTGGAAGAGTTGAAGGTTCTTC
The DNA here is from genome assembly GCA_009733165.1 of Naja naja. Lineage (NCBI taxonomy): Eukaryota > Metazoa > Chordata > Lepidosauria > Squamata > Elapidae > Naja > Naja naja. Next base: position 102,246,256 of record CM019149.1, on the reverse strand, counting down.
TAGTCCAATCCCCTGCTCAAGCAGGAAACCCTAAACCATTTCAGACAAATGGTTATCCAATTTCTTCTTCAAAATCCAAAATGTTAGAGAAACCTACAACTTTTGGACGCAAGTTGTTCCTTCACTGACATCATTCCACTGATTAATAGGGGGCATGCATAAGCACACCAACGTGCCTACCATCCCTGTCTTATTGTTTTTTATTTTTCTTATATGTATCCATTTCATGTATTCATAATTATGTTTATACTTATACCTATTATCTTGTAAGCGATTGACAAATCAAATAAATAAATAAATAAATAAATAATATAAAAGAAACAAACAAGCAAACAAATACATTCTGATTATTGCATTTCAAAATTCCTTCACATAATGGTCAGGCAGATGCACATACTTTTCTTCTTGACCAACAATTTCTTATAATGTATGGTGTGATGTATTTACCTAAACATTCATGGCTAAAAATGGCTAAAAAAATTTACAATGTGTAACCTTTCAGTACTTCATTTTTATTACTTAATTTCAGTTTTTCCAATAGTTGCTCTATAACTTGAAATACTTTGACGAATTCTTTTGAGATCTCAAAAATGCTCAATATTCAAGAAAAACAGTACCTAAAGGGGAAAAGGATGAAGAAAAAATAGCAAATGTTTAAGTCCCAAAGCTGAATTTAATTAGCTTCAAGAGAAATATGAGTGGAGATATGCAAAATTGAATTATCTCAGGTGTATGCAATGGTCTCATATTGCATTAAATCTCTCCCATCCTTGCTTGAATGAAACAGCTAAAACAAAACAAAACAAAAGGTTATTCCCTAATTTTACAGGGAAAAATTGCAGTTATCAATTCCAGTGGAGACTCTTTGGACCATGGAAAGGGAATTTTCCCAGGCCAGAGGAAACAGTTGGATTTTTGAGAGTAATTTCACTAAATTGTTGCAATAGTGGATATAACCATTAACAAAGCATTAATTTAACAGAAGGGAACTGGAGAGGCTGCTTAACACTGTCATTTCAAGCCCCCAGGTTGTTGGCTACACTTCAATTATTTTTATTTTTTATTTCTGGGCCGATTGATACGTTTTCAAAGCACTGGACCACAACTGCTCACATTTTCACTTTTTAGAGATTGATTTGTGCAGTAAGTTTATTTTAAAGGTTGGCATTTTGCTTTGCCAATTTCTGCTTCTTATTTATTTATTCAATTAGAATAATTAACTCCCTTCCCCCAGCCCACAAAAAGTCAGAGAATTAAGAAATCAGGTGGACGCAGGTCGGTTTCAAAATGTGCAGAAGTAATATCTGTCCTACTCTTTCAGGTGGCCTGTTGCCAATCTGAAGCAGACATCAACCAGAGCTGGGAGAACTGAAGCCCAAGTTCCTCTTGTGATCCACAAGAAGAGAGAAGAGAGCTATAAAAAAACAATTTAGAGAAGATGGCTCAACGTTAAAGAAAGATTACCCCATTGTGATGGAAAATAGCAGAGAGAGGGCTTGTGTAAAAGCAAAGCACTGCCTTCTTCATTTTTCATCTCCTGAGTAGCAAGCAATATGATCAAAAACGTCCAATTCCAATCCATTTCAGTTCACTCATGCTTACAATGCCAATGTGTGGTAAATGCATTTCATCTTTCACCGTGTGGAGCTTTCCCATCTTCACGTTTCTTATGTGCCATATTTCCACTGTAATTCTGCCTTTGCTGCTTCAGAGTCTTCTTTCCCCGCCTGGCATTATTAGCAGTTAGAGATCTGGGAGGCTTTACTTAAGCCGCATCATCAACATGTTAGTACTCCAAAATATCATCTGTATCTCAGAGGCAGAGATCCATCATCCAGTACAATATTATTATTTCCTTTTCCCCCCTTTATTTTAAAACAAAACTTTATAAACATTCAAGATATTAAAAAGTTTCCAAAGGTAAAATGTTAAAAGAAAAAATTTACAAAAATTTCTATACTAAAGTTTGTGTCGACATATTTCCATATCATTTCTTGCCAGTACATTAAATACCATATATATATATATATATATATATATATATATATATATATACACACACATAGAATTTGACAGTTTTAATTTATTTATTTATTTATTGTTGGTATTTCTATGCTGCCCTATCTCCTGAAGGACTCAGGGTAGCTTACAATGATAAAAACAGAAAATACAAACTTTAAGAAAATATTAAATCTAAAACCCCAACATTAAATCTAAAATCCAATTTAAAACCCACAAGCAACATAAGACAAATTAAAGCTATTAAAATCCCCCTTCAGTCCAGGTTGGCTAAACAAAAAAGCCAAGTCTTCAGGTCACGACGGAAGGAGCAGAGGTCAGGTGACACCCGGAGCTCCACGGGCAGTTGATTCCAAAGGGCGGGTGCTCCAACAGAGAAGGCCCTCCCCCTGAGGGCCGCCAGCTGACATTATCTGGCTGATGGCAGCCTGAGGAGGCCCAACCTATGTGAGCGCACCGGGCAATTGGACGTCGTTGCTGGCAGCAGATGCTCCCGCAAATACCCCAGATCTAAGCCATGAAGGGCTTTATAGATGATGACAAGCACCGGTAGCCAATTCAGCTCACGCAGAAGGGATGTAACATGGGAGTATTGGGACGCTCCCATCACAACCCACACAGCCACATTTTGCACCAGCTGAAGCCTCCGGGTGGTCCTCAAGGACAGCCCCATGTAGAGAGCATTGCAGTAGTCTACAAGGGAGGTAACAAGCACATGAGTAACTGTACGCAAGGCATCACGGTTCAGGTAGGGGTGCAACTGGTGGACAAGATGAACTTGTGCAAATGCCCCCCTGGTCACAGCCCTGACATGATCTTTCAAGTTGAGCTGTGCATCCAGGATGATGCCTAAATTGCACACCCTTTCCACAGGGGGTAACACCTCACCCCCATGACCAAAGATGGAACATCCTGGACAATCCAAGATGCCGGTATGTATAGCCACTCGGTCTTGGCCGGGTTGAGCCAAAGCCTGTTCCTTCCCATCCAGACCCGTACTGCTTCCAGCCACCAGGACATCACGTCAAGAGCATCACTGGGTTGGCTTGGGGTGGAGATGAAAAGGGGGTATCATCAGCATACTGATGATACCTCACCCCAAAACCACAGGTAATCTCACCCAGCGGCTTCATGTAGATGTTGAACAGGAGGGGTGAGAGGACCGACCCCTGAGGCACCCCACAAGTGAGGGGCCTCGGGGTCAACCTCGATCCCCCTGCCAACACCGTCTGCGAATGGCCCGAGAGGTAGGAGGAGAACCACCATAAAACAGTGCCTCCCACTCCCAACCCCCCGAGGCGCCGCAGCAGGATACCATGGTCGATGGCATCAAAAGCCGCTGAGAGATCTAATAGGACCAGAATAGAGGAATAACCTCTATCCCGAGCTCACCAGAGATCATCCACCAGCGTGACCAATGCAGTCTCCATGCTGTACCCGGGCCTGAAACCCGATTGGTATGGATCCAGATAGTCAGCTTCCTCTAGGAACATCAGAAGCTGGCGAGCCACCACGCTCTCAACGGCCTTTGCCACAACGCGAACGTTGGAGACCGGACGAAAGATGTTCAAAATAGCTGGATCTAAGGCAGGCTTCTTGAGGAGGGGCCTCACCACCGCCTGCTTCAAGGCAGAGGGGAAGCATCCCTCACTCAAAGAAGCATTAACCACTGCCTGGAGCCAGCCTCGTGTAACCTCCTAGGCAGCATAAACCAGCCAGGAGGGACACGGGTCCAATAAACCCCTGGTGGTACTCAGTCTCCTCATGATCCCATCCACTTCATCCAAAGTCACAGGATCGAACTCTTCCCAGATGAAATTTCCAAGACCTGATGTTTCCCCCCCCCTCCATCAGACTCTAGCCAGTCAGAATCCAGACCAGTCTGGATCTGAGCGATCTTGTGCGACAGATGTTGACAAAACTCCTCAGCCCGTCCCTGCAAAGGGTTCACCCTCCCCCCTGATCAAGGAGGGAGTGAGTGACCTGAAACAGGGCAACTGGGCAATTAACTGTGGACGCAATGAGAGCTGAGAAGTAAACATGCTTCGCAGCTTCCAGTGCCGCCAGATAAGATCTAGTAAAAGATCTTAACTGTGATCGATCAGATTCAGACCGACTGGACCTCCAACTGCTCTCTAGGCCCCTCCTCCAGCGCTTCATCTCCTGCAGCTCCGCGGAAAACCAGGGAGCTAACCGGGATCTGCACTGGGTTAGGGGCTGCAAAGGTACAATGTGGTCGAGAGCCCTGGTGGCAGCATTCTGCCAAGTGTCCACCAGGGCCTTGACCGGGCTCTGGATAAGGGAGGCAGAAATCATCCCAAGCTGCGTCTGTCCATTAGGTGCCTGGAGCAGAACCACCTGGTTGGTTCCGCCTCCCAGCGACGTGGAGTGGCATATTGGAAGCCCAGCCGAAGGAGATAGTGATCAGTCCATGACAGGGGGCGAATAGTTGGTGATCTCCCACCCAGATCACTAAACCACTGTCCAGAGACAAAAAAAAGGTCAAGCGTGTGTCCTCCACCATGAGTCGGTCCCTGAATTACTTGGGTCAGGTCCATGGCCATCATGGTGTCCAAGAACTCCCGAGCCATCCCCAACGCACCACCCAGAGACAGCAAAAGTATATTGTCCATATTAATTCTCAATTCTTAATTAATAAACAAACTATATCATTTTTTAAGATCTAATTCTCATATGCAGAAAAGGGAATATCAGATTAACACTTAATATATGCATACACATCTAAGGGGAATGTCAGGGATGTTTATAGTCTATATGCTGTAATTTAGCAGAAAACAGGAGTCACATTTCTATCATTCATTACATATTTTTATACATTCCTACAATAGACCCAAATAATTTTAAATCCTAGTCTGGGTTTATTTTCTAGCTCTTATTTTCCCCTAGCAGTTCCTCAGTTCCTACCACTTCTCCCTCATTCTATCTATTTGCTTGTATTCCAGTTTTATTTCCCTTGTTTTTCCCTTTTTAAATTCCTTTTGTGACCTTTTATTGTACTTTGCTGTCTAACCATTGATACCAAATGTTCCAAATTAAAAAGTATTCTAAGTCCTCCTTTTCCCTTAATTTCAGTGTGAGTCTATCCATCTCTGCACATTCTAATATTATTATTTCCATGTGGGTTTCATGGAATACAGCAGTCATTTACCCTTGCCCTTGCTTTCACAGCCTGGAATGATACATTTGGTTATATCGCATCCATCTCCATTACCTTCTTAATCATAATCATAGAATAACAGAGTTGGAAGGGACCTTGGAGGTCATCTAGCCCAACCCCCTGCTAGAGCAGGAGAGTCTATTCCAAATATTAACCTCTACCTAGGATAGAACTCACAGCCTCCTGATTGTGAAGCGAAAGCACCACCTCTAGGCCACCAGAGCTGCTCTTATATCATTGCTGTCTAACATAGGTGTTTGCTCCTATTAGCTGAGAAGCTGGATAGCCTTTATTCTTTGGTTGACCTGGCTGGGTGCACGTTCATTTAGCATGCTCTCCTGGCATTCTTTCTTCACATGTCCATCCAGGAACTCGGGCCCTCCTGCTGCCACAGTTAGACAACATAGGAGGACTTGCAAGGGACTTCCCTTCTATTTTCACTTATTGTTAGAGCTTCCATTAATGATTCTTGCAACCTTATAATGTGCATCACATTTAATGCAACTTAAATGTTAATTAAAGCAAATTTAATTAGTTAATTAATGCAATTTTTTTTAAAGTGGTTCCTAACAATAGCTGAGAAAAAAGTATTGTTGGTGTCAGCCTTTCTAGGCAAGTAGGGATTTTAGATATAAACCACATTACTCACTTTTGTGGAGTTAAGATAATGGTTTATTTACAATACATCCCATCCAAGTCAGCGACAAGAAAATGTCTGTTTAAAGCCAGTGCTGAGAGCAACTGCCTCTCAGCACCTTTTATTGCAATAATCCACCCTTTGTAATTACCTAATCCGCCCTCCCGGCTAATTCCCCACGCTTCCTCCCAGTGCTCCTAATCGCATCTATCACCCCACTCCCAATTAGTGCAGCCCTAAACCACCGTCTCCTCCCTGCAGCTATAGCTGCCCTTTAGCATTATTCAAACCAACTTCCCTTTTCTATCTTAAATGTTTCATCACAATCCCTCTAACAGTATTTGCTCCAGTACAGCTGGAGTTTCTACCCACTACATTCCTGACAGTTGGTTCCACACACTTTGGACAAAAACATTTTGAACATTGAGGATTGTGTGTGTTGTTCACTGTAGTGCAGAACAAATGAACTAAAACAGCCAATATTTCTCTGTGTCCTTGATTAAAGCTTTTCATCCAGAATATTGCTTGGACCAGCAATAATTGTTTTTCTTGTGAACTTTAAGAGCTACAGTATCTGTTTTTTTATCTGTATTTAGTTATGCCTAATTTTCTTCACATTCTTCTCCCCATGCATTCTTCTCCCCGCATTCAGAAGTAATTCTGTTCTGTCTGATGGAGTTTAGGATAGTAACCTTAGACTGTAGTCATATATTCCCCCAGCTGTGTTCAATAGGACTTTATTTCTGAGAGGACAGATATATTGCTGGACATTTGTCTTGGGTTGCCTGGAGAAATGTGAATGCTTCAGAGGACTTGTGTCAGAAGTAAGCTGCGTAGATTGACATTTTTGATAATATGGATTTAAAAGATCTTATCTCTCAGCATACTGATACAACGACAGGCTTATCATCCTAAAATGCAATGAATTACTATGATGTGTTGTTGTACTGAAGTGGCTCATGAGATGCAGCCTGAAAACTACAGACTGAAGGAATAAAATTTCACTACAGAGACTTTTCCTAATCTCACATGCTAAGGAACAATACTGACTCTAATTTTTACACAAAATGAAGTGGTAGTAGTGCTCTGCATATCTCTGGAGGACATATTTTCTGACTCACTTGAGCAGCAGAAAAAAAAATAACAATGGCAAAACTCTTACCCTGAACATGCTGAAAAGTTTCCATTTGATTTGAAACCTGTAAATAGGGACAAATTTGTTCCTCTTTTCCTGGATTAGGTACAGAGAGGTAAAGAACTGCAAAGCTATTACTAGAGACTGTTACATGACTGTTATCATACCTAACCTCCTGAAGATTGCACTCTGACATTATTGTTTGGCTTAGGGGCCTGAGCTGAAGACTGAAAGTTATTTTCCTTAATAGTTCTTTTTTTATCTACTTTGTGGAGTAGTCTCAATTGTATATGATTTGGTATTTACTCACAATTGGTATGGAAGGAAAGAAAACTATGGCCATGTTACATTGCTAATGGCTGCACCATTGGAAGAACAGGTTAAAGACAGATCATTGTGAAGAATATCTATTTATATGGTCACTAGCAAAGGTGGTATTCAGCAGGTTCTGACCAGTTCTGGAAAACAGGTAGTGGAAATTTTGAGTAGTTCGGAGAGCCGGTAGCTGAAATTTTGAGCACTTTGGAGAACTAGTAGCAGAAATTTTGAGTAGTTTGGAATACCACCTCTGACTGGCCCCCATCTATTTGCTGCCTCCCGAGTCCCAGCTGATTGGCTGGGTCTTCTTTGGTTGCCCTGCACAGGAGAATGGAGCTGGAAAGCAGGTTAGTGGGGTGGGGAGAGAATGGGGATTTTACAGTATCCTTCCCCTGCCACGTTCACCAAGCCACACCTACCGAGCCACGCCCACAGAACTGGTAGTAAAAAAAATTGAATCCCACCACTGGTCACTAGGAATTGATATCAACTTGATGGTACATAATCAATCAATAAATCAGAATTGGCAGTGCTATGTGGGTTTACATTTATTGTATACCATGAGCACCACAAGCAGTTTTCTACAATGTTCCATCCTCCCAATAAATTAGATTAGAAATTATGGGCATAGAAATAGAATAACATTCTAACACCATGGTAGAAACACTATCATAGTGCCTTTCAGTGATGAATTTGATGATTCACTTACCTCTCACTGCTGACTGGCACAAGATGATATTGGTGGGGGGGAAGCCATATTTGGATACATTAGCATGTTATTTTTTATAAATGTAAATTGAATGATACAAAAATTTCCCATACTTTATCTGGTTCAAAAGTAAAGTAGTCTGAAAAGACTGATAGGAGAAAAAAAATAACTTAAAGAAAATTCTCTGTATTCTCAGGAGAAAAGAATTAGGATATATTTGAGAACAGCATTGAACATACAATATAATTTACACGGTGTACAATTCATAAAATAATTTCAGAAACATTCCATCTGTTGCTAGGCAACATCCATACAAAAGTCTGATTATATATGCTACTTGAGTGACTCTTGTTTCAGAATGTATAAAGCTTTAAGGACAAATTGACCCTTGTTTTGCTTCTTTACAAGGTTCCTCTGTCTGCTTTTCCAATAACAACAACTTTTCCTTTTCTTCTGAGAGTTTTCCCACAAGTGTAGAGTTCAGGGTTTTTTCAGATCAACCATTTGGTTGCTACAGGAATCTACCAATCAACATGTCCCCCAAGCCTAACATCATGGGCAGAGGGATAGTGGCTGGCCCATTGTCATTCTGTTGGCTTTCATACCTAATGCAGAACCAAGTCTTCTGGTTTCTAGCTTGGTGCCTTAATCACTAGTCCAAACTGGCTCTCTCTCTGTCAATAGCAATAATATCCATCTAAAATTCATTTTCAGGTAGGATTATGTCCATTAGATTTTTGACATCCAACAGAGATATTACCTTTTTGACATGTTGGGAAGACTTGGCAGAGTCAATGCTCCTGAAAATAAGGCCACTGCAAGCTTCTAATAAGATACTTTTGCCAAAAAGATCCAAAGAGAGAGAAGTGAAGAAGTGAAGATAAGGATAATGGTAGCAGATGGATCTTTGTAAGTGTAGAAGAAGGCAGTTCATCTTAGATTAAGGAATTCCAAATCAAACCTTGAAAAAGGAATCATTGCTGAGAAAATAATATGAATGTGGGTGTAACTTTTAGATAAGGTAGGCCACCAGATGATAAGATCACCCTGTCAGAAAGCATTCAAATTACTGGGAAAGACCTTCAACTTCCCTTAATCAATCTAGAAGTAATGATGTGGCCAAACCAAAGCTGCAAGAAAGTCTATTCGCTGATGGTGCCAGTACTAAAAGAGGCATTCCTTGTATTAGAGAGATACAAACAACTGGAAATAGAATGTGTCAAGTATGAACCACGAAGATGGTTATCCTTATTAAAGCAGAAATTAAGTGTACAATGTGGTTGTTTTAGGAATAAGCCAATTTAGGCAAGGGGCATTTGAAACCAGATGATTGCATGATATTGACATGAGTCTTAATGAAGAAATGAAGAGTAGTGATCTTAAACAGGACATTACTAAGTATACATTTACCTACAACTCAAAAAGCGACAGGACAAATCCATTCAAATTGATGAATATCCAGTGAATATTAACATATACAAAAATATACATCTACCAACACTGTAGTTGTAGAAAATATCAAAATGTTCTATGGCAAACTGCAAGAGGTGCTAAACACAATATCAGAAAAAAAGTCATGGCATTATCAATGGGCAAATGGAATGCAAAATTTAAAAAAATGAAGGAAAGTTCATTTATAGGAAAAGTTTTGATTAGATAAATAACACAATGCATGTAGTCTCAATTTTCCTCTAACTCATTATGCAAGATTGGGATTTATATTTTGAATTGTCTCTGATGAAATGGTACCTCCATACATCATCACACCCTCTTTCTTAATGATTGCAGAAACAATTCTTTCTAAAAGAGATTCAATCATTGCTTCTTTACCATGCCATTTGTGGGCATTCCTTGCAGGCATTACCTTAAGAGTTTTATTATACCCTTTCTGTTCCCAAATAATTATTGTTGGGTGAGACCAGAACCTTGGTAAATGCTATGACATCTTCAGAATTAATGAATGCACACTAAAGTTATCTTTTTCCTCCTGTCTTTTTTTCTGTATCAAAATTATCTTCTATTTTTGTTTTAATCATTCTCATTCAGTGTGATGAAAGAAATAATTTATAATTTTTTTTCACCCAAGGAAAGTGAAATTGACAATATTGTCAGGGTTGCGATGAGAGTTTCTGGCACTTACATAGAGTGTAAAGTACTTAAGGGATGTGCAAGTGTCATGTCTTTCACTGAACAGCTTTTTAAAAAGTTCATTCTCCATATTGTCCTTGTATACTTTTTGTTAACCTAATATGTTTGTGGCATGTCTGTAGCTTGTGCAGAACCTGAATGATCACAATATCAACCCCAATCCTTCATGCTAACATCCCACCTGTGAAAGATTTATTCCCATTCCTAATTCCTGACCTCTTGTGAATGAAAGCAACAGTGGATGGCTTTCATGCACAGCTGGAGCTGTAGGAAGTCTATTTAAGACAATGAGCACACTAGCATATTAAAAAGACTTAATGTAATCTGTCTTAATTTATTAACAAGAGATTGATAATCTCTGACAAATGACTGGAGATAAATTGTTAAGCAAAATGAAAATATGCCAGAAGCAGAAATGGAAAATTACGGTAAAAGCTTTTATGACCGTAGGAAAATTCAAAGCTAATTTGTCCATTCACCTAAAACTTCATTCCCACTGTTTCCTTTGACAGAATACTGCATCCATTACTGTTCTAATTAGATAACCTCAGAGTGGGATACTTTGTAGACAGATATTATTTCTGAAGGGACAAGAATTGTGCACATTGGACAATTTAGTTTTTACTTTCACTCTTGCAGACTTATTTCCAAAGCCTCCATTGCTAATATTAATATTAAGAAATCACCTGCTGCTAAAAATAAATGCTAAGATTTATTGTTGCTTTTAAACCTGGCTTACTCTAGTAACATCTGGTGGGTTCTTTTAGGTATTTTCTAAGGTATTTCTGTCCCTCAGTACTGTCCTATCTAAAGATGTAATCCAATCAGCTTAAAAGTAGCCAAGAGTGGCAATTTGCAAAGTGGACATTGCTTATTTGAAGCCAGCCTTACAATGGAAATTACTTGTTCAGCTATAGGCATTCCCCTTAGGGGCAAAGGGGCAGATGTCGTCACATGGTGTGTACTGTGACATCCTAAAACATGAAGTGTCATTGAAACCAGGTCCTTAATGCAATCAGTCCTTGACCCCCAAATCCCTATTTTTTCTTTTTTTTAGATCATTACCTGAGTAGGCTGCTGATACTATACATCCTTAACCAAGTTGTTTCCAGGCAATGTGTATCCAAGAGGAAGTTGAAAGAAACAAGAAGTCAATTGCAACTACATTATTTAACCAAAACGTAACATGTGTAAAAAAAAATAGGTGGATTTTTGAACACAGAGTTATTACTATCATCCTGACTTTTTTTTACCCCTTCTTGTAGACATCTTGCTTCCAGATATTTGATACTTTAAAAATGTCTATGGAGAGTCTCAATCATCCAGGTCATGGTTGTCCCAAAGATGCTTTTTTCCAAAAGACAACTGGACTTCATTGGTTTTAATCTTTGAAAACATTTTTCTTCTCATCTGAGGAGCTTCTTTGATTCTTCAGTTTTGGATGAGAAGCAAAATGTTTTCAAAATAAAACCAAGAAAGTCTTGTTGCTTTTTGGAAAAAGCACCTTTGACACTTTATAACTTCCAGACTGCTACTGTGCAGAGCCTACCATTCTGGGAATTGTGGTCTTCACACAGCAGGAATGAAATAGTATGGGGGAAACTATAAATTCAGGGAGAAAAATCCCATGATTCTGAATTAACTACAAAATGAAATCCATATACTTTGGGAACAATTGGGCTTATTTGGGAGTTATTTTACTTTTGATTAGTATTTAATATTTGTATCATAGCAATAGCACTAAGACTTATATACCACTTCACAATGCTTGATAGCCCTCTGTAAGCAATTTACAGAGTCATAGCAATATTAATATCACACTAGTAATATTTCATGTTTGCATTATTTAATATTAATGCTACTCATTCACCTCTTGAGTCACATGTAATTAATGTAATTAATAGTACAAACATTCTGTCAATCTAAAAATAAATTCCATTAAATTTAATGGCTCTCACTCCCAGTTAGGGACAGTGAGTTTTTAAACCAAAGTCAACATCATTCCTGAGAACTATATCTCATCTTTCACATTAATTAGCATGTTTTAAAAAACACTCAAATATGTATCTAAAACATTACTGTGGTATGTTTTGAAATGTGTATTTCAATAGATTTAAACTGCTAAAGATTTAATGCCAATATTGAGATAAGTGTGTTATTTAGTGGATGGTCAAGAAGCATAGATCAGATTTCTTCATGCAGATACTGGAAAAATCAGAATCTCTCAAGGTTTCTTATGCATCCCATATGCATATTAATATTTTTGAACAAGATCTCTTTTCTCTTACAATATTTTCCCCTAGTGCACATTAGAAAGAAAACTAAGTTAAAGCCATTTCTGGCAAAATTAAATTGATTACAGCAATGTTGATCTGTAGTCAGTGTGCATCTTAATAAGCCCCAGTGATATGTGAAAATTACCAAGGTAAGTGGTAGATTGACACTTATCACTGCATATATCTAAAAGTGTGCTAACAATGTGTGAAAACAATCTCATTTTAGCATAGCAAGTGATTTTCATTTTCAGGATAAAATATGTCACTAACTCAGCTCAGTTTCTGCAAACAGAGAAAGTTATCTAATTTGTGGGGGTTAGAGTTTCAAATTAGTCTATTTAACCTTATTCAAGGGTAACCCTGAGACAGTTCTCTCCCTCAGCCCTAGGAAGGGGGCAATGGCAAACCACTTCCAAAATTTGCCAAGAAAACTGCAGGGACTTGTCCAGCCAACACTGACTAGAAGGCATTTTAAAAAAAAATCCTGAAATTAGATAAACTTGTACAAATGCAGCAACTAGGTCTTTAACTGGCATTAGTAAGCATGTTGTGTGATCACATGAATTTTTATTTTGATTGAGGAAATGCTCCATTCGTTATCAAAGTTAAACTCTGCTACCCAATGAAAAATTTCAAAATTCAAATGTTAAGAGATCAAAAACATTAAGGTGTTCCATAGGAAAGTATTCTTTTTGTAAGAAAATGAAATAGTATTGTTAAATACATATTGTTCTTAGTTATCAGGTTACTCTGTTTCAATGAACAGATTTCAATATGAGCAGTAGAGGTCAATATCTTGAACTGTACATGTCTGCTTCTCTTTTATGAGTTATAAGTGTTGCTCGTGGACAGCTGTGTAAATTTGATCACTAAAATTGCATGAATAAGGGTCCTGGCTTGAAAGGACAGAATAAAACTTTTCAAAAAGTTTTTTTTTTCTACTCATAAATTAATATATTTTACTTACCATCACAAATGTGTAAGAAAGTTTTACCCAGAGAAATAAACTCTCACAATAATTTTTGTTTTGGATCACTTATCCCTTAAAGCCAGCATGCTCCTCTACAAGTATATTTTCTTGTTCCAGCAAATTCTGAAATTTCCATTATAGATATCTTGCATAGGCTTACCTGATTTTATTGAGGAGGCTGATTGGTCTATAATTAGCAGGATCACCCCTTTCCCATTTTTTGCATATGGGAATAATGAGGACAAGCAGCTCAACCTCGGATGTCTATGCAGGTAAAGACTGAGGTGAAAGCAGGAGCACAGAAGTTCAGGTGGTTTTAAATCATCTCTGGAGTAATTAGGTCTTTCCTGAGGCCTTTCCTGAGGCCTTTCCTGGATTTAATTGAGCAAGGTTTTGTTTTGTTTTTTTAATTTTTAAACTTTTAAATTTGTGTATTTTTAAAAGTTTTTAATTATTAATTTGCATCCCACCCTCCTTATGCTGGTCTATGACTGTAATAAAGATTTGATTGATTTGATTGACCAGTTTTCCATAATTTAATATCCCAGCTGATCATTCAATCTTAAATACAAATGCTATATAGCCAGCTAATTCTGGTTTCCTTGAAAGGAAAAACTCTCAAAACTTACTCAGCTTCTGGTTTGGATACATGGGTACATCTGTGCAGTTTTCTTAGCAAGAATATGGAAGTGGTTTTCCCTTCTTTGGGGACCTCCAATTTAGCTTAAATGTTTTGATTTCCTGATAGCTCCTTAACCTTATCTGATCCATCTTTGCTTTCTTTTTTTCAAAATATGCTCAGCTCAGCTAGATGCCACCATCTGCTAAGGCGTTTTGGATTATTGAGTCTCTTCCAAGTTTTACTCCAAATTCCCTGTATTTAAAGATTTCTGAGGCTGTGTTTTCCATCAAAATCTCACAGCGTATTTCCCTATTCTCTACAATAATCAGCACAACATTTCAAGCTCCCCTTAAATCAAATATTGCTATTTTCTCAGCTGTGAGTTCAGTTCCATCAGCCATGAGTTTGCCTTCATGTCTTTTTCCACCAATAATTCATTGTCTCTCACTATCCCTTTTTTCATTTTTTTTAAATGGTCAACTTTAAGCCTCCTTGAAGGCCTGCAACATATAACTAAGATATCCTCAGTTGTCTTGAGCTCATTGCACAGCAGCCGCCTTTCCAATATTCATGGTTAAGTTATGCTCCACTCAAGAGATGCCAACAGAATATAAACATTGCATATCACAAACAAGCAGATAAAAGTAGTGTTTCTTTCTTCAGAAGACTAATCTATATTTCTCCATCTTGCCAACACAAAGAATGCATTGGAAAGATAAAAATGTAGCAGAAGAGAAATGCCTTGAATAAATGTGTTTAAGAATGGTTGTCTGTTCCTGAAAGTCCTCCAGAATTGGGAAGAGGAGCTTGTATTTTAAGACATTCACTTTGGGACACTTTGGGTGTATGAACAGCATAGTTCATTGTAATGGATAATTTTATGTACTACGGTTAGGTCAGGCTGAAGGCGGTGTAGTTCTAAGTTATCTAAGCCTAAAATTTCAAGTCTGGAGGTATGGGGTATTCTGTTGTGAGTAGAGGAGTGGAGGACTCTTCTCGTGAAATATTTCTGGACTCTCTTGATTGTATTAATGTCCAATATGCAGTGCGGATTCCAGACAGATGACTGTATTCAAAAATTGGTCTAGCAAATGTTTTGTATGCTCTAGTTAGTAGTGTGATATTACCAGAGAAAAAGGTTAACAACTCTTAATGCCTTTTTGGCAATGTTGTTATAATGGGCTCCAGCACTTAGATCATCAGAGTTTAGAACTCCAAGGTCCTTGACAGAGTGAGGGTTGTCTACAAGGTCTTGTGCATCTAGCTTGTATTTTATTTTCTGATTTTTTTTGCCAATATGTAAGACAGAGCATTTGTTTGTTGAGATTTGAAGTTGCCACTTGTTTGACCATTCTGACACATAGTCAAGGTCTTTTTGAAGTGTTAGCAGCATTGTCAGTGGTGTTGAATAGTTTTACATCATCCACGATTTTTTCATGTTTGCTTCACTTTGTTATAATTTGTTCTTCTTGATTTATGTGGTATTATGTGTAGACTATCCAGTACGTCTTTTTTTTCTTTTTTTACAAAATCATGGTTCACACAAACCCTGGATTGGAATTATATGGTGATTTAGGGATGTCTAATTCCTTCCTCAGTGGTAGGCCTTTTTAAATACTAGCACATGGGTGTCAAACTCGATTGTGTCATGTGATGTCATGTGACATATTGTGACATTTTTTGCCTTTATAGAGCTGGGGTGGGTATGGCCTGCACATGTTGCATCCAGCCCGTGGGCCACCAGTTTGACACCCCTGCGAGCAGTTAGGCTTGATCTTGGATTTTATTCCAGTAGAGCAGAACCCTACAGAACCTCCCAAGCAAGAATTTCCTATATCCTAACATGGACACCATTCATGGGTGACAATGTGCCATTTTTCTAAGCACATCTCAGATTTGTGTGCTTTAATTTTGGATCGTACTAGAAACTCTGTTGAAAAATGTTTTTGATCAATCCTATGATTGACTAATGTTTAGAAGATCTTGTTAATCTGTCTATATATTTAAATTGTACAAAGATGCTGAGCC
The DNA here is from genome assembly GCA_009733165.1 of Naja naja. NCBI lineage: Eukaryota > Metazoa > Chordata > Lepidosauria > Squamata > Elapidae > Naja > Naja naja. The sequence goes on along the minus strand of CM019149.1, from coordinate 102,230,216 downwards.
CAGTCTGTTTTTCAAACCAAACCTTTATTGTACAAGCAGCTTAAATCAAATAAACATACAGAAAGATTATTACCAGTATCTTTTGCCTTCTTCCTTCAGGTCTCACTTGGTTTTCTGTGACTACCTATGTAGTTAGGTTTTCTCAGTCCTTTAGATTAGATTGTTAAGAGTTCTGAGGTAAATACTTTGAGAGAATTGATCGCCTATGCTGATCAATTTCTCTTAAGGACAATTGAGAACAATTCCTATAGAAAACTTAGACCTTTCTTTTAGGATTTTCCCTCTCTATTTCTCCTTTCTCTTATGACAAGAGGTTCCTCCACCTCATGTATCTGAGATGCCCAAGCTAAGCAGAAGTAATAACAGCAAGAGCAGGCAAGCAGAGAGTGCAACAACTTCTCCTCAGAGAGAGAGATGCCCCTTATATACCAAGGGGTGTGGCTTGTGATGCCACTCCAGGGTATGTGGTGTTACCCTGTCATTGGTGGATTTGGTCTGCCTCCAGATCCCCACAAGTTGTAAACTGCATAGCAACACCAGAAAGTTCCATTTTCTGACAAACTCCCAGGACTTTAAAAAGCCAGGAACCACAATCTGCTCAAGAGGTTATTTGGGCATCAGAAAAAAACAAAATATGGCAGCTTCATGTTCCAAGCTGCTACATTGTGGAACAACTGCTACATATTCCTTCATGGCAGGGGAACAATAGTGGGGACAAATTTGGATTTAAAAAAGGAGTATTTTCTTTGGTTCATCTTTATATTTGATTTTTACACAGTAGCTCTTTGTCTATGCATGAAGCTCTTTTAGTTTGTTTGTTGCTGCGGCGGTTAATAAAGAAGTATGCAGTTCATTACTCTCCACTCATTTTCATACATTTCTTTTTGTCAACATGCCATTAGGATCATCAGAAAATGGTCAAATGCATGAATAGCCAGGAATATGTGATAGCTCCATTTATGTAAAGGTGATTTTATATCTTCTACATGCCACAGATATATGAATGAGAGTTCTATTATACTCCGACTCATCTTTAGATACACGCTGGAATCTGAAGCATATATCTAACAGCACAGTGGTGGATTATAAAAAGAATGCAAGCTCACTGCAGAAAAGCTGGATTCATTATTTTCTACATAACACCCTAAAAGTGAAGGATATTTCAGGATGAAATGATATAGATAACACAGCTGCAGTGCAATTAGTTTTACTTAGAAGTAAGCAATGGTATTGTTTAGACTCAATGAAGGTTTCCTTTCAGAGGGTTTAATAAATTACCCCAAAAGGAAAATATTTTAATGAGTCCTGGGTGCTGAAACATCATTGGATCTCTTTTGCCTTGTCTATCCTGAAAAAACCTCATTTTGGAAGACAATTTTTCTTTTTTGCTCTCTGTTTTAAAATTTCTTCAGATAACTCTTTATGTTCTTTAGTCAACTCCTACATCTTCTAGTTCTTTTCCATATTTTTAACATCTTCCTGCTCTTTCCTGTAAGCTTCTGTACTGCTAATATTCACATTACAGCGGTATCTGCAGAAGGATCAAAATAAGCAAGTTGATAGATGTGGCATTTTTATCCAGAGACATCAACACATGTGCAAAAGGGGTGGAGCTGGCAGCATAATCCTGTAAGAATCATCTTAATTCTTTTGACTTCATCCCCTCTGCACAGATGCCACTGTCACTCTCTGTTCCTTCATATATATATACTATAGATCAGAGGTGTCAAACTCGTGGCCCATGGGCCAGATGCATCACATGCTGGCCCTGCCCTGATTTAGCAAAGGGGAAACCCAAAACATCACATGATGCCACCATGACGATGTGAGTTTGACACCCTGCTATAGATGATTCCACTCAGATAGTGGTAATCTCTAGAACAGGGGTAGTCTTGGTTAGTCCATGGATGAAAGACCTCATGGATATACCAGAGCTATTATATTATATGGCATACACTGAGAAATTGGAAAACATTCTTATTTTTGTCAGGAAAACTTCATAGACATGTCCTTGAAGTCACCAAGAATCAAGCTCAACTCAAGGAAAACTGGGCTTTACTTTCCAAGAGCCAGGCTAAAAAAGAAGAGAAAGACCATATATGTCATTCAGCTCCTGAGGTTTTGACTGATTATTCCTTTAGCCCTATGATGTTGGCTCATACATACTTCAAAACTCTACTCTTGTTACAAAGAATGAAAAGCAAATAACATCAGGATGGGCAGGGAATGCTTTAAGCAGGCAGAGATGACATAGGAAATCTAAGTAGTTCTACTGTTAACTTGTATAGATTTTTGTGAATAACAAACATTCCTTGATTTTTTTGTTCTAGAAAATTCTTTGTGACTCAATAAATTGGGTTTATATGTGAAGGGTTAAATAAGATCAAAAGAAGAGAGATTAGGAAATGGAGGTGGGATCATCAGTTTAATCACAAACATCAGATATTTGTTAAATAGAAATAAGGCTTATTTGCTTTAGCAGGATTTTGCATTCTGGCTAAATAAGTGAGTAAAACTTTGCCAGGTTTGGGCTTACCGACCACAACAGAAGAAAAGAGCTGACCTAATTTTATTTTTATTTATTTATTTATTTTGTCAGTCGCTTACAAGATAATAAGTATAAGGATAAACATAGTTATGAATACATGAAATGAATGCATATAAGAAAAATAAAAGAAACAATAGGACAGGGACGGTAGGCATGTTGGTGCACTTATGCATGCCCCCTGCAGACCTCTTAGGAAAGGGGTGAGGTCAATAGTAGACAGTCTAAGGTTAAAGTTTTTGGGGTTTGGGGAAGAAATCACAGAGTCAGGTAGAGTATTCCAGACATTGACCACTCTGTTGCTGAAGTCATATTTCCTGCAATCAAGTTTGGTGTGGTTTACCCTGGGTTTGTATCTATTGTGTGCTTTTGTATTGTTATGGTTGAAGCTGAAGTATTCATTTTTTAATTGTGGCATGGTAAATAAACAGTCTTGAGATCAATAAATATGTCATTTTCTGTAACAACAACTTTTCCAGGAATGGTGGATTTGTATATCTACAGAGATATATGCCTCTGTAAAACATTGAATTGTTTAGCAATTTAAAGATAAACATTATTGATGAGTATTCATGTGGAAGCTTGTAAAAGAGAAATGGAAGGGAATATGAGCACAAGCAGATTTACAGGTGAGATTATTTTTTAATCATTCTTTAAATAAATATTTAGTTGTTTTCCTGTTCTTTCCTTGTTGGAGGAATTCAGAGGAAATTCATTTTTTTCTGTACAAAATAAACTTATAGAACTGAAAGTGGGAATTCCTCCACCCAGCCCAGTTAGCTTCCCAACCATATGCTAAAAATGCATTTCCTTAGGAAAATTACTTGCAAAACATATACATCATTAAAATTTTGTGAAAACATATCAGTTCAATATGACTTTTAGAAACTATTTTCAGTATTCTAGTGTGCAGCAACCATCTGTCTGATTTTTGTTGCTTATTTTCAGTTTTGCTGTGTGCTGCCTCAGCAGCTTATAGCAGAAAATGATGGGATATAAATACTAATAATAAAGAAATGTGAGATGAAAAATGCATTCAGAGATGCACTATTGTTTTTGTGTGGAATTTTAAAAAAGATTTGAAACCTGCTGCAGAAAAAGATCAAAGTGAAAAATATTGGACAGATCTGTCCATTTCTAGTTGTAGCTAATATTCAAAATTTTTCAAATGCTTTTACCTTCATTTTATGGTAAAATGAAATGATATATGTGCAAAAGAAAAGATGATAATAATTCTAGTCCAATATGCCCTTCCAAGATTATCATGTTATCACATTGACAGAATCCATTGAGTTATCCTTCTGACCAGTATGGTCTATTGACTAAAATTCAATATTCAGAAATAATCTCTGAAAAATAGTTGCAGTTCCTATCAGCCCATGACCAAGGGATTGTGTTTCGTATATTTTAGAAGAATGAATGGCACACTTTTATCTTTTCCTTAATTTTTATCACTGAATAAACATTCAGTGCCATAGTTCTTCAGGAAATCTGCAATAAACTCCATTACTAAGAAGAGCAACAAAGATGATTAGGGGACTGGAGGCTAAAGCATATAAAGAACGGTGGCTAGAATTGGGATTGTCTAGTTTACCCTGAAAAGAAGGACTAGGGGTGACATGATAGCAGTGTTCCAATATCTCAGGGGTTGCCACAAAGAAGAGGGAGTCAAGCTATTCTCCAAAGCACCTGAGGGCAGGACAAGAAGCAATGGATGGAAACTAATCAAGGAGAGAGGCACCTTAGAACTAAGAAGAAATTTCCTGACAGTTAGAACAATTAATCAGTGTAACAACTTGCCTCCAGAAGTTGTGAAGGCTCCAACACTGGAATTTTTAAAGAAGAAATTGCACAACATTTGTCTGAAATGGTGTAGAGTTTCCTGCTTGAGCAGGGGGTTGGACTAGAAGTCCTCCAAAGTCCCTTCCAACTCTGTTATTCTATTCTAAGTAAAACCTACTACATACAGTTTAGTTTGGTGCTGTCTGATTACCTGGAGATTGTAAGGGTCTGAATGGGGATGAATCGACTTCAGCTCAACCCTAGCAAGACAGAAAGGCTTGGGAGTTTTGCAGTCTCCCAGTTCTGATGACTTGTCATCTTTGATGCTGCATGGGATTACACTCCCCAAAATTGAGCTTGTGTGTAATTTGGAGGTCCTCCTGGATTTATGGCTCCTACTTGACAAGCATATGACAGTGGTGGCTGGGTTGGGCTTTGTACAGATCTGTCTTGTGTACTAATTGCACATTTTTCTGGATCAGGACTTGCTTTTTGATTAATTGATTGATTGATTTTATTGTTATTGTGAGCTGCCCACAGTTTCCTAAGATGGATGGCCATATAAATATTTTAAATAAATAATAAATTGCCAATAACCATGCTTAGAAAATTGATATACATATTTCTGCTCAAGGGAATTGGTATCACTACCTTATTCTAAAAGAAACAAGATTATCCAGTTTATAAAACAATGTTTTTTTATTTTAGTTTCTATTTCATTTTGTTTCACACATCATTTTTTTCTCCTTTTAACTTGGGATAAAAATGTATTTTCAGCAACAAGATGGATTTACTTTCCTGATTTTAAAACCACTAATTTCTGTTATCTCTCATGGTGTTAAGGAATGTTAGTGCCAATTGCAATGTCCAATATGTTTTCTTTTGATAAGTTATCCAATCCATCCATCCATCCATCTTTATTCTGTCATAGACCAGCAGATAAAACACAATTAATTAGGATAAAAAAGGAAAAATATATTTTTCTAAAATATCTAAAAAGGATTAGAAGAAATACTACAGCTTAATGTACAAACTATAGAACAGTCCATGGCTGTGGTCAAGGAAATAAAATCAGACTAATCTATTAATAAAAACTTTAGATAAAATAAATCAGAACAACCAGGATATCTATTAAAGAAAGGAAACCATTCCTGGTGAGCATCTGCATAGAAAGGGCAATAGAGAACAACATGTTTCATCATTTCAATTATTCCCTCACTACATGGACAGCCTCTGTTCAAAGGGGATCTTTTGACATCTTCTTTCAGAAATAACTGGAAGTCCATAGGTCTTGGATGAGTGTAGCTTATGAATGGAAAGGATAAACAAATGCATGAACTATGAAAAATCACTTCAAAAATTATAATCCAGTAGTTAATGTACTGTTCACTGAGTATTCTAGTTAACAGAGTAATCTGAGTACTTCATCCTGTACTCAAAAGAATTTGCATGAATATGTACTAATTGTTTTGCTTTTTTAAAATATTAGATACACTTACAATGCAAGGTAATACAAATAAAGCCTTATATCCTCTCTAAGCCAGCTAAAATCAATACAACTACTTTTGTTCTATAACCAAATTTAGGAATGATAACAATAATTTCTTATGAAGAAATCCATACAGCTCATTGTTACAAAGAATGAATGGTCTAAGCCAATCAGTAATATCAGGATATAGTGCAATCAAAAAAGGTGCAGTGATCCTTCTGATAGTGTGTAATGCACACATATTTTAAGCATAAGCATGCTGCCACATCTCTTTCATCTAGATTCTGAACTGAATCTGACTAAAATACTAAATTATTTTCCCTGATGACTGAGAAGAAAATGACAATCAAATAGAGAAAATTAGCTGAATGATGAGAATTTTACCATGTGTTTTGACAGTGATAGATGTAAGCTGTTTTGTTTTTCAAAATCAAAGGAACCACGCAATGAAGCAGTATTACTTCCCAACTTTATTCTTTTATCTAAATTTAGATGAGATGGAGAATTATATGTCTACCATTCTCCTTATTAAAAGCTGCCACAGCAAGTAGGAGTTATGGTTATTGGTGTATGTACCTTATATTGTATAACCCAAATCAGGTTAAACTCTTCCCTTTGACTTTAATAAAAATTATGTTATACTCTAATGTTTAGAACCAGGCCAAGGAAGTGATAACTTAAAAGAGTAAAAAAAAATATCAAGAAAACTCATTGAATTCTTGAGAGATGTACTTATAACACATTCCACAAACTTTGCTTAAACTGATGAAATCTGAATCAATTGCAGCAGACAATTGTAGGACTGGGGGCTTTGAGATATAATGTGTTAAAAATTGATGCAGTTAATAAGATGTGATTAGGAAAGGAATCAGAAATAGAATACTCAGTACTATAATGACTATATAAAGTGATATGATGTAAACATGTAAAGTGATAGGATGTAGCAGTGTATCTCAAAAACATGGTTGAAAAAGACTAAGTGCAGCCCTGAGAAAAGGTTTGGGACTATTTCTGGTTTAGCAATTGAGATAAAATGATAGGTACCTAGATTAGATCTAGTGTGAAGAAAGCAGATATAATTTTTTACCCCTTTCTCCTTCTCTCTCTATCTTAATTCTAGAGCTTGGGGCATTTCAAAAATGGTGGAAGGTTCAGACAGATTAAAATTAAGAAAGTCTCCTCAACATTGAAATAAACTCTTGAATTAAACAAGATGTAGACTGCCATCTTGTACAGCTTTGAAAGGGGATTAAATAAATTCATGAAGGAGGAGATCATTCTCAACAGATTCAGTCTTGATGACTATATATTACCTCCAGTATCAGAGTTAGGAACACTTTCAGGTCTTAGGGAAGAATATTATAAGGATGCTATTTTCACTCATGTGCAACTAACTTCCTTTTTCCCACTGGTATTCCACTATGAGAAAAGCATTCTAAACTAAAGAAACTTTTGATCATGTTTAAAACAGTTTTCTTTTTTAAAAGACCATGTTTCTTGCAGATGTCTTTTTCCAAAATGTTTCTTCTATGAAAATCAGCTTGGGGAATTGAAACCTCTGCCCAATCATAGGTTCACACCAGCTGGTGTACAGCCAGGCTAGCACATTACTTAATTTTAACGATGAATAGTTTGTCAGCTTCTAAGGGCTAGAAATTCATCCCATCAGCTTAAATTATCTGTTTTCCTGATGAACTAAGTAAGCTGTAATGGAATATCAGCAGCTCCTCATCCTGCCTTAAAGAAGAGATGATTTCAGCAGGGTTCAAAGATTTAGCTTTCCATGCTGGTAGGAGTTCAGCATAATGCAGACTGGCAAAGAGTTAATGCCCCAGGGCAGAATTGCAATTGTACCAATCTTTTATGAAGCTTATCCCTTCTTCTATTTAATAGACAGGGTTTTTTTGGTCAATGAGTTATTAAGCTCTTTCTGTCTTTGACTGTGGTGAGAAAGAAGGGAAATAATGATAAAGCAAAGAGTAGAGAATACAAAGAGCAGGGATTTATGTATTGAGTTAAGAAATAGCATTTATTTATTTTTAAAAAATTACAAGCCACCCAACTCCAAAGTGACTCTGGACAGTTTACATCAAAAAGCAACCAATATGGAGAAATCCCCATGTGTCCAGGCAAACACACTCCCTCAAACAGGAAATATAATCAACAAGGCTCCAAAATCTCTAGTGGAATGTTGCACACAACCAGGAAGTTTGCAGCTTTCTTGTCTCCCCATGGTTTGGGCAAATCCTAAAGAATGGAAAACCCTTTCAAGGAGCTTTTACAAAACAGGAAATGTTGACAGCCATGGAGACTGCAGAATGATTGAGAAATGTATGCCAGAATAAGAGTATAATTTACAGATAAAGGCAAATAAGCCTTGGTGACTCAGGCTGTTAAATGCCTGCACTTAAGATCCAGCTGTCTACAATTACTGTAGGCTCGAATCCCACCAGGCTCAAGGTTGACTCAGCCTTCCATCCTCTCGGGGTAGGTAAACTGAGGACCCAAGATTGTTGGGGGCAATTAGCTGACTTTGTAAAAATGCCGCTTAGTAATAAGCAGGCATATACAATGGAAGGAAGGCTATTGCTGAGCACACTGGGTTGTATCCCAAAAAAATTGTAAGCCGCCCTGAGTCTTCGGAGAAGGGCGGCATATAAATGTAATTAAAAAAATACATATATGTCCCAGGATAATGTTGCAGGATGCAATCTGGGTCAGTCACTGGGACCAGAAGTTTAGTCCTCTGGACTAAACCTTTCGGACTTGTCCTGGAGTTCTGAGGATGAAAGCTCAGAATAGAGAAAGCTCTAGTCCCAGTGATTGACCTAGATTGGATCCTGCAAAAGCATAACTCCTTCCCTTTCCTTGTAACAATAAACCAAGCATGAGAACATAACCATAAAAATGTTAAAGCACCTTAAGAATAAGGAAGAAAAACAGCAGAAACATGGAGGGAAAACAGTAGGTATAACAATTTATCTTAATGTCTTTGAATGTATCAAGGCAGAAATAAATGTGGCGTTTCAGCTAAATTCTGCACTTTCAAATTTGGGGTTTGCATTACATTACTTCTGTGAGGGAAATGTTAGTAGGACAAATTAGCTGGGATAAATCAGGCTCCATAAATCATCATAAAAAAGGCAGTTGTAGTATCATTCAGCAGACAGATTCCAGAAGAACTAAAGGTAGTCCTCACTGAATGACTTTAATTGAGAGGGGCAACTCCATCACTAAATGACACGATTGTTAAGCAAGACTCGCATTAGCAATTTCACTGCTAAAATTGACTGTGTTTGTCAAAAGCTGGCTTGCAAATGAGGATCACATGACTTTGAGGATGTTACAACAGTTTTTTTTTAATTTATTGTATTTGTTTGTCAAACATGTACAAGATAACAAGTATAGGTATGAACATAAACATGAACAAAGGAAGTAAATACAGATAAATTTATATGCGTGCTGGTTGCGAAGCACTCAGATTATGATAACATGACCATAAATTACTTTTTCAATGATAACTTTAAATGGTCGTTAAACAGGGCAATTGTTAACTGAGGACATTTTATAGACTTTATTGTGGCTGGGAGCCCGATTATTCCAGCTGGCATGGTCCAGGAGGAGAGCTGTCTCTCTCCTATTTAGCACACATTTAAAGTTACCACTGAAAAAGTAACTTTCTTTGCTATAGCTCCTACCCTTTGGAACATCTGACCCCTACTCCATGTGAGGTTGGGCCCAACCCTCCTATCCTTTCATAAGGGCCTAAAGGCCTGGCTCTGACAATTGACTCGGGGCCCCAGTGGGGAACAGCACAGTGGAGGTGGTTAATTGAATTACAACAGATCCCATCTCCCCACACTCCAACCTTTCCCTCTGCATGTGTCCTTAGGTTTTAATTTTGATTTTAATTATTGGTGTTTAATAGTATATGTATAGACATATTTTTATGACTGTAAGTTCCCTCCCAGAGTTATCCTATGCTAAGATGGATGGCCAATAAATTTTATAAGTAAATAAATAAATAAGTCATAGGAAGTGGGTCTTGAGAAGGAAATGGCAAGAACTGCTAATTCAGAAGATAATACAGAGAATCCAGTAAATTGATGTTAACCATGCAAACCAGCACCCGCATTTTCTGCGTCGGTTGAGGAAAGCACATCTTTCTTCTCCTGTCCTGGCCACTTTTTACACAGGCACGATTGAGTGTGTTTTAACAAACTGCATCACTGTTTGATTTTTCAGCTGCAGTGCCTCAGGGAGAAAGTCCATTCAGAGAGTGGTAAGGACAGCCGAGAAGATTATAGGCAGCTCGCTTCCTGATATTCAGGATACTGCTTGTAAGAGCTATGAGCTTAGAGCTCAAAACATTCTTAGAGACCCCACACACCTACTTCACGGCCTGTTTCTGTTGCCCCCCTCTGGGAGGAGATTTTGAAGTATTTCTAGCAGGACTACCAGATTCTGTAACCGCTTTGTTCCCTATTGGTAAACTCACAAGATTCATTTCTCTCACCATGTTCATGTATACATCCAAACCAACTGTGCTGTTTCTCCATGTCATACAATATATGTGGGTATATGCTCAATTATTTATTTTGTCATGTTTATGTAGCGTATATTAGAGGTGAAGACCCTTTGAGAGCTGTTTGCAATGAAATATCATTTTAATGTATGCTGATTAAGTGACAATAAAGTTATTCTAAGTCTAAAATGTGGCAATCTTATTGTTTTGTTTATTTTTAAGTTTGTGTCCTGGTGAACTATAATGCAATACCTCAAGTATTATTCGTCTAGCATATTTTAACCCAAATCTGAATTTTTTAAAGAACATTATTTTGATAGAAAAAGATGATGCTAAAAAAATAATCCATTGACTTTAATTTGCAGTCATTTTCTGCCTACTGCCATGCTCCAGGTGTGTGGACTTGGACCAGAATTCTCAACAGTGGCTCCATTGCCTGGGGAATTCTGGGAGATGAATCTGTGGAACTGAATGTTATCCAGACTGGTATATTTAACATGCCCAGTTCCATTCCATTAGTATATAAGGTATATACTCATATATTTAAAAAAGTCAGAATCTTTGACAGATTAGCTAATTAAAACTCAATTTTGAGGAACTTCTTTTTCCAAACTAATATTCTTTCAGGAAGGAGAATTGTAGAAAGAACTTACCAGAAAAAAACTGTTCACCATATCTTTGCCATCTTTCAATTACTATTAATTGTGAAATATTTGTCCTTTCATTTTAGCTTTCATACTCTTACGAGTGAATAAAATTACAGCAGTGTGGGTTGAATTTCCACACGGTATCATCACCAGTGATCTAAAACATGTTCCAAGCATTGCAAAGGCATCCTTTGAACATGCACAATATATTTGATGATCACTGTATAATCGTTTTTGCTTTTCAAGTAACTCAAATACTCCTGCGGGACCTTCTAGTATCTTACCCACAGAAAAAAGAGAAATTTCTCTGTCTGTTTCAGTACTGTAAAAAGTAAAATATTACTATCCCTCCCAATCTCAGCAGATGAACCATAATTTGTCAAAATCCTATATTCTCCCTCCCTTTTCCTTGAAAGATTCTACTTTTCTCTTGCCCAAATATATTTCTTAATTAAAAAGAAAGGTTAGAAGCAGGTTCATGTAGCAAATTCTACTTGTCTAATTTAGCTTATTAGAAAGCACCATCGTTGCCAATATAAAAACATAACTGAGGAATAAGAGGAGAGGAAAGAGGAAAGGATACTCCAAATAGAAGAAAAAGATCTTTTTCATATTCTGCAGTCATGCAGCTCTAGTATTTTGCATCTCTCCTCCAGCAGCATAAGATGATATGTGAAGTACTTTTTCTACTTTCCATTAAAATTTGTGGTTACTTTTCAGTCTCAGCTAAAACCAACAACTGATTCTCCTAACGCATCAGATTTGGCACAGTATTCATTCACATCCCCATTTTATTTTTGGCACTGTGTTTCTTGTGATGGGACTAAGTGCTCCTTGACTATTATCAGCCCGACAGTAGACATCTAGACAAAAGTACGTGTGAGTAATTCTGCCAGTTTCAATTTCACTCAATTTTAATTCATTCCATTCCATTTCTAGACCAACTTGCCATTAACATTTTTTAAAAAGGAAAGATGCTCACAGAACTGCAGATATTTATTATGTGCATTTCATATAATGCATATATACATTTTTCTTTGCATACCCAATTTTCCAAATTGTATTCCTTAATGGAAAGTATTTTTGCATACACATTTTACAAGTAGGCATAGGTAAGTGTGCACTTTTCTCTAATGCACGTCTTTTGGCATTTGTTTTACCTACTGTACCAAATTTAAAGGTTTCTTTCACATATTGAAGGGTTAATTAGGTAAGCTTGTCTTAACCAAGATCCATATATTGACAGAAGCCCTGTCAGGTTTATACTGAATCAAATAATTGTTTACTCCAATAAAAGACAGTGAAATGATTGTATATTTAGTTATGCTGTACCTCACTAATTTATCTTTGAATCATGCTAGCAGTAGGTAGTGTGTTCCTCCTCCAGATATTACTGAACTGCTATTCTCAGCAGATCCAGTTAAGAAGAAGGCTACTGGCAATTACAGTTTAGCTCCATCTGGAGCACCATCTGTTGCTTATCCTTCCCATGAACCACACAAACCCACCTGTAATTAGGGACAGACAAACCAAATCACCTGGAATTCATTCCATCCTCTTTCCTCATTCCTGAGAAGGAGGAAGAAATGTTAATTCAAAAGTATACATATTTAAATTTTATTTTACATACACATGTAAACCAGGTGATTTGCTCCTCTGACCAGGTGATTTGCTCCTCTGACCAGGTGATTTGCTCCTCTGATTTGCTCCTCTGAGCAGGGGTGTCAAACTCAAGGCCTGAGGGCTGATCCAGCCCACAGGATGCTTAGATCTGTCCTGAAGTGCCTCCCTGGAAACAGCAAAGGACCAGCCTGCAGTGCCTCTGCTAGGGAAAACAGACCTCAGGGAGGCCATGTAAAGGCCACACAGGTTTCATTTTTGCAGCTCTCTGCCATCGAAAGTGAAGGCCCAGGGAGGCTGCATGCTCTGTTTTTGCTGGCAGAGAGTTGCAGAAGGCTATCACAGCAGAAAACGGAGCCTCAACAAGTGACATTGAGCTGGCCACTCCCCCAACACCCCACCCCCCCGAGATCAAACACAACCCTGATGTGGCTCTCATTGAAATCGAGTTTGATACCCCTGATGTAGAGTTACATGGTCAGAGGAGCAACTTCACAGTACAACTTACACAGTGGGAAAAAAAAGTTGCGTCTTCTATCTCTAGCAGAGTTGTCCTAAATATCCTTATCTAACTGTTAGATTTGCATGAAGAGTCAGACGCGAAGTGCTTCAGTGAAGAGTTTATTAGTGACTACAGTTCATAACAGACCCGACTTGGCTGGTCTGTGGCTGCTACTTATAGCCAGCAGCCGCAGTTGCCAGCCAATCAGAGTGCAGAGTTTTCCCGCACTTTTTAAACCAATCATTTCTGACATTTTACAAGAACAGTTCAAACTTAACCAATGACATTCAAACCTGCATACATAACACTAACCATGATGTTTTTCTAAAGGAAGAAAAAGCAACTAAACTTCAGCAGATAATAAAATACTTTCAATTACCTTTAAGAAAGAAAAAAAATAGATATTTCAAAAAATTGTGCTATCCATCAGTAGACTGGCTGTCAGGTTGTGTGTACTCTTCACTAGACAAGCTATTATAATACATGAATGTGTATTATCCATATAACAAAAGCAGAAATGTCAATGGATAGCCCAATAGTGATAGTAGAAGCTTTCTTGACAATCGGATTAACATTGGAGAATTGACTAGGATAGTATTTGTTCATACATTATCTAGCAAATACATAATGTTGAATGAAAGGCTGCTACATATCCAAACTGATAAAATCCAAAGTGAGTTTGCAATTATTTTGATTTTTAAAGCAAAAAATACATTGTTCATAATAATGAATTCAAACTGCTTTTTATGGATTCTGGAGAATCCATGCAGGTTACAAAGGTATAAATTAGCTGCATAATTACCACAACAAATCTATTGCATAAATCAGGATAAAGGTGTGGGGAGTCTCTAATCATAGAGTCATAAAGTTTGAAACAGATACTTAGGCCATCTCCTCAATCTAGGAGTATAGCCCCTCTTCAATCCATGAATGCCAATGGAAGTATTCCCGACAGGAGACCATCAAACCTAGCCCCTGCTTGAACATTTCCAGAAAAAGGGAACTTATACAATCTTTCTCAATTATGTAATTTAGCATTTTCTAATAATTGCAATTTTGAACCTTCAAGGCAATCTTGGCTTCTAGCAACTACTGGGAAAAGTCCCTGCAGTTTTCTTGAATTCAAAAAGGGTCTAACATCTTAGGGTTGAAAGGGACTGACTGGCCCAAGATCATCTAGCTAACTAACAGTAGAACTCATGGCCTGCCAGTTTCTAGCCTAGAGCTTTACTATGCCAGACTGGCTCTCTGTAATTTTTTTTAAATTATTTTTTTAGTCTACTTATGCCAGTAGATGTCACTGCGTGGAACTATATCATTAACTGAGTAGCTACTGTTGCCTTTAAGCACTGTTTCATTCCAGATGTGTTGGGACCAAGTTGGTAAGACTAATTGACAATATCATTAGATGGACATTCCTTATTATTCCATTAAGTATTGGCTTGAGCACAGATGGATAACGTGTTATTATCAGCGTAATGCAGTTTAATTACCATTAGGCCTAAAGGCATCGAACACTGTACAACATTTATTTTAAATAAACATTTCTTTACAGCTACATTTGATGCAAACCATCTGGGAAAGCTTAAATATTCTGTGTGGCTATTCATACAAGTTCATCCCGTTTTTGCCATTCCTAAATGCAATTAATTTGCTTGGCGGTTCTGCCCAATTATGCAATAAAGGTAAGGTTTAGATCCAAGATTTTAGATTGGATTGGATTGATGGAGCTCTGAAGCCCACAATCAAGGTGTTAAGAGGTAACTCACAGGTTAAGACAGGCCCAGAAATATAACATTCCAGAAACATCAGAAATCAATGAAATCTAATAATGAAGTCCAAAGCTTTAATAGGCAGATCAGATTTAAAGATGTGATAGAGTTCATTGGCCATTTATTGATGTCCTAAGTGTCAGAAAGTATAACACACATGCACGCCCACACAGAGACACAGAGACACACACAAACACACTTTTCATCACATGGTAGTGTACCTAGCATATTTTATACCCGGACAATTTTAAACACAACCCCTTCCCTTCATTGAGAGCCATTTTGGTGTTGTGGTTAAAGAATCAGGCTAGAAACAAAATTGTGAATTCTTATTCCACTTTAGGCACAAAGTGAGCTGTGTGACTTGCGGCCATTTATTTTCTCTCTCAGCCCTAGGAAGAAAACAATGGCAAACCACTTTCGAAAAATGCTGCAAAAAAAAAAAACCCTGCATGGAACAATCACCAGGAGTCAAAACTGACTTTTAAAAGCACACATTCTTTTCCTACTCTGCCACACAGAGCTGATTTTGAACCAGCGGATTGGCACACTGGTACTGGCAACCAGTCTCCGCACCTCCAGCCATCCAGCCACTAATATTCAGAAGTGATGCAACCCTTATATATGGCCTATAACAAACCAGAAGCCACTTAAAATCTATTGAATATCTATGGTTACCTGATTGGAGTCTTAGTACCCCAGTAGATCATTCCTTTTATTTGCAATGTGCCTTTGAATTCTGTTGAATTGAAGCATCTTTTGGACATTTTGAAAGATCCTAGTTCTTAACTGAGTATTTTTCTGGCTTTAACGGAGCATTTTCAGCAGCTTTAACCACTGTTTCTGACAGTATGTGAAAATGTGTAGGTCCGGAATGGTATAGGGTCTCTTGCTTAAGCAGGGTTAAGAAGACCCCCAGAGTTCTGTCCAACTTGGTTATACTGTTACTGGTAAAGCTAAAGGTTCCCCTTGCAAATAAGTGCTAGTCATTTCCAGCTCTAGGAGGTGATGCTCATCTCTGTTACAAAGCCAAAGAGCCAACGCTGTCTAAAGACATCTCCGTGGCCATGTGGCCAGCATGACTAAACACCAAAGGCATATGGAATGCTGTTACCTTCCCACCAAAGTGGTCCCTATTTTTCTACTTGCATTTTTTATGTGATTTCGAACTGCTAGGTTGGCAGAAGCTGGGACAAGTAACAGGGAGCTCACTCCATTATGCGGTGCTAGGGATTCAAACCGCCGAACTGCTGACCTTTTCTGATTGACAAGCTCAGCGTCTTAGCCACTGAGCCACCGCGTCCCCTGTTACAGTTACATATTTGTAAATCAGAGCTCTGCTCATATCTGACATGGGCACCAAAGCACGGAACCACTTTCAACTTTCTCCATTTCAATTCTATGAGAAACTGGTTGGAACTATTGCGGGAAAAAGTAGGCATCTACATCTTAACAAGAAAGGAAATATGTTGCAGCTTTCTATAAAGCAGCTGTTAGTTTATTCTTTTTCAGCAGTTTCCAAAATTAATAAAAGCTTCATTAAAACCATTTACAGTCTGTTTATCATTCACATTCCTGAAGATACTTTAGCTGCAAATTTTTATATGCTTTACTAATGGAGTAAATATAATACTCAAAATAGACAAAGATTGCACATTCTATTTTAAAAAGCAACTTGAATTTTTGTGAAATGCTCAGGTTATCTATTAACAAAAAATTAGAAATGGTTTAGGCCACTGAGATCAACTTTCCACGCTGAAGTTAAAATATCAAATACTAATATTATATTTAATCTCTAAATATATATTGTACTTTTTATTTTATGACACTGTAATCCAGGGGTGGAATTCAAAATTCCAACAACCATGTGATGACCCAGGGTGTGGCACAAAGGCAACACAGTCAAATAAGCAAGAAGTGTCCCTTTAATACCTCCAACTTTGCTCCCAGTGTCCATGTTACCTTCGGCTGGAGAAAAACTCTCCCAAGAACAGTCTTTAAGTGGAGGAAATTCAGTCCAAAAACAAAATACATACCAACTGTAAATAAAAATCCACACAAACCATACTGCAGGTTTATTAACTTGGCAGGGCAAGAGAAGGAATTGCAGACTTGAAAGCCCAACAAAACACACACAGTTGAGAAGATGCCAGGAATACAGATAAGCCTTGATGATATCAGATAATTCACGATTTGCTCCCAGAAACTTTGCTGTGCTCACCGTCCCTTTTTAAACACTGTGTTCCCAGCTGCAACTAATGAAGGGAATCAGGGCCTTTTCTCCCCCATAAGCCATGCAACTCACTTTGCTCCATTCTCCATTCCTCCCTGCATGCCCTAAGATGAAGAAGGGGTGGGCCTGGGTCTTCCTCCGAATTCCCTCTCCCTTACTCTATCTCTCCCCTGCTCTGCCCAGCCAGCCTTTGCCCTTCCCCCATTTCTTGCACAGCCAACAGAGCCACACTCCCACTCCCTGTCAGCTGCTTGGCCTCCTCCTCCGAATCAGACTCTGACAGGGGCATGACAAACTGGTTCTCTGCCCGGTTGCTGGGTGGGCATGACCATGGTGGGCGTGGCCTACCAGCACTTCTGGGAGGGTGATTTTTCACCTTCCCCAGAGTGCAGAGGTTTCCCTCGGGCCTCTGGGAGGGTGAAAACAGCCACCCCTGGGCTCCAGAGGCCCTCCAGAAGCCAGAAACAGGCCCATTTCTGGACTTCCAGAGCTTTTGCCTTCCCAGAGCCTCCATGCAGAACTTGCACTTACCTACATCCAAAATGGGCTGTGTGGAGACTCCTGGGAGGTGAGGGGAGGGGTGGACAGTGCCAGCCAGTCAATTCAGCTACCAGTTTGGTGAACCAGATGTAAATTTAACATCTGGTTTGCCCAAACTAGCCTGAACTGGCTGAATCCCACCCCTGCTGTAATCCCTTTTACTGGGGTGGAGTCAGGGTGATTTAATGGAGCTGAGTGTTTATTGGCCGGATGCCCTTCCTGATGCCTACGCAGACTATGCAACAGATATTTTCTCTTTGCACCCTGCTAGAGAAGCATCTGTGGCTGCCTAGGATTGATTGATTGCACCACTTACAAATATATAGTATACTATAAATATGCAAAAATGTTCCCAAAGACATCTGATATAAGCCATAACATCATATATGCTATGTCACTGGAAAAATCATGCAAATTATGTATTTTCTGACATTTGTGTAAGGAAATCAAGATGTACATAATGTCATTTAACACACACACCCCTTGTTACACTTTCTGGGTGCTCATGAATCCAGAAATTTGATTCATGAATCCAATTTTCCAAAATCATGGAAAAATCTTCTATTGTTTAGACAAAGTAGACCTCATTCTTTTTTCAACAGAAATAGCAATCAGAGAAAACCATGGGCCATAATTCAAAAGGGGAAAAATCCTTTTAAAAATAAAAAATGAATGCTCAAACTCAAAACTAAAAAATGCTTCACTGATACTATGTAGATGGTTTTTAAATGCTAAACAAATTCATCTAGGGATCAAGATTTAGATATGCTATAGACCTGTGATCCTTGGTACAACATTTGCATTTTCTCATTTAGGGAAAAAAGGCAGTGAAAAAGATGTGAAAAACATACTAATATAATTTGTATAGGTACAGCAACAGCATCCTGATTTTCAGGTGATTGGATATTTCACTCATTAGCCTACAGGATCTAGTTAAGATGGAAAGGTGAGATCTAACACTCTTTCTTTAGAGAGACGTAATAATGAGTTCTAGTCTAAATCACTCAATGTTCTAACAGGAATGACGGTTAATGGACTGTAATTATTTTGTATTACAGTAGCCAAACAGTTTTCTGCATTTCTAAATGGGGACAAAAGACACACTGGAGCTATAATATTAGCAGACCTATTTATTTTTACAGGGGCCACAGATGCTCCAACCCAGCAAGAATTATGTAACAGCTGAAAAATATGCAGTATTAATTGAATGGGCACCTTTCCAAAAAAGCAGCATCTTCTCTTTCCTCAATTATCTATCAAAGGTAAGTAGGAGTTGTTTCTTCTGTTTTTTTTTCTGTTACTACTATTCTTTGTCTTGACTGTTCGCCAAAGGATGACTAGCTTTAAATATGACCTTCTTGCATATATGTATGCGAGAAGAGAAGAGAGAGAAGAAAATGACTTAATTGAAAATAGTAAAGATTAGCCCCAAATGGCACCCTGCTTAGAATGGGATATGACAGCGATGTCAAACTCACAGCATCATGGCATCGTCACATGACGTATCATGACTTTTCCCCCCTTTGCTAAACCAGGCATGGGTGTGGCCGGCGCATGACGCATCCAGCACATATGTCAGGAGTTTGACATCCTTGCTTCACCTGCAGTGGTATTGATATGATTTTCAGTAAGTTCAAATAAAGAGAAGAGAAATTTGATCAAAGTGTGTTACACATTCAACAATCATCTCTGGTTTCTCTCTGGCCTTGTCCTTTTTCTATTTTTCAGCCCATATTGTAGCTTTCTTGAAATCAGGCAGCTGTTGCTGAGCTTTAGCCTAAGATGCCGCAAGTAGCCTGGATCCTCCATTTCAAGTAAAGCTAATGGAAATCTCCCATTGCTTCCCATGCTATAGCAATCCATCATCTTTGTTATACAAAGGGCCATCAATCAAGCAATCTATCATTTGTTCTCTTTCTCAATAAGGTCAATTACAAAACAAAGCAAAAGTAAAAAAATATGTATCACTGAGATGGCTGGATGCATCTTATGGTAGTTACCCATATCTGGCCAAGAAAACTCAGTGGCTGCTTTAACCAGTAACTTGGTTAATGATGGAGGAAAGTGGTAAATGCAATTATGAAATACTGAAATCTGGATCTGTTTGTTTTTTTTAAAACAACAACAACAACAGAAGGGTGAAATTTTGAACCGCAGGCAGCATCCAATCAATAGGCAGGATTATGGCAATAAAAACATAGGTTATGGAAATGGGGGTTGTTTTCTTAGGGAATGACTCCTTTCTTCAGTTAGAACCTTCTTTGGATCACCAAGTTATAAAAAGAGCCATGGGTTGTTGTTTTTTTAAAAAAACCTAGCCTGCAATTTCAAATTTTTGAATTCTCTTGTTCATCTTTTCAGCTGCCCTGACATCTGGGAACAAGCCCTGCCAAGGATCCTTCATAATCAGTTCTTATCATGCCATTTATTTCCCAGCTTGAGTCAAGTAAGCCAAGATTAAATCCACTCTCTCCTTTCAGCAATTCTGAAGGCAGCAGCAAGATTTCATTGAGACTCTATTTCACAGTGAACTGAGCGGATTCAATCTCCCAGAGTAATGTGTAGATCAAAACATTCATCTCTCAAAAGGTGTACATCCCTGAATTTTTGCGATGTAACCCCAGGCTTGAAAATGCATTTTAAAACATGTAATTTGGGGTAAAATATATTTGGTAATGCAACTTTTAGGATATATTGTTAACATGAGGACATTTTTGTTTACTACGTTTGTGCAAACTATTTGGAGGGGTGTTTTGCAAAGCATTTTGATTGAGTGAAGCATCTCTCCCTCAAAGCATTAAGGATCAGCTAAATCAGCCCTCTGCAATGTGAAGGACAACCAAGTAGGCCATCCTTGAGAGATGGGGATACCACAAGTTTCATAATTAAACTGTTTCACTATTATACAAATCCTACAGTCAGAAGGTTTTTTTTCCCCAAGCTGTATTTAAGAGAAATTTAGCATCTGCAAATTGTGCTCATTATTTTTGGCCCTAATTTCTGTGCCAGGGGAATAGTTCCTGGTCTTCCTTATACAATTTTTTTTCCATGTTCCTTAACACTGATACTATGTTTCTCCCTCGGTAATTTCTTCATGCTGACCATCCCAAGTTCCTTCAGACTGTTCCCATAGGGCAAGGGTGTCAAACTGGATTTCACTGAGGGCCGCATTAGGGTTGTGTTTGACCTTGGGGGCCATGGTGGTCATGGCTGGGATGGGCATGGCCAGCATGATGTCACTCATGTTGGGGGAGTCTCCTGTGGAGGCCCAAGCACTCTGCCAGAGAAAATGGACTCCTAAGCACCATTTTTGGCTGCAACGGCCTTCTGCAACCCTCTGCAACGAAAATGGAGCTCGGGGGGGGGGGCAGCAAGTGGCTCTCACAAGTTCCATTTTTACTGGCAGAGGCACCACGAGATGGTTCTTTGCTGTTTTCAGGATGGGCCAGATCCAGCCCACGGGCCTTGAGTTTGACACCCCTGCCATAGGGCATGTCCTGTAATCCCTGTATCATCTTTGTGGGTTTTAGACCTGTTCTAGCCCAGTTCTGCAACCCAACAGGACAGACACAGACTTCAGAGGATAATTAGGACTGCAGAAAAAACCATTACTACCAACCTCCCTTCCATCGAGGACCTGTATACTGCACGAGTCAAAAAGAGGGCTGTGAAAATATTTACAGATCCCTCACATCCCGGACATAAACTGTTTCAACTCCTTCCCTCAAAACGATGCTATAGAGCACTGCACACCAGAACAACTAGACACAAGAACAGTTTTTTCCCAATGCCATCACTCTGCCAAACAAATAATTCCCTCAACACTGTCCAATCATTTACAAAGTCTGCACTACTATTACTATTAACCTTCTCATCACTTCTTATCACTAATCTCCTCCCACTTGTGACTGTATGACTGTAACTTTGTCACTTGTATGCTTATGATCTATATTGACTGTTTCCTAGTATGATTTCAGTGCTTATTGTACCCTATGACTATTATTGAGTGTTGTAACTTATGATTCTTGCCTCTTTACCAATGTATCTTTTCTTTTATGTATACTGAGAGTATTTGCACCAAGACAAATTCTTTGAGTGTCCAATCGCACTTGGCCAATAAAGAATTCTATTCTATTCTATTCTATTCTATTCTATTCTATTCTATTCTAATATCCTGAAACTGGGGAATCCCCAATTATCCACAGTCCTCTATTAGTTTTATTAGTTCTGACTATGGGGCAATAAGTACTTTATTTCATAAATTTTTGATACCGTTCTTCTGCTAATGCAGCCCAGAATCACATTTACCTTTCTAGCAACTGTCTCACATGACTGACTGAAACCTTTTAGGGACATGGCTGCTCAGCACTTCCAAGGGTACACCTCACATTTCTTTAAATGTTCTGTACAAATATATCTTCATGCTTTCCCTTTGGGAATAAATACATTCACAAACAACTCTTAGTTACACTGCTTCTCAGATGATGGCACTATAGTTCTATTCCTTGAAAGTCTCTCCATAGACAAAGTCCCACATGGGACCATATAATTAAAAGGCAGCTAATCAAACCAGATCAGGAAAGATAATCCTTCCAGAAATCAACATGTTCAGCATATTCTCATATAAGGAATTGTGTGGAAAATATATTCCGACAGAAAGATTCATTTCAGGAAAGAGGAAATATTTCATTCCAATTATATTTGCATACATTACAATTCTCATCCATCAAACTGTTTCCTTCATGGTGCAAGAACAGAGGACAGATCACCTGGTGTCCTATTTCTCTTTCTTTCTTTCTTTCTTTCTTTCTTTCTTTCTTTCTTTCTTTCTTTCTTTCTTTTTCTTCTTCCATGCTGCAGTGTTTAAGACAAATTTGTTAACTTATTACTTCCTTGCAGTCTATGCCAGAGTGCACTTGTAAGTGCTTTTATACTCATCTAATAACTATAGAAGGATCTTTTGATCTGAGAATTAAAATGCATGTCTAAAATCATCATGAACATCTTCTGATTAGAGACAATGTACTTGCATATATATTTCAGAAATGTATTAGGGATGGCCCATTCCTTGCTATATGCAACTGATTAGAAGGAAGGCGTGTTTTTTTTAATTATGCAGATATAATTTAGTACAATGGTTGCACAGCGACCAAGTTTTAAACCAAAGCTAAGAAAATTGCATGCACAGTTAATGTGTTCAGTAATTTTGGGCTCGTTTTCTGCTCTAAAATAGTTTAGAGCTCATCTTGTCTTTTTATAGATTTGTAACTTTTTTTAAATGCCATAATTGGCCTCAGTTAGTTCGGTATAAACATTTCCAATATAGTATTTCAGGAAACTCGGTGTGTATGTGCTTGAAATTGTGAATAGCTACTATATATGCTATGCATGTTTAAAGAAAAGGCAGCAAGGAGAACCAAGTTTAGATTATTAAAATTATTTATTTATTATTTATCTATATCCTGTATTTCCTACAAGAATTTTAAGGCAATGTAACACCTCCCATTTTTTAATTAAATCTTATACATTGCATCATAGTAGGCTGCTCATATTGTCCCCCAAAATTTCATGGCTGGCAGACTTCCAGCCAGTGTTTTCAACCCTCATTTTCCATTCTAATCAGAGCACTACCAAAGGAACAAAACAGCGATGTAAAAATGACCAAGATTGCATTGTAACATCATGGCACAATTCTTGACCTCTGATTCTTGCATCTCAACATCCGACACAAATCATGTAGTTTGTGTCCCAACATTGTGATGCACACTACATAATTTGGCTCCACATCATAAGTGGGCATCTACATGAGCCACACTGTATTTTAGAGATGAAGTCATGAGACAGGCAGGAGAGAGAAAAATAGAGATAAAGAAGGAAATCTATGATGAGTCATCAGAGATACTTTTTTAAAAAATGGCAGGATGAACTTCTTTATTTTTTACTTGCTACATGCAGGCTATGTTAAAAATTGGTCGTAATCATTGATCTCTCCATGCTTCGCAATGACTATAGCTCAAAACATTCCCTTCCCATTCCCTTCTTACAAACAAGAAATTAGTTTCAGTCTAAGGCAAAGTTAAATTCATTCTGATTGTACGAGCTCCCAGCTTACTGATTCTTTCCAGATATTATCCAGATTCATGTCCCCCCAAATTCCCTCCCTTTAAATCCTTTCCTGGTAAGGGCAGATGTAGCAAGCAGTTGTGGGAAGGTGGAAAGAAGGCTACAGGAGTACATGAAACATAGCTTCCCCAATGCAAAATTGGATTTATTGGATTTAAAAGGAGGGATGGATGGAGGAGACATAGAAGGGAAGTTCAGGAAGTGGATATGGATGGAAAAGAATATGAATGTGATTTTTTTTTTTTGCTAATTTGAGTACTGGATAGAAGATTAAGGATTTGGGAAAACTGTCCCACCAAAATGCCAGTTACATCCTCTATAATCATTCAGTTCTTGGAATTATTTATTATTATTATTATTTTTTGGACTTGTATGCTGTCCCATCTCCGAAGACTTGGGGCAGCTCACAACTAAAAACCACAACAATAAATAATTAAAAGAGAATTAAACCAAATTCACAAGCCCAAAAATAGACACTAAATTTACAATACCTAAAATCATTTAAGAACCATCCCCCCCCGCGGAAAGGGTCACAGCCTGGATTGGTCAAACAACCAGATCTTCAGATCATGGTGGAAGGTGCGGAGGTCAGGGGCCAGGCGGAGCCCTAGTGGGAGTTGCTTCCAGAGGTCAGGGGCCGCAACAGAATAGGCTCGTCGCCAGGAGACCGCCAACTGGCAATGGCCCGCTGACAGGACCCCGAGCAGTCCTTGCCTATGTGCTCGCACAGGGCGGTTGGCACTCGATATCGGTAGGAGTCGCTCCCTTAAATATTGAGGACCCATGTTGTGAAGGACTTTGTATGTTAAAACTAAAACCTTGAATCTCACCTGGAGTGCAACCGGCAACCAATGCAAGCAGCGCAGGAGGTGGGTAACATGGGAGAATCAGGAAACTCCCATCACCACCCGAGCTGCCGCATTTTGTACCAGCTGCAATCTCCGGATGGTATGCAAGGGCAGTCCTAAATAGAGAGCGTTGCAGTAGTCGAGTCTAGACGTAACAAGGGCATGAGTAACTGTGCGCAGGGCATCTCGGTCCAGGAATGGGCGAAGTTGACGAACAAGGCGGAGCTGGGCAAAGGCCCCCCTGGCAACGGCCCCCACCTGCTCCTCCAAACAGAGCCGTACATCCAGGAGGACCCCCAGATTCTGCACCCTATCCACAGGGGGCAACACCTCTCCCCCTATGGCCAAAGATGGATATTCCTGACTGGGCTGAGATGCCGGTATGCACAGCCACTCAGTCTTGGCCGGGTTGAGTCGAAGCATGTTCCCGCTCATCCAAATCCGTACCACATCCAAACACCGGGTCATCAGGGAGAGGGTACCACTGATCTGGTTTGGGGTGGAAATGTACGGCTGAGTGTCATCTGCATACTGATGGAATCTCACCCCAAAACCCCGGATGATCTCACCCAGCGGCTTCATGTAGATGTTAAATAAAAGAGGGAAGAGGACCAACCCCTGAGGGACCCCACAAGCGAGCACCCTCGGGGTCGATCTCCCCCCACTAACACCGATATGCACTCGAGAGGTAGGAGGTGAACCACTGAAGAACAGTGCCCCCCAATCCCAACCCCCCGAGGCGTCGCAAAAGGATACCATGGTCGATGGTATAGAAAGCCGCTGAGAGGTCCAATAGGACCAGGACAGAGGAAAAACCCCTGTCCCGAGCCCTCCAGAGATCATCCATCAGCGTGACCAATGCCGTCTCTGTGCTGAAACTGGGTCGGAAGCCCGATTGATACGGATCCAGGTAGTCCACTTCATCCAGGAAGAGTGGAAACTGCTGAGCCACCATTTCAACAACCTTCGCCAAAAAGCGAAGGTTGGAGACTGGACGAAAGTTGTCTAACACGGTCGGGTCCAGGGCAGGCTTCTTCAGGAGGGGTCTCACCACCACCTCCTTCAAGGCGGAGGGAAAAACACCCTCTCTTAAAGAAGTGTTGACAACTGCCCGGAGCCAACCGCAGGTGGCCTCCCTGGCGGCATAAGCCAACCAGGAAGGACACGGGTCCAATAAACATGTGATGGAACTCAACCGCTGCATAATCCTGTCCACTTCATCCTCGGAAACAGGGTCAAACTCATCCCAGATCACATTGGCCAGACTACTTGCATCCCGATCCTCAGACCACTGCAAATCAGAGGACAACCCGCTCCGAATCCGGGCGATCTTATCCGACAGATATTGACCAAATTCCTCAGCCCTACCCTGCAATGGGTCCGGTCTCCCCTCTACACGCAGGAGAGAGCGGGTGGCCTGAAACAGGGTGGCTGGGCATTCTGGACGCTATGAGGGCGGAGAGATAAGACCTTCTCACTGCTCTCATAGCTACCAGATAAGTCCTAATATGGGCTCTTAGCTGGTCTCGATCGGACTGGGAGCGGGTGGGCCTCCACCTGCTCTCTAAACCCCTCCGACGACGCTTCATCTCCCGGAGCTCCTCTGTATACCAAGGAGCCATCCGGGATCCACGGCGTGTGAGGGGACGCATGGGGACAACACTGTGGAGGGCATCCAACACAGCCTGTTGCCAAGCAGTCGCCAGATCCTCGACAGACCTGTGGGCAAGGGAAGAGGGAAGAAACCCCAGTTCCGCCTGGAACCTCTTAGGGTCCATCAGGCGTCTGGGGCGGAACCATCTAAGTGGCTCCTCATCCCAGCAGCGGGGGGCAGCCTGTTGGAAGACCAGCTGTAGGAGATAGTGATCAGAGCATGGAACGGGCAATGCCATAAAAGTGGCTTGCCCTCTGTCACTACGCCACTGTTCAGAGACAAAAACTAGGTCGAGAGTGTTTTCCCCCTCATAAGTCGGGCCTTGAATCAATTGGGTCAGGCCCATGGCTTCCATAGAAGCCATGAATTCCTGGGCCAAACCCGACACTCTGCCCAGGGAGGGCAGATTGAAGTCCCCCAGGACTATAAGGTCCGGGAACTTCACCGCCACCCCCGAGAGGACATTGAGAAGCCCAGGCAGGGCCGCTGCCACACAGCTGGGGGAAAGGTATGCGAGCAGCAAGCCCACCCGACCATTAGGCCCCCACCTCAGGAGGAGGGTCTCACTTCCGCCTATCTCTGAAACAGTGACCTCCCTTGGAAACAAGGTCTCCCGAATAACCACAGCCACCCCACCACCCCTTCCCTGGGCCCATGGAGGCCACAATTCAACCAGAGGGACACCACCCTCCGGGCCCAACCAGGTCTCGGTGATACAAGCCAGGTCCGCAGCCTCCTCCTCTATGATCTCACAGAGAAGGGAGGACTTATTAGCCACGGACCTGGCATTAAAATACACCAGTCTAAGCCCAGGGGTCCTGGTTCCCATGCCCCCTAGGCAGGAAGCCATAGGGTCAGAGCATGCCACCGCACAGAGATGGCGGGTGTGAGCTCCCAGCACATGATATGGCCCTATGCCTCGACATCTCCTACCAATCCCAACCACCCTGGGAATCACGGTCCCCTCCTCACACCCCAGGGCCCCGCCAGCCCCAAACCCCCACCCCCCCGCCATGCACCGGGCTGCAAAAAGACCCATCTGCCCCCCTCCCTAACCCCTTAAGATGGCCAATTAAAAAATTTAAAATTTTTCCCTTCGTGCCAAATTTAAAATTTAAACCCTTGGCCGCAGCATGCCACCTCTCAGGATCCCAAGATCCGTCATTAAGGTAAGCTCTTGACAACCCAAAGGGCCACTTCACAGACAGGGGAACTGTCTGGAGGGCCCGTAAATCCAGCGGAGAGTAGGCAGGCATAATAAACACATTCTGGGGCAAATTGGTACAGTAGGCTATCGGCTAGATGGAGATAACTGCAAAGATGGAACAAATGCAGTACAAAGGGCCGGGCGATGATGGTCAAGAACAATCCACAATCAGCAGCTCCCTCACAGCTGCTGATGGCCAGAGTCAAAATGGTCCAGTCACTGCTCTCCAACCATGGTGACTTGTGGAAAGAGTCCAGAACAGCCCCTTGCTCTCTCACTGCAAGGGGGTTGAGTCCATCCATTGCCCTCTCGCTGCAATGGAGAATAGCCAGGCCCCAGAGAGAGGGGGCAAGATAAAGGTCTGGATAGATGGCATAGATAAACCGGGCACCCTCCATAGTGCCAGAAGAAGTCCAAGATGACATTAAAAGACGAGGAGATGGTGGCCAAAGATGGAACCTATGAACAGCATAGGATGACCAGGTCCAAAAAAGGAGTCTGAAAACAGTACAGCAATCGTAAACCGGCCATGGCCATGGGTCCAGAGCCATGGTGCCAACCCTCCTTGGGGGGGATCTCCACCAAAGACTCAACCCATAACCCCATCCAGAGCAGCACCAACTCACCCGGCCCAGGCCATGAACACAGACGCCTCCATTTCGGGCTCTCCAGTCCTGCAGGCCTTCACCCCTTTCCAGTGATCTTTTTCTCCCAGAACTCTCACTTCTGGGGAAGAGGAAGGAGTAGCATGTCAAGGGTGGGCCAAAAGTCCAGAGCCTCTGCAAAAATGCTGCCCCCACCAGCAGGCAACAGAGGGGGGGAGGACCCATTAGGCCAACAATCCCAATGTCGTTGGACCTCTCGCTATCATCACAATGCTGCAGGCTGCCACTCCCATAGCTGCCCTCCTTAACGCCAGGCTGCCGATGCTGCGGCCGAGTCCCAAACTGCCGTGGCCGCCGCAACCACCGCCGCCACCGGACCTCCGTACCGCCATGCCTGTCGCCAGCCCCAAACAGCTGATGACCACCACTGGTGGCAGCATTGGATCCACGGCCGCTGTCGCCGCAGGTGCCGAAATTTTCCTGGCACCAGGGCTCCGCAAGGCAAGTGGCGAGGCTGCCGCGCCTCCAGCCCAGCCAGAAGTCTATCAGCTGCTGCGGAGACTGTGAGGGGAAAATCCCACCACCGCTGAACCACCGGCCCAAATTCAGCTGGAAAGGCTCCAGCGGCATCCCATGACCCTCCAAGGACGACTCCGAGGGAACCAGCAGCAGCGGACGACCTCTCTCTCAACAATAGCCCAAAAACCTCCGATGCCCGAAAGAGCCCACTCAACACTGAACCGTCATCTTGGGCATGCACAAAATCAATGACTCCACCTTGACTAATCAAAACATAGAACATAGACTAATAGGGTTGGAAGAAACCTTGGGGGTCTTCCAGCCTATCCCCCTGCCCTATACTCTCTATAAGAGACCCTATACCCATGATGCCAAACCTATGGCATGTGTGCCACAAGTGGCATGCAGAGCCATTTGTGCTGGCATGTGAGCCGCAAGCAAACTTACCTCACTGCGCATGTGCGTGCCTCGCAGCTGATTTTTTTCCTGGTTAGTTTGAGGCCTTTTTTGGCCTCCCAGAGGCTTGGAAAAAGCCTCTGCAAGGCTTTTCAGGCTGAATTATAGGCCCGTTTTGTCATTCCTATAATACTGGAAGTGACAAAACAGGCCTATAATTCTGCCTGAAAAGCCTTGCAGAGGCTTTCCCAAGCTTCTGGGAGGCCAGAAAAGGCCTCAAACCAGTCAAAAAATCAGCTGTGAGGCGCAGTGCAGGTAAGGGGGGGCAGGGGGATTGTGCATGCATGTGCAGGGAGCATGGGGAGGGGCATGCACATTGCATTTTGGGTGCTGGTACGTGAGTCCTTTCGCACAGCAGCCCAAAAAGGTTAGCCACCACTGCCCTATACCATTCTGGACAAATGGCTGTCCAATCTTTAAAAAAAAAAAAAAACTCCAGTGATAGAATACCCACAACTTCCTGAAGCAAGCCATTCCACTGGTTAATTGTTCTCACTGTCAAGAAATTTCTCCTTAATTCTAGGTTGGTTCTCTCCTTAATTAACAAATTGATTAACTAACCAATCCTCCTATATAGGAAGGCTTTCAATGCCAATGAAGCCTTTGTTAAGCAATAGGTTCTTCCTCAATTCTTGCCTGATCTTGTATTTCATTGTCCACCTGTTCTTATTCCTGGTTTTTTTTATTCCAAGTTCCAGTTTTCCTTTCATCCTGCCTTTATCTAAAGTCCTAACTTCCGTCTCTGACATCTTGTTCTCAATACATTTCTTCTCATTCACTTTTGGTTCAGCCTAGATGTCTTGAGGTTTCCCTTCCACAGTTGGCTGAGTTCCAGTGGGTATAGAGAAGGTTAATCAAGCTAAGGAAGAGGTTCATCCTATAATCCTTCTTGAGCACAGTTCAGATAGCTTGGACAGCTTCACAGACCTATTATATGCACCGAGGCCTTCTCGTAACTAATTCATACTCTGAACTGGTTTCCAAAGTCATTATGAAAAGCAAGCAGGAAATGAATGGGTTATCACTGAGCAAAAGTAACAGGTCCTAATTATTTCTGCATCACTGGAAACGCAGTAACTATTTCATTCATTGCTTTGGGCTGATTCTTTTGATGCCAAAATGTAACACTTTTTAGCAAACAAATATCATAAAGCATTCAATAATCTAGCTAAAGGTATCTAGCCTCTGAAATATGAATGCCTAATAAATGTGGATGGGATGCAGGGTAGAATCTTAAAAGACAGTGCAAAGGCATATATTTGGAGAACAGATCAACCTTCTAATGCTAAAAAATAGTTTTAAGATATAGGATAAGGAAATCTGTTAGCCTGAAAGAGAGATGAAGGCGAATGTTCCTAATTATTCCCCTGCAACTTGTAAATCATTAATCGATGTAATTATTATAAAAGAGCAAATATCAGATTTCTGAATTTTAATCATGTTCTCATCAGATACTTCAGTCAAATCATTTTAGTCTTTAAATCATTTATTAAGAAATAAATCTCTGGTCCCAATGGAAACAACAGCAAAATCCTCTCATGGTTCATGAGCTGATTTTGTTTTTCTATGAATGATGTTTTATGCAAAAAAAGCTGTTCTGCAAATAATACTTTTAATATAATTTGATTAATCTTTGTAATAGATTGATAGCAAAATGCACTCATTAATGAATGGAAAAGTTCCAACAGAAAAGAATATCTGTAGCTCAGGACTGAACCATGCAATCCTTGGTGTTCTCTGATTGTTTGCTTGCAGATGTTTCTTTACTAGAAAAATCTCAACCCTAGTTTCAACTGGGAAATTGTGAACATCTTAAAGCAAGCTAAATCAAAGAATATGGCTTTCAGAGAAGTCAGCCATTAATAGACACACAGAGGCAGTCACACATCATTCCAAAGAGACAATTAAAAGAAAAACTAACAAGAGAACAAAAGAAAAATTCGGAACACACATTTTCCAGCAGCCAAAATTTAGATAAGCAGGGATTAACACCAGTCAAACAATCAAGCAGAAAACAATGCCCTAATCAAAGAACTACCAAGGAGAATACCACACTCTCATCAACATTAACAGGGAAAGCCCCTCTGTACTCACTAGCCCTGATGATGTTATCTAATTTGGTATGAACTGTCTGTAAGTAAACAATCAAACTCAGGGAACATCAAGGACTCCATGTGGAAAAGTTTCAAAAATATTCTACTTTTTTTAGGTTACAGATGGTCATGTTTTAAACATCTGTAAGAAAAGAAAATAAAACTTACACAATTGATTGATATTTCTCTTTTTATGCCATTTATATCCTGATTTTTCATTTATTTTATTTATAAACAGCTAAAACTAGCTATTTGGGGTACAATGTCATATGGTGCACTGTCCAACACTGTTTGATATGCTTGTCATATGGGATATATCTAGTGAGAGCAGAGGATCATGAAACACACTAAGGTCATTGTTCTGTTTTGTATAGGAACAAAAAATCCCATCAAAAAGTGGCTGCAACCCAATTCCTGAGTTGATTTTCTTCTGACCAAGGACACCTCCCCCATCATCTTGCAGTGTAATTTTAATGTATTCTCTCTTGTTCAATCAGAAATTACATTCTGTTGCTAACATTTTGATAAATGTTTTTCAATGCTATAGATGTTAGCAAATTTGGTTTGAAAAATGTATTATTAGAAACATAATAATGGAAACTCGGGGCAAGTTCATTCAATCACCCACTCTCACTCATTCTTGACATTCATTCTATGAAACCATGTATAGGCTGGGTAACTATGAGTTGTTAGTTGGCTGCTGTGTTAGCCACTTTACATGGAATTAGTTTCCCAATGAAAACATATATCCATTCACAGAGAGAGCTTTCTTACCATAAACCCTTAGCACACCATTATTTCTTATTACATGGCAATTTAGTTGAACTGTCCCTTGGCTTAGAAGAAAACTTAAAACTGCTGTGTACTTCAAAAATTACCTGTCCCCTTGAGCTATATATGCTGCAAAATCAGGCTGGCAAAACCTTGAGAAAGGTAGAATGGACTTGACCCCGAAGACCAAAAACAAGGAGTCACATTATATGTCAAATCCCAGGAGGCTACCAAATTCAACAAACAAGAATCATTTGCATTTCCAGAAAGATCTTGATTGCCTAGTAAGGCAAGGCACAGAATTTTTAAAGGCCCCCAAAGTAATTTCCCAGGTCAATTTACACCTAGAGTAAAACAAAGGTAGAGTTACTCTGAGTCTGTTGCTCATGCTTCCTTGGATTCAATAATCTTTTTCTCAATACTTATTTCCTGCTTGAATTATTGTACTGAACACTCTGTGTTCCCAAGGTTAGTTGGACACTGTCCCTGTTTCCCCAATATTTCCTAACATGAATCTGCCAGATACACTTAGATATATCAACAAAAGAAATCAGGCAAAGGCTCAGAGCATTAGCTTCTATAAAATAATTCTATTATGCCCTAAATAATCACTGGATTCCGGGAAATATATGACTCACCAAAATGGTGCCACTAGTTTCTCTTAACATTTGTTCCCCTTATAATACCAGGTCCTCATGAACTTACTGAATCTATGAAGACAAAAAGTGCTGTTTTGGGATGTTTGTATGCAATAACAGCTCAGGCTGTTAAATGCCTGCTCTTAAGATCCAGCTGTCTACAATTACTGTAGGCTCGAATCCCACCAGGCTCAAGGTTGACTCAGCCTTCCATCCTCTCGGGGTAGGTAAATTGAGGACCCAAGATTGTTGGGGGCAATTAGCTGACCTTGTAAAAATGCCGCTTAGTAATAAGCAGGCATATACAATGGAATGAAGGCTATTGCTGAGCGCATTGGGTTGTGCTCCAAAAATTGTAAGCCGCCCTGAGTCTTCAGAGAAGGGCGGCATGTAAATGTAATTAAAAAAAAAAAAACCATTTCAGACAAGTGGATGTCTAGTCTCTTCTTAAAAACCTCCACAACTTCTGAAGGCAAGCTGTTCTACTGGTTAATTGGAAGTAGGCATAGGAGGGGGTTAGAGAGCAGGTGGAGGTTGACCCACTCTGAATCCGACTGAGCCCAGCTAAGAGCCTATATTAGGACTTACCTGGTAGCTGTGGGGGCGGAGAAGAGGTCATACCTCTCCGCTCTCAAAGCGTCTGCAGATGACCACCCAGCTGCCCTGTTTAGGATCACCCACTCCCTTTTACATCAGGGGCGGGGTTGGACCCTATGCAGGGTAGGGCTGAGGAATTTGGTCAGTATCTGTTGGATAAGATTGCTCGGATTCGGGAAGGGTTGGACTCTAATTTATTTATTTATTTATTTATATTTGAACTTGTATGCCGCCCCATCTCCGAAGACTCGAGGCTCACAGCTAAAAACATAGAACAATAAATATTTAAAAAAACATTAAACCAACAAGCCCAAATATGAAACACAACAATAAAATAGGTTAAAAACATCCCTCCCCAAGGAAGGGTCACAGCCGGGTTGGTCGAACAACCAAGTTTTTAATTCGGCAGAAGGTGCGGAGATCAGGGGCCAGACGGAGCTCCAGAGGCAGTTGATTCCAGAGGTCGGGGGCAACAGAGAAGGCTCGTCGTCGGGAAATACCAACCGGCATTGACTCGCCGATGGGACCCCGAGGAGTCCTTGCCTATGAGCCCGCACAGGGCGGCCGGCACTAGATATTGGAAGAAGACGCTCCCTCAAATATTGGGGACCCATGTCGTGTAGGACTTTGAATGTCAAAACTAAAACCTTGAATCTCACCGAGCGCAATCGGTAACCAATGCAGGCCACGCAGAAGGGGTAACATGAGAGAACGGGTAACTCCCATCACCGTCAGCGGCCGCATTCTGCACCAACTGCAATCTCCGGATGGTATGCAAGGGCAGTCCTAGATAGAGAGCGTTGCAGTAGTCTAGTCTCGAGGTGACAAGGGCGTGAGTGACCGTGCGCAAGGAGTCCCGATCCAGAAAAGGGCGAAGTTGTCGAACAAGGACGGAGCTGGGCAAAGGCCCCCTGGCGCGGCCCCACCTGCTCCTCCAGCGGGCCGTACATCCAGGAGGACCCCAGATTCCGTGCCCTATCCACAGGGGTAACACCTCACCCCTATGGCCAGGATAAACAATCCTGGATGGGCGAGACGCCGACGCAAAGCCACTCAGTCTTGGCGGGTTGAGTCGGAGCATGTTCCTACTCATCCAGATCCGTACCGCATCCAAACACCAGGACATCAGGGAGAGGGCATCACTGATCTGGCCAGGGGTGGAAAGGTACAGCTGAGTATCATCAGCATACTGATGGAATTTCACCCCAAAACCACGGATGATCTCACCCAGCGGTTTCATGTAGATATTAAATAAGAGGGAAAGGACCGACCCCTGGGACTCCATAAGAGAGCCCTCGGGGTCGACCGAACCCCTCCCACTAACACCGATTGCGACCGCCCGAGAGGTAGGAGGAGAACCACTGAAGAACAGTGCCCCCACTCCCAACCCGAGGCGCGCAAAAGGATACCATGGTCGATGGTATCAAAAGCAGCTGAGAGGTCCAATAGGACCAGGACAGAGGAAAACCCCTGTCCCGGGCCCTCCAGAGATCATCCATCAGTGCGACCAATGCCGTCTCCGTGCTGTAACGGGTCGGAAGCCCGATTGGTATGGATCCAGGTAGTCCGCTTCATCCAGGAAAAGCGGAACCTGCTGAGCCACCACACTCTCAACAACCTTCGCCAAAGCGAAGGTTGGAGACAGGACGAAAGTTGTCTAACACGGTCGGGTCCAAGGCAGGCTTCTTCAGGAGGGGTCTCACCACTGCCTCCTTCAAGGCAGAGGGAAAGACACCCTCCCTTAATGAAGCGTTGACAACTGCCGGAGCCAGCCGCAGGTGGCCTCCCTGGCGGCATAAGTCAGCCAGGAGGGACACGGGTCCAACAAACATGTGGTGGAACTCAGTCGCATAATCCTGTCCACTTCATCCTCGGAAACAAGATCAAACTCATCCCAGATAACGGTGGCCAGACTACCCACAACTCGTTCCTCCGACCACTGCAAATTAGAGGACAACCCGTCCCGAATACGAGCGATCTTATCCGTCAGATATTGACCAAACTCCTCAGCCCTGCCCAACGGTCCGGCCCCTCCTCTAAACGGAGGAGGGACGGGTAACCAAACAGGGCGGCTGGGCGTTATCTGGACGCTATGAGAGTGGAGAGATAAGATCTTCTCGCCTCTCCCATAGCTACCAGGTAAGTCCTAATATAGGCTCTTAACTGGGCACGATCGGATTGAGAACGGGTAGACCTCCACCTGCTCTCTAAACCCCTACGACGACGTTTCATCTCCCGGAGCTCCTCAGTATACCAAGGAGCAAACCGGGATCCACGACGTGTAAGGGGACGCATGGGGACAACCCTGTCGAGGGCCTCTGATGCAGCCCGTTGCCAGGCCACAGCCAGATCCTCGGCAGAGTTGTGAGCAAGGGAAGAGGGAAAAAACTCCAGTTCTGCCTGGAACCTTTCAGGGTCCATCATAATTTGCAGTAGTCTGAGGAGGGAGGTGCAAGAAGTCCGACCAATATCATCTGGGCTGAGTTTGATGCTGTTTCTGAGGATGAAGTGGACAGGATTATGCGATGTTTGAGCTGCACCACATGTTTGTTGGACCCGCGCCCTTCCTGGATGGTGTATGCCACCAGGGAGGTCATGTGCAGCTGGCTCTGGGCAGTAGTCAATGCTTCGCTAAGGGAGGGCTCTTTCCCCACTGCCTTGAAAGTGGCGGTGGTGAAACCCCTCCTGAAGAAGCCTGCCCCGGACCCTGCCATGTTGAACAACTTTTGTCCAGTCTCCAACCGTTGTTTTTTAGGGAAGGTTGTTGAGAGCGTGGTGGCTCAACAGTTTCCGCTTTTCCTGGAAGAAGCGGACTATCTAGATCCCTATCAATCGGGCTTCCGGCCCGGGTTCAGTACAGAGACGGCATTGGTCGCACTGGTGGATGATCTCTGGAGGGCACAGGACAGAGGATTTTCCTCTGTCCTGGTCCTATTAGATCTCTCAGCAGCTTTCGATACCATCGACCATGGTATCTTATTGCAGCGCCTCGGGGGGTTGGGAGTGGGAGGCACTGTTTTGCAGTGGTTCTCCTCCTACCTCTCGGGGAGCTGGCAATCGGTGTTGGCAGGGGGGCAGAGGTCAGTCCCAAGGGCTCTCACATATGGGGTCCCTCAGGGGTCGGTCCTCTCGCCCCTCCTGTTCAACATCTATATGAAGCTGCTGGGTGAGATCATCCGGGGTTTTGGGGTGAGGTATCATCAGTACGCTGATGATACTCAGCTATATATCTCCACCCCAAACCAAATCAGTGATGCCCTCTCTGTGATGTCCCATTGTCTGGATGTGGTACGGATCTGGATGGGCAGGAACAAACTACAGCTCAATCCGGCCAAGACTGAGTGGCTGTGCGTATGGGCATCTCACTCCAGTGAACAGATTCCATCTTTGGTCATGGGGGGAGAGGTGTTTCCCCCTGTGGATAGGGCACAAAACCTGGGGGTTCTCCTGGATTCACGGCTCAGTTTGGAGGAGCTGGTGGGAGCCGTGGCCAGGGGGGCCTTTGCCCAGGTTCAGCTGGTTCGCCAGTTGCACCCCTACCTGGATCAAGATGCCCTTTGCACGGTCACTCACGCACTTGTTACATCCCGACTCAACTACTGCAATGCTGTCTATTTAAGACTGCCCTTGTATACCATCTGGAGGCTCCAGCTGGTGCAGAATGCGGCCGCATGGGTTGTGATGGGAGTTTCTCGATACTCCCATGTTATGCCTCTCCTGTGCGAGCTGCATTGGTTGCCAGTTGCCCTCCGGGTGCGATTCAAGGTTCTGACGTTAACACTCAAAGTCCTTCATGGCATGGGTCTGAGGTACTTGCGGGAGCGTCTCCTGCCAACATCAAATACCGATCGCCCTGTGCGAGCACACAGACTGGGACTCCTCAGGGTGCCATCCGCACGACAATGCCGGCTGGCAGTGCCCCGGGGAAGGGCCTATTTGGTATCAGCTCCCGCCTTATGGAACCAACTACCCATTGAGCTCCGGTTGGCTCCCGATCTCTCCTCTTTCCAGCACAATCTAAAAACCTGGTTGTTTCTACAGGCTGGGCTGGACTGACCTCCTGGGGGGGAGGGGGGGATTTTAATTTGGTTTTTATAGTTGTATTTGACTTGTCAGGTTTAATCTTTTTTTTAATTATTTATTGTTCTATGTTTTTATCTGTGAGCTGCCCCAAGTCCTTTTGGAGAGTGGCGGCATACAAGTCAAATAAAAATTAAAAATTAAAAATAAATAAATAAATAAATTGTCCTCACTATTAGGAAGTTTCTCCTTAATTCCAGGTTGCTTCACTCCTTGATTAGTTTCCATCCATTGTTTCTTGTCTTGCCATTGTTTCATTTCCATTCATTGTTTCTTGTTTTATTTATTTATTTATTTATTTATTTATTGCCTTTTAGGGGGAAATAGGAGAACATGCTCAATTCAGGATTGTCTTCTGTTGAAATAAATCTAGTATTTTTGAACATTTCACACATAAGATAACACTGGAAGCAACTACTTCTACTGGTGACCAATTCTCAGCAGTTGCCATTCCCCCATTTCCTCCCATAAAAGTGCCTACATGGAACAATACCACCCATCATATTTCATCTTCTTTTCATGGATACTCTAAGTAATGTTATTTTTCCCAACAGAGATATTAGTCCCAAAGGATACAGAAACATGTCAGAGCAGGAAGAAGTCAGAGACAACTGGAGCTGTGAGATAGATGGCAAGATAAATGTGCTATGTCTTCATTGCAGGAGGAGTAAAACTGAAATAGAGTAGCTAAAACATCTCCAGGTGAAAGCCTGATTTGGAGAGAAAACAAAGACAGATAGCACATTATATGGCTGATTGCAATTGGCCAAAACATTAGGAGACAATTGGCTTGGATATTGGACAGCTCTGCCTTGGGACAGGATACCCATTTAAATGGGCAGCAGTTCTATCCTTGTTACTGGATTTTGAATCTTGATATCCTGATTGACTCTGATACCTACCTTTCCTTAATTTTGGAGAAATGTTGTTCTCTTTTGTGCAGAGATGCTATTTACAATAAAAACACCAGCTACAAGGTCCAGGCCTACCACTCGGGAAGCAAGGTCCCCAAAGTTGCCTTATGCCTTCACTCCACTCCCAGCATCCATCTTGACCTAATACTTACATTTGTTATTTTTCTGAGCGAAGCAGATTGCATCATAGATTCCTGGTGGCAAGACATTTTACAATAAATCAGAAATATAATAAATAAAATTATTGTGTAAAATTAAAAAGTTGAGGTTTGATGTTATTATTTTATTCTACCACACCAAAGGAAGTCAGAAGTTAATGCCTTTTTTATTCATTTTCCCCCTTTCCCCACACTTTTCCCTTCCTTTTCCCTTCCCCTATCTTTCCTACTATTTTCTTTTGTATTTCTGAATCTTATAGTATTCATGCTTAAATAAATAAAAACATTGGTTAAGAGACAATTGGTCTACCCTGCATTTGAAGGGCAAAGCTTAATATATGAACATTGTATAAAGGAAGTTAGCAATGTCCTAGACAAAAAGATTTGGAAGTCTTCCAATATCTGGTCACTTTCACTTTTGCAAAATATTTTCTTACAGTAAGGCAGCATAAGAAAGAGAGGAAGCCTTCATATAGCTATGGCCTTGACATTACAGGCATGGAGATCATGTGTGTGTGTGTGTGTGTGTGTGCACGCGCACATGCGCACATGCTTGTGTATATTGTGTATTGTGTATTCATATAATATGCATGAGTATACATGTGCAAACATAGACCCACTCACACACAGAGGATCCCCATGCCTGTACACATGTATCTTTTTTCTTTTCAGAGTATCTAACCTATATTTTAATAATGTGCAAAAATATACCATGATGTCGGCTTGTGTTTTTAAAACTTTTGTTCTGCTCCTGTATTCCAGAAGAGCCCTTCAAAGATTTCTAGTGATCAGAGTTGTACAAGAGTGTGTGGGTGGCAGGTTCAGAAAACAGAAAGGAGACAAATATGAATAGCTGCTCATATTGATGTGTTTTCCACAAAACTATTCATTAAAAGAGAATTACAGCTTGTCTTTATATGACAAATCTTGCAGCAGTTTCAATAGTACTATGAAGCTTTTTGGTTTTGGAAATGGAAGAAAACATCATGAAAAATTCACATTTGATACATCGTGTTGGGCAGTCAAGGTCATAGAAAGAGATATGCTAGCAATGAAGAATCTCATCCTTTGTTATTGTTGTATCAGCAAAGGCAGACCAAAAAGTATTTTTAAAAAACCAAAAACCTAGTCTTCAAGCTAAGAAAATCCAAAAGAAGGCAACAAAATGGAAGTTGTAGGATTGCCTGAACAAGAGATACCAAGAGAAAGGCAGATTAACTCTCTATGCTATTTGCCAAAATTGTAATATAGATTATAACGGAATGATTTAAAATTCAAAATTAAGACTGCACCTATATTTCCTTATTCTGTGATATTAAAAAGCAAGTGTCTGGGTTTTTTTTTTACTATTTCCCAGGTTCAGATGCTGATTACAGGGGGAATTTGTGTTCCTTTTTATATTTCAAGCAGACAATCTTGTCTTATTCACAAATACATAGAGAAAATATTCACAGTATTTATCAAGGTTTTCTCTAGAATATCAAATAGAGTCAGAGTAAACATAACATCTTCAAAGACTATCACCACTTCTAGTGATTTGCAGAGATGAGCAAGATTTCCTCATTTTCATTTCAAAAACCCTCACTATTTCCATGTCTTGAGGCAGAATCCTTTGGATGGGTTTTTTTTCCTCCTGGAGCAAATCTACAAGGGTGGGATCACCAATACTTCTCATCAACCAAGTTGTGGCAAGTTGGAGGTGGGAAGGTGGGAGATAGAAAGTGACAAATTTCATGAACAGCAGAAGGCTCTCCTGGAGAACAGCCTTTTGCATTGAAGGTTTCACAGCTTCCTTCATCCCACCATTGTCCACAGTGTTTTAGTAACTACAGTGAGTTGAACTTAGCCTTTTGTCATATTTGAGGCTGACTTATTCAAATCCATGGGACTTTACAGCTGGTTCAAGTCTCATTTGTTTCAGTGAGCCTAATTTAAATCTAATGACATCTGGACACAACCCAGTTTATCCCAGTAATTGTCATCCTTTACTTAACAGAAAACAAATTGTACTTCTCAGGTTCAAAAAAGCAGTTTTCATGCAGGCTCAGAAATGGTACATTCAGTGTAGGATGGGGAACTGTTAGAAAGAAACAGCCACCCTTGAGTCAGTTTTGAAAATGGAGTTGTTGTTTGTACTTATTCCTAATAAATGAATGAAAAGGCATTTCAACAATTAAGAATAACTTGGAGTTCCCAAGGTCTCCAGGCCCAGGAACAACATCAAAACAACATTCATCTTTCATTTGAATTGCTGTTTTCAAAACATATAATTAAGCTTCACAAATTGGATGGACTACATAAGAATGGAAAAAGAGTGGGCGAGGGAAAATGGACAGTTATGAATATAGAATGTTAGGAATCAAAGTAAAATTTGGATGTGTACATGTTCAGTTCAACTCATAAGCCACCTAGAACTTTCTAACTGGTATTGATGCTTTCAATTCTCTCCTTCCAGATTTTCAAAAATTCTGGAATAGCAATTTGAAGAGGACATTTTCAAATTCTATTGCTGTTCCCTGGGATCTGAATAGAAATGTTAGCACATGGGTATTACTTCCTGGATACCATATTTCCTTTTATTGTTATTTTTTTAAAAGAAAAACATAGTAGTCACCTTTCTATAAAGCAATCTTGCTGAGTTTGGTAAGTCACTTTCATTTTACGGCAGATATAGCTCAGCTATAAGAAATAAAATGATTGCACAATTGGAGCCACGGGAAGGGGGGACTTGATGACAGGACAGTGCCATTAGGATGAAAACTGCCTTGTTGAGAAAGATCACCACATTCAGTATATGTAACTCATGTATTTCTGTAATTAAGAGTCAAACTAGACATGTGAACCCTTGACATTATTGCTCTTTAACTCATAGGACACAAAGGTTGTGCATTAATTTACCTCAGGATTGAGCTTGAGGAAATCTAGCTACAGATCTATAGCCAATATGTTTTGGTTCTTCTCCTGGGATCACTGAGGCCTAGGTCAAGTCCCAACAGGCTCGGCCTTTAGCCAAACCTGCCTCACAGGGCTGCTAAGGAAAAACAAAACAGGAAGAAAAAGTTGGGTTAAGAAACTCTCTTACTCTGAAGAAAAAATAAGCTGCCTTGAGTTTAACGATTCCAACTCTCTGGGGCTATTTTGTTGTTTTCACCCTTCAATTTGCCTACCTTCCTTTCTCTGTGAGATTTTACTTCCATAGTCAACAAGCCAAATGTTACAAAGAGCAACCCATGATTTCAGAACTGAAAAACCAAAATGAGCCGGGGAAAAAAAACCCAAAATGTTGTTTATATTCAAATGCTGGTGACACAGAGAAAGGAAACCACACTGTAATTTAACAATTTGAAATCTGTCACTTTAGAAAAGAGCCAGAATAATTTCCTGCCCAGATTTAGAAAGGAAGCTGTCGTACAGCACATTCATCACTGTTGTTCGAGAAGCAAGTGGTACCTCAGAGCTGGCATGCCTGGATGAATCTGCACTTGCCAGTTTTCAATGGATAGCTGGAGAGTTCCAGTAGTAACAACCAAAGCCTGCCTAAGAAGCCATGTTATCTTGCTGCATTTGTGCATCATGCATAACCACACTATGTGATGTGTTTGTTACTTTGAATAAAAAGAGGCTCAAGGAATTCAGCCATATTTTGGACATCAGCTGGAACAGGATGGTTTTCTGAAATGAACAACGAAGGAAGCAAGCAGTAAAATGCAATAAAGTACTCATCAGTCTAATGTGAAAGATGCAAATAAAGACAGCCAAAACATACGAAAAGCCATAGGCCAAGGATAGCTGAAGCCATAACACTACATAAGCCCTCAGTTTAATTTAATGATCAGGGTGTAAATGGTATAGGTTTCCCTGCCTGAGCAGGGTGTTTGATTAGAAGACCTCCAAGGTCCCTTCCAACTCTGTTATTCTGTTATTACATCTATTTAAAAATTGCATATTTGGCAATAGTTATCTGCTAGTCAGTTGCATGGTCAGAGAAATGAGACCATTACAAAGATAATAAAAGGTAGATTGGACATTGGGTAGCTCCTGTTTGCTTAATTCTCACATGCTATTGTGATGTCAGGAACTAGCTTGGTGTATGGTTAAAGCACTAGGCTAGAAACTGGGTGACTGGGTGAGTTGTTGTTCTGTTTGGTTAGATTTGGACCCTGGGTCAGTCACTGTTTCTCAGCTCTAGGAAAGAGGCAAAGGAAAACCATTTCTGCAGTCTTGCCAAGACAACTGCAATGACCTATCCCAGGCTGTTGCCAGGAGTCAAGACTCATTTGAGGGAAACACCCAAAAAATTAAATAAAAATTCTGATGTCACCCCACGCTAAGGCAATGTGTTCTGACCCATGCCCTTTTCCGACAAACCAAACACATTTCAAAAGCAACAAAAACTTTGTAATGCTTTTACA
Source organism: Naja naja (assembly GCA_009733165.1). Classification (NCBI taxonomy): domain Eukaryota; kingdom Metazoa; phylum Chordata; class Lepidosauria; order Squamata; family Elapidae; genus Naja; species Naja naja. The sequence continues at coordinate 102,187,486 of CM019149.1, read as the reverse complement.
AAATAATTAGCTGTGATAAACACAAGCCTTGCCAAACTGTGCGAGACTTGCCAAAAGGTAACAGACAAGAAATCATGTGCAAAATAAGAATCTTCAAATACAAACTCAGGATACTGGAATGTCCACGAGGCTGTAGTTTCAAAACGTCTTTGCCTTCTGCAAAGGTTAGTTTCACAGCTGGCTTTTATCTTCTTGAAGGAGGGGCCATTACCTTGCAGCCTTACTCCCAAGTCGCTTGTGCTGTTGTAACTGCTCTTTCCTATGAGCAATCCTGCGCGCATGCGCATTTGGCACAGGCTCCTCAGAAACCTCCTCATCACTGCTGCCAGCCCCCACAATCTCTGAAGGCAGCAGTCCACTCCCTAATGGTCCTGACCCCTCATCTGAGTCCTCGCTCTCCTTAGTCGTCCGCACCTGCTGCCAGCTAACCACAACAGAATGAAGCCTTTGACAGGAACATAAGTCTGCCTTCGCCTGCTTCATTTCATGCCACATGAGCTATAAAATTTTTGTTCAGTCTCCTGGTCCTCCTCCATTTCTACTAATTAGATTTTTGGCAGGAAGAGTTTGGAATAGTATCAGTGATGACATTTTACGTCAGGGGAAAAAAATCAACCATGAGTTACTACTAGAATCTATCTTGAGCTATTGTGGAATTTGGGGGGGAAGCACTATGTCTTATGCAGCTGCATTGGGGGTTTTTGAGAAGGGATGATACACCTCTTTAATGCTCGCCTGGCACAATCTTCCCTAATCTGATTAATCTAAGAGGACCCTGTGGATGCAGGACACTGGGTATAATCTCATCCTAATATGTGGCTCTGAAATATGAGGGAGAATGTTACTGCTTGACCACATCCTTTTCTGGTTTATGCTTTGCAGGAAGTTTGAAGAACAAGGAAAGCAACAGGGAAGTAGAGCTTTTCTTGTTCAATTTGTTTTTGCTTGCAAAGGAGCAGAGTCCAAGAAAGTACCACAATACTCCAAAGGTTGTGGGCAGAAAGAAAGTTTGCCATTTGTCTGAGTATTTCCTTGAAGCACTCTTATACCCTCCTAATTTGTGAACTTTTTGTTCATAAAAGAGTCACTGGAAGCATGTGGCATTGCTCATATAGCTACTGAGCATATGTGCATTTTGTTCCTGCCTGCATCATGGGAGTGCTTCACATGGATTTTTACCATTCAGTCCTTTAGCATGGATAGATTTTTGAGTTTCTATGGAAATTTAAAGGAATTATTAATGCTGTGAATGGTAGTATTAGCCCTTCAAGGTAGTCCATACTGTTAGATATTCAATAGGGAAAAGTCAGTGATGTCAGACTTCCCCCATTGGTTCATTTTCCAGGCGGAAAAATTAACAGCAGTCAGTGGCTGAAATTGTGGACAGCAGCCTGTAAAAAGAACATCAGGCACACTGGCAGCAGTCTTTACTCAGAGCTAAATAAAGAAATCCTTTCCTTCTACCGTTGTCTTGCCTCTTCAATCTAGCTCATATCTAACACTGGCGATGAGGATGGGATACTAGAAGAGAACAAAGGAAATGAGGTGTAGATGGATAATTCTTACAACAGAACACTTCTATCACTGTGCTGATCATCAGAATGTCCACCCACACTCAACCAGAACCTTTTGATCCAACAAAGCATGACTGGGTTGCGTACACGGGACAATTTTGAATGTTTTTAGAAGCAAATTCACTGCAAAATACAACAGAACAGAGGAAGAGAGCTCTATTCCTGGGATATTGTGGAAATTGCCTCTACAAAACAGCTAGAACCCTAGCTGCACCCAAAGATGTGGAAACAATGGAATGGAAAGAATTACAGAAGATGTTAGAAGAACATTATGCTCCCGCTGCATCGTTACTGGCTCACCGACTTGACTTCTACCGCAGAGAACAAAAACCAGGTGAGACCATAAATGATTACCTTACAAACCTACGAGATATTGCTGCAGGCTGTGAGTTTGAAAATGTGGAAATAACTTTAAGAGATAGAATTGTAGTTGGAATGAGGGACCTGAGATTACAAAGAAAGCTAATAGCTAAAAAGAGCATCTCTTTAAAAGAAGTAATAGAGGGAGTCCGGGCAGCAGAAATCTCGGACAAACCAGCAGCTAAAATTGAGAAGTCCAAGAGCATTCACTCAGCATTGGGGACAACCAGCAAATATCAGGGAGAGGGGGAGATTGGTGAACTCTCCAAAGAGGAGGAAGAAATACATAGAGTAAAACCTGATTGAAGATCAGGGCCTGAAGGGGCGAACCAGAGACCCCTGTGGTGTGCAGTCTGTAAAGGAAACCACCTCCGGGCAGTTTGCAAATTCAGGGATGCAATCTGCCGCCAATGCAAGAGAAGGGAGCATATTGCTGAAGCATGCAGAGCAAATCTGCCAGCATACCCCAGTCAGAGACAAACAGGTTTCCCTAATCATCCACGTGGTCCACAACAAAGGGGATGCCAGAGACCGCCAAATTTAAACTACAGGCGGGAAGAGAATAGAATGGAGAAGGACAGAGACTATGAGCACACAATAGTGGGGCATTCTGATCCCCATAAATCAAAGAAATTCAACATCACATTGATAATAGGAAAAAAAAACCTTGTGATATGGAAATTGACTCTGGATCCTACATATCTATGGTGTCCTGGACAACTATAAAGGAAGCAATCCCTGGCATGACTCGACAACAACTGAAATCACAACGTTTAATTCTAAAAGACTACCAAGGGAACAGAATTCCCGTATTAGGAAGAAGAATTTTTCCAGTAAAATTCAGAAACTTCACCAGTGAATTGCCTTTAACTATCGTGGACAAAGAAGTACCAAGCCTCCTCGGAATAGAGTGGTTTAGAGCCATAGGAGTGGAGGTGACCATCCACACCACGCAAGCAGAGGAGTACAATTTGATAATAAGAGAGCACCTACAGACTGAATTCAAGGATATTTTCAATGGAAGCCTAGGCAAGTATACGGGGACCCCTATTTCTTTCAATCTTGATCCAAAAGTTCCCCTGTCAGAATAAAACCAAGGCAAGTCCCCTTTGCCCTAAGACCCAAGGTGGATGAACAATTAGATAAACTAATAGCCCAGGGAGTCCTAGAACCAGTTGATCATGCTAAGTGGGAGACCCCTATAGTCACCCCAGTTAAGCCAGATGGGTCCGTTCAAATCTGTGCTAATTATAAAATTTCCATAAATAATGCCTTGCAACAGAGCACATACCCAATACCAGTTGTACAACATGTGTTGCATTCAATAGGAAAAGGGAAAAATTTTGCCAAATTTGACTTGGCTCAAGCCTATTAGCAGTTACCTGTGGATGAAAAAACAGCAGAAGCTCAGACCATTGTAACCCACAGGGGTGCTTTCAAACACAAAAGACTGCAATTTGGGGTCACCGTAGCCCCAGGACTATTTCAAAGCTTAATGGAACGTCTACTACAGGGCATTGTGGGGGTGGTACCTTATTTTGATGATGTCCTTGTGGCAGCAGAGGACAAAGAACAACTTAAACAAAGACTAAGGCTAGTCTTGAGCAGATTTCAAGAAGCTGGCCTTAAAATCAAAAAAGAGAAATGTCACATAGCAGTACCAAGTGTTGAATTTCTGGGATATCTACAGTATTTTTACCACAGGATAACTTAGCTGAGGGGGGGTGCGAAATCCAGCAAAGAAATTCAGAGCCCTCTGTTCCATCGGAGCCAGCCCCGCTGCTGAAAAACCTTGAGACAGTTCAAAGGGCTGGCTCTGGAGTGACAACAGACTCAACTAGTCAGGTTGCCACTGCTGGTGAGGCTGAACTGCGAAGGTCCATTCACACACACAGGAGTCCCGCCTACTTATGTGATTATGTCTGTGAGTGAGAGCTGATTAGATGAATGCTTCTTCCAGGAGGTGCGGGGTGTTAGATATTCAATAGGGAAAATTCAGTGATGTCAGACTTCCCCCATTGGTTCATTTTCCAGGCGGGAAAATGAACAGCCATCAGTGGCTGAAATTGTGGACAGCAACCTGTAAAAAGAACAGCAGGCACACTGGTGGCAGTCTTTACTCACAGCTAAATAAAGAAATCCTTTCCTTCTACCGTTGTCCTGCCTCTTCAATCTAGCCCATATCTAACACATACAAGAAGCACAACCAGGAGCATCAGCAATATGTTTATTGTAAGGTTACTTTAAACCAAATCTTGTAAGCCTGAAAGCATTTCTCTCCTCATCCCTTCCTTGTCTCTGCAAAACTAGGGAGGGCCCCTAGTTTTTCTTCCACCTGTGGGCTGAATTGCCTCTTATCCAATCATTGCTCAGTGTGCGGATCTTTCTCCTGTAACCCTGTGTCATTCCCACATACCATCACAGATGGGGATGAAAATTTCCAAGTGAGAAGTCCAAGGAACTCTTCTTTCCCCACTCCCACCCCCCACAAAAAACCCCTTAACTGTGGAGAGAGACCATCTAGAAATACTCAGGAGCATAACGGGGATTCTGCCAGCATTGCTGTTCTCCCAAGATTTCTGCCAGTTCTCATTTGTAAACTTTGGATTTGTTTTATCTCCAATTCCCACTGCAGCAGATTCACTATACCTAATAAATCTGTGATTGGCCTGCCTGTTCACCATAGCTCTCACTCCCTGTCCAAAGCAGCTAAATTAATAATAAAATTGATTCTCTCCTGCCTTAAAAAGAATGGCGCAATCACTGTAATTGAACAGGAGAGCTTTAATTCTCGCATGGCTTATTCTAAAATTGAAGATGAGGGAAGGGAGAACCAGACATAGCAAGTCTGCACCCTTCTATTTTCCACCAGGTGAAGCAATAGCAGATAAGAGAATGAGAACAAAGAAGAAGAAACAGGAGAGATTGCTGGATTTCCATCTATTACAAAAAGCCAGTGGCAAGGATCAAAAAAGTAGCAGGTCTTATTGAGCTCATCAGAATAGTGAATAGCATGGCCAATTGTGTTCTCAGTAGTGAGAGCACTCCAGCCCTATCAGCCTAAGATTTGCTAAGGAGGTAGGTACATACATTCTCACTGAAAAACACGGAAGAGAGGCCAATATCCTGATGACAGAATTTACAGTTTTCATAGTTTTATTTTTCTTAATGGTAAAACTGCTTCCATATTCTATGCTGAATTTAATCTGTTGGCAGAATCAATATTGTTCCACTGTAAATTCTCACACAGACTTTCTGCAAGGCTCCCTCTCTCTCTCTCTCTCTCCCTCCCTCCCTCCCTCCCTCCCTCCCTCCTCTCTCTCTCTCTCTCTCTCTCTCTCAATAAGTGACTGGGAACATTAAATGCCCAACATGAAAGTGAACCTATGATTTCACCAGAGATAAAGTTTGGAAGGTCTGAAGCAAACTTCACTAAATTTGGAGTGATCCAGGAGGTGACCCAGCAATCCATACACAACACGTTCCATGAACTGAAGATGTTTTGTGTTTATTTTATTGATAATAGAATGTTCAGATAATAAATAGCAGAATTTCAAACTTGGTGACAATCTGATATATAAATAGCCATATATGCATACATAATACATATACCAAGTGGGTTAGGTTAAATAATAATATTCAAGCTTTCTCTATCTACTTTTTTAATGAGCATATTTATAGTTGCTTGAATATTGCATTTTTGCAGCATCCACTAGCCATTAGAATAAGGGTCTTCAAACTTGGCAAATTTAAGACTTGTGGACTTCAACTCCCAGAATTCCTGACCTAACATGACCAGAGAAGGAATTCTGGGAGCTGAAGTCCACAAGTCTTAAAACTGTCAAGTTTAAAGACCCCTTCATTAGAACATAACATTGATAAAGAACATTGATGAATAATATAACCTCTGCATTTGGGAAGAACTACTAGCTATTTGTTGATATTTATCATAAGCAGGTAATCAGATTAGATACCAACACATTGCCAGTTAATCACATTTGGCAAATCTAAAACATGGAACTTCTGGAACTCTGACTATATACATTATACATCTGGGAGAAATAAAGATCAATTTATTTTAGAAAAAAGTAAGACATTGTTCTAGACATCAAATCCTCAAAGAAGGTTTTTGTTCAGTGAAGAACAAAATTATGGCAAAATTATTCCTGGGAATGTTAACTTCTACAAAGGCCACCTTTGTTCTTCATTGAACAAAAACCCTCTCTGAGAATTTGATGTCTAGAACAATGTCTTACTTTTTTTAGACATTTTCTAAAATAAATTGATCTTTATTTCTCCCAGATGTATAATATATATACATCTGGATAATGTATATACATAGGTGGATTCAACAATTTGACAGAATTAGTCCTAGAAATTTAGAGATGTTGAGAAGGATAAACATAAAAGCCCAATTTCTCTATGGCCAAAATATTGAAACTCCTCCTATCTGGATTTCATCCAATCTTTCCTTCAGCAAAATTGCTTTTCTTGGGTACTTGCTTCCTCTTCTGCCTTCTCTCACCTACCAGCCTACCATTTTGGCAAGGATTTGGAATCCTTGAACATCATGTTTAAAGGTTGCTGCAAAAAGGAGATGTTGAAGTCCCTTCCTAGCATTCCTATTGCTGAGTTTTTTAAATGGGTCTGGAAACTGTAAAGTACACAAGCATTGTAGGATGTTATATCCTAGATGTTAGGATATCTAAGTATATCAGAAACACTGAATGGGGTTTTGGAAAGTGTTAAGTTTGCATGAAGAGTCAGACGCGAGGAGTTCCAGCAAAGACTTTATTAGTGACTACAGCTCGAATGGACCCGTCCTGGCTTGGCTACGGCTGCTTCTTATAGCCTGCAGCCATAGCTGCCAGCCAATGGGAGTGCAGGGATTCTTCCCGCACTATTTAAACCAATACCATTTGACATTTTACAAGAACAGTTCAAATAAACCAATAACATTCAAACCTACATACATAACACCCCTCCCACTAGGTTCAGTCCATACCAAACCCCAACCTATCTAATGTATTCCTTTAAATAGGTGGGGCTCTTGCGTGTCGTTGAGACCTTCGTGGTTCAGAAGTTTTAACATTCTCACCCAGTGAGAGGAAATGTGTCTGCTGACATTTCCCTGTTGGGACTTCCTGTGAAAGGAGACCCTGTTGAATTGTTAGAATCTGGTCTCTCCTCCCAACCCATCTCCATTCCAATGTCAGCACCCAAGTCAGGTAGTGATGTGCAATCTTCCACTTCTAAGGATGGATCTTGGCTTTGTGACAGGGTTCGGGATGGTTCCTGCAATGCTCGTTACACATGGGGTTGATTCCTGTTGCTGATTTTCCTCCTGTTCCCCCTTCCCCTAGAAGAAACATCAGGTGAGGGACCTAGAGGAGACAGGGGTGATGTTCTTGAGGGACCCTGGATCTAAGTTGGTCAATGTGCCTGCTCCAGAGAAGGCCATCCTCTGTTTGTACCCTGTAAGAACGAGGGCCTGTGATGTGAGTTATTTCAGCAGGAATCCACAAGGGTCACCTAGAAGGTTCCTAGCATAGACAGAATCTCCCACACTAAAAGAACGAACTTTGGAAGTGGAATCCAGTGGTGCGTGGGTGCGTAAGTGGGATGGAGGCAGTCAAGGGAAGACCTAAGTTTCCTGCCCATCAACAACTCTGCTGGGGACAAGTTAGTTGATGGGCTAGGAGTGATGTGTTGAACACTAAGAAGCTTTCAAGCTTCTCAGTGATGTCCCCAGGACCCAGCTGCTGAAGCTTCTCTTTGGTAAAGCGTACCATGCGTTCAGCCCGGCCGTTGGCAGAAGGGTGCCCAGGGGCAGTGAGGGCATGTCTGATGCCCTGTTGAGCTAGAAAGGATTCAAAAATGTTAGATGTGAATTGAGGGCCATTGTCAGAGACAAGGACATCTGGTAACCCATGGGTTACAAACAATTTTCTGAGCTGCTTGATAACAGCCTCAGTAGTAGTGGATGTCATTGGAATTACCTCTAGCCATTTGGAGTATGCATCTACTAGCACTAGAAAAGTGTGCCCTCTTGTAGGGCCTGCAAAATCAATGTGGATTCTAGACCATGGGCCCCTAGGACATTCCCATTCCTGTGGGGCGTGAGGTGGGGCAGGTCTGACTACCTGGCAATTGGGACAAGAGGCTACCCAGTTTTCAACCATTTTGTCAATACCTGGCCACCATACATAACTCCTGGCCAAACCTTTCATCCTTTCAATCCCAGGATGACCCTCATGTAACATTTCCAAAACCTCCCTTTGCAGTTTTGCAGGAATAACCACCCTGTTACCCCACAATATACATCCTCTTAATACAGATAATTCAGTTTGCCTGGACTTAAAAGGTTGGGCAAGGTGAGGTAGATCTTGAAGAGGCCAACCTTTCTTAATCCAGCCCATAACAGGTGCCAACACAGCATCTTTGGCAGTTTCTTTGGCAATCTCAGCAGCATGGACTGGAAGCTTAGCAACGGTCTCCAGGAAAAGGTGTGAGTTTCAAGTTCAAAGTCCTCCTTGTGGCAAGGTAGTGGGCAATGACTCAGTGCATCAGCATGTCCAATGTCCTTGCCAGGCCTGTGAATCAGTTTGTAGGAATAGGCTGCAAGAAATTCAGTCCACCTCAGCATTCTTGGTGACAGGATATTAGGTGTAGGTTTGTCTCCTGCCACAATGCCTAGTAAAGGTTTGTGATCTGTAACAATGGTGAATGACCTGCCATACAGATATTCATGAAATTTCTTAACAGCTGCAACAACTGCTAAAGCCTCCTTGTCCAATTGGCTATAATTCCTCTCTGCTTTGGACAGCGCTGAGAGTAAAATGCAATTGGGGCTTCCGTCCATTGGGAAGCCTGTGACTCAAAACCCCCACTCCAAAAGGGGATGCATCACAAGTCAGAACAACAGGTAAATTCTCAGAGAATTGTATCAACACAGCATCAGACGTGATTAGTCTCTTAATACTGTTAAATGCTGACTGTTCCTTCCCCCAGATCCAAACAGCATTCTTATCAAGTAGGCGATGTAAGGGCTCAGCAATAGATGCTTTGTGAGGTAGAAACATGTGGTAAAAGTTAATAAGGCCAAGGAAGGCCTGCAAATCTGCCTTGCATCGAGGTTTAGGGGCTTCATTGATTGCTTTAACCTTGGCATCAGTAGGATGGATGCCATGCTTGTCAATCATATACCCCAGGAACTCAACTCTGTCTGTTTTGAGTGTACATTTGTCTTCCTTGACTTTTAAACCTGCTTTTCTGAATCTGGTAAGGACTTCTCTGAGTCTTTCTTGAAGCTGAGTGTCATTTTCAGCAGAGATTAATACATCATCAAAATAAGGTACTACCCCTGGCAGTCCTTGCAACATTCTTTCCATAAGGCTCTGAAAAATGCCAGGTGCCACGCTTACTCCAAATTGTAGTCTTTTACATTTGAAGGCACCTCTATGGGTCACAATTGTTTGGGCCTCTGCAGTGGCATCATCAACTGTTAATTGTTGATAAGCCTGAGCCAAATCCAGTTTAGCAAATACTGTACCCCTGCCAAGGGAATGGAGCAGATGATGCACAACTGGTACAGGATATGCGCTCTGTTGCAGTGCATGGTTAAGTGTCCCCTTGTAGTCACCACAGATTCTCACTGACCCATCAGACTTGACTGGTGTGACTATGGGTGTTTCCCATCTGGAGTGGTCAGTAGGCTCTAAAACCCCTTGAGCAATGAGTTTATCTAATTGTGCATCAATTTTTCCTTTAAAGCAAATGGGACCCTCCTGGGCTTTAAACGAATTGGGGGCACCTTGGGGTCTAGGCTGAAAGCAATAGGGGTCCCCATATACTTGCCCAGTCCTTCGCTGAAGACCTCTGGAAACTCAGACTTCAAGGACTCTTCCCAGTCAGAACTGCTCACGTGATGGATGCCAGTCACCTCGATGCCAAGTGGCTTGAACCACTCAAGTCCCAGCAAACTTGGGCGATCCTTGTCCACGATGGTCAGGGGCAAACGTTTGGTGTGGCCTTTAAACTGCACGTTGAAATCTCTCACTCCAACTACTGGAATCTTGTTCCCTTGGTAGTCTTTGAGAGTCAGTGCTTGCTTCTGGAAATGCTTTTCTGAATTTTGGGAAAAAGTCTGTGGATAGTGTCCCATGACACCATAGATAAATAAGAGCCTGAGTCCACTTCCATTTGGCAAGGTCTTCCTTCAATAAACACCTTCACATGAACTTTTCTGCTTTTTAAGGGTGAAGAATGACCAATAGTGATTGTTTGGTGTGTTTCATTCTTGCCATTTGCTTCTAAATTTGCCCCATTTTTCAAGGCAATTGTTGGGCTTAAAGTCTCTATCAGGGAATTTCTTCCTAGCTGGTGGAGTTCTGGATGATTTGCAGACTCTGGCTATGTGACCCCGTTTCTCACAACGTAGGCAAATGGAGTCAAAGAACTTGCAATCAGTGGGGTGGCCCCCACAGCCTCTGCAATAGAACCCTTGCCTGTTCTTCCCAGAGTCTTTTCTTTTCTTCTCCATTCTGAGTTTAAAATCCCCTCCTCTGCCTCACTGCCATCAGAATCAGAGTCTATTTGTTCAATGAGTAGATGTGGATTTATCCCCATCAGAATGGCTTGAGGCCTGGCTTGAGGCCTTGTTAATCTTTTCATGGCTGCTGCTGAGGACTTGGTGGCTTCCGCTGAAACAGCTTCTTCAATGGCCTCTTTAAACGTGATCTTTGGTTTCATTAATAGTTTGCTTTGTAAAACCTTATCTTTAAGGCCTAAAACAAACCGATCACGCATGGCCTCTTCTAAGTTGGTAAAGTCACAAGCACCCCAATGTCCCTTAAACTTGCCACGAAGTCATTAACATTCTCGCTATCCCCTTGATCCCGACGGTAAAATTCGTGTCTCTTAATGAGGCACGATACTTGTGGGGCATAATGGGCTCTCAAAAGTTTTTCTAAATCGGGCCATTCCATTACCTTCAGCTCTGCTGCTCCCGCAACGCCTTCGCCATTTTGAAGACTGCGGACCGCAGTGCGTGAGAAAGACCGCCCTCTTCCGTCTCTCGGGATGCCGGCGAGATCGTTCCCCTCCAGGAACATGTGGAACGATCCGCATACGATTCCCAGTCTTCCGTCGCCGGATCGAAGCGGTGCTGGGGGTGTTCAGCGCAGCCATCTCGCTCAGTTGCTTGTTCGTCGCGTCGTCTTCTCTTCAGGAAATCCCACCTTCGTCGCCAGTGTTAAGTTTGCATGAAGAGTCAGATGCGAGGAGTTCCAGCAAAGACTTTATTAGTGACTACAGCTCGAATGGACCCGTCCTGGCAGCTCGGCTGCTTCTTATAGCCTGCAGCCGTAGCTGCCAGCCAATGGGGGTGCAGGGATTCTTCCCGCACTATTTAAACCAATACCATTTGACATTTTACAAGAACAGTTCAAATAAACCAATAACATTCAAACCTACATACATAACAGAAAGTATCCCACTCCCGAAGAAAACTGGTCAAGTGATCCATAATTACATGTTAAATGTTTAATGTGTTTCTCTTTGCATGTTATTCTGAAGCATTCTGTTTGTCTAGATAACAGAAATTTTGTCTAGAAAATAAATGTGTTTTGTTTTTTCAATTTTGACATACAGCTACTGAAAAAAACAACTCCTCTGCATTTAAAATTATCCTTCCCCTTAAAAAAGGAAAACTACACAGAAAAAGCATTCTTATCTACTTCCTTTGCTATGTTTTTTCTCAATCTAAAATTACTTTTCCCAGTTGAGAAGTAAACTGAAGGAAAAAAATATTTTTAAGGAAATAGTCATTGTGTTCTCTTTAATTGTCTTTTGTGTTGTGCACAACACTGTTTTTTTAAAAGTTGTTGTTGTCCAGACAGATGACATTAGCATACATTTCTGCATGCATGTTAACACTCATTTTTCACCCTCCTTAGGACTGTTACAACCCTAGTTGTGACATATTGTCTATGTTTGTAAAGCCTGATCAGAAATGATGTAAGTTGCCCAGTCTTTATGTCTCAACAGATTTACTTAAAAGTTTAGCTTGATAAGATAGATTCAGGTCTGTTGGTACATTACACATATTGAGTCTGCCATCTCTGGGTTAATAATAGCTGAAGGGTAATTAGTCTATTCCTGGTATCAACATACATTAATGTCTTAGGAGGGCCAGATAGAGAACATAAAGTACTATATGGTCTAAGTTGGAATTTCCAAACATTTACACTAGACCTAATCGTTTTTTCAGAATCATTTCACTGCAAATTCTTACAGAATCAGCACATTTGACTGATATACTTAAGTCACCCAGAGTGTACAGTTAAGATAGCATTTAAATTTGTGAAATAAATCACTAAATGTTGCAAAAAGTTAGCATTGAAAAATGTAGGTTGCAGACCCTATCTAACCATCTTGCTATATTCAGTGCATCAACCTGAGCCACAAGAGGGAGGTTTTGACTCAAATCTGCTACTCCAGAGTGCAATTCCAGAGCACAATTCCAGAATTGAAATACCCTAGCTTATCCTTGTTCATTGTTTTTATCATTCTATTACTGCTAGATTTGATTCAGTTCAATCCTTCTCTTCACCAGCAATACAACTGTCTTCTTTTACCTATCTCAAGTAATATTGTTCTGGAGCCAAATGTTAACTTTATTTGTATACTGCTAACAGTTTGCTAGCAGACAAATCAAAATAGGATAACATTGCAAAGATAAAGCCAGTAATTATAAATGCCAGCTGGATATCAGGAATAGTCATATCTGAAACATCCTACCAAAAAGTGATATTTTGATGGCTTTTTGAAATGAAGCTGAAATGAGAGCCAACTGGCACTCTTGGAAGTGGGGAGACTGTTACACAAAATGGTTGTCACAATAAAATATTGTTGTTAAAACCCTCATTCGTGACTCATGTATAAGTAACTCTTAACATCCCCATTGAGGACTAATGTTTAGGATGAGCTGGTTCCACAAGCAGTAGGAAAATTTTGGTTGTTTTTCCCCCTTTTTCTCCTCACTGTGGCATTTTTATTCCTACCTGTTGTTTGTCACTATTTAATCTCTTGTCAAGGGCAATAGAAACAAGCAATGAAATGGTATCTAATGATCTTTTTCTTACCAAACATAATTTCCTTCCCACCATCCGGCAACCTCAAAATGTGCCTGAAAGTGGGCCAGAGCAACCCTGTACAATGTTGTTACTACACTGGGACTGGATCAATTAGTAACTAACAACACTAGACTCAATAACTGCCTCCACCTTATTTTCTGCAACAGCTCAAACTCAATATATGGCCTACAAATACAAGAACCCTTTTCAAACTGTGACCACAGTATGATCGACTTTTATCTCAATTTATGCCCTCACAAAGAAGATCATAATGATGGATCCCCAAAATACAACTTCAAAAAAGCCAGCTATGATCTCATAGATGCTGACCTATCATCTCCTGATTGGCACATTCTGTCCTCTAGCTGTAATACTACAGAAGACCATTATAATGCATTCTTGTTTGAACTTGAAAGAGTCATTAAACTATATGTACCATTAGTAACTCCCCAAAACAAAACAAAAAACCCCAAATTACTCATAATAAGGAAACTTCAATCAAAAAAAAGATTGCTATGGTGTAAAAACAAAACTAGCTACATAGCAAACTTTAAAAACCAATACAACACCCTATGCCAACAGATAAAGGCAGAATGCACAAATTATCACTGCAAGCAAGAGGAAAACCTCCTACATACAAAATCCACCCACGCCTTCTACAATTTTGTTAACACCAAACTTAAAGAATCAAGAACCATCCCTAAAAGGACCAAATGGGAAAGACTGCAACAATGAAGCTGTTAAGGCCAATCTCTTCAACACATTCTTCAGCTCAGTCTTTGTAAACAGCAATGTTTCATGCTCCACATTTCCTAGTCATACCACAACTAACTGTAATGACCTACTACATATTGACTTTACAGAAGATAATGTAGAAAAGGCACTACAAAACCTAAAACCATCCCTATCTTTTGGCCCCTATGGATTATGTGCATACTTCTTAAAAAAGCTCGCCTCTGCCATAGCGGAACCCCTAAGCATTATATGAGATATCTTTCAGAACCAGCTCCTTACCAAACCTATGGTCCTTAGCTATGGTCATCCCTATCTTCAAAAAAGGTGACCCCAGCCTGGTTGAAAACTACAGACCAATCTCACTGTGTTGTGTCATGTGCAAAGTCATGGAATCAATTATTAACCAATTCATCACTCTCCACTTAGAGTCAAACAACCTACTCTCCAAAAAACAATTTGGTTTCAGGAAAAAATTGACCTGCAATCTACAACTCTTATACTGCAAAAACATATCGACTACTCTACTTGACCAGGGTAAAGCTATAGACGCAATTTACATAGACTTCTGCAAAGCCTTTGATTCAGTAGTACACAACAAACTACTGTTAAAACTAAACTCTTACAGCATTTCTGGATTACTCCATAAGTGGATTACTGAGTTCCTGTCAAACAGGCAACAAATAGTAAAAATAGGAAGCGCTATATCTAACCCTGCTCCAGTTAATAGTGGTGTCCCCCAATGCTAGGACCCACACTCTTTATACTCTTTATAAATGACTTTTGTGACCACCTTATAAGCAACTACGTCCTCTTTGCGGATGACGTAAAACCATTCAACACCACCGACAATGCTACTATCCTTTAAAGCAACCTTGATTATGTGTCTGAATAGTCAAACATCTGGCAACTCCAAATCTCAACCAACAAATGCTCTGTCCTAGACATTGGTAAAAAAAATCAGTACACCAAATACAAACTAGGTGGATATGATCTCATTGATGATCCTCATTCTGTCAAGGACCTTGGAGTTCTCATATCAAATGACCTAAGCGCCAGAGCTCACTGTAACAGCAGTGCCAAAAAGGCATTAAAAGTTGTAAATCTAATCTTATGAAGCTTCTCCCCCAGAAATATCGAATTGCTAACTAGAGCATACAAAACTTTTGCCAGACCAATACTGGAATACAGCTCATCAGTCTGGAATCCGCACTGCATATCAGACATTAATACAATTGAGCAAGTCCAGAAGTATTTCAGGAGAAGAGTACTACACTCCTCTGCTCACAACAGAATACTCTATATCACCAGGCTTGAGATTTTGGGCTTGGACAACCTTGCACTATGCTGCCTATGGTTAGATTTAAGCGTAGCACACAAAATTATCTGCTACAATGTCCTACCAGTCAGTGACTACTTCAGCTTTAACCACAACAATACAAAAGCACACAACAGATACAAACTCAATGTAAACCGCTTCAAACTTGATTGCAGAAAGTACGACTTCAGCAACAGAGTGGTCAATGCCTGGAATGCACTACCTGACTTTGTTGTTACATTCCCTAACCCCCACTTCTTTAACCTCAAACTAATCACTATAGACCATTCCTAAGAGGTCTGTAAGGGGCATGCATAAGTGCACCACCGTGCCTACCCTCCCTGTCCTATTGTCCCCATTTATTTGTACCTATTTCCTGTATTCTTACTCATGTTTATACTTATATCTATTACCTTGTAAGCGATTGACAAATCAAATAAATAAATAAATAAAAAGCAGCTTTTAGGAGGAAATATATAGCAATAGCAATAGCACTTAGACTTATACCACTTCGCAGTGCTTTTACAACCTTCTCTAAGCAGTTTACAGAGTTAGCATATTGCCCCCAACAATCTGGGTCCTCATTTTACCCACTTCAAAAGGATGGAAGGCTAAGTCTATAAAGGAACTTTACAGTAAACTGTGCCTAACTCCAGTATGTGAAGTAGATAAGCCCAACTGTATGAAAACCTATGATAAAAGAGCAAATGATTGCTATTTTAAATTTTGTCCTTTAATTAAAATTAAATTCAGATTGTCTATTTGCAGTGGGAACAACCTTAACTTAAAAAAAATTAGACAAGAGAATGGTGTAGACATTGCAGTGATGGTAAGGATGATTGTGATGACACTGTTATATATCTGAGAATCACAGTATCTCCAAAACAAGTCTGGGAGATGTTTTTGAAGTAGTTCCTCTCTCTCTCTTCTCTGAATTTGTACTTCTCAGTGTATGTTTTTCATGAGCTACCTCAATCAATGTGAATTTCCACAAAGAGAATGTTAAAAGTATGACAAGAATGTGTTACCAGACAGATATCTACGGATATAACCAGACATCGTACATTGTAACTCAATCTGATGCTGCCTCGTATGATCATAGAGTCAAGACTTTAAAATAATGTGAGGTGATACAGCAAACCTCAACAAGAGTATTTTTCCCTTGCTTTATATTAGTAGGCATCATTTGACTTCTTATTTAATAATTAATACTGATGTACCCCCGTGATCTGTACAAGGTGTTGATTTCTTAGAGCTGTTTGGTTTTTAATTTTATTAAAAAGAAAAGACAATACTCTGGAACTAATTCGGAAACCCTGTACAGAAGGAAAAATCTTATTAGATTATCTCTGGCCCAGCAGTCAGGGACGCAGAGACATAAAAGGGCTTACATGACACATTTTTATAATGACTTATTGCTTGGTTATCTGAAAAATAGTTCAGAGCTATAATTAGCCAGGCATTTCACTGCTTTAAGAGGCAAAGATTCTTATCAGTCATACACCTGAACATTTGCATTTTAATGGGCCAAAGATGTATATCAGCAATAGCACTGACTAATGTTCTCTTATCTCTGGCAATAATGCAAAAATATGGCAGAGAATGGTAACCTATCTGCTGTGCATCCAGTCAGATCAATAAAGGACAGACGCTGGGCAAAACAAGGCAGACCTAAATGTCATTGTATCGATGTGTTTACAAATAACATTACAATGCTTTGGCTGCAGGTTAAGGCCAAAACATATTGATGCTCTGAATCTGCAAAAGGTTTGGTTAATTACAGTAGATTATGTGTTCATTTGTTTTTCTATGCAGAAGAAAGAAAGGGAGGGAGGGAGGGAGGGAAGGAAGGAAGGAAGGGAGGGAGGGAGGGAGGGAGGGAGGGAGGGAGGAAGGGGAGGCAGGCAGGCAGGCAGGCAGGCAGGCAGGAAGGAAGGAAGGAAGGAAGGAAGGAAGGAAGGAAGGAAGGAAGGAAGGAAATCGTTTAAAAAATTAAATCTACTAGATTGAAATTCAGCAGTGTTCAGATTTCCTATTGTTTCATGAAGAATAAACAGTATAAAAGAAATAAAGTACAAAGAGTGTATCTATTTACTAATCTATTGAGTATTTCATTGGGAGTTTTCATTAAACAGAAGATTTAAAATCCAGAAGTAGCTGAGATCTCCATCATTCATTCCACAATGAACTTTAATCTGGCATGAAATTTGTCTTTCTTCATGTCTGACCTGGCTATTACACTGATACTGATTACCAGCCATTGTAAAGTCATTTACCGAGCAATCCATATCTTAAAGAGTTTTGACATCAGAATCTCTGAGAAAGAACCTATTAGACAACTCAGCAATGAGTTTAAATAATTCTCCAAATAGTGTCCCTGAAATGGCATTGATCATATATAATCTATGACTAATCTCAGCACATCCTTCATTCATTTCTGCCCCACCTAACCTCGGATCTTTTACAACTTTCCCATGGTTCATAGTGTTGGAGTTTCTGACATTAAGAAATTAAACCTCATCAGCCAGCAGGCTAGGCAAGAGGAGTTTCTGACATTACATTTTTCCCTTTCAAAATCAGAGTTCTCTCTCTACTTTCAGAGGATGAAATCCAATCTAGTCTTTGTTCCTTAAAATGTTGCTCTGCTGACCATAAGAATGCAGCCTCAGATTAAAAAGTGCCCATTAATGGGTATTTAATCTAGTCACAGCCTATTAATTAAATTCTTGCTAATAAATCACAGGATCTGCCTTTCTGTAACTTAAATTTGTCACTATCCAAATATTTTGCTTTAACCAGAATGTACTATAGATCATAAATGTGTGTGTGTGTGTGCGTGCGTGCGTGCATGCATGCATGCATGTACGTCTGTATATAACAGGAAATAGTTCATGCAAAATAGTTCATGCAAAACTGACATATTCTTAATTCAAATATTCTCCAGATTCCTTTCCATCTTGCATTTTTCAACCTATTAATATAAAAATACAGCTTCATAATACCTTATTCTTCATGGATTGCATAACTGGATCCCTAGTTTTTGGTTTCTTAAAGGCATACACAAGCCTGTTTTTATAACTAGTCCTCTGGGTGAATTATTAACCATTTATGTGTGGGAACAAATATACTTACTAACAAATCTGTGATGTTAGTCATTACTGGCCTGCCAAGCAGTGGATTGGGATCTGTCCAGCAGGGTTAGTGAAACTGGCCACTTTGGGGATGAGTAACATTTGCTCCTCTCAGCGGTCATAATCTGTTTGATAAGATGAGGGACTATATGAAGAGGCTGTGCAGTGATGAGCACCCTTATATCACTTTAACAGTAAAGGGTTTCCCATTGGGATTTTCCCAGATCATGCACATCCAATGTAATAGGTCTTGAATGACATGGTGATTGTAAACAGAAAGAAAGCATTATTAGTTGTTAGAAAGGTGACTCCTAAATCCTGTTGAAGGCTTTCAATAGGAAAGGCTTGAAAGAAATATGCAAATGAGAAGAAGATAACAAAATTCACCTTTGGAAGTTGCAATGGGTCTCATCCTATGTTGGGAAGACCAAGATGTCCACCAGATTCTCAGCCTTCCTAACTTGAATGCTATTATGTCTTTAATAAGGCAAGGTTGAAAAAAACCAACGTACTTCATCCTTTGTAGAGGCTTCAAATCTTTATGAATATAATATTAGGGATGGAAGGATCTGGGAAATCATCTAGTGCTACTCCAACCGAGTGGATGAATTCAGGTATATATCATCTCTAATCACCATCCAACCTCTGTTACACCTCCAGCAAGGAAGAACAGTGCAGTTTTCTCTGTTGTTGGGGACATTTTTTTTCCCTGATATCCAACCAAATCTTCTTCCTTTCTTTGTTTGTTCTCCTGCCCTCTGTAAACAATTCTGAACAACTCTTCCACATTTTTCCATGACAGTCCCACAAGTTGGCATGTTTTCCCACCATTTTTTTCCTCCAAGCTAAACATGCCCAACATTTCCAATTATTCCTTGAGAGGTTTTCCTTCCAAGCCCTTGATTGTCTTGGTTGCTCTCTTCTAGACATGCTCCAATGTCAACCACAGTCCTAAAATACAGAGATATAATCCCAGCTACAGTTGACCGGTGTGGAATAAAGAGGAACAATGACTTAATTATGAACCTGCTGAAAAAGAGGTTTAACTTCAGAGGAAACACATTCAGAATTGGCAATGCTGCAGAGGTCTGTTTTTTATTCCCTTTTTTTCTGTGAAGAGTAATCTTGATTTGATCTGTGGGAATCTTTTATAAGCTGTCATCCTTGCTCATCCATGTTATTAGACTTGGCTTGCAAGCATGCTTACATCTGTCATTGTTTTTGCAGTTAGTTTTTTTATTCCCGCTTCAGTTGTGCTTTACTTTGTTATTGTATATTGCTTTGGAATTTTTTACTGCCATAAAAGAGGAATATAAGTCCTCAAAATGAGTTTGAAAAGCTGCCAATTTATTCCTTGTTAAATCATAGCCATTTGTCTAATACATTTTAAAGTGTACTGTTCATTTCTGCACTGATATAAATGAGGTGGAGAGAGGACAGAAGGGAATTAGAGAATAATGTGGTATAATCATGGTAGCAATAACAACAGCCATGGACACTGAAAGATTTCTGGCTCATTGGGAGCTTTAATTCTAGAATGGTATATTCCTCTGACAAAAAAATATGAGAGAAAATTACCCTTTGGGCTCTATAAGTATCAAAAGAAATATTTCATTTAGGTTTATTGAACTGTATTCTGCAGTAAAACTGTCACTGCTTGACTAAGAGGAAACCGGAGAACAGAAGAGTTCTTTGATTTTTGAAAATGCTCTTCTGTTTTGATTATAAGAGCTAATGCTGAGAAGAGGAAAACTGACTTCTTTGTTATTTATTTTTGTAGAGGCTACTGGATGTGGGAAGATTTGCAGGGGAAGGAATGTATAAAAATGGGCAAGGGTGGCCTGGGTGGCACGTGTATCTCACTTGGTTGCATTATCCAAGCCGCAAGAAAGATAGCTCAGAGAGGACTTGGCTCACAGTGGCCTGGTTACAATTGCAGGTACAGTCAAGAGTTGTAGCTGGGCACTCTTAATGTCCAGGATGCTGAGTGGAAGAGTGCTTAAGAAATCCCTCAGAGAGGACACCCTTCCATATTGGAGTGATGAAGGTGCATGTGTGGATCTTATACTCTGTGATTGAGGTCCTTGGAAGAAAGAAAAAGGAGTGGGAATACCACCAAGTGATAGTGTCTTGTGACCTCCCCTCTACTCTTTGATTATAGAAGCCAGTACGGAAGGTCACAAATGGCAATCACATGACTATGGGACACACATGAGAGCCAGCTGCCAAGTGTCTTGATTGCAATCATGTGACCACAGGGGTACTGGGATGGCTGCAACTTTGAAGGCGATTCATAAGTACCCCACATTTAGCACTCTCACATTCTGAACGAGTGACCAATACCTGTAATATACTCTCCTCCTGCGTGACCTGCATTGGTTGCCGGTTGCCTGCTGGGTTCGTTTCAAGGTGCTAGTAACAACTTATAAAGCCCTAAATGGCTTGGGTCCAGGGTACTTGCGGGAACGCCTCCTGCCAGCGTCATATTCCGATCACCCTGTTTGCTCCCACAGGAGGGGCCTCCTTGGGATACCGTCTGTTAGGCATTGCCGACTGGCAGTTCCCAGGGCTAGGGCCTTCTCTGTGGGAGCGCCCACCCTTTGGAATCAGCTCCCCGTGGATCTCCGTCTGGCCCCTGATCTCCGCTCCTTCCGCCGGGACCTGAAGACTTGGTTGTTTCAACAGGCTGGCCTGGAATGACCCGGGTGGGGGGTTTCAAATTGTTTTAACTTTAAGGTTTTATTGGTTTTATCGCATATTTTGGCTTGTCTAGATTTAATTTGTTTTTAGGCAAATTTTTGTAAATATTTGCTGTTTTATTGTTAGCCGCCCTGAGTCCTTAGGGAGAAGGGCAGCATACAAGTCGAATAAATTTTTATTTATTTATTTATTTATTTATTTATTTATTTATTTATTGATATATGCCCCTCTCCCAAAGGACTCGGCTGCTCACAGATTAAAAGAAAATACAACAATAAATTACCTAAAAAGCGATTAAACAAACCGAATTAACATTAAAACCCCCAAAGATTAAAATCAAGAAAACCCAAGGAGTCAGCATAGCCCAGATTGTAAAAACAGCCAGGTTTTTATCTCGTGGGAGATCAGGAGCAAGCCGGAGCTCCAGTGGAAGGAGATTCCATAAAGTGGGGGGCCACAGAATAGGCTCTCCCGAGTCCCCAAGTGACATTGAGCACGGCACCCTGAGGAGGCCCTGTTTATGCAGGCGGTTGGTACTTGAAACTGGGAGGAGTCATTCTGGTAAGTATCCTGGACCCATGCCATGTAGGACTTTGAATGTTAACACTAAAACCTTGAATCTCACCCGGAGGGCAACCGGAAGCCAATGCAAGTCGTGCAGGAGGGGTGTAACATGGGAGTTTCTGGAGGCTCCCAACACTACCCGCGTGGCCGCATTCTGCAGATCTCTTTAATTATTAATTATTATTATTATTAATCATCTCATGATACGTCCCTATATCCAATTTTATAAGGAAATGTTTTTGTTTCTTATCTCATTCTGTTCCTAAATTCCTATGTTCTCAAGTTCAGTTTTAGGTATTATAAGCAATTAGGGTAAAAATGCAAGAAATTTTAAACATTAAACAACCAGCACTAACTAGGATAAAATGAGATATAGATTATGTAAAAATATGGTTGCAGATCAAACATTGCTGACTGCATGAATGTATCCATGTAAGCAGTGGTGAGATTCAAAAAGTTTTACTACTGGTTCTGTGGGTGTGGCTTGGTGGGCGTGGCAGGGGAAGGTTACTGCAAAATCCCCATTCCTTCCCCACCCCACTAACCTGCTTTCCAGCTCTGTTCTCCTGTGCAGGGCAACAAAAGAAGACCCAGCTGATCAGCTGGAACTTGGGAGACAGAGAATAGATGGGGCCAGTCAGAGGTGGTATTTGCTGGTTCTCTGGACTACTCAAAATTTCTGCTACCAGTTCTCCAGAACTGGTCAGAACCTGCTGAATACCACCTCTGCAAATAAGGTATTAGGAGTGTCAGAAAGTAGAACTTTCTGGAGTTACTACGCAGTTTACAAATTAGTAGAGTTTGATGGGGTGATCAAACCTACCAATGACAGGGTGGCATTGAGCACCTCACTGTGATACTGTAGGACACGCCCCTAAGTATAAAAGGGCTGTCAACTGTCATTTTCAAAAGAGAGAAAGAAAATGAGGAGATTCTAAGGAGATTCTGTGGAGACTCATTTTGTCTGAGGGAGATTGGAGATACTGAGAAGATCCAAGACTCTGAGGAGATATTAGGATCTGACAGACTGAGGTCTGTGTATGAGAAGATATAGCAAAGAGATCTGAGAGAAGTTCTATAACCTAAAGAGGAAGGGACTTTCTAAAGAGGTTAGCTATATCTAAGAAGAGGTTATGAGAGGAAGAACTGTGAATCTCTCATAGTAACTTCTAGTTCCTTGAAGGACTGTTTAAGAGGAACGAAAGAAGAAAAGACTCTGTATATATTTAAGAATAATATATTGATTGATTTTTCTGTTATAAATAAATCTGTTTTGATCTGACACAACTTGGCATTGCAATTTATTGGATGACTCTGTGAAATAGATATAGGTTTAAAGATCCAGGCCAAATTAATATTATTTCACAATTTGGTAGCAGTGGGCGGTTAGTTAAACCTATCTATCTTCAAGTCATTCAAAATGCCAACTCTAAAACTACCAGAAAAGTGCCAGGGTGATGGCCAGAGCCAAAGCAAGGCCCTGGCATCACAAAACAGAACAGAAACAGAGTCTGAGACAGCAAGCAATGTGGAAAGGAACCTGAAAGCTGTCAAAACCTCTCACTCACTCATGGCTCCAGATCTCTGCAATCCAGCCCACCAGATTGCACCGAGGAAGCAGTCAGGGCCAGGACTGAGGCCCATGAAGACAGCAGACTGGTAAGGGTCACCCAGTCCTTCCCTGAACCCCCCTTAGCTGCTGGCATGACAAGTGCAGAAAGCCAAAAGCAGTCTCTTTCGGCTTTCCCACCCAACAAAATGGCACCAAAGGCAGGAGATTCAAAAATCTCACTTTAAAATGGCACCTGCCACCTTCCTAGCTGAGGAACAGACCCTGCCTAGCCAGCATGGCTACAGCTTAAGAGCTACTCTCCTGGCAGCCTACCACTGCAGCAGCCCACAATAGCCAGCCAGCCCAAAGGCTGACCCCACCAGCAATGACAGCCCAGCAACAAGCAGAAAACAGCTCACCTACTGAGGAAGAAATCCAAAAGGCCTTAAAAACTCTAAACACGGCCTTTGGAACAAATTTCTTACACCCAGAGAGGCCCTGGTCTACTTGCAGCCGAGATGGGACCCGTTCTACCTGCGGTCATCTAGAGGAGCCCCAGGCTACCACGACTTGCAAGGAAGGCTCCCAGCACACTGCTCCCTATGCTGCCAACCCCCTGGCCTACCCAGGCACCACTCCTGCAGCTTGCTTACCTGGCCCGAGTTTTTCTGGAGAAGCCCCAGCGAAGAGCCCCTTCTCCAGCATCGTTCCTCTTCAAATGGCATCTGCACATGCCCAGTTGGAACCTCCCAAGGCAGGCCAGAGGCCTACCTCAGAAGCTCAACCTACGAGCTCCTTCTTCTGCGAAGGCCAAGTCAGAATGAGCTCTGCACATGTGCAGAAGGTTTTTTCTCCCCCTCCCATCTGGGAGGAGCAATTGCTCATGTCTAGGCCAATGGGGAACAGGCCTGCTGTTACCATACCCCTCCCTTATTGTGCTGACAGGGGATACCAGCACAATGGATACAAAAGTAACTCTTTTACAGAGGGAAATGCTAACTTGTTGCCTTTAAGTTTTAATAAGCTGTCTGTTTCTGGGAGAAACTACATGAATGGGCCAGGGAGATCCAGGTGATACTAATGAGGGAAAATGGGCTTGATTTACTAATAAATCCTCCTCACAAGCCCTGGTCTATGGAAGTAGACATGCTTCACCATAAGATTTTTGTCTGATTCTCCTTTCAATTGATCCAGCACTTTACACTAGCATCCCCATGGTCTCACTGTATGTGAGCTTTGGGAAATTTTATTTAACATGTTTAATTCTAAGAATTGTAATGCCACAGCCAGAATTTCCCAAGAATTCCATTCGTCCAAATTAAGGGCTGGAATGGATATCAATGAGCACCTCTGTAATTTAAAGAGGATGAGGGAGGAATTAAATTCAAGGGGGGAACCCGTCTCTGAACAGAGTTTGATAAGTATCATTATTAATTCCTTGGATGCCAGTTGGGACAATTTTATTTCCCAATTGGATAACTCCAACTATAATGGTATATCCCTGGAAGTTCTGACTGGCAAGCTCATTGCAGAATTTAATTTCAGGAAGGATAGGGCAGCCTTCCATAAAGAAAAGGATGACTAGAGGGACTGGAAGTCCCAGTAAAGTAAACACAATTGGTGAGTGCTATGGATGTGGACCAATGGGACATTTTAGGAGGATTGTCCTAAAGTTGTGGGCCCAAGGACAAATCAAAGGGGACCCTCAAACAGTAGAAACAGAAAGAGGTCACCCACTCCTAAAAGGAACCCCAAACAAAACCTGTCAACCAGAGAAGGGGTAAAGGGGCTATGTAAGCAACAAAAGAACCAGTACAAGCAAAATGACTTCACAAGTATATCTGAGACGAGTTACCCCAGGCTCACCAAGCAGAAACGTGAGCAATTATGGTTGCTGGACAGTGGTGCTAGCAAGCACATGGTTTGTAACAAGCTGTTGTTGAATGACCTGGTTGACCATGATAGCATTGTAACCGTGGCTAATGGCCTGAGAACAAAGGCCACAGGTATAGGGAATGTAAGTATACATGGGCTTGGTAACATTGACAATGTGTTATATGTTCCAAAGC
This sequence comes from Naja naja, assembly GCA_009733165.1. Taxonomy (NCBI): domain Eukaryota; kingdom Metazoa; phylum Chordata; class Lepidosauria; order Squamata; family Elapidae; genus Naja; species Naja naja. The sequence continues at coordinate 102,162,351 of CM019149.1, read as the reverse complement.
TGGAACATAACCTTCTCAGTATTTTAAAACTTACTGAAAAATGTAATGTAAAAGTGATCTTCTCAGAAGGGAAGCCATGGTAACCAAGGATGGCAATATGGTGGGAGAGGTTATTAGAATCAATAACCTACCATATTACTCCCCATTACAAAGCTTGAGGAGTCTGGTACCAGCAACCAGGTCAATGCTGGTGATCCAGATGGTGACTCCCAAGCAGAGCCTGAGGTTGACCATGAGGGATATACACAAGAGAAGGGGAAAACTAATTGTAATGTAAATAAAACCAAACATGTAAGGTTTGTCACAGAGCACAGTGATGAACAGTCTAAGGGTGCCAAGACCTTGTCCATTGGCAAACCCCTGCACGATGAGTGTGCCCATCTCCTACACAGGAGGATAGGTCACCTCAGTTTCCCGATTGTGCAGAGGCTACCTGAGTGCTCTAGGGGTTGAATGTAAAAGTTGTAATGTATTCATGGATTGCTCTGTTTGCAGGGGAGCCAAGTCCAGGGTGAAGCCAGCCCAGAAAATCCCAGAGGCAATCCAAACACATTTTTGAGCTGGTGCATATGGACCTGGTGGGTCCATTGAAACCTCCCTCGGTAAGAACATCTACTTTCTCACCATAGTGGACGACCATAGTAGATATGGGTTTGTGTACCCCTCAAATCCAAGGATCAGACCTTTTCAAAATTCAGGGAATTTTATAATTTGATCCTAAACCAGCACAAAATCAAGATTCAGAGAATCTTGACAGACAGAGGTACCGAGTTCAATTCTAACAACTTCTCTGTCTGGTTGAAGGAGCAGGGGATAGTCCACCTTAGGACAGCTCCTTATTCTGCCTTCCAAAACGGGGTTCAGAGAGGAGAAATGGGGTTCTCCAATCAATGATGAGATGCGCCCTTGAGGATGCTGGCCTAAATTTTGCATATTGGGCGGAGGCCATATTGTATGCCAACTACACTCTCAACAGAGTATGGTCGAGTGTTGTAGAGAAAACCCCCTATGAGATGGTCTATGGGTGTAAACCTAGTTTAAGACATCTGCATGTATTTGGGGTGATGGCCGATGTGCATGTCCCCAAGGAGTTAAGGAAGAAAGGGGACAGGAGGTCGATCAAATTAAGATTCATAGGGTATGAGCCTGGGTCCAAGGCTTACAAATTTTGTGGAAATGACAAAAGGATTGTCATCTCAAGATCAGCCACCTTCTATGAGAGCACAAACTGGAGCAGAATCCACGCCAATGAGATTCTGGCTCCCAAACAAGCCCATGATTCGGCCAGCAAAGATAAAAATGTGTTGCAAACCCCATCTAATGATGGTAACACATCTGGCTCAGGAGGTAGTGGAGAGAGGCAATCTCCAGACCCCTTAAGGGAATCCTCAAAAGGCAAATGGGAGTGACCCGGGAGAAGAGGCATCCCAAAGTTAAAACTGGCAAAATTAATAGTGATGAAGCTGGTGACAATTTGGATAATTTGGATGATTCAAATTGTGAACAGGAGCCAGTTAGTAGACCAATCCGACTACTAGAAATAAGAAACCTGAAAGGTTTAGTGACTTCATCACTAATGTAAATTTGGCATCAACCACTCCTCAAAGATATGAGGATGTTTTAAAGCTATCTCCAAAAGAGCAGGGAAATTGGCATGCTGCTATGGATTTGGAGATGAACAGCCTCAGGAAGCTGGAGGTGTTCACACTGCTAAATTGCCAAAAGATAAGAAAGTAATTGGCACAAGGTGGGTTTATAAGAAGAAGCCACTGGATGATGGGAACTTCTTATACAAGGCGAGATTGGTGGCACAGGGATTCTTGCAGAGATACCCTGAGGATTTTGATGACACCTTCTCACCCACAGTATGCCCTGAGAGCGTAAAAACAGCTTTCACCATAGCGGCCATACATGGGGAGAGTGTTCTGCAATTTGACATACAAACGGCCTATTTGCACGCCAAATTGGACAAGGAAATCCTTGTAAGGGCACCTCCGGGCGTAGATCATAGAGAAGATAAAATCTGGCTTCTTAACAAAAGTTTCTATGGTCTGAAGCAGTCTGGGAGAAGGTGGTATGAATGCCTTACTGAGTGTCTAAGGCAAATAGGTTTCACCGCCTCACCATCTGATGAATGTGTTTTCATCAGGCAGCAAGATGGTATCAAGGAAACTGTCCTTGTATATGTTGATGACATTTTGTACATCAGCAAATCAGAGGAGAGGAGTAAATCCTTCTCTGATCAGGTAAGTAGAAAGTTTGCACTGAAGCCTCTAGGCCAGATTGACAAATTTCTGGGGGTTCAGTTCACAAAAACTGAGAAAGGATTTGAGCTTTCTCAGTGGGATAAAATCTTAGATTTGATTGACAGGTGCAACATGGCAGAGGCCAAGCCCTGTGACACTCCAATGCAAACAGATTTCCCAAGAAACATGTATAGTGATAGTGAGGATTTTGTACACAAAACTCTGTACAAATCCATATTGGGCTCACTCTTGTATATAGCAGGTTGGACTAGGCCTGACATCAGCCTATCTATAAACATCCTATCTAGGCATTCTGAAAATCCCAAACAAATACATTGGACTGGTATCAAGAGGGTTCTTAGATACCTTAAGGGCACAGCGAATCTCTCACTCTTACTTGAGCCTTACGTTTCAGAAATTCCTCAACTCTACACCTACTCTGATGCTGATTGGGCAGGTGATACCAAATCGAGGAAGAGTACTTCAGGTTATATTGTATATCTTAATAACTGTCCAGTACATTGGTACTCAGGTAAGCAAAAGTTAATTGCCACCTCAACAGCTGAGGCTGAGTACGCATGCTTGTCTAAAGTTTCCAACAACCTAGTATGGTTCGATGAACTCTTGAAGAGTTTATGGGGAGAACCAGAATACCCTATAATTATCCACGAGGATAATCTTGCAGCAATTGAAATTTCAAAAGCTGAAGCCGTAGGCCACAGATCATGGCACATGGACATAAAATATAAGCATGTTAGACAGTTGTCTAAAACAGGTTTCATAAAGACAATATATACTGAAACGAAGGAACAGATCGCTGACATTTTCACCAAGCCCTTGCCTAGAGAACAACACATGCACCTGCTAGAAAAATTACCTTTAACTATGTAAGTATAATTATTTCAATGATTGTAAATAGAGTGTGTATATATATAGCCCAATATATATATGTGTAAAAAAAATTCTGTAAATGCATAGAGAAGGGGATTGTCAGAAAGTAGAACTTTCTGGAGTTACTATGCAGTTGATGGGGTGATCAAACCTACCAATGACAGGGTGGCATTGAGCACCTCACTGTGATACTGTAGGACACGCCCCTAAGTATAAAAGGGCTGTCAACTGTCATTTTCAAAAGAGAGAAAGAAAATGAGGAGATTCTAAGGAGATTCTGTGGAGACTCATTTTGTCTGAGGGAGATTGGAGATACTGAGAAGATCCAAGACTCTGAGGAGATATTAGGATCTGACAGACTGAGGTCTGTGTATGAGAAGATATAGCAAAGAGATCTGAGAGAAGTTCTATAACCTAAAGAGGAAGGGACTTTCTAAAGAGGTTAGCTATATCTAAGAAGAGGTTATGAGAGGAAGAACTGTGAATCTCTCATAGTAACTTCTAGTTCCTTGAAGGACTGTTTAAGAGGAACGAAAGAAGAAAAGACTCTGTATATATTTAAGAATAATATATTGATTGATTTTTCTGTTATAAATAAATCTGTTTTGATCTGACACAACTTGGCATTGCAATTTATTGGATGACTCTGTGAAATAGATATAGGTTTAAAGATCCAGGCCAAATTAATATTATTTCACAAGGAGTCTCAATGGAAGTCTTTATTTTGCTTGTTTGTGAATGAGATAGTACTCATAGATGAGAAGTAACTTAAGAGAAACAGGCTAGTGTCAGGGTTCCAGAAAAATCCAACTCCAATTAAAAACTCAGAGACAGGCATTTACTCAAAGTTTCCTTTTATTAGAGTAGGCATACGGGCACATCTGGGAAATCCTGATTCTGAAAGTTCCGGGTTTCCCACAAATATGTAAAAAATTACAAATCCACCCCCTGCACCCATCAGTCCATCACATGCCCCAATCACCATCCATCCCAATTTGAGACATCCCCTCAACCACTCCTCAGCCAGGTGCAGGAATTACATGACCTTGACTTCAAAGAAGAATGCTTTTATGTCTAACCACATACGCTCCATAAAATCCCCCCTCCCAGCTTCCCATGCTCAATAATGTGGCAGCGTGGAAGCTTCTGGTGCTAATATGGCTTCCAAAGCTGACAGCTAGGTTGGATGAAAAAGTTTTGTGGATGACAGTAGAGTTTCTCAAGCGTTTCCCTCAAGTAATTTTCCCATTAGCAACTTACAGCATCTTTCTTCTAAACATCACTGTGTCAAATTACACAACAATGGTAGGGAATCTATGAAGACACGATAAATCATTTGTGTCAGGAAGTTCCCACAGCAGAAAGGGAGGGAGCAATTTTCACCAATTTTCTTCTCTGCTTGCAGTCTCCAGTGCTATAATATTATAAGTTAAAAAAAAAAAAAAAACACTGAGCTCCTAGGTGGGAGGGATTAAACAGGGTGGCCAAACTTATTCAAATGCTAAAAATGATACCCCACGGATAATTAACATTACTGAAAATTTTTCCTTGACATGGTGATTCATATACAAACAAAAGCGATGCTTTTTTTTCACTGACTAATCTGCCTTTCTGGTTCTACAAAATCTTTTACAAGTTGATAGTGATTGCGGTGAAACTATTAAGTAAAATGGAAAATCTATGTCATACCAAGCATATGCTTTTGACAGGCAGCATTGTGAATTTTCTAGCAATCAATAAGCAAAGGCAGAATGGCAGTTTAACTGCCTTGTGAGTTTTCTATCAAAGCTTGTAAGTAGATAGAAATGACCATAATTTAAAATTATATTGGCAACTTGATCCACCAATGTATGAACTCCCTTCCTATTTCACCCAAAAAGATTTGGAAGATATGAGTCAGGCAGGAAAAAATACCACCATCTAGCCTTTTTCTCCTGCATAGCTTTACCCAAACTGTTTTTTCTTGTTTTTTTGTGGGTCTCCAGACCTGTCTTTGCAAGGACAAGTATGCCTTTCAAACCAATTCTTGGGAGCTGCAGTGTGCAACATGTTGGGAAAAAAATGGATATGCAATTCTTTCGCCCTAAGATATCACTCTCCTTACATTTCTTTAAAGGGATATGGTATTTTTTCTTACCTGCCCCAATAACTTTGGTTATAAACTTGAGGCCAGGGATTTTGAGCTCTTGGAGCCTTTTAGTTATTTAAAAAAAACTATTGAAGGGGTAAAAATGCTAGGTGAATGATTTGAATTCATCCTACCTGATCTTTATGCTGGTGTTACTATTTTTTTTTCCATAGAAAATGTCCACATTGAAACTGTTAGCATTGGTGCACAACTGAAATGTCTGTCATATAAAACATCAATAAGTACAGGTCATACTGTTTTTATTGTTTCAACATTATTTTGGTTCTCTTAACTGACCCTTATCTGTATAGGCTATTCGGATGATGAAACAAACAAATCAATCATTGGACAAACTCAGGTACATAAGACCAGGCTCAAATTATCCCACCTAAGATCTATGATTTGGAAACCTAATTCTTTGAATAAGGTTCTAACATCAGGAAAGGTGAAAGGAAAGAGAAGATCAGCAGCAAGGTAGATTGACTCAGTTACAATGGTGATGGTTATACCAATGGAAGACCTGAAGGACCAAGTTAAGGACAGACTGTCTTGGGGGGGATCTATCTATGTGGTTGAAGGCATGTAATCAGTTAGACAATGTACATATAAAGTATTTACCTAAGCAAAAATAAAGAATTTACCAGAAATGTTAAGGAAGAAGGAAAACCTTTGTTATGATTCTTCATATTGTAAAGAATGACTGATATTTTTTTCTGTTCTTAATGTACACCACTTTCTTCCTACTCTTGATGTTCAAAACATTCAAAGGCTTAGTCTTCAGTGATGACTGGAGAATGGGAGGGAGAAAAGGAAGAAGCATATTTAATTAGATACTCAGTATAATAATAGGTTAATGGGTTGTTCTTCACATTTTAAAATAAGATGGGTTAAATGAATTTCTCTGAACATCATTTTGCCTTGTTATTTGTATTCATTCTTAAGGAATCTTAGATCACTCTAAAAAAAGGTAAAGGTAAACCTAGGATGAACCATCCTCTTGTTAATAATCAGGATCAATTCTAGGAAGGAACAACAAATGCTTTGGGGGACCAGATTTGTGCTGTTCTTAATATGAAGAACAATAGAAATAAAACATAAAAGTTTTTGGAGAAAAGTAAAATAATAATAAAACTTAAACGATGTTCTTGAACACAAGACTGTCGTGTGTGAGTTCCATTTAATTGTGGTTTGAATAAAGGAACGTGTAACGTGTGCCTGTCAAGTAACCAACCTATCTGACAACTTTGTTGTCCAAAAGGTAGAGGATGGAATTAGAGGGACAGCCATACTGGACTTAATTCTTACAAACAGAGAAGAAGTGACAGAGGGAGTTGAAACTCCAGGAACCTTGGGTGAGAGTGACCATGTCATACTAGAATTCAGCATAATACAAACACAAACATAATGACACTAGAATCTTGGATTTTAAAAGAGCCTGATTTTAATAAACTGAGAGAGAACTTGGGAAAGATTCCATGGATGAAAATCAGTGGTGGTATTCAGCAGGTTCTGACCAGTTCTGGAGAACCGGTAGCGGAAATTTTGAGTAGTTCGGAGAATCGTCAAATACCACCTTTGACTGGAGATTTCACAGTATCCTTCCCCTGCCATGCCCACAAGCCACGCCCACAGAACCAGTAGTAAAATAATTGAATCCCATCACTGATGAAAATCCTAAAGGGGAAAACAACTCAAGAATCTTGGAAAATTCTGAAAAGTACGATCATAGAAGCCCAGACCAGCACAATACCACTGAGAAAGAAAAACAAGAAATCCAAGAAAAAACCAGCATGGCTGCACAAAGATCTGTCTGGCAAATTGAAAGAAAAAAAAGGACAAGTACAAAAATGGAAAGAGGGACATACAACTAAGGCAGAATATCAGCAGATAGCCAGAATCTGCAAAGATCAAGTCAGGGAAGCAAAGGCTCAGAACGAACAAAGACTTGCAACAAAAGTCAAAGATAATTTTAAAAAGTTTCTTCCAACATATAAATAACAAGAAAAAAAATCAAGGAAACAGTAGGTTCACTAAAGAGAGAAGACAGCAAGGAAGTAACAGGCAACAGAGAGAAAGCAGAACTGCTTAACTCATTCTTTGCATCGGTCTTCACACAAAAAGAAACTATAGCTCAACCCACCAAAAACATAACTGTAAAAGACAGACCAGAAATAAAAGTTAAAATAAGCAAAAAAATATTAAGAGAACACCCGTCTGATCTTGATGAATACAAATCACCAGGGCCTGATGGATTACATCCCAGAGTTTTAAAGGAGCTGACAGAGGTCATCTCAGAACCACTGCAACCATATCTTTCAAAAATCCTGGAGCATCGGGGAACTACCAGAGGAGTGGTAAAGAGCTGATGTGGCTCCCATCTTCAAAAAAGGGGAAAAAAGCAGACCCAGGAAACTATAGACCAATCAGCCTAACATCAATACCTGGGAAGATACTGGAAAAGATAATAAAAAAACAGATCTGCCAACATCTAGAAGCAAGTAAAGTAATAACTAGCAGTCAGCATGGGTTTGTTAAAAACAGATCATGCCAAACCAATCTTACTTCATTCTTCAACATAGTGACTAAATTAGTAGACCAGAGAAATACTGTGCACATAATATATTTAGATTTCAGCAAGGCATTCGACAAAGTAGACCACAACCTACTTCTTGGTAAGCTAGAAAAAAGTGGAATAGATAGCATCACCACTAGATGGACTTGCAACTGGCTGACAAACTGTACTCAACAAGTAGTCTTTAATGGGTGTAAGTCTACATGGAGGGAAGTAAGCAGTGGGGCGCCACAAGATTCCGTCTTAGGTCCAGTACTCTTCAATATCTTCATTAATGACTTAGATGAGGGAATAGAAGGGGAACTTATCAAATTTGCAGATGATACTAAGCTGGAAGGAATAGCTAACACCCAAGAAGATAGGCTCAAGATCCAGATGGATCTTTACAGACTGAAACAGTGGGCCATATCTAACAAATTGAAATTCAGTGTAGAGAAAAGTAAAGTCCTACACTTAGGCAAGAAAAACCAAAAGTACACATATAAACTGGATGAAACCAGGCTCAATAACAGTAACTGTGAGAGAGATCTTGGAGTCTTAGTGGGCAACCAGCTAAATATGAGCCAGTAGTGTGCAGCAGCAGCCAAAAAATGCACTCCTAAGTTGCATTAACAGAGGGATACAATCAAGATCAAGTGAGGTACTAATACCACTCTATAAAGCCTTAGTAAGACCACACCTAGAGTACTGCATTCAGTTTTGGTCACCACATTATAAAAAAGACATTGAGACTCTAGAAAAAGTACAGAGAAGAGCAACCAGGATGATTAGGGGACTGGAGACTAAAACATATGAAGAACGGTTACAGGAACTGGGCTTGGCTAGTCTAGTGAAGAGAAGGACCATGGGAGACAAGATAGCAGTTTTCCAATATTTGAGGGGCTGCCACAGAGAGGAGGGGATCAAGCTATTTTCTAAAGCACCTGTAGTCCAGACAAGGAATAATGGATGGAAACTGAACAAGGAGAGATTCAACCTGGAAATAAGGAGAAACTTTCTGACAGTGAGAACAATCAACCAATGGAACAGCTTGCCCTCGGAAGTTGTGGGAGTGTCATTACTTGAGACTTTCAAGAAGAGATTGGACTGCCATTTGTCAGAAATGGTGTAGGGTCTTCCACTTGGGCGGGGGGGTTGGACTAGATGACCTACAAGGTTCCTTCCAACTCTAATTATCTGTAACTCTGTAAGTATGGCTATAAGATCCTTGGAAGGATATCTATACCTCCATGAAGATTCCAGCAAACACTCCCTCAGATCTACTGTGCTGGGTAACATAGGCTTTTTGCTTCTACACAATACAGTCTTTATTGATTAGCCCTTGGGCCATATCAAAGTGCAAAGTTCCAGCAATAAATTGTTGTTAAAATTTGATAAAAACAATTCAAAATGGAATTTAGTAAAATACAATTTAAAATGGAATTGGATAAAATACAATTTAAAATGGAATCAGAATAAAATACAATTTAGATAAAATAATAATAAAATACAATCTAAAATGAAGTTGTAATAATGTAGAATAATTTAAGATATAGATAAAATATGATAGCATCATACTGAGTCGCCCTGCAATCCACCCCAATCAGTCCCACATATGCAGATCTCAACCGGATCATTTTGTTTAAGTACTGTGCTACGTTAAATGTTATTTTCCAGTTCTGGCCGGACATAAGGTAAGTTATTTTGATATGGGGATCCCAATGGGTCATTCATCTGGGATATAGACCAAGATACCTGTCTCTCACCCTCTTATATATGCAACAGTCAAATAGGATGTGAGCCAGGTCCTCTACCTCCGCCGCTCTGCAAATGCAGAGACACTCATTGTACAGTACAGCATGAAATCTCCCGTATCTGACCATTGTGTCAAGCTGTTTGAATCTCGCTCTTGTAAATATCTCCCTAAGCTGTTGTAACTTCAAGTAACTGTCTACTTGAAAAGTATGTTTGTATTTACTCAGCCATTTCAAGTTACCCACCTTGCTAAGGATAGCTATGTCAATTTGTGCTTCTATATCCTTAATTCTTTGGGCAACGCTTTTTTTAGATTGTTCTCCTGTTACACAAAAGACAGGAAGGCCACAGCTTCTTGCAAAATTTATTTATTTATTATTTATTTATTCGACTTGTATGCCGCCCTACTCCCTAAGGACTCAGGGCAGTGAACATTAAAACAGAGCAAATTTACAATAAAAAACAATTAAATAAAACAAGCCGAATACATTAAAACATTAAGAAAATTAAAACCCTCTCCCCCCCCCCGGGTCATTCCAGGCCAGCCTGTTGAAACAACCAGGTCTTCAGGTCTTGGCAGAAGGAGCAGAGGTCGGGGGCCAAACGGAGATCCACGGGGAGCTGATTCCAGAGGGCAGGTGCTCCCATGGAGAAGGCCATAGCCCTGGGAACCGCCCGCCGACAATGCCTGACTGACGGTATCCCAAGGTGGCCCCTCCTGTGAGAGCGAACAGGGCGATCAGTAAGTGATGCTGGCAGGAGGCGTTCCCGCAAGTACCCTGGACCCAAGCCATTTAGGGCTTTATAAGTTGTTACTAGCACCTTAAAGGTGACCCAGGAGACAACCGGCAACCAATGCAAGCCGCGCAGGAGGGGGTGTAACATAGGAGTATCGGGATACTCCCATCACAGCTCACGTGGCCGCATTCTGCACCAGCTGTAACCTCTGGGTCATCTGCAAGGGCAGCCCCATGTAAAGAGCATTGCAGTAGTCGATTCTGGAGGTGACGAGCGCATGAGTAATCGTTCAAAGGGCATCTCGGTCCAAATAAGGGCAGAGCTGGCGAACCAGCTGAACCTGGGCAAAAGCCCCCCTGGCCACAGCTCCCACATGATCCTCCAAACTGAGCTGTGAAACCAGGAGGACGCCCAGATTCCTCACCCTATCCACGGGGGGCAACACCTCTCCCCCCATGACCAAAGGTGATACATCCAATAAAGACCGAGATGCCAGTAAGAACAGCCACTCAGTCTTGGTGGGGTTGAGCTGAAGCCTATTACTCCCCATCCAGACCCGTACCACCTCCAGGTACCGGGACATCACGGAGACAGCATCACTGATCTGGCCTGGGGTGGAGATATAAAGCTGGGTATCATCAGCATACTGATGATACCTCACCCCAAAACCTCGGATGATCTCGCCCAGCGGTTTCATGTAGATATTAAACAGGAGGGGCGAGAGAACAGACCCCTGAGGCACCCCACAAGTGAGGGGCCTCGGGGCCGACCTCTGCCCCCCTGCCAACACCAACTGTGAATGGCCCAAGAGGAAGGAAGAGAACCACTGCAGAACAGTGCCCCCCACCCCCAATCCTCGGAGCCGCTGCAGAAGGATACCATGGTCGATGGTATCGAAAGCTGCTGAGAGATCTAACAGGACTAAGACAGAGGAAAAACCCCTGTCCCGAGCCCTCCAGAGATCATCCATCAGTGCGACCAATGCTGTCTCCATGTTGTGTCCGGCCCTGAAGCCCGATTGATATGGGTCTAAATAATCAGCTTCCTCCAGGAACAAGGGAAGCTGCTGAACCACTACGCTCTCAACAATCTTCGCTAAAAAGCGAAGGTTGGAGACTGGACGATAGTTGTTCAAAACGGCCGGGTCCAAGGCAGGCTTCTTGAGGAGGGGCCTCACCACCACTTCTTTCAAGGCGACAGGAAAGACACCCTCACTCAAGGAGGCGTTGACAACTGCTTGGAGCCAGCCACGTGTAACCTCCCTGGAGGCATACACCAATCAGGAAGGACACGGGTCCAATAAACACATGGTGGAAGACAGCCTCCACATGATCCTGTCCACCTCATCAAGGGAGACCAGGTCAAACTCAACCCAGATGGAATCAACTAGACCTGTTGCCACCCCATCATCAGACCCCTGCCAATCAGAGTCCAAGCCGGCACGAATTCGAGCGACCTTATCTGCCAGATGTAAACTAAATTCCTCTGCTCTGCCCTGCAAATGGTCATCCCCCTCCCTCAATTGAAGGAGGGAGCAGGTCACCTGAAACAGGGCCGCAGGGCGGTCATCGGTGGACGCAATCAGAGCAGAGAAGTAAACACGCCTCGCTGCCCTAATCGCTTCCAGATAGGTCCTAATATAGGCTCGCAACTGGACATGGTCGAATTTGGAGCGGCTAGTCCTCCATCTGCTCTCCAGACGTCTTCTCCACCATTTCATCCCCCGGAGCTCCTCAGAGAACCAGGGAGCCCACCGGGGTCTACGGCAGGGAAGAGGCTGCAAGGGGACAACCCGGTCGAGCGCCTCTGAAGCTGCCTGTTGCCAGGCAGCCGTCAGCGTCTCAGCCGGGCTGTGGACGAGGGAGGCGGGCAAGGACCCCAGTGCTGTCTGAAACCTCTCAGGGTCCATCAGGCACCTGGGGCGGAACCATTGTATTGGCTCCTCATCCCAGCAGCGAGGGACAGCCAATTGAAAGACCAGCTTCAGGAGATAGTGATCCGTCCACGATAGGGGTAGGGTAGATGGAGAACCCTCCCCCAGATCACTACACCACTGACCCGAGACAAAAACAAGGTCGAGCGTGTTCCCCCCCTCTTGAGTGGGCCCGTGAATCACCTGGGTCAGGTTCATGGCTGCCATGGATGCTATGAACTCCTGAGCCAAACCCGACGCCCCCCCCCCAGAGACGGCAAGTTAAAGTCCCTCAGAACTATAAGCCTGGGGAACTCCACTGCCACCTCCGAGAGGACTTCAAGAAGCTCAGGCAGGGCCACAGCCATGCAGCTGGGGGACAGGTACATTAGCAGCAAACCCAACCGACCTCCAGGGCCCAGTCTCACAAGGAGGGCCTCACACCCACCTATCTGCGGGACAGTGACCTCCCTTGGAAACAGGGTCTCTCTAACAATTATGGCTATCCCTCCACCCCTAATTTGTTAGTTTGGTGGTCCAGAAGCTTTGTGATTGTAGTTTCATTTGCTCTAGTAGGCATAATTTGGGTAGTCTATCAGTCTCCATTTCATTAACTTTGCACCAGAGGTTATAAGCTCTAATTTTAGATAATGCCTGAATTGTATGAATTCCCAGTTCAGCTCTAACTGCTGCAGCAGTTGTTCTTGGATCTATACCCAAAATACATCTCAAATGTTGGGACTGTGTTTGTTCTAGGACTGTGGTTGAGTAAAGACCCCAAATTTCTGCTCCATACAAGAGCATTGTGGTAACCTTAGCCTTATAAACCTTGATTAGTGGGGCTAGGGACCCTGGGTAACTATGTTTTTTTAGTTTGAGCAATAAATTCAAACGGGCTTTTGCTCTAAATGTGCTCCATTGATCTTTCCAAGATCCAGTCTTGGAAAAAGTTACACTCAAATATACAAAGGTGTTAAACTGTTCAATAGGTTCATCATCTAATTGCCACTTATATCTCTGATGGTTTCTTCCAAACACCATTGTTTTTGATTTAGATTTACTAATAATTAGGGAATTATCCTGGCAATAAGAGCTAAATCTTCTTAATAACCTACGTAATCCTACTTGTGAGTATGATAATAAAATCATATCATCAGCATAAAGCACGCTGTTACAGTAAGTATTTAGGATCATCGGCATGTGTACCACAGCATCCTTCATTAACCCTGGTAGGTCATTGATGTATAAATTAAATAATAATGGGGCCAGGATACACCCTTGCCTTACCCCTTTATTTGTGTGAATCCCGTTAGTCAGGGCCCCATTAATCCCATACCGCACCCTCAAACAGGTACTTGTGTAAAGGGCTATAATCAAAGCCAGGAGTCTGAGTACTATTTTAAGAGATGTCAGTTTACTCCATAGTACGTCTCTATTTACCATATCAAATGCTGCTGTAAGGTTGGAAAATTTCTTAAATAATTCTGCTGGTAAAAAAAATCCTCTCCTGGGGCTTTAGTGCTCTTTAAGCTTTTAATGATGGACTGAATCTCCTTTTCTGAAACTGGTGGCCAGGGAGGGGGAGTTCTAGGGTTTGTTAAATCACTGTTTAAAAATAATTTCTTTACTGGTTCGGTGGGGGCCTTTTGCTTCTAAGAGTGAAACCAAGCAGCCATGTTGCTTCATCTCATCCCACTGCCACTCTAAAGCTTCCTCTACCTCATTGCCATTTTTGTAAATTTGGGTAAGTAGCAAACTCATAGCAGGAGAGATCTTAAACCATATTAAAACTATATTGGTCAGCATGAAAGCCTTGCAATTCATCAGGAGTTGTTAGGCACAGAAATGTAATAGATAAATTCCGTAGTTGGTTGATAGATGACAGATGGACAGACAGACAGTCACAGACACAGACACAGACAGACAGACAGACAGACAGACAGACAGACAGACAGACAGACAGATAAATATTCTTTTAAAAAATGTTGTAGGCAACTGGGAACCTGTACAACTCTTTCAATCCAGCTATCATATGATCTTTAAACAAATTAGCAACTTTGGTTATTATAATTTGCACCAATTGCTATTTCTGAGTACCATTTAATTCATTCTTCCACAATACATGCATTTTGCATGTTTTTTTAAACTACAAATTACACTGCAAAATTAAAAATAATACATTTTGGTATTTAATTATGTTTATAGGTTCTAAAAGTATGAATTTAAAAAAGAATGTATTCATTTTTCAACATAATGAATTTCATCTCTTCGTTAGGCTTGAACAAACTGGCATATTCCTTATAGTTATGATAAAATAAAGTTTGATTGCTTCTGAGTTATCAATTTTTCAGCTGAATGAATTTGACTCCTCCTTGTGTTGGAACAAGTGTGTTGTTAATATTTTTGATAGAAGAAATAATAATTGCTAATTAAGTTATGAGATAGAAGTTTATTATTTTCAAATATATTGATACAAGTTATCAACCTTAAACATCTAGCCCATAGATTTGACCCCCAATTTTATTATATAAGAGATTTGATGGTTTAAGATATTATTATGCAAATTACAGGATTACCATGAATACATGCATGGTGAATGTCACTTATTGTAATTTTGTGATGTTCTGTTCTTTAACCAAAAAAAGAAGATAATTTTGAGAAAGGCCATTTGTAGGGAAGAAGTTGTATTAACTCTGGTTTTTACCTCATTTTACCTTTTAACAAGTAGCAATGAAGTTTTAACTCTGTGTAAAATGCTCATTTGTTAAACTGATAAAATTATACTGCAGGCACTCTCTTTTTTATAAACAGATGTTTACTAAGATGAACTTTCTGAAAATTGTTCATTACTATGTAAATCTAAAATAATAAGCATGTGAAAATTGTCCAGGAGATGGGCGTTCATAAGAGAACAAGTAATGATTTCAGTCATTTTCAAAGTTTCCTGTGGATAAAGAGGAGCAAAATAGTAACCCCTTCTATTACTTATATTAGACTAGGGAAGTTATCATCCTTGATCAGTTGCCATGCTGGCAGTGATTGATGAGAATCATGATTCAAAATCTTCTAGAGGTTTCCTATTCCTCATATAAGGAGATTCACATAGAATTAAGCAAAACGTTTTAAGTTTTTCATAATTCTTGACAACCATTGTTTGATTAGATATTATGGGAATTGCAATCTAAAATTTCAGCCTGCACCTGCCTTAGAAGAACTGGTGGATTATGCCTTCCAATTGCTATATGCACTTTGGAGTGAACCCCAAAGTATTGTATTTATTACGTTAATTGCATTTTATATTACCAACAACATAATTTCAGATGAAGTCTCTGCATACCCATAGATTACTACAGAATCTCCACTATTGTACAAGCATGAGGAATAAGGCTTCCTTTTATATAAATCATCATGTTGTGTGGATGATAAGTGTAAGGGTTGAGCTTCAACTCAGTATACAAGGGGCTAATTCAGGTTGCTTTTTTTTATTGCAGGCATAGTAGCAATTTGCCCCCATCACCCATTCAAAATCCTTCATGTTGTTCTGTTTCCATGGCTGTTATGAAGTAGTGCAAACACTGAGATAGTCTTTGGGGTGGTGGCGGGGTGGGGAGGAAGTGCACAAAACTTTTCTGCCTAATGATTAAGAGAAAGAATTTTATAGGGAATAAAAGAAGGAATAGAAAGGTGGGGGAAGGGATACTGGATCAGAAGATCAGACTAGAGTGATTCCATATTTAGATGGATAGTAAAATTATGGTAACTTGAAACCTGTCTATTAATTTCTAAAAAAAGCTTTATTCATGCTCCAAAATCAGGATGAGCTCCATTCTGGATCAACTCAAGGGAAATAGATTATTTTCAGAACCAAGGATCTGACAAGGTGGTGTGGTTCTCGTTATTTATTAGCAGAAACAATCTATTTTCTATTTTTTCCCCTCTGGAGATACATTGAATATATTGCCAGCGTCACCACAATAAAAATATACCACCTAAACTAAATAACATAATTCTGATATAGAAATTCATTTTAGAAATAGATGGGGCTATTCTGTCTTCTGTTTATATATTACTATTGTCTTTTTTGTAGCCTTGATGTTTGCTTCTTTAATTTGCTTTGGCTTGCTTCAGAGAATAGCAATTCAATTTAATTCATGATCTAGGGCAAATAGTAAGAAGCTAAATTTTGAAATTGCACCAAGTGTTAAACTGAGGCTTAGAGAACATCTTGTGACAAAAATAAAATATTGTTATCAACTGTGCATACTGAATAGCATTAAAATATAGTGATGAAAAAAAGAAAAGAACAAAAAAAAGAGAAAACAGATGGCTAAAAGTTTGATGTTGGGAATTGTTGCCAATACCTCAGATCTTAGTAGCATATGGAAAAGTACACAGCAATGCACAGCATAAAGAAACAAATTGTCTTAATTACATGGGAATAATTGGTTTTAAAAAGCAATAAAGCTCCATCTTTTTAAAACTAATGGTAGGGTTTTTTTTAATGATGCCGCATTCTTTGAACATTCAAAATATGGTGTGTAATTTTTCACTTGCAACAATTTCGGGTCATGAGCCACATTAAACTTTCTGCATGAGACAAGTCGGGTGGGGGCAGCAGAAGCGAGCCAGGCCAGGATGAAAATAAAATTGACCAAAGTCAATGTAATCGATGGACTTGTTTCTCTATAGTCAGTTTAAGCTGTATCACTCCTATTAATTAAAATAAGGATTACGGTCATTATTCAGCATTCGTCCATTGGTTCCTAGAAAAAATGAGATGTTATGTCACATTTAGTAGGGAATAGCAGTATTAGAAATGCAGGAACGAGACAGAGATTGGATTTCATTCTAAAAATATTTCTCTGTTTTTAGTGTGTCTTCTTCAGCAAGCACAAAAGGTTTGCCTTCCTTTCTCATTTTCATATGCTTGTTAGAATGTGAACCCAGAGGTTGGTAACATTCGTGTGCTTTGCCTAGGATATTTTTCTTCTTGTTATAAATAATACAATATGATATTGTAATATTTTGATCTATGCTTTCACACTTGGAACAGGGAGCAGGAGGCAGATTTTCAAGGGTCTAAAGTTTATACTGGCCTCTTCACTGCCATGCTGACCTCCCCGGTCAGAGATACTTCTAAATGTGAGCTGAGCCAGAATTTGGCTCCATCATCTGCCATATTATATTATCCTAAATGCAGTAGCTCTCTAAGATGGCACATGATAGATATTCTGTCTTCTATGCAAAGTAACAGCCATTAATTCACCTCCATCCTGAAACATCTCTTCAGGCCCAGTAACATCTCTGAATAGGAATCATTTAGAAGTGACATCCATCTAACAAGGCATGCTGCCTTTCAACAACTTTCATCTAAACTTAAATCCTAATCCTAAACATGATATAAATATACTTTTGCAAACCAAAACCTGTTCCTAGGAGACCCTTTTTTCAAAGATTTAATGGTAAAAGATCATTAAAATAGGTGCCACCAGACTCTCCCCCACTTCTCCGATGTGTTCACCTGAGGATTCTTCAGTCTTTCTCCTCCAAGTTTTAGATTTTCTTGTCCAAAATCTAGAAATAGAGAATATAACATATCTAGGGCCAGTTTTCAAACACACCTAACCATGTAATCTTGCATGAGGGTAGTTTTATACAGTAATAAGGAATTATCTTTTAAAATGGATGAAATCATATCCACAGACTTAAACAGGAATTTATTTGGGGAAAGGGAAAGCTATGGAAACAAAGAACATGTATTTGTTTCTTAGATGCAGAAGTCCTAATTAACTCAATAGACTATGCTTGATAAGTTAATTACTTACTACCTCATTATATAACATTTTGGACCGCATGCTTATCTCAGACAGGATGGTTGGAGTGATTTGAGCCTTTCTTATGTATCTTATAAGAGGGCCATCTTGATCCTTCTTTTTTCTTCTTCATTTGTCTTTTCTTTCGGAACATCTTCTCAGTGTATTGAATGTGTGAGTGTAATTCAGGGGCCTTCAATAAATGTTGGAAAACAAATGATACAGAATGATCTTGAGAAACAACCTGAATGCTAGGGAATCAGATTGTTGAAGTTAGGATTAGTTGCCATGTCATAACTGTGGTTCTAAGGGTTTATTCTTTAGTGAGTCAGTCCAGGGCATTGATGAAGCATTCCAAGATCTAGACAGGAAATCAAATATATATAGGACTAAATCCACCTTCCTAATTACCTGTGATGGAGATACAAAAGACAATGTAATTTTCACCAGTTCTGCCCTTATATAAATGGGAATACAGAGGAGACACTCTTCTGGGAAATGAAGGCAGAATTCCATTTATTCAGGCTTCTCAATTTAGAGTCAGTTTATCAGGTGCTTTGAGGCACTCCTGTGCCATAACAAAATAAGGGACTTGTCACACATTCTCTGGCAACCTTGTTCTTCATCTGTGTTCCCATGATGTTGACTTCATCTTATTACAGTCTCTGAGATAAGTTTTATTTGCCTGAGCTGTAGCAAGTGTTAAAATAGTGTTTCACCCCTCAAGCCAATTGTATTTAATGATTGCTGCAATGTGAGCAACATCTGCTAGGTCTCATCATCTATTATATCAGAAAAAGAGTAAGTGATGAACATGGGTGGAATCAGAGGTCCTTATTGGCCATTTGAGCTTGTTATAGGCAGCTCTTCCCAATTCCAGCCAGCCTTGTCTGCTGTGATTTTGCTTTTGTTTCCCTAAAGAATTGGATACAGAGGAATCCAGAAGTCAGCATTTGTTGTCTTATAAAGAAAGGAATGGCTGCTTGTGATTCAACTCCCTTTGTTAGACTCTGATTTTTTTAAATTCATCTTAGGTTATAATTGAAAAGGCAAAGGAATGAGCTTAGAAATGATAGATAAGAGTACTTCAGGTAGCCATTTCTGCTAAAGGACTATGGTTGGAAGATACTTTTCTCACCAGCTGATGATGTACAAAACAATGGTGGGCAGGAAAGCTGGAGGAATAGAACAATCACTGTGTTTATCTCATGCCACACACACCACATTAGAACAATATTGGTTGGGCAGTGATTCAGAACAAAGGGAGGGAGATGAGATGGGACTGAGCGATACTTTTCTGCTGACTGAAGAGTGGATCACACTTTAACCCAGCAGCATGTGAATGTCTAAGATGGCAAGGTCAAAGTTAATTGAGTATGGCTCAGTTTTCCATTCAGTTACCTTTGAAAAGAGGGTAGATATAGAAGAAATGGAATCATAGACCACTGAAAACACAATAGAGTGGTTATTGGCAGTACCAATATAAAATGCCCTGGGTTTACATCCATCCTATTTGTGTGATAATCTTTCTCTCTCTCGCAGGAATAGTTAAAATATATTCCTTGTCCTTCTCCCAACATTCTGGCCTCTAAGCATTGGGAAGAACAATTTGGTAGTACACTTACACTGTGGACCAGTTACATGCACGTGTAAAATCAATGGCATAATTGACATATCAAATATTAAATCATACTTTTATGGAATATAATGTCAAACCTGAAATAAAATAATGTCTCAGCTATTCTTCCATCATCCTGACCATGAAGTAAGCAATCACCACAAGTATTCTCAAGAACAGTAGATTCCTCTTTAATCCAAACGATGGGTAACAGCGAGCAAAAAAGGGTTTAAAGTCAGCTCTAAGTTGCAACGCATGATAGAACAGTATTTATCTTTATGTTTGAGCATTTACACCATATATGGCTAATTAGTCCCCATCCGTTGCTGCTACCTAACATCTGTCAATGGTTATTCCCTAACCCACGCCCGCTCACCCCTTCACATCATCCCAAAGAGCCCATCATCCCAAAGTGCCCATTATACCCATCACATTCCCCATGTTATTTCACCTGTGCCGTGTCATCCCACTGCCCACCAATTCTGCTATCCCCCTCCCGCTCTTTCATGGGGCATTCAGAGCCGCAGCGAAGGAAGCTGACGTCATCTGCTTGGTTCCACCAGTCATGTGGTTTGATCGTGGTCTATCAACCGATCTGCCGCCACTGCTGCCTATAGTCCTCAACCAGTCAGTTTATCGGAACAGCTGGGGCACCTCAATCCATCTCTATGTTGCCAAAGATGTCGCGGCTCCACATAGCACGTTTGCAGAGTCGTGACATAATGTTTAGTGAATACACTTTATTCCACTGACAGTAATAAATCTTCTTTCAAGGTGTCAAGGATCTCTTTGCTATCCATCCTTTCTTTCACAGATTTAAGAAAAACAAAGGCCATTCCCACAATTCAGAGGTATTACTTTTACTTTTAACATTTGGAAGAGATGTCATCTTTATCATTTTATAACTTCATCAAAACCTAATAGCATGAACAGAGTACCTCTCTATGTGGACTCTTTAGGGCTTTTTAAAATAGACATAATCCTGCAGGCAGGATTATTGTGAGGAATGATGTGCATATTAAATATGATGTTTATGGGCATATGTTAGGGCATATGACCAGCATTTTTGTTTTGCAAGCAATTTTACAGCAGTCTCAAGAACAAGACAGGAAATTAAATGCAAAGCTTTCCAAATCCAAAATTCTTAATTTGGGGAAAATTTTAATGGGAGAGATTTCAAAACAAATGAGTGGGAAAATGAATTTTTGAAATGTTCCAAATGTGCATTTAAATTTAAACTAGGCAGCATTTCTTCTTCTTCACAGCGTACATTTTATTTAGTCAGTTTTGAAAACCTGTACAAAATGAATGAGAATATCAAATATGACATTTCTCTTTGAAGTAACAAGCATCCCACAAAGTATATTCAACAATTTATAGCCAATGAAGAAGAAAACCATTTTCTGCCATTATGTTGTCACTTTAACTACACAAACTAGCCTAAAATAGTTCTATGTAATCTCAATGATTAACAGTGATTTCCTTCCCTAGAATAAGAAGTGTTTTCTGTTTTAATACAGTATCCATGTTACAAGGAAATTTGAGGGATAGATTGTTAATAACATCCATAAATCCCAGTTTTAGCCCAAGCTAGACAGATTTGGCATCTCCTAATATTAGCAATGGACGTGGTGGCTTAGTGGCTAAGACACTGAGCTTGTTGATCAGAAAGATCAGCAGTCTGGCAATTCGAATCCCTAGCATTGCATGACAGAGTGAGCTCCCTTTACTTGTCCCAGCTTCTGCCAACCTAGCAGTTCAAAAGCACATAAAAATGCAAGTAGAAAAATAGGGACCACTTTGGTGGGAAGGTAACAGTGTTCTGTGTGCCTTTGGTGTTTCGTCATGCCAGCCAAATGACCACGGAGACATCTTCGGACAGCACTGGTTCCTTGGCTTTGTAATGGAGATGAGCATTGTCCCCTAGAGCCAGAAACAACTAGCATGTATGTGCGAGGAGAACCTTTACCTTTTTAATATTAGCAATCTAAAAAAGACATCATAAAAATTAAAGATTGAAAGGAAAGTGGAAATTCCCTACCTTGAACTCCTAGAACATATAATTCAACAACAGCTTAACCAATGATCTACTAAGAAGAAAACAATATTCTCAGCATTGTTGTCGCTGGTTGGATCTCTCTTTGAGAAGCTTCCATCCTTTACATCTTGTCCTGCCTGCAAATACTTTGGATAATAGGTTGAGAGACCCTCTTCTCTGTGATAACCCCTCAAATCTTCAAACTGCTATCATGTCACCCCAACATCTTTTTCATATCATTGTGACCAAAACTGGGTGCAATATTCCAAGTGTGGTCTTACCAGTGCAGTATAAAGTGGTACTATATAAACAGAGAGTAAACCCCATTCCATTCTAGCACTGATATTGTTATTTGGGTAATGAAACATCTTCAAGAAAACAACCAAGTGCAGAGACACCAAGGACTCCAAATTCCAATTGAGATCACAAATGATCTGGCTTGATCTAGTCAATAGATATATAAATGCATAATACAAAAGTCCTAATTTTCCAGATATTCATACTTTGGAAGTATGTAGCACCTCTGTTCATGTACATTCCCATTATACTTGTGCTTATTTATTTACCACATTTCATCTCATCAATCTCTATTATATAAAGAACAGCTAAGGATTGCAGATAACAAAAAACTCAGTATACATCCCTCCCTCCCCCCAATGCACACACATATGCAAATATACACAACAGGAAAGACAAAAAAAATCTCAAAATAGACTTGTAGTACAGCAAAACATAATATTAGCATCAGGGATTAGGTAAACCTGAAGAAAATCCTCATATATCATCATCTGGCCAGATTGGATGCCAGGTGAATCTCTGTCTTCAACTGCTCCTTGGTTATAAGTCTGTGTACATATATGTTCTTCTTGACCATTTTTACATACATACATTTGTATGCTCCCATATGTTTCCAAAATGAACATAGCATGGGTAATTCCATCTTCCATATAATAATAATTATGAAATAACTACTAGCTAAATTATCTTTCTCAGACATTTCTAATGATCTGTTTATGTACTTGTTTTACAATGTGATGATCATTCATTCTTTTATTATAAGGAAAACATCTCAGTGTATTTCTTTTATACTGCTCATTCACTTTTATATACAGTAAAATCCACATTTGTTCAGCATCCATTTAGACTTGGTCTTTATTTTTATTTATTTATTTGATTTGTCAATCGCTTTCAAGATAACAGGTATAAGTATAAACATAGTTATGAATACATGAAATGGATATGTATAAGAATTATTGCATGCTTGTTAAATAACTTTCTCACACTGAATTCAACTTACTTTTATGTTTCTCTTGACTTCTCAACTCTTATTTCAAATATATTAAAACATGAAGAACAGGGCTTTATACAAAAACTAATTCTCCTTCTTTCAACAAACATATTCTTCTGATCATACACTATCTAAAACCTTTTTGCCACCCTTTGCACACCATAATTCTTTCAATCCTATTTCCATACTTAGTAAACATTCGACTAATGTATACAAATTCATCTACTTGCTCTGTTTTTGCCTTTTATCTATAGCTTATTTTTTTTTGCTCAATTTTTTTGTCAAATAAAACTATCATTGTCTTTGATATGTTAATTTCCAGATCTATTCTTCAGTTCACCTCTAACTTCCTTATACATTTATCCATAGATATATTAAACAACAAAGAGAGAATGCATATCCTGGTTCAGTTGTCTGCTGAGCATTTCATTTTATTCTCTCAAGTATTTTATTTTATATTCTGTAGTATGCATGTTCCATATTCAGCAACCAACCTTCAACTTCAGACCAGGGGTGGGATTCCAATTTTTTTAACAACCAGTTCTGTGGGCATGGCTAGGTGGGTGTGGCTAGGTGGGTGTGGCCATGTGACTAGGTAGGTATGGCTTCTTCATTTATTTGCCTCCTGGGCCTCAGGGAAGCCTCCTCAGGTGGTGTTTTTGCTCCCTGGAAGTTAAAAAATGGAGCGCAGGGGTGGCATAGCACCCCTACACCCCTTTTTGCCTTTCATTGCATCCAGAGTTTAATATAAGATAGGTGACTATATAAATATTTTAAATAAATCAATAAGTTTATGAACTGCATAAAACTGAACAAGCTTTTTAAAAATTCTTTCTTTTCTTCCATGACTACTTTGTCCAATTTCATTCATTTACTAACCTTAACATTCATCATAAACAAGCAAATGAATTGTGCTTTTCAGGTTATTCTGTATTCTAAACGTATGCCTAAACAATGTATTTAAACAAAATAATTACCATTCTCATACATTCTTGGACATCTGACAAGACCAATTCTTTTTTCTGTACTCTATATTTCCACCAACTTATTTGTTATTTGTATTATTGTTATGTTCTAACAATAATAATAATAATTTATTAGACTTGTATGCCGCCCTCTATCCCTAACGACTCAGGGCGGCTCACAGTATAAAACCCAATACAATAATTTACTTAAAAAACAATTAAACATTACAAGCCTAATAACAATAAAATAATTAAAATTCATTAAAATTACTCTAAAACAAACCTCCCCTCCTTGGTTCAGTCCAGACCAGCCTGTTGAAAGAGCCAGGTCTTCAGGTCCCGGTGGAAGGAGCGGAGATCAGGGCCAAACAAAGGCCCAAGGGAAGCTGATTCCACAGGGTGGGTGCCCCCACAGAGAAGGCCTGGGCACCACCAGCCGACAGTGTCTGGCCGATGGTACCCCAAGGAGGCCCTGCCTGTGGGAGCATACAGGGTGATCAGAGCGTGATGCTGGCAGGAGACGCTCCCGCAAGTACCCCGGACCCAAGCCATGTAGGACTTTATATGTTGTTACTAATACCTTGAATCTCAAGGTAAGTCTTTCCCCTGGATCTCAGTCATTCAAAATGTTGCTTATTTTTTCCCAAACCCAAAGTTTTCCCAAATCCTACCTGACTTTCCCATTATCACAATTCCCTGAAGCATAAAAAGGTACTGTCATCAGGTTATGTATTCCTATTTTTTTTATTTATTTATTTATTTATTTATTTATTTATTTATTATTTGAACTTGTATGCCACCCCATCTCCAAAGACTCGGGGCAGCTCACAACTAAAAAACAGTAACAATAAATACTTAAAAAGAGATTAAACCAGATTTACAAGCCCAAATACAAAAACTAAAATTTACAATAGTTAAATAATTAAAAACCCCATCCCCCCACCCAAAGGAGGGGTCACAGCCCGGGTTGGTCAAACAACCAGGTCTTCAAGTCATGGCAGAAGGTGAGGAGGTCAGGGGCCAGGCGGAGCCCCAAGGGCAGTTGGTTCCAGAGGTCAGGAGCCACGACAGAATAGGCTCGTCACCGGGGGACCCCCAGCTGACATTGGCTTGCCGACGGGACCCCAAGGAGTCCTTGCCTATGTGCTCGCACAGGGCAGCTGGCATTTGATATCGGCAGAAGACGCTCCCTCAAATATAGAGGACCCATATCGTGAAGGACTTTGTATGTTAAAACCAAAACCTTGAATCTCACCCGGAGTGCAACCGGCAACCAATGCAGGCAGCACAGGAGGGGGGTAACATGGGAGAATCAGGAAACTCCCATCACCACCTGCGCCGCCGCATTTTGCACCAGCTGCAGTCTCCGGATGGTATGCAAGGGCAGTCCTAAATAGAGAGTGTTGCAGTAGTCGAGTCTAGAGGTAACAAGGGCATGAGTGACTGTGTGCAGGGCATCTCGGTCCAGAAATGGGTGAAGTTGACGAACAAGGCGAAGCTGGGCAAAGGCCCCCCTGGCAACGGCCCCCACCTGCTCCTCCAAATGGAGCCATACATCCAAGAGGACCCCCAGATTCCGTGCCCTATCCACAGGGGGCAACACCTCTCCCCCTATGGCCAAAGGTGGATATTCCTGACTGGGCCGAGATGCTGGTATGCACAGCCACTCAGTCTTGGCCGGGTTGAGTCGAAGCATATTCCCGCTCATCCAAATCTGTACCGCATCCAAACACCGGCTCATCAGGGAGAGGGCATCACTGATCTGGTTTGGGGTGGAAATGTACAGCTGAGTGTCATCTGCGTACTGATGGAATCTCACCCCAAAACCCCGGATGATCTCACCCAGCGGCTTCATGTAGATGTTAAATAAAAGAGGGGAGAGGACCATCCCCTGAGGGACCCCACAAGAGAGCACCCTCGGGATCGATCTCAACCCCCCCATTAACACCAATGGCGACCACCCTGAGAGGTAGGTGAACCACTGAAGAACAGTGCCCCCCATTCCCAACCCCCCGAGGCATCGCAAAAGGATACCATGGTCGATGGTATCGAAAGTCGCTGAGAGGTCTAATAGGACCAGGACAGAGGAAAAACCCCTGTCCCGAGCCCTCCAGAGATCATCCATCAGCACGACCAATGCCATCTCCGTGCTGTAACCGGGTTGGAAGCCCGATTGATACGGATCCAGGTAGTCCGCTTCATCCAGGAAAAGTGGAAACTGCTGGGCCACCACACTCTCAACAACCTTTGCCAAGAAGCGAAGGTTGGAGACTGGACGAAAGTTGTCTAACATGGTCGGGTCCAAGGCAGGCTTCTTCAAGAGAGGTCTCACCACTGCCTCCTTCAAGGTGGAGGGAAAAACACCCTCTCTTAATGAAGCATTGACAACTGCCCGGAGCCAACTGCAGATGGCCTCCCTGGTGGCATACGCCAACCAGGAGGGACACGGGTCCAACAAACATGTGGTGGAACTCAGCCGCCGCATAATCCTGTCCACTTCATCCTCGGAAACAGGATCAAACTCATCCCAGATCACACTGGCCAGACTGCTTGCACCCCCCTGCTCAGACCACTGCAAATCAGAGGACAACCCATCCTGAATCCGAGCGATCTTGTCCGACAGATGTTGACCAAACTCCTCAGCCCTTCCCCGCAATGGGTCCGCCCCTCCCTCTATATGAAGGAGAGAGCGAGTGACCCAAAACAGGGCGGCTGGGCTGTTATCTGCGGACACTATGAGGGCGGAGAGATAAGATCTCCTCACTGCTCTCATAGCTACCAGATAAGTCCTAATATGGGCTCTTAGCTGGTCTCGATCGGATTGGGAATGGGTGGACCTCCACCTGCTCTCTAAGCCCCTCCGACGATGCTTCATCTCCCGGAGCTCCTTGGTATACCAAGGAGCCATCCGGGATCCACGGTGTGTGAGGGGATGAATGGGGACAACTCTGTCGAGGGCATCCAATGCAGCCTGTTGCCAAGCGGCCGCCAGATCCTCGGCAGAGCTGTGGGCAAGGAAAGAGGGAAAAGACCCCAGTTCCTCCTGGAACCTCTCAGGGTCCATCAGGCATCTGGGGCGGAACCATCTAAGTGGCTCCTCATCCCAGCAGTGGGGGGTGGCCTGTTGGAAGACCAGCTGCAGGAGATAGTGATCAGACCATGGAACGGGCAACGCCGTAAAAATGGCTTGCCCTCTGTCACTACGCCACTGTTCAGAGACAAAAACTAGGTCAAGAGTGTTCCCCCCCTCATGAGTCGGGCCTTGAATCAGTTGGGTCAGGCCCATGGCTTCCATAGAAGCCATGAATTCCTGGGACAAACCCGGCCCCAGGGAGGGCAGATTGAAGTCCCCCAGGACTATAAGGCCCGGGAACTCCACCGCCACCCCCAAGAGGAGATCGAGAAACCCAGGCAGGGCCGCTGCCACACAGCTGGGGGAAAGGTATGCGAGCAGCAAGCCCACCCAACCATTAGGCCCCCACCTCAAGAGGAGGGGCTCACTCCCGCCTATCTCTGGAACCGTGACCTCCCTTGGAAACAGGGTCTCCCGAATAACCACAGCCACCCCACCACCCCTCCCTGGGCCCGTGGTCGGTGCAAAACCTGAAAACCTGGAGGGCACAAATCAACCAGAGGGACACCTCCCTCCGGGCGATGCAGGCCAGGTCCGCAGCCTCCTCCTCAATAGTCTCATGGAGGAGGGAAGACTTATTAGCCACGGACCTGGCATTAAAATACACCAACCTGAGCCCAGGGGTCCCACTTCCCGAGCCCCCTAGGGAGGAGGCCATACCGTCGGAGCATGCCACCGCACAGAGATGGCGGGTATGCGCTCCCGACACATGATATGGCCCTATGCCTCGACGTGTCCCGCCAATTCCAACCACCCTGGGAATCGCGGTCCCCACCTTGCACCTCGGGGCCCTGCCGGCCCCCCCCACCCCCAAGCACACACTGGGCTGCAAGAGGGCCCCTCCACCCCCCTCCCTAACCCCTTAAGAAGACCAATTAAAAAATTTTAAAACCTCCCCTTCTGAATTAGGCGTAATTTAAAACCCTTGGTCATGCTATGCCCCCTCTCGGGAATAAAAAACCCATCAACAAGGAGGGGCTTTGACAGTACGGCAGGCCATCTCAGGGACAGGGGAACACCCCTGAGTGCCCGCAGCTCAAGAGAAGAATAGATGTATCCCATAGTGGTCATTGCTAGGGAGAGATCAAGTCCAGGATAGATGGTAATGATTCAGGTCGCCGATGGTCAGTCAGTTCTAGAGCCAGAAAACAGTGGGAGCCTCTCAACCCAGGTGGCAGTCTCACTACCCACCGGGAGGTGAGTCCCACAATCTCTGACATGATCCAGCCTCCTCTCTCTCACAGAGGACAGTCATCAGGTTAGCTCCAGACAAGGGGGCCAAACACCACTGTTCTCTCACCCCAGTGGTAGTGGTCAAACATGGAGTGCTCCCACCATACCATGTAGTCCCCAAGGTGAACTGAGACATCTGGGGGGGGAGGAAAGATGGTCCAGGCATGGTAGATGGCCACTAAGGGCCTGATGTCTCCACCAGCCAATCGTCTCTGCTTGCATCCTCCAATATGAGTTGCGTCAGGAGGATGAACTACAGGTGCAGAAGCCGAGGCCACCAAGGCCACCAAGACCATAGGGCCGCAGGCGCCACACCCTCGCCATCGCACCAGGGCGCCAGCCAAGAAAAGTCCCGGGCCGGCATCACTGTCTCAGCCGCAAACTCCACAACCCAGGGAAACATCCTGGGTCGGGCAATGGACCTCCCAGCGAGCCGTACAAGCTGTAGAAGCTGCCGCCGCTGACATTCCGGCCCGGCAAAAATGCCCCGGGTCAGACGGCAAGCTTCTAGCGTGAACAGTGTAGGCCATGCAAGCCCCAGCCCCAGCCTCCAGGCTCCAGGCGCGAACGCTGGCTCCAGGCTCCAGGCTCCAGGCTCCAGGCTCCAGGCGCGAACGCTGGCTCCAGGCTCCAGGCTCCAGGCTCCAGGCTCCAGGCTCCAGGCTCCAGGCTCCAGGCACAAGAACTAGCTCCAGGCTCCAGGCTCCAGGCTCCAGGTGCAGACACTGGCTCAAGGTACAGACACTGACTCCAGGCTCCGCTGGCTTCAGGCTCCACCAGCTCCAGGTACAAACACTGGCCCCAGGCTCCAGGCTCCAGGCTTCAGTTCCAGGCATGAGCGCTGGTCCCGGGCTCCGGGCTCCAAACACGAGCGCCAACACCGCCAAGGCTGCCCGGACCGCAGGGCCACGCCCCCAGCCATCGTGTGCACTCACAGCTTAGCACCAAGTTATATTTTCTGATATACACATACACACACACATATAGATATACACATAGTCTTTTCATTTAAAATTAAATGTATAGCTTTATTTTCTTGCATATATTCACCATTTCATCTCTACAAGATTAAATGACAGTATACCAACTGAATTGCAAACATGCTGTTGTCTAGATGCCACTAAGAATAAGTTTAGTATCCAGGCTCACTTAGGACACATATTCAGAATATGCACTGACATGACACACGGATATATGTATCCACTGATAAACCCAACAGAGAAGTTTTAATATCCCAATATTTTTTAAAAAAATATATAAACTCATCTGTGACATCAGACAGTCCAAGTGGCCTCATAAGTCAGGAAGGCCATGCTACAATGGCTCAATATTGTTCCTTTACAATGAAATTGATTGGACTTAAGTTGCACTGAAGTCCCTTTTTATTAGAGGATCACATTAAACAGATCAGCTTGCAAAGACATCTTGATTCATTCATTTTATTTATTGAGGAATTTTTAACAAAGCCTTTATTTCTTGAGAACTTTGAATTGTTTGCCTTAAAAACAATGTTAACCATTTGGTAACATTGCTCTCGAAAACAAGGAGATGGAAGCAATCATCCTTCATTTTACACACATTTTACTAATTATTCTAATTGTCACTAGTATAAGGCAGCAATTCAAATAAATGAAGTCCTGACTTTTTTCCCCATAAGTATATTGACAGCTTGTTTTTTTTTTTCAGAATTCCACATACCTTGAATTTAATTAATACATTAACGTTGTGGTAAAAAGGATAACTCAACATTTTAGAATCATTTTATTCTTTACTAAAATCATTTCCTCAAAAACAGGTTCAGCAATTTGAAATCAGCTCCAGATTATTCCATCCCCACAGTGCTACCAGAGAGTGAGAACTACTAGTTCAGCTGCCGTGTACACAAAATAATAACAAATCTCCTCTTTTTCCCTTGTAACCCTACAACTTGATGGAGCTTCAGGGCACTCTGATCTAATGGAAGCTCTTTCTCTCACTGGAGCACTTAATTTCAAGACCAGCACCTGTTAAAGTGTGTGTGGGTTGATTTTACACTGTTCTTTGAAGTTGTGAAAACAATGCTGAACAATGCTCAATAGAGAACAAAGAACAGTATGGAACTATTCTCTACTGAGTTTCTGGAATGTATTTATTCCAGAAATTTAGAAGTAGGTCAGAAGAATTCAGCAGCAAGCATAAATATCAGTGTTGCCAGTAGAAAAAAAACGAGAGGCTTTAAATTTAGCAATTCTAATTTGTTTCTTACAGGTGACTACTCAAAGTTACGACAGTGCTAAAAAATGGACTTGTAAATGGTCCTTAAAATTCTGGGTCTCACAGCACACACACACACACACACACACACATACCCTATTACACAATCAGGCTAGGCAAGAAGGCAAGACAAGAAGCAATGGATGAAAACTAACCAATGAGAGAAGCAACATAAACCTAAGGAGAAATTTCCTAATGGTGAGAACAATCAACCAGTAGAACAGTTTGCCTTCAGAAGTTGTGGGTGCTCCATCACTGGAGGCTTTTAAGAAGAGACTGAACAGCCATTTGTCTAGGATGGTATATGGCATCCTGCTCGAGAAGGGATTGGACTAACACCTCCTAGGTTCCTTACGACTCTGATGTTCTATATTCCTCAAAGTTTTGGCTGTCCTGGCACCCCCTGATCAGGTTATCAAAATGCCCCCTCTATCATTGCCCCCCAGATAACAATCTTATCTTCTTCACCCGCCTCCTGTCTGCTGAGATCACCAGCACAGATGGGCCTCAAGCCCTACAGTGCAGAGGCTGTGTTGTCCATGCTGTGCAAAACACTCCCTGCCCCTCATCATCACCTCTCCTTCTGAACTCTTTGCTACCTGCGAAGCTCTTGGCTGAGAAGCCACCAGGAATTGCTGCCAAACATCCCACTCACATGGGACAATTGCCCTGGCTAGTTATAGTACATAGAGTAGAAGGCTTGTAGCCTTGGCTCCTTCTCTCCCTTGTGGGGCAACAGCACTCACCTGCCTGCATTCCCTAGGTCCACCTCTAACAGATGGCCCCCTGCCCATGCTCCCTAGCACCTGCCTGCAGCACCCAACCCCCCTTATACAAAGTTGTCACCCACAGCTCTTACCACCCAGCCCATTTGATTGGGAATCCTGCCTCTTCTCACATCATGATCCATGAGGTCTTCACTTAGGAACCCATGCTGTCCTAGGGTTACAGTGGCACCTGGGACTGCCAGGATTGCTGTCCCTAAGCAAAGCAGTCACATGACATCACACTTTGTAATTGCAATGGAAATTCCAGTCCCAATTGCCATTGTAACTTGAAAACTACCTTATTAAAGAGGCCAGTATACATATGTGCAGAAAGGAAGGAAGATTCCAATTAAACATTAGGAAAAACTTCCATGAAGAACAGTTTTACAGTGTCATCTATTATGTAGGAGAGTGGTTGGTTCATCATTGAAAGAAGTTAACAACTAACTCTTAACAATGCTTAAATTTCCTTTCAGCAGCAGCAAATTGGATCATTGGTCTGAAGGATCCATTCCAACTGAATAATAAATTAGCCTAAGTATTTTCTCCATTAAAAATTACAATATAACATTGCATAAAATATTAACATGCAATGCACAGCATTGTCTGAATGAAGAGTAGATAGTTCCAGGGATATTCATTTCAGAGTACTTGCTCTGCATAATTTTGCCATGCCTACTTTGCTTTATTATGTTCATTATGACACCATCTAAAAGAGCCGCTTCTGTTTTTCACTGGTAAACTATCTCAGCCATGAAAACTTAAATATGCATTGGAAAGGGACTTAAAATTAATCTTTCACAAATTCTGGAAATTGGAAAGATTCAATTAAAGAGAAAATGTCATTACATAATCTTAACTTCTCTCTTTCTGTTTTATTTTATTTTTATTTACGGGCTTATAGACCATTCCCATTAACCACCTTCAAGTAGCATACAACTCTCCAAATGAATTAAACAAACAAAAAAGCCCCACATATTTTCTGATGCTAGTTGGTAGCATTGCAGACACTGTATGTAGATATAAAATCAAGCTTGTCTTGAACAATTCTTGCTTCACAGTTCTGTAGTGCATTGTAGAGGTTGTACTTACACCCTTGTGTTTTGCAATCACACAACTGATTTTATTCTTTCCCAATCATTATCTTTCCTCCTTCCAGATGTCGTCTTGTTGGGTCAATCCTGTGTTGTCTTCTCTTATTCTTCTTCTTTACTTCCTCTTTTACCATTTCAGGTGCCAAAAGAGGGAGAATCCTGTGTGCATCAAGTAAAATCCCTAAGCCCAGTGCTCCTTGTTTCTCAATTTTTTTCTAAGCACCTCACAGTATCATGCTCTTTATCCAAACTCTCATGTCAGTTTTCCCTCTCAGTTCTATGAGACAGCCTTCCTTTCCCTACTGAAGGTCCCCAATTTTGCTTTCCTTTCAGATTCCACTTCATCTACCCCTCATCTCATCATGGGATTTGTTATGTATGTAGGTTTGAATGTCATTGGTTTAGTTTGAATTGTTCTTGTAAAATGTCAAATAGGATTGGTTTAAAAAGTGTGGGAAAACCCTGCACTCTGATTGGCTGGCAACTACGGCTGCTGGCTATAAGTAGCAGCTGTAGCCCAGCCAAGTTGGGTCCATTCGAGCTGTAGTCACTAAATAAACTCTTCACTGAAGCTCTTCGCGTCTGACTCTTCATGCAAACTTAACACTGGCGACGAAGGTGGGATTCCCCTGAAGAGGAGACGACACGGAAGACAAGCAGAAGAGTGAGATGGCTGCATTGAACACCCCCCCAGCCCCGTTCGATCCGGCGGCAGAAGACTGGGAATCGTATGCGGATCGCTTCCAAATGTATTTGGAAGGAAACAACCTCGCCGACATCTCCGAGAAGCAGAAGAGGGCGGTCTTCCTTACGCACTGCGGTCCAGTAGTCTTCAAGATGGCGAAGGCATTGGCGGGAGCTGCAGACGTGAAGGTAATGGAATGGCCTGATTTAGAAAAGCTTTTAAGAGCCCATTACACCCCACAAGTATCGTACCTCATTAAGAGACATGACTTTTACCGTTGGGATCAAGGGGAAAGTGAAAACGTTAATGACTTCATGGTAAGCTTAAGAGACATTGGGGGTGCATGCGAGTTTAACAGTTTGGAGGAGGCCATGCGCGATCGGTTACATTCACTTTGCCAAATTGGATCTGGCCAGGCATATCAACAACTAACAGTTGATGATGCCACTGCAGAGGCCCAAACCATTGTGACTCATAGAGGTGCCTTCAAATGTAAAAGGTTACAATTTGGAGTAAGCGTGGCACCAGGCATCTTTCAAAGCCTTATGGAAAGAATGCTCCAAGGACTGCCAGGGGTAGTGCCTTACTTTGATGATGTGTTAATCTCTGCTGAAAATGACACTCAGTTACAAGAAAGACTCAGAGAAGTCCTTACCAGATTCAGGAAAGCAGGGTTAAAAGTCAAGGAAGAAAAATGCACTCTTAAAACTGACAAGGTTGAGTTCCTGGGCTACATGATTGACAAGCATGGCATCCACCCTACAGATGCCAAGGTTCAAGCAATCAAAGACGCCGCTAGACCTAAATGCAAAACAGATTTGCAAGCCTACCTTGGACTCATTAACTTTTATCACATGTTCCTACCTCAGAAGGCAACCATTGCTGAACCATTGCACAGATTACTTGACAAAAGTCTGTTTGGGTCTGGGGAGGAAGGAACAATCAGCATTTAACAGTATTAAAAGACTAATCACGTCTGATGCTGTACTGATACAGTTCTCTGAGAATTTACCTGTTGTACTGACTTGTGATGCATCCCCTTTTGGAGTGGGGGTTGACCACAGGCTTCCCAGTGGGAGAGAAGCCCCTATTGCATTTTACTCTCACACCTTGACCAAAGCAGAGAGGAATTACAGCCAATTGGACAAGGAAGCATTGGCAATTGTTGCAGCTGTTAAGAAATTTCATGAATATCTGTATGGGAGACCATTTACCATTGTTACAGATCACAAACCTTTGTTAGGCATTGTGGCAGGAGACAAACCTACACCTACTATCCTGTCACCAAGAATGCTGAGGTGGACTGAATTTCTTGCTGCTTATTCATACAAACTTATCCACAAGCCTGGCAAGGACATTGGACATGCTGATGCACTGAGTTGTTGCCCACTTCCTTGCCACAAGGAGGACTTTGAACCTGAAACACACACCTTTTTCCTAGAAACTGTTGCCAAGCTTCCAGTGCATGCTGCTGAAATTGCCAGAGAGACTGCCAGACACTTTATTGGCTCCTGTTATAGGTTGGATTAAGAAAGGTTGGCCTCTTCAAGATCTACCTCACCTGCCTCAACCTTTTAAGTCCAGGCAAACTGAATTATCTGTATTAAGAGGATGTATTTTGTGGGGTAACAGGGTGGTTATTCCTGCAAAACTGCAAAGAGAGGTTTTGGAAATGTTACATGAGGGTCATCCTGGTATTGTAAGGATGAAGGGATTGGCCAGGAGTTATGTATGGTGGCCAGGTATTGACAAAATGGTTGAAAACTGGGTTGCATCTTGTCCCAACTGTCAGGTAGTCAGGCCTGCCCCACCTCTCGCCCCCACACAGGAATGGGAATGTCCTAGGGGCCCATGGTCTAGGATTCACATTGATTTTGCTGGCCCTACCAGAGGGCACACCTTTCTTATTATAGTAGATGCATATTCCAAATGGCTAGAGGTAATCCCCATGACATCCACCACAACTGATGCTGTCATCAAGCAGCTCAAAAAACTTTTTGTAACCCACGGGTTACCTGATGTTCTTGTCTCTGACAATGGCCCTCAATTTACATCCAACATTTTTGAATCCTATTTAGCACAACAGGGTATCAGACATGCCCTGACTGCCCCTGGGCACCCTTCGGCTAACGGCCGGGCTGAACGTATGGTACATTTTACCAAGGAGAAGCTTCAGCAACTGGGTCCTGGGGACATCACTGAGAAAGTTGAAAAACTTCTTAGTGTTCAGCACATCACTCCTAACCCATCTAATAACTTATCCCCAGCAGAGTTGTTGATGGGTAGGAAACTTAGGTCTTCCCTTGACCGCCTTCATCCCACTTACGCACCCAACGCACCACTAGATTCCACTTCCAAAGTTCGCACATTCAGTGTGGGTGATTCTGTGTATGCTAAGAACCTTATGGGTGAACCTTTGTGGATTCCTGCTGAGATAACTCAAATCACAGGCCCTCGTTCTTACAGGGTGCAAACAGAGGATAGACTCCTCTGGAGCAGGCACATTGATCAACTTAGATCCAGGTTCTCTCAGGAACATCGCCCCTGTCTCTCTCTGGGTCCCTCACCTGATGTCAATTCTAGGGGGGAAGGGGAGGAACAGGAGGAAAATCAGCAAGCAAGAATCAACCCCACGTGTAACGCGCCATTGCGACAGGAACCATCCCGAACCCTGTCACAATGCCAAGATCCATCCTTACAAGTGGAAGATTGCACATCACTACCTGACTTGGGTGCTGACATTGGGCTGGAGATGGGTTGGGAGGAGAGACCAGATTCTAACAATCAAACAGGGTCTTCTTTCACAGGAAGTCCCAGTGGGGAAATGTCAGCAGACACATTTCCTCTCTCACTGGGTGAGAATGTTAAAACTTCTGAACCACGAAGGTCTCAACGTACACACAAGAGCCCCACCTATTTAAAAGAATACATTAGATAGGTTGGGGTTTGGTATGGACTGAACCTAGTGGGGAGGGGTGTTATGTATGTAGGTTTCAATGTCATTGGTTTAGTTTGAATTGTTCTTGTAAAATGTCAAATAGGATTGGTTTAAAAAGTGCGGGAAAACCCTGCACTCTGATTGGCTGGTAACTACGGCTGCTGGCTATAAGTAGCAGCTGTAGCCCAGCAAGTTAGTCCCTTCGAGCTGTAGTCACTAAATAAACTCTTCACTGAAGCTCTTCGCGTCTGACTCTTTATGCAAACTTAACAGGATTTAACTAGAACTCATTTCTTCTATTCACCTTATTTATTTACTAATTCGACTTGTATGCCGCCCCCTCTCTAAAAGGACACGGGGCGGCTCACAGCTAAAAATACAACAATAAATAAATTACCTAAAAACATATTAAACAATTACAAGCTGAATTGGAATTAAAAACCCCAAAGTTAAAATAAACAAACCCCAGAGAGTCAGCACAGCTCGGATTGTAGAAACAGCCAGGTTTTTAACTCATGGCGGAAGGTGCGGAGATCGGGAGCCAGCCGGAGCTCCGGCGGAAGAAGATTCCATAAAGTGGGAGCTGCCACAGAGTAGGCCCTCCCCCGGGTCACTGCCAAGCGACATTGAGTCACGGATGGCACCCCGAGGAGACCCCGTCTGTGCGCCCGTACAGGGCGGTTGGTATTTGATGCTGGGAGGAGTCGTTATCGTAAATATCCTGGACCTATGCCATGTAGGACTTTGAATGTTAACACCAAAACCTTGATAGTCAAGACCTCTTTTCTATATCCTGTTAATTACAAACCCTTGATACCCAGATTCCTAGCACCCATGGTGTTGCTCCTGGTAGACCTCTGCCACTTTGTATCAGTTTTACACATTTACTCAAGTTTGTTGCAGCTCTCTACTTAAAGACACAGTGAATTAGGTTTCAAAAAAGGCCAAGGCAGATGCACATTAGGGAGGTACACACAATTCAATCTCAAAGTGGGTCACCTGCTTGCACCTGAGCATGAAATGTATGGTAGCAAATATTCCATTGTTTTCATCCTACCCTAATATGTGTACCGTGAGTGCACAGTGAGAGAAAGTTAAGATATGTGTAGTCCACTTCAGCTAAGCCAGATATCTGAGATGAATTGGATACTTTTATTCAACTCACAGCATTTCTAACACTTTATCTCAGAAGATACAAGGAGACCCTGCTAATGGGGACTTCTACTCAATACCATGCTGCTAGTCAATGGCATGGATTATGTTTTTCCTGGTATAGTGGTTTTCCACTGGTGTCAGGCATGGCAACCAAACTCACATGTGAAGAGTTCAAATTAACTACTATATTGCTCAATGCCTATTTTATAGCAGTCTTCTCACACTGGCAGTTTGCACCTGGGCAAGACTAGATAAGGTTCAACAGCATTTGGGGAGTGGGGTCAGACCTTACCTTCTTGTGCCTATGTAATGATTCCAGACTAATTCCCCACTTGACTCCTTCCCCCAGCTTAGTCAATCTCTCTCCAACAATTGGTGATACTTAAGTAGTTATTGAACTCCAAAGTTGAATTAAATTTAGTATACTTTGGCCTGAGCATGAAATGGCCAGGGAGTCTTCAGCTTTACTGCTTTGTATTCTATAAAACAAAGTTTTAAAAATGCAGACACAGTCCAGCAAAATTCAAAGGTGTGTGCTTTACACATAAATCTAGTGCTCGATGTTATAAATTCATGACTAAATGCAAAGTTGGTCTGCAGAGATGATTCTCTCATCCAATTTGCGGGTGCTATTGTGCCCTGCTGATGTTGAACTTTCAGACTGCCTTTGAATATCAATACTTGTTTCATTTTTAAATCCATTCTACATTTCAGCATCAACCATCACAAGAACATGCACATAAGAGTATGCAGGGAGGCCTGAGTTGAACAAGTGGGTGTATAATCTTTTCAAAAAGACGTTTCTATACTTAGGTTGGATAGTTAAGTATTTGATGACATCTTTCGCAGTGTATTTAAAAATGTAAAGATCAGAGTTTGGGGTTAGAGTTGATTTGCTGAACTGTTCAATATTATCGCACTATGTGCACAATTTTGTAGTCTGTTAATTGCAGAGCCTTTAGAGTGTTTAAAAATACAAAAACTCTGGGATGGTTGAGGTGCTTTTTATGTTTATTGTTCTTTATTTTCTAGTCTGTTGAAGCTGTTTATGATGCATTTACTGCAAAAACGGTATCAGTTTAGTCTAGTTTGCCTCTAAATTCTGTCCTTCTAGAAGAGTTTGAACATGTTCAAAGATCTGTTTGTTTGTTTGTTTTTGCTGTGAAGAGAGTGTGGGGTCAGAATTAAAGGTCCTTTTAGAATTTGAAGGCTGATAGGCAGGATTATTGTGCTCTTCTGCTGTGATGCTGGAAAAATATAGTGAACTGTATTCTATCAAGCTAAGCAACACAAATATAAAATGTGACTGCATCACTTAGCGATGGCAGTTCTGGCATTTCTAGTTGCCATTGTTAAATAAATTCCACTCTGTTGTTAAACACAACATTACATTGTTGCTATTTGTGACCTCCTGCTGGCTTCCCTATTGACTTTGCTTGTCAAGACATTGACAATGAAGATTGAAAATGGTGGTTACATGACTACAGGACATTGCAACATTGTAACTGTGAGCCAGTCATCACATATCCAGATCATAATCATGGGGATACTGAAATAGGCATAATTTTGAGGACTAGTAATAAGTACCACTCATCCAGTGTCATTGTAGATTCAAACAGTCATTGAAGAAATGGTTGTTAAGTGAGGATACCCTATATTTCCTCTTCATAGGATATCATAAGTTATTTGTGCCTCCTGTATTACTTCCATTTTGCTGGAGAAAACATATATGTATTTTACCTTTTGTCAGATCAGCACGTATACATTTCTAATTGAATGGCTATGCTTGTGCTATTGCTTGTACTACAAGTCAGCAGCTGATTAAAGTTAATTTGTTTTCTGGATGTTAAGCTAAGTTAATATTAACAGACTCTTAGGGGTTAGCTAGGTTGTCAAGAGATATTCATATACAAGGCTTGTATTATGAGAAATGTTGCAGTGTCTTTTGTTAGAACAAGTTATGTAATGGATTTGACTTTCTCTGCTAGTTTAATTGGCCAAAATGTATTCTAGTCATTCCAATCACAGTGAAATGGAGGCTATAAGTTTAGCCATTTTATTATGTCAGATAGTGTGCCAGATAGTGTGCCAAATTTCCAATGTGGAATAAAACCCACCAGTCATTATACCTTCTTTGTCTTAAAGATGCTAAACAAGTTGTGATTCGCCAGCAGCTGGTGCGGATGGCAGAGGTATCAGACAGTGAGGATGAAAGGGAGTCAGTGAATCTGGTGAGGACTTGGATGAGGGTCCTGCATCCAATGAACCTGCATCCAGGACCATCTGAGAGTGGGGTGCTGCCTTCGGAGCTTTCGGAGTCTGACAGCAGCGAAGCAGAGGACCCCGGAGAACCTGTTCCAGGTGCGCATATGTGCAGAGCTGCTAGAAGGCAAGAGCAGCTGAAGTAGAAGGGGCAACTCGGGAGTAAGGCTGGGAGGTGATTGTCTCTCCCATAAGGAATAAAAATCAGTCCTCAATGATGAAGAGCTTTGCAGGAAGCAAAGCAGTTCAGTAATCCGAGTCCTTCATGAAGCTATGTACTCTGGTCGATTTTTTCTAGGTTTTTGGATTGGTTTATGTTAAGCCTTAATTGGACTTCTGTTTCTCGGCAAGCATTCTACAGCACTGAAAAGCATGCTGTTATCTGGAGGAACTGTATATAATGAGTTTTGGCTGGGAATGCAAATAATTCCCAGCGTCGCATTAAAAAAGGTTTTACTTTTAAATTCAGTTTGTGTTTTATTAAGTTTGATGAAGCCTGGGTCAGAACAGTTGGAAAGGAGTCTATTGATCAAATTACTTTATGCCAGTTCAATGCTTCAGATGGAGTTTATTTAAATACATGCTAATTCGTATTAGAAACTATTGTTTCAATAGTCTGTCTGGGATTTTTTTTAATATTTTCAAAAAATATTAAAAATTAGGCTCTTATCATAGCAGTGTGAGTGACAAGTAGAATTCTGCCAGTTTAAGGTGTGCAGTAGGACAGAAAATAGAACAACAAAAGATCTGAAAAATTCTAATGATAACATCTAAGACTATACAAATACCAGTACACCATTAAGGGCTTAGAGTAAAGATTAGAACAAAGCACGATCCCATTAAAATAACTACTATCTGAATGGAAGGGAATGGAAAATAACCTCAAGCACATTCCTCTTCATCAGACACCTATTAAGCCACCCCCAGATAAGCAAGAACCAGTATCAAGAAACAGCAGCAATCAAAGAAAAAATATGCTCCAATCAAAGTTGGTAGGGGAAGTCATTTACATTTTTCCTAATGGGACACAGAATGTTTAACCAGCTTTAAACTGTGCTTTGAATAAGATCACTTAGAACATTCCAATGAAAGGTTTAGAATTGCTGTGTGCTCTTAAGTCAAAATGAGAGATGCTACATGCTTCATAACATTTCTAACTCACATATGTGGGAGTATGGTAGTCATACACAAAGTTTTCAAGGATTATTTATTTTATTTTATTTTATTTTATTTTATTTATTTATTTGTCAAGCGATTATAAGATAACAGGTATAAGTATAAATATAGTTATGAATACATGAAATGGATACATATAAGAAAAATAAAAAGAAACAATAGGACAGGGATGGTAGGCACATTGGTGCGCTTATGCACGCCCCCTACAGACCTCTTAGGAAAGGGGTGAGGTCAATAGTAGACAATCTAAGGTTAAAGTTTTTGGGGTTTGGGGAAGAAACCACAGAGTCAGGTAGAGTATTCCAGACATTGACCACTCTGTTGCTGAAGTCATATTTCCTGCAATCAAGTTTGGTGTGGTTTACCCTGAGTTTGTATCTATTGTGTGCTCTTGTATTGTTATGGTTGAAGCTGAAGTATTCATTGACAGGTAGGACTTTGTAATGTATAATTTTATGTACCATACTTAGATCGGACCGAAGGCGGTGTAGTTCTAGGTTTTCTAGGTCTAGAATTTCAAGTCTGGTGGCATAAGGTATTCTGCAACGAGTAGAGGAGTGGAGAACTCTTCTTGTGAAATATTTCTGGACTTTCTCAACTGTGTTAATATCAGATACGTAATGCGGGTTCCAGACTGATAAGCTGCATTCAAGTATTGGTCTAGCAAATGTTTTGTATGCTGTAGTTAGTAGTGTGATATTACCAGAGAAAAAGCTATGTAGGATTAGGTTAACAACTCTTAATGCCTTTTTTGCTATGTAGTTACAGTGGGCTCTAGCATTTAGATCATTAGAGATGAGTACTCCAAGGTCCTTGGCAGAGTTTGGATCATCAGCAAGGTCTTGACTATTTAGCTTGTATTTTATTTTCTGATTTTTTTTTTGGCAACATGTAAGACAGAGCATTTATTTGTTGAGATTTGAAGTTGCCATTTGTTTGACCATTCTGATACATAGTTGAGGTCTTTTTTGAAGGGTAGCAGTATTGTCTGTGGTGTTGAATAGCTTTACATCATCAGCGAAGAGAATGCAGTTGCTCTTAATATGATCACAGAGGTCATTTATGTAGAGTATGAAGAGAGTTGGTCCTAGAACACTGCCTTGGGGGACACCACTGTTGACAGGTACAGAATTTG
Organism: Naja naja; assembly: GCA_009733165.1. Taxonomy (NCBI): domain Eukaryota; kingdom Metazoa; phylum Chordata; class Lepidosauria; order Squamata; family Elapidae; genus Naja; species Naja naja. The sequence continues at coordinate 102,120,577 of CM019149.1, read as the reverse complement.
ATAGGACGCTCCCAATTTTGACGAATTGTTGTCTGTTTGACAGGAGTGCTTCTATCCAGTTATGCAAGTGTCCAGAGATACCATAAGATTTTAGTTTTAGGATTATGTGTATTGTCGTTCAGGCTACATCCCTTTGATTCTAGTCATGTCCTTTTAGCCTGAAGATTAAGCATGAATAACCACCTTTTGTCCCTCTGTCGGTATGGTGTGATGATATAGAATATAAAACTGTGACCAATTGCAGCACCTTGATTCTAGACCAGCACATCAAAACATGAACTGAGAAATCCAAATATATTCCAGGACAGTAATATAATTTTGTTCTTCTCTCAAATGCAATATCTCAGATTATTTTGCTGGGCTCCAAAAGAAGAAAAATACTGCTGATAGGAATAGAATGAGTCTTTGAGCAAGCCAAACTTAAAAGTGTTGAAAAAGCTAGTGTGCGATTTTGAAGGTTGCTTGACAAGATTGTAAATTATGTCATATACAGTTCATCAATTATAAAGATAAAACTGTGAAGGAGAGTGATTTGTCAGGAAAGATGAGAAAAAAGGGGGACTGAACCTAGATATATATTCCATCCTGATGATGTGGTCATTTTTAGAAGTGAAAGGAGTCCATTGAAGGAGTCACTTAATAACATTAATGACAGGATGAAAAGGACAGGATGAAAAAAAGATAGCATAAAATGTTAACTTTCCTTGCACTTGCAGAATAGCTACATTTAATTTGCTAATGACTGTAGAAATGGCCTGAGAATCAATGGGCAAGAGGTGGAGAAGGCTACCTGTTCAGCATAAAAATGAATCCAGGGTTGAATGATATACCTCGATTCTGAAGAAAAAGGGGCATCTTATGAAACTTTGGAACACTTTGATTGGTGCTCCTACTGATTTCTGATGCCATGATGTTTAATGTGACAGGAGGAAAAATATAATTAATGCATGACCAGAGAGATAAAATACTAAGTTCTCAAGACCTAAAATGAACACCTAACATCAAAAGCATCATCAAAAAAGCACAACAAAGAATGTTCTTTCTGTGCCAACTCAGAAAGCTCAAACTGCCCAAGGACTGCTGATACAGGTCTACAGAGGAATTATTTAGTCTGTCATCTGCACCTCTATAACTGTCTGGTTTGGTTCTGCAACCCAACAAGACAGACACAGACTTCAGAGGATAATTAGGATGCAGAAAAAACAATGACTACTAACCTGCCTTCCATTGAGGACCTGTATACTGCACGAGTCAAAAAGAGGGCTGTGAAAATATTTACAGACCCCTCACATCCTGGACATAAACTGTTACAACTCCTATCCTCAAAATGACGCTATAGAGTACTGCACACCAGAACAACTAGACACACAAGAACATCTTTTTCCTGAACACCATCACTCTGCTAAACAAATAATTCCCTCAACACTGTCCAACTATTACAAAGTCTGCACTACTATTACTATTAATCTTCTCATTACTCCTGTCACCCATCCCCTCCCACTTGTGACTGTATGATTGTAACTGTGTTGCTTGCATCCTTACAATTTATATTGACTGTTTCCTAGTATGATTTAATTGCCTATTTGTGTCCTATGACTATGTTAAGTGTTGTATCATACGGTTCTTGATGAATGTATCTTTTCCTTTTATGTACACTGAGAGCATATGCACCAAGACTTGTGTATCTAATCACACTTGGCCAATAAAGAATTCATTCATTCATTAAGTTTATTTAATTATATATAAATCCACATGAAATAAATTAAGATTTTGTTCTGGAACCCCAATTACTTTTTAGAGCATCATCTGGATACATTTCTTCTCCCAGAAAAAGGAAAGTCATCTTGGATTAAGAGGATGCTCCCAAATGGAACAAACAAAATAAAAAAAATGGAAGGAAGGAATAGGCAACATCATGTTGTTAGGCATTGTCAATAACAGGCTGCAAGGTGTTATCCAGACACCACAGGAAAAACACACCGCAGTACTATATCAGTGATAAACATAGGATAGTTATACCTGGTTTACATTGTGTCTGTGCTACTAAAAGCATTATGGGAAAGCTTCATTCATCAAAGCAATGATGAATATCAGATAGCAATATCTGAGGGCCATTCCAGTGATTATCATGTTATATGAGAGTTTGGGAAAAAAAGAGAACTAAGAATTACAGAGCATAATCATCCCACCTGTGGATGGGATGAAATATGCTGCTGTCTGATCTGAAAAAAAGAGGAAGGATGTTACAGTTCTGATTGAAAATGGAACTGCAAAGTGAAGTTGATGAACACCTGCAGGGTTGTGAAGATGTAGTTTTAATGATGAATGAAAGGAGATAGCTGTTTTATATATATATATAAAACAAAAATGGTGTCCCCGAGGTTCTGTTCTGTGCACAAGCAGGAATTCATAAACTGGTAAAAATTGTGTGTTATACTCAACTGAATGTTCAAAATGGAAGGACTAGAGGTGAACTTTTGAAAAAAATTCTGCAACTGTCTGAATAAATACAATCAGCAAGAATATGATTGTTCTGCTAGGTAACATGGTTTAATAGGTGGAATGAAACAAAAAAGTTTAGAAAAAGGAATTGGGTCATTCAGAAATCCAGGAAAGAAAAATATGGTAGCAAATATATACTTAGAAGAAAAGCTTGTTTTTAATACAAGATTTAAGCAGTCTTTTCTTCCATCCTCATGGCAAAGGAATGAATATAATTTTCAAAGCATTATGCACTTGCTCATGATGAAAATTTGAGAGAATTAGTAAAAGATATTAGCGTGATCAGAATTTCTGTATGTGAAACAGACCACATTTGGTACTATTGGAAGTTACATTTGGGAAGAAGTGGACATAGAGCTGAGCCTTGGTGGCTCAGGCTGTTAAATGCCTGCTCTTAAGATCCAGCTGTCTACAATTACTGTAGGCTCGAATCCCACCAGGCTCAAGGTTGACTCAGCCTTCCATCCTCTCGGGGTAGGTAAATTGAGGACCCAAGATTGTTGGGGGCAATTAGCTGACCTTGTAAAAATGCTGCTTAGTAATAAGCAGGCATATACAATGGAATGAAGGCTATTGCTGAGCACACTGGGTTGTATCCCAAAAAATTGTAAGCCGCCCTGAGTTTTCAGAGAAGGGCGGCATATAAATGTAATTAAAAATAAAAATAAAAAATAGAAGGTATCTGTATAGAGAGGAAAATAGTTGCCAAGAATGGTTAATATAAAAAAGGCAGAGAAAATTCAGAATGATTTTAATGGAAGCAGGTAAAAAGAGCTAAAGCAATGTGTCACAGAGAACTCCTATAACAATGATTATAAATGTTAGTATCCAAGAAAAGAATAATAAAAAGGAAGTAGTAAATTGTAAAGAAGTATGTTACTAGGTAACATCATCAGTGCTGGTTAAGTGAGGGGTGACAAATTGGCCATCAATAGGCACACAGCCATAAATTGCATCTACATACCATTTGATAGAGACAATCAACAAGCCAAAAAAGAAACAAAAAGAGCAAGACATCCCCCTCAAAAGCATTCAACCCCCAGGGAGCAGACAAAAGATGATTGAACTGGAGCACCATTTCAATGGCATCAGCATTGACAAAATAACCATTGGCCAATTGCAAAAGGCAGCTTTACTAAAACAGCTTACATCCTCTGACAATACCTTTAACATGATCCAATATCTACCATCTGCCTATTCCTCAAAAAGGATTTAATAGGTGGGTAGACAAAAATGACAAACCCAGTCTGAACATCTGGCTGATTGTGCAATGAACCAAAATAGTAATAGATAAAAATGCCAAATCCAGTCTAAACACCTGGCTGGCTGTGCGATGAACCATAGTAATAATAATAATATCCCATGGCAATGCCTTTAGCATCATCAAACTTCCATGTCTGCCTATTCTAGATCCCTGGAATAAGGACTTGATAGGTAGATAAAATGCTAAATCAAGTCTAAACATCTTGCTATCTGTGCAATGAACCATAATAATAGCAATTCTTAGAGTGCAATTCAGTTCCTGGAATCAGTACCATGAAACCCAGTGGGATTTGCTATTAAATAAGCCTGGTCTCCTCACCTGACCCTTGGTGTGTTTTTCTCCCTTCTCTTTTCTGCAGGTTTTCACCCCAAGTGTAAGATTACAGTCTCAAGGTTGTCTGTTCGTGCCCACTGAGGCATAAACTACATTCTCTTGACCCGACTTTAACTGAACTCTTGAAAGTTTCATCCACCTCTCAGTTTCATTCAGACAATTTTTATAAATACTTTTTTTTTTTTTGGAGCCAGGGTAAGCAATAATTTTGGGGAAAGAGACATGTAAGTCTGTAATTACTGCATATCTTGAAACTGGAAAAGTGATTTTCAGTCACTCTCAGGCATGGAGCAAAGGCTACTGCTACAGCTGAAAAAGCAGTACTAAACTACTTCTATAAGCTTTTTAGACAACAATGAGTTAGTTGAACAGCTCTTGTCTCAAACAGAATTCTGTAGCCCGTTTGTGTACTGTGTGAAGATGAGTGTTAACTTTTTATATTTAAGGAACAGATAAATTGTTTTAAAAAGAAAACATTTTTTTAACAATATCCTGCTGTCTCATCTGTTATATCCAATGTCTGTGGAGATTCTCAGTCATCCAGATAATGGTTGTCTGACAACCATAACCTGGAGGACTGGGAATCTCCATAGACTTTTAGCTATGCACTCTGGCATGAACACCTTTTGAATGGTATGGGAGTATGAATGGATTTCCAGAAAAATTGCAGACCATAGGAACCATTTGCACCTCAGTTTGAGATGCAGACAACAGACTCATCCCCAACAATCTAAGCCTGTCTTCTGTCTTCTGCGAAGGGTCACAGGGCAGCCAAGATGGCTCCATACCCATTTGCATTACTCAGATGGCTCTGAGGAGACAGATAAACCTCCAAGTGGCCTCAGTGACTCTCTAAAAGAATGCACATGACCAGCTGTCTGCAAGGAGTATAAATCCTTCCATTTCCTCATAGCTGAATAAACATCTTGGATTTCCTTTTGGGCCTAATGGAAAAAGACCTGGAGAAAAAAATTGGAACTTTGTTACTGTATATGTTGACAGCAGCAAGATTATTGCATGCACAAAAATGGAAGGACACTTCAATTCCTACTATGGATGAATGGTTGCAGAAGTTGATGGAGTTGATTTTGATTAAAGAAAAGAACACAAGTATTTTTGTTTCCACATGGAGACTGCTTTGAACTTTGTGCTTGATGTGGAAAATAATAAAACTTTGATATGGGGTTTTACCAATTAGATTGATAAATCTTTATAGAAATGGCTTATTCATATTATTATGGAAAAAACAAAAAGTTGCCTTATTTTACCTCAACAGAGAGTCGGAAGTCAATGTATCTTTTTCTTCTTCTTCTTTTTCTTATCCTTCCTCACTTCTCTTCCCCCTCTTTCTCCCCACCATTTTCCTATTTACTTTTGTATTTTGCAACTTATTTTATTTTATAACTCAATAAAAATGGTAAGCTGTAAGTAGCTTCTTGGATTAGAAGTGAAATGTCTTCAAAGAAACAAACAAGAAAGTCCAGTTCTTCCTGGAAAAAAAGCACCTTTGGGATCCAATGCAGAGGTGGTATTCAGGAGGTTCTGACCAGTTCTGGAGAACCGGTAGCGGAAATTTTGAGTAGTTCGGAGAACCAGCAGATACCACTTCTGACTGGCCCTACCCTGTCTATTCTCTGCCTCCTGAGTCCCAGCTGATTGGCTGGGTCTTCTTTGGTTCCCCTGCACAGGAGAATGGAGCTGGAAAGCAGGTTAGTGGGATGGGAAGGGAAGGGGGATTTTACAGTATCCTTCCCCTGCCACGCTCACCAAGCCACACCCACCAAGCCACACCATGCCCACCAAGCCATGCCCACAGAATCGGTAATAAAAAATTTTGAAACCTATCACTGATCCAATGCTATTAAAATAATCATCAAGCAGCTAACATACACAGGTAGTCCACAAGTTACAACTGCAATTGAGATCACAATTGACATTGCTAAGCAATGTGATTGTAAAGTGGACATCTTATGTCTATATTGCACAGCAACAGCAGTCCAGGTAGCCCTGGCTGTTGTAACTCAAGATTAAGCAGGAAGTGGATGGAATCCCATGTAAAAAGTGGATGCTAGGGTATGGCATGAGATCAGGGAAGCCAGGGAAAGGGGGCCTGAAGGCATGAATATATGCAAAGAGGCAGCTGTGGTGCATGCAAGTGAAGAAAGACCAGAGGTGAGGGAGACTTATCTGAGAGACTTGCAACCTTCTCTGCCAGCTTTCCTATTGACAGCTTGTGGGAAGCTGCCAGGGAAGGTCACAAATGGTGAACTCATGACCACAGAATATTATAACTGGTCATAAATATGTGCTGGTTGCTAAATGCTCAAACTTTGATCACATGACCATCGGGCACTGCAATGGCCAGAACCTCAAGGATCAACCATAAGTCCCTTCCTTCAGTGCCATTGTAGCTTCAAACAGTCCTTGTATTAATAAGTTGTAATTTAAGTATTATCTGTAATGGCTTTTTAATTTGTGCTTCCCCTACCTAATGTTTGGAAATCAGCAACCATGAACTTAGTTCAATATTGTCTGACTTTGATTGTGTGCCATCACAATGATGTCAACTCTTAGGAAATAAGAGACCCATTTCTGGATGATAGTTTTATCCAACTTTACCCTTTATGTCTTCCAATAGTGCACCCGTCACCCTTGTAATTAATTTATCCACTTTGCCAGTGTTCATGCTCTTCTGTTTCCCAGCATTATTGTTTTCTCAAGGAAGCCAAGGTTTGCATAGTATCTAAACTAAACTATGATAATTTCACCCTGGTCAATTATGCCTTGACTGGGAAATCTGAAACGACTGATTCTATGATCCATTTGTTTGTTTCTTGGCTATCAGTGGTATTCAAATAACTTGTCTCACCATCCAAGTTTAAAAGAATGAATACTCTTTCTATTCTGCTTGTTTAAAGTCCAACATTTGCTTTGGTAAAGTGTCACAGACATAATCATTTCCTGTCTGATTCTGATCTTTGTATATATAAACACATGTATATACACACTTGCACTATTCCACCTATTGTTTTGACAACAGCAGTGTCATGAATGCTGCTAAAAATAGGGTAGCATTAAAGCTCCACCAGAACAATTATATTAGGATTATATATTAGAAACTGTTTATCATTTTAACAGAGGTACGTTAAATACATGAAGGAGCACAATGTTTTCCAGCTATTGAGTCTACATGTAGATATGACCTGGAATCATAACTAGACAATAAGTAGCAAACAGGCATAAGAGACTGAATTGAAGAAATAAAGTCGTTCACTGCTTGTAACAGCATTGCTTTCTCTAATGATTATATCTGTGTATAAATCTATAACCAGACACTGTTCTTGCCAGAAGATGTATATGTAGAGAAAATGTCCATCCTGACTGTTGTGCAGAGACCAATGTCTCAAGGAGGAAAGAGCATAAAAAATGCCGAGGTTTATGGGAAAATGTCTGGATTTTGTTTACCATAAATGTCACCCATCTATTCCCATTCTCTATAAGAGTATTTTTGTTTGTTTGGCACTAAGCAAAATCTTATCTTTTTCCTTCTCACTAGTTCTATCACTGGCCTATTGTTATCCATGTCTATCTGTGGTGGGTTCCCAGACTGTAAGTTTCCTAAACTGAATCCCTTGGTCTTCGGTGATTTCTTATTGAAGATCAGCTATTTCTTTAAGATGGCTGGTTCCCTTTTTAGTTACTCGTGAATACAAATGTATTAGCAATAGTTTAAAAATCCCTATAGATAAATTACAATGTACTTACATTTTTACTTACCTATTGAAGAACAAAACTGTAATCATTAGGCTTACAATAGCTAGGCTGCAAAAATTACAATAGCCATTGGATGGGAGCAAAGAGCTAGAGTTTTAACTATCCTTTTGTTGCCATCTAGTGGATTTTTCTAACTGAGATATGATAACCTTGTCTTGTGAGACTGATGGGAATGGATACCAAATCAAACCAGCATCTTAAATTGAAATTGTGTATAATGTAGAACCAGTCCCATCTCTGTCCTTCTCATTCTTTCTTCCAAGGAGAACAAGGTTAAGGACTTGGCTTCCTTCAATCTGGTAATATATTTATTCCCACATAATTGTAACAAACTGTTTAAGATTGTCCTGTTGTTTGAAAAGGGCTATGAGTGTAAAGGACACAGAGAGAAGAAACTCAAAACAGATCAAGAGCAGACTTAATGAAGAGTGATACCTAGAGGACAAGCTTGAATCACCTTTCATTGCTTCCTCAAATAGCAACATTTTAAACCAATGCTGGCTTTTATATGTTCTACTAATGGATTTGAAGGGATAACAATCTGCTTTAAATGTCTCTTTTAATGGGTCCAATGAAAGAAAAGGATTCCGCTGTTTGAAACAGCTATGCTCAGGGCTGGCACTAATTTGCTCCTCACTGAGCTTGATGTGATTCTGGGAAGTTGCTTTAAATCGGTCAGATGATTTGACCATCTGGAATAGAAGTAGGCAACCTACAGTGTCCTAGCTCCTTTGTTTCAACCTCTAGAGCAGGCCTGTCAAACTGGTGGCCCATGGACCAGATACATCACATGCAGGCCATGCTCATCCTAGCTCTGCAAAGGCAAAAAATGTCACAATATATCACAATCTGGTCTGTGACGCAATTGAGTTTGACACCCATGCTCTGGAGCCTCTTCCAGCTTCATCACTGAATTATTGATATGGAAAGCAAATCAAAACTTTAGTTTTAATCTATATTTAGGAAAACTGGAACCTCTCTCAACAAAATCAGAAGCTGATAAAATCCTGGTTCATTTCACATACATGATGGCCCACGTTGCATCATCACCTTGTCAACTGTGTCTCTGAAGACCTTCAACTGTTTACATGCAATTACCCCAAACTTGCCTATTCCTAAGCTAAAATAGTATTGGTTACTCTCGCCATCAGCATCATCTCTTCCTACCTAGAATGAATCTGGGATTTGGTCAAACTGGAGTACATTTCCATGGCTCCTATAAAAATAAGAGGTAAAGTTCAGCAATCTTTATTTGTTCATATTATTGAAAATATTTTTAGATGATCATTAAGGGTAAAACTTCTCACTATGGCTTACCTAATAACACTGGATAAATGGGACACAGTGGGTAAACCTGCTAGAGGATAATGAAGAACCATCTCACAAATTTACTATTAATGACTCCCAAGGGCAGGGTCATAAGCTTTATATCATCTGATGATGGGGCCAAAGCTGACTTTTAAAGCTCCAACATACTCACTGGACAACTTCCTTGTCAGGATCTTTCTGCAGACTTTACTTATTATCATAGAGTTTCTTGGTCTTGGAATGTGACACAACAATCTGCAAATTCATTCTCTTTATAGAAAAAGCAGATTCCTGCTAAGATTTTTATTTTTAGCATACTAATTTTATGATTTGTTTTACCAACCATTACAACTTTGCCAATGTTTTCCACATCTTATCCTTCCTTAGCCTTTGTTGTCTCCATACACACCCATACTTTTTGGCATCTTACCTCATATTTCTGAGGCAAGTTTTCTGACCATGTGGATAAATGTAAATTTTTATTTTATTTCATTTTATTTTATTTATTTATTTATTTATTTATTTATTTATTTATTTTTATTTTACTTGGACTTGTATGCCGCCCCTCTCCGAAAGGACTCGGGGCGGCTCACAAATAAAAACACAGAACAATAAATAATTTGAAAAGAAATTAAACCTAACAAGCCAAGCCGAATAAAACTCATTAAAACCAACTTAAAATCCCACCCCCCCCAGGAGGTCAGTCCAGCCCAGCCTGTACAAACAACCAGGTTTTCAGATCACGGTGGAAAGAGGAGAGATCGGGAGCCAACCAGAGCTCCAATGGTAGTGGGTTCCATAAGGCGGGAGCTGCTACAGAATAGGCTCTTTCCTGGGGCACCGACAGCCGACATTGTCATGCAGACAGCACCCCGAGGAGACCCAGCCTGTGTGCTCGCACAAGGTGATCGGTATTTGATATTGGCAGGAGGCGCTCCCACAAGTACCCCGGACCCATGCCTTGACAGACTTTGAATGTTAATACCAACACCTTGAATCACACCTGGAGGACAACTGGCAACCAATGCAGCTCACTCAGGAGGGGCGTAACATGGGAGTACCGGGAAACTCCCATCACAACCTGCGCGGCTACATTCTGCACCAGTTGAAGCCTCCGGATGGTATGCAAGGGCAGTCCTAGATAGAGAGCATTGCAGTAGTCGAGTCAGGACATGACAAGTGCATGAGTGACCATGTGAAGGGCATCTCGATCCAGGTATGGGCGTAACTGGCAAAACAGCTGAACCTGGGCAAAGGCCCCCCTGGCCACGGCTCCCACCTGCTCCTCCAAACTGAGCCATGAATCCAGGAGAACCCCCAGGTTTCATGCCCTATCCACAGGGGGCAACACCTTTCTCCCCATGACCAAAGATGGAATCTGTTCACTGGACCGAGATGCCTGTATGCACAGCCACTCAGTCTTGGCTGGGTTGAGCTGTAGTTTGTTCCTGCCCATCCAGATCCGTACCACATCCAGACAGGGGGATATCACAGAAAGGGTATCACTGATTTGGTTTGGGTGGAGTTATACAACTGGGTATCATCAGCATACTGATGATATCTCACCCCAAAACCCCGGATGATCTCACCCAGCGGCTTCATATAGATGTTGAACAAGAGGGGTGAGAGGACCGACCCCTGAGGGACCCCACAAGTGAGAGCCCTCGGGGTCGACCTCTGCCCTCCTGCCAACACTGATTGCCAGCTCCCCGAGAGGTAGGAGGAGAACCACTGCAAAACAGTGCCTCCCACTCCCAACCCCCCGAGGCGCTGCAATAAGATACCATGGTCGATGGTATCGAAAGCTGCTGAGAGATCTAATAGGACTAGGACAGAGGAAAATCCCCTGTCCCGCACCCTCCAGAGATCATCTACCAGCGCGACCAATGCCATCTCCGTGCTAAACCCAGGCTGGAAGCCTGATTCATAGGGATCTAGATAGTCCGCTTCATCCAGGAAAAGCGGAAACTGCTGAGCCACCACGCTCTCAACAATCTTCGTTAAAAAATGAAGGTTGGAGACTGGACGAAAGTTGTTTAAAACGGCTGGATCCAGGGCAGGCTTCTTCAGGAGGGGTTTCACCACCGCCTCTTTCAAGGTGGCAGGGAAAGAGCCCTCCCTCAATGAAGTGTTGACCACTGCCCAGAACCAGCTGCACATGACCTCCCTGGAGGTATATACCATCCAGGAAGGACACGGGTCCAACAAACATGTGGTGGAACTCAGGCGTCACATAATCCTGTCCACTTCATCCTCAGAAACAGGATCAAACTCAGCCCAGATGATATTGTCCGGACTTCTTGCATCACCCTCCTCAGACCACTGCAAATTAGAGTCCAACCCTTCCCGAATCCGAGCGATCTTATCCAACAGTTGCTGACCAAATTCCTCAGCCCTACCCTGCATAGGGTCCAACCCCACCCCCCGATGTAAAAGGGAGCGGGTGACCCTAAACAGGGCAGCTGGGTGGTCATCTGCGGATGCTATGAGAGCAGAGAGGTATGACCTCTTTGCCATCCCCACAGCTACCAGGTAAGTCCTAATATAGGTTCTTAACTGGGCTTGGTTGGATTCGGAGCGGGTTGACCTTCACCTGCTCTCTAAACCCCTCCTATGCCGCTTCATCTCCCAGAGCTCCTCAGTAAACCAAGGAGCCATCCGGGATCTGCGGTGAGTGAGGGGACGCAAGGGAACAACTCGGTCAAGGGCCTCAGTGGCAGCCTGTTGCCAGGCAGCCGCCAGTACCTTGGCCGAGCTGTGGATAAGGGAGACGGGAAAAGACCCCAGCTCCATCTGGAACCTCTCAGGGTCCATCAGGTGTCTGGGGCAGAACAATCACAGTGGCTCCTCATCCCAGTGGTGTGGGGCCGCCTGCTGGAAGACCAGCCACAGGAGATAGTGGTCTGACCATGCTACGGGTTGGGCATTTAAAATGCCCACCCCCAGATCACTACACCACTATTCTGAGACAAAAACAAGGTCGAGTGTGTTGCCCCCCTCATGTGTGGGGCCCTGTATTATTTGGGTCAGGCCCATAGCCTCCATGGAGGCCATGAACTCCTGTGCCAACCCCGACGCCCCCACAGGGAGGGCAGATTGAAGTCACCCAAAACCAAAAGGCTTGGGAACTCCACCGCCACTCCAGAGAGGGCATTGAGCAGCCCAGGCAGGGCCGTTGCCACATAGCTGGGGGATAGGTATATAAGCAACAGGCCCAACCGACCACCAGGTCCCAACCTCAAAAGGAGAGCCTCACACCTGCCTATCTGCGGAATGGTGACCTCCCTTGGAATCAAGGTCTCCCAAATAACAACTGCCACCCCTCCACCCCTTCTCTGAGCTCGTGGCCAGTGTAAGACCTGAAAACCTGGGCGGCATAACTCAACCAGAGGGACTCCTCCCTCTGGCCCCAACCAGGTCTTAGTGATGCAAGCCAGGTCCGTGGCCTCCTCCTCAATTAACTCACTGAGGAGGGGTGCCTTATTGACCATGGACCTGGCATTAAAATACACCAACCTAAGCCCAGGGCCTCCAAGTCCCATATCCCTGGGGGAGTGGGCAGAGGCATGGGGGTTGAAGCGTGCCACAGCTTGAAGACAGCAAAGGCGTGCTCCCTTCTCATGATATGGCCCCCCGCCTCTCCACCCCCTGCCTAATCTGATCACCCTGGGAATTGGCATTCCCGCCTCATTCCCCGGAGCCCTGAGGACCCCCTCTCCCCCCACACACCACGATCCCCAGCCAGGTTGGACTGAGCTCCTCCAAGTCTGGGCAAAAGTTGATCAACTACCTGCCCAGACAAACCACCCCCCAACCCTGTAAAACACTGAATCAAAAAATTTAAAAGTTTCCCTTTACCTAATTTAAAATTAACCCTCTTGGTTGTGCAATGCCACCTCTCGGGATCCAAAGATCCATCATAAAGGTAAGCTCTTGATACCCCAACGGGCCATTCCAAGGACAAGGGAACAGTCCTAAGGGCCCGTAACTCTGTGAGTAAGCCAATATCATGATGTAACATTAAAAAATTCACAGAGGGTAGGGACAGATAAACACTGCCGCAGATGGTTAAACAGATATTAAAATCAGTATGTTAAAAGTCAATATCACCTCCTCCAGTCTTGGAACCAGCACCAATAGTTATCACGTCGTGTTCCCCCCGAAGGCTCTCTCACCATCCCAGATGAAACCATGGTCCAACCACCACTCTCCCACTGTGATGGTTACCACAGGGCTGGAACAAACAGGGCAACCTGTTGTCCTCTCACAATAACAGGCAGAAGCCTCAGCCAAAGACAACAGATGGTGACAACAAAAAGGGGGGCAAATGTAGATAGGACAGCAGCGAGTGTCAAGATGTCTTTAAAGTTCCGGATGGTAAAGTCCAGAGATGCCAATGGGATAGATGGAATCACCAGTTAAAAGACAACAGGGGGGGCAGAAGCCGAAAGGCCCGGCAGCAAGGGCCAAACTGGGTCCAGCTGCCCACCACAACCTCCAATGGAGGGGTCCAGGGGGCCTTCAGGTGGCTCTAAAAGCCCAACCCCTTAAAGCCTCCAGCTAATCCCGGCAGCGACTCCCAAGGCAGCAGTAATCCCAGGCCTGAGGCCAGGAACTTTGACCTCCACAGGGGGCTCCTCCTCCGATGTCTAAAAACTCCTCCAGCCCCCGTCTGGTCATCACCAGTCAACAGGCCAAACCGCTGCCATCCTGAGCCGCCGCCTCAATCTTCCTCCCCTCCGTTTCTAGTATGGACTGCTAAGATATTATTCACCTCCTCAACTTCGTCACCATCGCCGCTGCCATCCATAACTGCCAATCTTCATGAGGCTCTCACCCTCACAAGGCTGGCAGCAACGAAGCTCTCACCTCCACCACTCACAGCCATCACCTCCGACATCTTCGGAACCATCAAAGAAGCCGCCGCCATCTTCCGCGCTGCGAACAGCCCGATCAGGACACTGAGGCACAAAGCCCAGCAATTCCACACCCCCGAATGGCACGTGACCATCCTTGACCACCCAGGTAGCCAAACAACAAACCCAGGGGGTCAAGGGAACGCTACACAAGCCTGCCCCTGGCAGGCCGACAAAAGATCCATACCCCTCCGGAGCTCACTCACTCACGAACTGCCATACTTGGGCATGCGCAGACCAATTTTTACCCATGCTAGCATGACCAATTTTTACCCATGCTAGCATGATCGTCTGTTTCGGACACTTTTCATACAAACTGAGTAGTCCCAAAGCATTACTAATTGCATGCCCCAAAGCATACATGGGCCTGTCTGGACTTGCTTAATTCAATTGTCCTGGTTTTTAGTATACAGCCTATGACTCAGTTGCTGACCCATGTTTGTTCATGTTGCTTTAAAATACACCCATACAAAATGCCTTCAAGTCAGTTTTGACCCTTGATGGTTGCCTGGTCCTGTCCCTGCAGGGTTTTTTTGGGGGGGCAGGTTTTTCAGAAATGGTTTGCCATTGCCTGCTTCCAGGGGTGGGGTTCAAATTTTTTAACAACTGGTTCTGTGGGCGTGGCTTAGGTGGTAGGCATGGCTTGGTGGACATGTGACTGGGTGGACATGGCTTGGTGGTCATGTTATTGGCTGGGTGTGGCCAACTCAATATCACTCACATCAAGGCACGCATCTCCTTGCCTAGCCTCTCATGACTGTGGGGATGCTGCAACAGTCATAAGTGTGAAAAATGGTCATAAGTCACTTTTTTCAGTGCCATTGTAACTTTGAATGGTCACTCCACACAAGCAAAGTACCAGCGAAGGGAAACTCCAGAGACGTTCCTGAGACAGGAAGTCTAGTCCTACCAAGAATGTAATAAGAGTTATCGGAGAGGCAGTTTCTGTAAGCAACACCAGAATGTCTCATTCCTACCTTCCCACCTTCCCTTACAGGATTAGGCCAGTAATTTCTTTTAATAACTGGTTCTCCGAACTGCTTAGAATGTTAACAACCGGTTCTAGCAAATAGGTGTGAACTGGTAGAATCCCACCCCTGCCTGCTTCCTAGGCTGAGAGAGGGTGACTGGCCTAAGGTCACCAGCTGGTTTTGTGTCTAAGGTGGGACTAGAAATCATGGTCTCCCAGTTTCTAGTCTGGTTTCTACCTGTCTATCTGCCTGTCTGTCTATCATTAAAAAACAATTGAAAGGAACTTTGCAAAAAGCTGTGGTGCACAGATTTATCTAATTTCACATTAGTAAAATAGAACAATATCAGCCTATTAGTTTATTCATCAAAATATATATAGACAGAAGATACCATAGTCTGATGATAGATATAAATGATAAGGAATTGTTAAGTTAGATAACACATTTATAGGCAGTGTTGAAGTGTTAGACTTATGAGTTCATTAAGTTTACATAAATCAGCTAGGTGACTCTGGACTCTCTCAACCCAACTCAATCCACTCACAGGGTTGTTGTTGTGGAGAAAATGAGAGAAAGCAGGAGTATTAGGTATGTTCACCACCCTGAGGTATTTATAAAAAATAATAAAGGTGGAATATAAAACATCCATGGGGAAATATTAATATACAGAAGAGAAAAATGCCCAACAACTGGCACATTGAGCAATTTACTGATGCTGACTATCTTTACTAAGATATAAGAAACTCACAAGCAGAAAAATACATTTGATAAATTCTGAGAAAAAGAAACATTAGGGAAACATCAGATATAATTTGCTAAAGGTAAGGAAATGTTGGGTATCTTCCCAGCTTATAGTTCTGATTTCAAGTAGTGCTTGCTTCAGCCAGAGACCTCATGGCTAGCAGAAACAGAGGTCCTTAAACTGACCAATTGTTCTTTCCTTATTTTCAAATAGTGTTTTTACTCGCCCTCCCCCCTCCCACAAGCAGTGACAGTGTCTGGATCCTTGATTCACAGACAAGTAATTGCAAATTGGCCATTGTCTCCAGAATTATCTTCAATTTAAGAACTGCTGCCCTAAAGGAATGTGGCCCTCAGCAGGGAAAAAAATTAACTATCATTGATCTTTTTTCAGTTCAAATTAAGACAAGGTTAAAAATAGTGGTGGTATTCTACCCGTTCAGCCTGGTTCTGCCGAGCCGGTAGTGGCGATGAGCAGTGGAGACTGAACTGGTTCTCTCTGAAGTTCTGTGTTGGGCCCACCCACCCATCCAGGCTCTCACACTTTTATGTCCTGCTTTTGAAGCACAGCTGCTTTGCGCAGCACAGGAATTGCCACGCGGCAGCTGCTGAAGCATCAGGGAGAGTGCAGGATTGCAGGAGGTGACTCAAAACGCCTCTGCGCCTGCGCAAAGTGTGTGTGCACATGCATGTGCACCCACCAAGCCACACCCACTGAACCAGTGGTAAAAATATTTGAAACACACCCCTGGTTAAAAGTTCTCAAGATTATATGTTTCTTTCAGAATGATGTTGCCAAACTCAACAAGAAAAGGACTTTTCTTAATGTCAGCCTCTGGTTGGTGTTGATGGAAAAAGAGGTTAAATTCTTATTAGGGACATTTGGATCACAACAAAGCTGTTGTTAACTATATTTGAAAAGACTTAACAGTTGTAGTTAAATAGCAATCACCAACTTGAAATTTCTCTACAGAAATTTCCATCAGGTGTCAATAACCCTTTTTTTGCAGAGCAAAGCAATCATAATCTTGTTACTGTAGGTACAGAACCAGGCTTTGTTGGCTTCAGAAATGGCAAAGTGTTCCATTGGTAAATGGATCAATCAAGTGAAATAAAAGTACTAGAAAGCAGAACTAGAAATAAAAAAACAGAAACCAAAACATTTTCCTCCAATTTTTGTAGCCCTTCCAATTTTTCACTGCCTGCCCCATTTTGGGAGGCCATCACATCAATAGGTAGGAATAATGCAGAATGGTCTAAACATTTCATGTGCTAGATGAGAAAATAAGAAGATACTATTGATCAAGGCAAAAGAATGAGGCAAATATTCAAACATCAGAGTAGTCACACGAATTCAGACAAAGATAATAAAGAACTTAACCATTTTAGGGCTAGACTTGGAATCAAGCAAGAGCAACAAAAGTCCTGAGCAAGAGTCCTTAAAGAGATTTAGTGTTAACCAAACATTCAAGAAAATGTTTTTAGAAACTTGAAAATTGTTGAGTATGAGTGAAGTAGCATCCGTTCTGTAATGAACTCTGACCTGTGAGAAGAATGACATTTCAGAATCTGTCTGCTTATCCCCAGAACACTCTTTGTTGTCCATTTCCCAGGTTTTCATTATCATGGGATTATATTCATATGTAATAAGACAACTACCACTGGCAACACCTTCATTTTTGTATTTTAATTTTCATAACTTCAGGTGAGTTCCATTCTGCTGATGATGCAAAGTCTTGTTTACACAAATTTCCATCTCTGGGGAGGAATCAGTTGTGTCTAGAAAAGGTTTTTTTAATCAGATTTATCTTCCTCCACCCACCATATAAATCACCAACTGCATGTATCAACAGACACAGCTAAGAAATGCAATCTGCTCTTCTGATTCCAATCACATGAATGTGCAGGCTTAAAATGGCATGCGTAGCAAAGATAATGAGAGAGGGAAAGCAGGAGAAGCTAGTGAAAGTTTGGGCACTGGATCAAGACAACCCAAGTTTTAGTTTTGTCTTGACCATGGAACATACTGAGTGATTGTGGCCTAGTCACACTCTTCCAGTCCAGCTTTCCTCTCAGAGTTGTTTTTGAAGGATAAAAAGGGGGAAGATCTCCATATATTGCTGCAGGTCCCATCCCCAAGAGAGATACATTTGGTGGGACGCAGAAGAAGGGCTTTCTCTGTGGTGGCCTCCTCCCTCTGGAACATCATTCCCCCAGAGATTAGAACAGCCCCCACCCTAGCATTCTTCTGGA
This sequence comes from Naja naja, assembly GCA_009733165.1. Classification (NCBI taxonomy): domain Eukaryota; kingdom Metazoa; phylum Chordata; class Lepidosauria; order Squamata; family Elapidae; genus Naja; species Naja naja. The sequence continues at coordinate 102,102,515 of CM019149.1, read as the reverse complement.
AAGCGCTGAAGACCTAGTTCTGCCAATGGGCCTGGGGAACCCAGAGCGGGATGGAGCCCATTAAATGGTTCATGTGATCTGCTGGCGGGGGTGATTTTATTATGTTATACTATATTAATTTATTTCATTCTTTTTATTAGTTTTATTGTTTTAAATGTGGTTTTATATTCTGTAAGCCACCTTGAGTTGCCATGGGCGAATAGATGGCAACATAAATTCAATAAATAAATAAATGCCACTTGAAACTCAAGCAAAAAACTGAGATACTGAGAATAGAAAGAGAAGAAACTATTTTAGTTGTTGACTAATATGCTGAAGGTAGATACACCAGGCCCAAGGGTATATGAGCATTTATGACAAATAGTGTGTACATGTATGTACTCTGGAAATTCAGAGGATTTATGCCAAAGTCATGGATAAAAATCTGATCACTGATTGAAGTAGTCTGAATTTAATGGCCATATTTGTCAAAGCAAGAAAGTATTACACTTTGAATGGGAGAATTATGTAAGCCCTTTTGTTTCAGGTGCATCTCTGACCTTGAAAAAAACAACACTTCTCATCACCTCTCTCATCTTTTCACATGTTGAAAACTGTGTGGCAGCATAGACACCCAGAGGACAAAAGGCACAACTACCACTTTCAGTGTAAACTAAGAAGAAGAGGTATTTAAGGTAATACTGTTACATTTACTGTATACCTAAGCTGCTCTTAAAAAATACTTCCAGAAATATAACAGGAAAACAATTATCTGGGGGTTTTTTCCTAATGTGTATGTCATATACATAATCAGGGGACTGTGACTGGATAAAGCTCATGCTTCAGTGCACACTTGCTAGTGCATAATCCTCTATGAGAAGTATCATGGAGAATAATGTGTTTGTTTTAAAACACAACCTCATTTTTACATGTTTTTATTGCAGCCAAACAAATTAAGGATTCTAATACTATTTCTGACTGAATTTCAAAAGGCACAGTGCTCACAAAGAAGTAAACATTTTTCCCACATGCACTGAATCAATCTTTTCTCCCTTAAACTGGATTCCTGAATTATTGAGGAAGGAAAGAAGGAAGGAAGGAAGGAAGGAAGGAAGGAAGGAAGGAAGGAAGGAAGGAAGGAAGGAAAGATGGATATTTTTTTATTGTACAGAGTCATTGGCAATAGTTCTACAGTCCCAGAAATTTGAAATAGGCAATCATGTTTATAAGAAAAAACCCTCACTTGAGCAGTGTTGGGCTTCAAGATTTATTGCCATGGACTAGACAACAGATTTCCTGATGTTTCATCAGCAACTATGGCTATCATCTTCAGAGGCATTTTTGTGCCCAATCCTTATTGGTCATTTTGGTAGTCTTGGTTCTTGACTGGTCCTTTGTTCATGGATACCTGCGCTGTGCCACACCAAGATCCTGTTGAAAAGCAAGACAAAGCAGGAATCAGTTCCTCCAAATGGGCAGATCAGAAACTTACCTGGACAAGGACCCAATTGGGACTTGGTTGCTCAGATGAACCAACCAGAACCTAACACAAACAAAGAACCAATCAGGAATTAATCCCCCCTCCCCAGAAATGACCAATAAAAACTACTGTGAACAAAGCACCTATCAGGAATCAATACCATCAAAATAACTATTCAGAATTAGGCAAAAAAAAGAACTGAGCAGAGATCATCCCTCACCAACCTGCACCAATCAGAAACCAACTCTGTTAAAAACCAGTTAGATATCAGGACACCTGACTATAAAGAGGAGGACCCAAGTCAGACCTTGCTCAGTTGCCTGTGGTCAGCATAGCACAGCAGACCAGCTCAGCTTGGAAGATACCAAAATGTCAGGAAATCTATTGCCAGCATCACAGCCACTAAACTCTGAAGCCCAACACTATCTGACATGCCCAGTGATGAAAGCCTATTGGCAAATTTTTTTCAGTTATTTTTGTAGAAGTACTTGCTCGTGTCCAGAATCCCAGTATATTGATACTTCAAAGCAGGGCTTAGTTTCAAAAGATAAACTGGCCACCATTGTGCTCTTAGCCTCTAGACTTTTAATAATGTGGTTTTTTTCTTTGAAGATTATTCAGAAACAGCATTTGATTCTGCAACTATTCCTGGCTGAAGTTAATGGTCATTTTAAAAATACTATTATTCTGGCATATTCAGTGGCTCCTAGCCCTTTTTTGACTACAAAGTTTCCAAACTTGGCAACTTTAAGACTTGTGGACTTCAACTCCCAGAATTCTCCAGCCAGCATAGCCCCTTAACATGTCTTTGGAAGAAAGTTTTGCTCCCGTGTTTAATGTGCTAGTCTATTGAAGTCACCTATAGAGATTTTTCTTCAGATATACTCACTATTCTGCTATCAGTCATATGACCACTCCAGAGCTTTTGTATGATTGGTATTTGGGATCAAAAGATCTGTTGCAATTCTTATCCTGAATTCAAGATCTGACAGTTTGTTTGGTGCATGTGTTGAATATTGCAGAGGGACACAATAAATCTTGTCTTGTAATGTAAACACCCTTACTATAGTCTCCCTTGGTGCTCTGAACCATTGACATCTGTTTTTGCAATCTGATCAATACATATTTTCTTTTGGATTTGTAAATAAACATTGATCTTTTTGGGGGGAAGAGAGTATTTCTACTTTTTTAATGAACCTCTTTTTCTAATTATCCCAGAAGCAACAATGTATCAGAATAGTTGCAAATTGTTGAGCATTGATGAGCTATTACTCTCCTGTAACTTAATGCAATATTTTTTTAATAATACCCATCCTTCATCACAATATGGACAGCCTGTAAATCTCCAGATGAGCTGAATTCCAATTCCCACCAGCATCACAAATGGTGAAAATAGTGAAAGAATGTATACGGAGAGATATGTATTGGCTATATGTATATTGGCTAGTCTAGAGAAAGGAAAGACTGGGGTGACATCATAGCAGTATTCGAGTATTTGAGGTGCTGCCACAAAGAAGAGGGGGGTTGACTTATTCTCCAAAGCACCAAAGGGCAGGAAAAGAAACAATGAATGGAAACTATTGAAATAAAATGAATGACTTTTGACAGTCAATTCTATGATTGGCTTATGTTTAGAGGATCTTGTTAATCTGTCTATATATTTAAATTGTACAAAGATGCTGAGCCCAGCTTTGTTCTTCAAACCAAAATCTTTATTGTAAAAGCAGCTTAAATCAAATAAACATACAGAAAGACTTTTACCAGTTTCTTGTGCCTTCTTTGAGTTTCTCTTCTCTCAGGTCTTACTTGGTTCCTCTGTCTACCTATGTAGTTAGGTTTTCTCAGTCCTTCAGATTAAGAATAAACCCTAAAGAAACTTAGACCTCTTTAGAGAACTTAAAACCCTTTTAAGGCTTTTCCCTCTCTCTGTCTCCTTTCTCTTATGGCTAGAGGTTCCTCCACCTCATACATTTGAGATTCTCAAACTGATCAGAAACAACATCAGCAAGAGCAGGCAAGGAGACCAATGGACCCCAGTAGACATACACTCACTTTGACTCCTTTTTGACTCTGAGATAAATTGCCTGTTGGGCTGCCCCTTATATACCAAGGGGCGTGGCTTGTGATGCCACTCAAGGGTATCTGCTGTTACCCTGTCATTGGTGGATTTGGTTTGCCTTCAAATCCCCACAAGTTGTAAACTGCATAGCAACACCAGAAAGTTCCATTTTCTGACAGAAACTAATCAAGGAGAGAAGCAACCTGGAATTAAGGATAACACTGAGAACAAGTAACCAGTGGAACAGATTGCCTTCAGAAGTTGTTGGTGTTTCATCATTGGACATTTTTAAGAAGAGACTGGACAGCCACCTGTCTGAAATGGTATAGGGACTTCTAGTTGAAAATACTCCAAGGGTCCTTCCAGTTCTATTCTAAATCTAGAGAACCCTATGTTATAAATTGCCCCTTTAGACTCTTCCTTCTTATTGATATCCTTTGCGTTCTATGCCCTTCTTTAATTCCTATGATGTTACAAAATCGAATTTTATAACGAGACATGCATTAAATTTATTTGTAAGAAAACTTGAAAGTCCGTTTCTTTCCATAAAATGACATCAATGGACCTTCTAGTATCTGCATCAACAGTGATAATTTATACCTCTTTTCTCTAAGAAAGAATCATCACAACTAGTACTAGCAACTACATCAACAGTGATAAATTACATCCATTTTCTCTAGGAAATAAGCCACCACAACTAGTATTGGGAACAAGTACATCTGCAGTGTCAAGTGCTTTTGTACTTAGGGTTTTCAGTCAGATTAAATAGGAGATACCCAAATACAGTGAGGAAAATGCATATTTAGTTATTCATATATTAAGTGCTGCCAGAATTGTATTTGCACAAAATTGGAAGATGAGAATGTGATTAGGAAAATAGTAAAATGTGTGAAAATGAATAGATTAACACAGGCAATTAAGGAAAAAGAGCAAACTGAATACTATATGGCATGGGATCTATTTGATCAATAGTTAAATAATAAAAATGGAAGTTAGAAACAGGGAAACAAAATAAAGAAGATATGTTAAAAGAGATAAGTAAATATTATTGTTATGGTTTGCTGGTAGCCTGTGGAGCAGAGTCGGACAGTGGGGAGGAACATGGGCCAGTCCTGGAGTCTGGGGAGGGCTCAGACGAGAGATCTGTGTCCAACACAGAGATGTGGCCAGGGCCATCTGAGAATTATGTGCTGACTCTGGAGCCTCCAGAATCTGACATCAGTGAGGCAGAGGAACAGCGGGAGCCTGTTCCCAGTGCAGGATTGCACAGAGCTGCCAGAGGCAAGAACAATTAAGACAAAAGGGCTGACTCAGGAATAAGGCTTGGAGACGATTGGTCCCTCCCATAAGACATAAAGGAGGAGCAAAGGGACATGAGCTTTTGCAGGAAGCAACTTTGTTCGTTCTGATCGGTTTAAACTCTGAGGTTCCGTGTTGACTTTGTGCTCTGTTTGGCCTTGTACATCTAATTGGCAATTTAGTCATTGGCAGCATTTCAAGAGAGATAAATGTGGGTGCTTATCAGCCTTATCCCGAAAAGACTGTGGCAGACTTCTGTTGGACTATTCACAAAGTATTTGGGACCCATTATGGGATCTGAATGAATATAATTCACAGCTGTTGAAATAAAAAGAGGGTTTTGGAACTAAGCATGTGATTGTTACTGTCTCAGGAAGCCTTGGTCAGAACAATTATTACTAGTGTGTTGAATATTATTATGTTAACATTGTAGAGTTAATTCGTGGAACATTACTATGTTAAATATGCAAAATTAATATTAACGTAATGAAGGATGTTGCAATTTTGATTATTGTTTAACAAAGGTATTTGTATCCAGACAACACACTGTTCAACTGAAGATGGATCGATTATATTAAAAATAAAAAAATTACTTAAAAATAAATAAATAGGAGGAAATACCAAGGAATTTGCTTTTATGATTGTTATGTATGCAGGTTTAAAGTCATTGGTTTAGTTTGAACTGTTCTTGTAAAATGTAAGAAATGATTGGTTTAAAAAGTGCGGGAAAACCCTGCACTCTGATTGGCTGGCAACTGCGGCTGCTGGCTATAAGTAGCAGCCGCAGCCCAGCCAAAGTGGGTTCGTTCTGAGCTGTAGTCACTAATAAACAAAGAGCTTGAAGCACTCCGCATCTGTCTCTTCATGCAAACTTAACACTGGCAATGAAGGTGGGATCTTCCTGAAGAAGAAGGCAATGCGGAACAGAAGAAGAGAGAGATGGCTGCGCTGAACACCCCCAGCCCGTACGATTCGATGGCAGAAGACTGGGAGACGTATGCAGATCGTTTCCAAATGTATCTGGAAGGAAACGATCTTGCCGACATTTCCGAGAAGCGGAAGAGGGCGGTCTTTCTCATGCACTGCGGTCCGGCAGTTTTCAAGATGGCGAAGGCATTGGCGGGAGCTGCAGACGTGAAGGTAATGGAATGGCCTGACTTAGAAAAGTGGTTAAGAGCCCATTACGCCCCACAAGTATCATGCCTCATTAAGAGACACGAGTTTTACCGTCGGGATCAAGGGGAAAGCAAAACGTAAACAACTTTGGCAAGTTTAAGAGACATTGGGGTGCATGTGAATTTAACAATTTAGAAGAGGCCATGCGCGATCGATTTGTTCTGGACCTTAAAGACAAGGTGCTTCAGAGCAAGTTATTACTAAGACCTAAGATCACGCTGAAGGAAGCAATAGAAGAGGCCTCTTCAGCAGAAGCTACCAAGTCCTCAGCAGCAGCCATGAAGAAAATTAACAAGGCCACAAGCCATCCTGATGTGGAAAAGTCCACAACAACTCATTGTGAGCAAATAGATTCTGAGTCAGACTGTAGTGAGGTGGAGGAAGGAATTTACAGACTCAGAATGGAGTGGAAAAAGAAAGACCTGGGAAGAAAGAGGCAAGATTTCTACTGCAGAGGTTGTGGGGAAGCCACCCCCGCACTGAATGCAAGTTCTTAGATACCATCTGCCTCCGTTGTGAAAAAAGAGAACACCTAGCAAGAGTCTGCAAATCATCCAGAACTCCACCCAACAGAAGGAAGTTTCCTGACAAAGAATTCAAGCCCAACAACCTCAGTGAGAATATGGGGCACAGCACAGAAGCAAAGGGGAAGAATGAAACTCATCAGACAGTAACTATTGGTCATTCTTCTTCTATCAATAACAGAAAAGTGCGTGTCAAGGTACTAATTGAAGGAAGGCCTTGCCAAATGGAAGTGGACTCAGGCTCATATTTATCTATGGTGTCATGGGACACTATTCACAGACTACTCCCAAACATTCAGAAGAAGCATTTCAAGAAGCAAGCATTGACTCTTAAAGACTACCAAGGGAACAAGATTCCAGTAGTTGGAACAAGAGAATTCAACGTGAAGTTCAAAGGCCACACCAAACGCTTGCCCCTGACCATCGTGGACAAGGATCGCCCAAGCTTGCTGGGACTTGAGTGGTTCAATCCACTAGGCATCGAGGTGACTGGCATCAATCACGTGAGCAACACTGAATGGGAGGAGGCCTTGAAGTCTGAGTTTCCAGAGGTCTTCAGTGACGGATTGGGCAAGTATATGGGGACCCCTATCACTTTCAATCTAGATCCCAAGGTGCCACCAATTCGCTTAAAGCCCAGAAGGGTCCCATTTGCCTTAAAGGAAAAAATTGATGCACAATTAGATAAACTAATAGCTCAAGGAGTTTTAGAGCCCACTGACCACTCCAGGTGGGAGACACCCATAGTCACACCAGTCAAGACTGATGGGTCAGTGAGAATCTGTGGAGACTATAAGGGGACATTGAACCATGTGCTTCAACAGAGCGCATATCCAGTTCCAGTGGTGCATCATTTACTACATTCACTTGGCAGGGGTACAGTCTTTGCCAAATTGGATCTGGCCCAGGCATATCAACAATTAACAGTTGATGATGCCACTGCAGAGGCCCAAACCATTGTGACTCATAGAGGTGCTTTCAAATGTAAAGGTTACAGTTTGGAGTAAGTGTGGCACCAGGCATCTTCCAAAGCCTTATGGAAAGGATGCTCCAAGGACTGCCAGGGGGAGTACCTTACTTTGATGATGTGTTAATCTCTGCTGAAAATGACACTCAGTTACAAGAGAGACTCAGAGAAGTCCTTACCAGATTCAAAAAAGCGGGGTTAAAAGTCAAGGAAGAAAAATGCACTCTTAGAACTGACAAGGTTGAGTTCTTGGGCTATATGATTGACAAGCATGGTATCTACCCCACAGATGCCAAGGTTCAGGCAATTAAGAAGCCCCTAGACCAAAATGTAAAACAGATTTGCAAGCCTTCCTTGGACTCATTAACTTTTATCACATGTTCCTACCTCAGAAGGCAACCATTGCAGAACCACTGCACAGATTATAAGACAAAAAGTCTGCGTGGGTCTGGGGCAGAAAAGAACAATCTGCATTTAACAATATTAAAAGACTAATCACGTCTGATGCTGTACTGATACAGTTCTCTGAGAATTTGCCTGTTGTACTGACTTGTGATGCATCCCCTTTGGAGTGCGGGGGGGGTTTGAGCCACAGGCTTCCCAGTGGGAGGGAAGCTCCTATTGCATTTTACTCTCGCACTTTGACCAAAGCAGAGAGGAACTACAGCCAACTGGACAAGGAAGCCTTGGCAATTGTTGCAGCTGTCAAGAAATTCCATGAGTATTTATATGGGAGAACATTTACCATTGTCACAGATCACAAACCTCTGTTGTGGCAGGAGACAAACGTACGCCCACTATCCTGTCACCAAGAATGCTGAGGTGGACTGAATTTCTTGCTGCTTATTCATACAAACTCATCCACAGGCCTGGCAAAGACATTGGGCATGCAGATGCTTTGAGTCGCTGCCCACTTCCTTCTCACACTGAGGACTTTGCTCCTGAGACTTACACCTTTTTCCTAGAAACTGTTGCCAAGCTTCCAGTACACGCTGCTGAAATTGCCAGAGAGACTGCCAAAGACACTTTATTGGCTCCTGTTATAGGCTGGATTAAGAAAGGTTGGCCTCTTCAAGATCTACCTCAACTTGCCCAACCTTTTAAATCCAGGCAAACTGAATTATCTGTATTAAGAGGATGTATTTTGTGGGGTAACAGGGTGGTTATTCCTGCAAAACTGCAAAAAGAGGTTTTGGAAATGTTACATGAGGGTCATCCAGGTATTGTCAGAATGAAGGGATTGGCCAGGAGTTATGTATGGTGGCCAGGTATTGACAAAATGGTTGAAAACTGGGTTGCATCTTGTCCCAACTGTCAGGTAGTCAGGCCTGCCCCACCTCTCGCCCCCACATAGGAATGGGAATGTCCTAAGGGCCCATGGTCCAGGATTCACATTGATTTTGCTGGCCCTACCAGAGGGCACACTTTCCTTATTATAGTAGATGCATATTCCAAATGGCTAGAGGTCATCCCTATGGCATCCACCACAACTGATGCTGTCATCAAACAGCTTAAAAAGCTTTTTGTAACTCATGGGTTACCTGATGTACTCATTTCTGACAATGGTCCTCAATTTATATCCAACCTTTTTGAATCATATCTAGCACAGCAGGGTATCAGACATGCCCTGACAGCCCCTGGGCATCCTTTGGCTAACGGCCAGGCTGAACGTATGGTATGATTTACCAAGGAAAAACTTCAGCAATTGGGTGCAGGGGATATCACTGAGAGAGTTGAAAAACTTCTCAGTGTCCAGCATATCACTAACCCATCAACTAACTTATCCCCAGCAGAGTTGTTGATGGGTAGGAAACTCAGGTCTCCCCTTGACTGCCTTCATCCCACTTACGCACCCAATGCACCACTAGATTCCACTAGCAAAGTTCGCACGTTCACTGTGGGTGATTCTGTTTATGCTAAGAACCTTATGGGTGAACCTTTATGGATTCCTGTTGAGATCACCCAAATCACAGGCCCTCGATCTTACAGGGTACAAACAGAGGATGGTGTCCTCTGGAGCAGGCACATTGATCATCTTAGATCCAGATTACCTCAGGAACATCGCAATTGTTCCTCTCTAGTTCCCATACTTAATACCTCTTCTAGGGGAAGGGAGGATCATGAGTGTAATGAACAAGCAAGAATCAACCCCATGTGTAACGAGCTAACACGACAGGAACCATCCCAAAACCTGTCACAATACCAACAACCATTTTCACAAATGGAAGATTGCACATCATTACCTGATTTAGGTGCTGACATTGGGTTGGAGATGGATTGGGAGGAGAGACCAGGTTGTAGTAACCAAATAGGTTCTACCATTACTACCAGTCCTAGTAAGGAAATGTCAGCAGACACATTTCCTCCCTCACAAGATGAGAACCTTAAAACATCTGAACCACGTAGGTCTCAACGTACACGTAAGAGCCCCACCTATTTAAAATAATACATTAGATAGGCTGGGGTTTGAGTATGGACTGAACCTAGTGGGGAGGGGTGTTATGTATGCAGGTTTAAAGTCATTGGTTTAGTTTGAACTGTTCTTGTAAAATGTAAGAAATGATTGGTTTAAAAAGTGCGGGAAAACCCTGCACTCTGATTGGCTGGCAACTGCGGCTGCTGGCTATAAGTAGCAGCCGCAGCCCAGCCAAAGTGGGTTCGTTCTGAGCTGTAGTCACTAATAAACAAAGAGCTTGAAGTACTCCGCGTCTGTCTCTTCATGCAAACTTAACAATGATCTTGATCCGAATCAGTTACATTAATATACAGATTGAAATTTAGCACTATTTTGGTTTGTGACACATTAAATATCCATTTGAAAAGGAAAACATGTGGGTAGGCATATTTTTAATCGGCATATTCATATGTAGTGTTCTATCCTGGCAGAAATAATTAACTTATGTAAAATGTTTAAAAGTACCAATATAACAGTACAAAATAGATACAATTGGCCACCAAAAATTAAGACTACAGCAGCCTCATGATAGATGTGATGCAAATTCCAGTTTTCTCAGTGCTACTCAGAATTTGGAAAATTGTGGGGAGAACATACCTAAACAGGTTGCAAGTTGGTAAAGCCAGGTGTATGGTATAGGATACACATACTCCCTGAAACTGGCTTCCTAAAATAACTTTATGGAAATCAAGGTCAAGCTGGCAAGCCACAAATTTCAGATGGAAAGTGTCTGTATCAAATGATTTATGAATCAAAATCAGTGCATCAAAATGAAATGACATTTTGGACACCTCAAAGAGCACCAGTAAAATGTAACTGAAGAAAGTACAAGCAGGCTTGGGTTTACCTATGACTACAAATGAGTCTGTTTAAGATAGAATCTTTTTGTTGCTGTTGTCATGAGAAACTGAATGAGGAGCTGAGGGCTACATTGCAAAACTTAGGTAGGTTTACCCTAGAACAAATGTTGGATATGATTTCATTTTCCATATATATAGTAATCAAACATTAAGTACATTTCATAAATATGACTAATGTCTATGAAAATATAAATATGTTGCTCAACAGTTATGTGTTTTATAATTTTTCTTTTCCTTCACAACTAAGGCTTTCAAAAACCACATGCAACCTCGGATTATGTATCTTTGATTTAGAATGAAAGGCTATAAATAGCTATCAGTGCTACTAGATTATAATGCCTCAGCTTCTTATTCACCCTCCTTCTATCAGCAGCTACTGGTTTTTTCTTGGACTGGGAGAGAAGCAAGAAACCAACATTTGGGGGTTTATTAGTAAAATTATCTGTATTCCAAAAGTCAGCTTCCATGAACCATTCTAAAACTGGCTTGATTTTCTCCAATTTAGTATTTCTTTTTCCAGATTAGTAGGAAGGCAAAGCTAGTTGAAACATACATTGCATTCTATGGAAATACTTTTATTATTATATTTTTTGGTAGAGTGACAAAGGTATGTCTTTGCAAACTCAACATTTTATAACAGTTGAAGCATGGGTGGGATTCGAAATTTTTAACAACCGGTTCTGTGGGTGTGGCTTAGGTGGTAGGTGTGTCTTGGTGGTCATATGACTGGGTGGACATGGCTTGGTGGTCATGTTATTGGCTGGATGTGGCCAATTCAATTTCACTCACATCAAGGCATGCATCTCCTCGCCTGGCCTCTCATGACTGTGGGGATGCTGCAACAGTCGTAAAATGGTCGTAAAATGTGAAAAATGGTCATAAGTCACTTTTGTCAGTGCCATTGTAACTTTAAATGGTCACTGCACACAAGCAAAGTACCAGCAAAGGAGGGGGAAAAAAACTCCAGAGAAGTTCCTGAGAGAAGTCTAGTCCTGCCAAGAATGTAATAAGGGTTAACGGAGAGGCAGTTTCTGTAAGCAACACCAGAATGTTTCCTTCTTGCCTTCCTTACAGGGTTAGGCCAGTAATTTCTTCTAACAACCAGTTCTCTGAACTGCTTAAAATGTTAATGATCAGTTCTAGCGAATAGGTACAAACTAGTAGAATCCCACCCCTGAGTTGAAGTCATTGTTAAATAGTTCACTCCTCTGCACCTCTAATCAATTTTTTGATGCATTTGTCCTTCAAACCTACTTTTTGTTCACCTAACATCATTTGATCACTTTCAAGGCTGAGTCATTGTTTAATGGAACAATAGTGTTCTATGTAGTTTTGATGATCCAGTTCTGGTGACTTTGTGGACATATTCTTATGGTGAGAATATAGAAATGATTTTTATTGTCTTTTTCTTGGTTGTTTTAAACTATTCATTCTAGTCTTCAGTTCTGCAATTTCCTTGTGAGCTCTCATCCAAGTACTAACCAAGGCCATTTTGTCTTACTTTCTTAAGATCTGCCAAGGTCAGGTTAGGTGTCTTGGAGGACAGAAATTTGTGCTAAGAAGAAAAATATTCAACTAGTTCAAGGTAGTGAATTAAATTTATTTTATTATGTCACCCTGATCTATATATGCATTTTTTCCTTTAAATTCCTTTAATGAATTCAAGGAAACAGTACAAACACCAAGCCTGAGTTTATCTCTATAAGAAACCCACAGAGTAATAAAGGCTTAAGAATATTATATTAAAAAGTATCATATGATTTAAAGTCATATCTACTCTATTCCCTTATGTTCATAATATACTTCTTGCTCTCTACCTTTCTATATAATTTCATACATATATTAATATACCCATTTATCAAATATATAAACTCCTTGTCATCTTTGGATCTATAACATTAATACCAGGTTCTGATAAACTGCTGCTCCCAATTAGGAATATGATTTCTTTAAACAGAAGAAAATGAGGCCCATCCTCCTGAACCTAATCAGAGTACCAAAAGCAAAGGAGAATTTATGCTATAAACTTATAGCTCAGACAACAGTGGAATCTTACAAAATGCTCTAAAAAACCCTTGTGAAAAAAAAATATCTGTAAACCTTAAGCCATAAAATATATTTGGATTGTACAACAATGATTGGTTCAGTTAAATAAATAGAACAGCAACAGTCATCAAATGAACATTAAATGTTTTTCTTGAATGAATCAATACAGTTTTTCCAAGAAGCACTATGAAAATGTATTGTGTGAGTCATCATTCTGTTATCTGAATGTTCAAAGCACAGCATTTTGCTGCAATGATAATTTAAAGCATAGAAATCTAAAGAACAACAGAGAGAAACAGGACATGCTGCCAAAGAATCTTTTGTTCTATAAACCTAGTCTATCTAATCAGTATCAAATTTGTCCTTGAAGAATAGACATTGCTCTTTCTATTTTACATTAAGCATTTTATTATCTCTAAGTATTGAGACATTATCAGGGTTATTTTGGTTTGGATTCTTTTGGAACAACTCCAGGAACAACTTCCTGGAGAAGGCAGAGACTTCTGACATTTTGTAGCATCAGAATTCACTTACCATTGTATAGTGTTGAATATTGGCGTAAACAGTTGAACATTTCAACAACATTCAAAACTACTATCTACAAGAGTTCTCCAGCCCTTTCTCTTCTGGCCAAAAAACCACTTGTCTCCTTCACTAGAATCATTTCAAAATGGCTGCCAGTCATTTGTTTCTTTAGCAATCACTTAAGCTGCATCATATTTAGGAGTTATGGGAAGACATGTTTCTTAGCCACTTCAAAATGCAAAATAACTCTATGCAAATGTTTATGGAAAAACATGTGGGGAAGTATGTAAATCTTATCAAAAATCCCTTTCCAGATCTATACATCTTTCCAGCATATGATATTGTACAGATAGTACAATATCATATGCTGGAAAGTACAATGAAGATGTTTATTAACCAAACTGCCCTACAAATCTCCACTCCTCCAGATGGAGACTTAAGACTACTTGCCTAAATCAGTGAGTAAGAAAGTTAGCTATGGGCAATCCCCTAAGAAGATATCTGATGACTCTGACATTCACCATTTTTATTGTAGACATTTTTCCAGTTCTCCTATCTCAACACTGAAAATATGATAACATTGAATGAATTTCTGTAGCTATCCACGTCATTTGCATGAAACCTCAGGGGTCGGTTCTCTCACCTCTCCTGTTTAATATCTACATGAAACTGCTGGGCCAGATCATCCATGGTTTTGGGGTGAGGTATCATCAATATGCAGATGATACCAGCTTTATATCTCCACCCCAGACCAGATCAGTGATGCTCTCTCGGTGATGTCCTGGTGCCTGGAGGTGGTGCAGGCCTGGAGTAACAGGCTCCGGCTCAATCCGGCCAAGACCGAGTGGCTGTTCTTACCGGCATCTCAGTGTTCAGTGGGAGTGCCATCTTTGGTCATGGGGGGGAAGGTGTTACCCCCCGTGGATGGGACGAGGAATCTGGGCGTCCTCCTGGATGCACAGCTCAATCTGGAGGAGCAAGTGGGGGCTGTGGCCAGGGGGGCTTTTGCCCAGGTTCGGCTGGTTCGCCAGCTTCGCCCTTATCTGAACTGAGATGCCCTTCAAACGGTCACTCATGCACTCGTCACTTCCAGAATCGACTACTGCAATGCTCTCTACTTGGGGCTACCCTTGCGGATCACTCGGAGATTGCAGCTGGTGCAGAACGTGGCCGTGTGGGCAGTGATGGGGGTATCCCGATACTCCCATGTTACACCCCTCCTGCGCTACTTGCACTGGTTGCCGGTTGCCTTCCGGGTCTCCTTCAAGGTGTTAGTAACAACTTATAAAGCCCTAAATGGCTTGGGTCCAGGGTACTTGCGGGAACGCCTCCTGCCAGCATCACATTCCGATCGCCCCGTGCACTCCCACAGGAAGGGCCTCCTAGGAATACCGTTGGTTAGGCATTGTCGGCTGGCAGTTCCCAGGGCTAGGGCCTTTTCTGTGGGGGCGCCCGCCCTATGGAATCAGCTCCCTGCAGATCTTAGTTTGGCCCCTGATCTCCGCTCCTTTCGTCGAGACCTGAAGACTTGGTTGTTTCAGCAGGCCGGCCTGGATTGACCCAGGGGTGGGTTGTTTTAATTGTCTTATTGTAATTTTAAATTATTTTTAATGTTTTTAGTAATCTTAGACTTGTTTTGTTTAATATTGTTTTATTGTAAATATTCCTCTTTTTTATATGTTCGCCGCCCTGAGTCCTTAGGGAGAAGGGCAGCATACAAGTCTAAATAAATAAATAAATAAATAAATAAATAAATAAATAAATAAATAAATAAATACACATTTAAACAGTAAGGTGGACAGAAATAGGTATGAAATGACAAGGCAACTTCTTTGAAAATTAAGGAAATCCATTTCAAGTTCCATGTGTTGTACCATATATGTATAGCTGCAATATCTCAGTAATAAAAAGTAATATTTTGATTATCAAAACAGATGTTCACCAGTTATTTCCTCATAGACAGGGGATTAAGAGGTGTAGTGGCTCAGTGCAGAGGTGGTATTCAGCAGGTTCTGACCAGTTCTGGAGAACCAGTAGCGGAAATTTTGAGTAGTTTGGAGAACCAGCAAATACCACCTCTGACTGGAGATTTTATAGTATCCTTCCCCTGCCACCCCCACCAAGCCATGCCCACATAACCGGTAGTAAAAAAAAATTGAATCCCACCACTGGTTCAGTGGATTAATAACATTGGAGATAGTCTATGCTCCAGCAGTTCAAATCCTAGCACTGTGTGGCAAGGTGAGCTTCCATCACTCACCTCAGTTTCTTTCCATTTAACAGTTTGAAAGCATGTTCTATGCAAGTAGATAAATAGGTACTGCTTCATTGAGGTAGTGTTCCATGAATGCAGTCAGATTCCTGCCAGTTCTGAACCTTCCTGGTTGTAATGCCCATTTGCGAGGTGGCTCTGTGGAAGGGAGAGGACCTTGGATGATGATGCAGGAGAAGCCACTTGTCTTTCTTTCTGATGCAAAGACATCCCACCCTTCTGTGGTGCATCTTGGGAAGCATGTGAGTGTGTCCTACAACACAGTTGGTAAATTGACAGCCAAAGTACTACTCTGCAATAGCATTCTGGCTAATGTAACAAATAATAACAACAACAACCACCCCCACAGGTTGCCATCTTGACATGGCGGAGGGCTTAACTGTTCCAATGAAGCTGAGAGCTGTGCTGGCGGTAGTGCAAACTACCAGCAGGTCCAACCATGTCAGAGAGGTCTAGGCCGAGGAGCAGAACTGAGTGCACCCAACAACCCATGCAATGAATCATGGTGAAACACAACCGAACGAAGCCTATACTGGCTCGGTCATCACCCGGGTTAACAAGGACCGCATTGAGTGTTGGAGAACCTGGGCATCCATCAACAAGTAGGCTACAGGCCATGGGTCCCATAGCCGAGCAACCAGGGCATGGGCCTGCAGGGCTACTGGAAGCTGAACAACCTCAGAAGTGGCAGAAATGCACCATGTCAGAGAACTGCACTGTAATGAAATGCTACTACAAAGCAGAACCAGAAAAACGAGGCTATCCAAAAAGGATGTACAAATTATGGAAACAAGAATACCCAGACTCAAGGATAACTGAATTACAATTAGCAGATCAGTGACAATTCATCACTCGGAATAAAGTGCTCAGTGAAGTCGAACTTGAAGAAAAATGGAAAAATTGTGAAACAGGAACACAGACTGCTGAACAACAGACTGCTGAAGTGGCAGCGGAAAATACTCCAATAACATCTGGAGCAACTGAACAGCCTGAATTCGAAGAAAATGCAGATATTTTGCAACAACAGGATCAGCAAGGGCCTGAAGTCATCACTGAAACACCAGGAGTACTCAATGCCAGGCAGCAAGAACTGAAAGCTAAAATCTTGGCACATGCTGCAACAAATGCAGAAAGAAGAAGGCTTCCAACACTAAAGACTGTGCCTAGAAAACATTTGGCGCCATTGATGATAGATGCGAACTATGCACTTGCAGCAGTCCAGATAACATCAATTGAACAAACAAATCAGCTTGCCTACAGTAGAGCAGTCATAGTAACAGAAAAACTGGGGATTCAACAGCCGCAGCCCCCTAGAAAATCAACTGGAAAACCGCAGTGGAAAATCAGGTTGGAGTTGAAAATCAACAGCCTGTGAGCAGATGCAAGCAACTTGAAGAATTTGCAGGAGAAAAAGCTGAAGAACAGCAAGATCAAGTAACATCTGATAAAAAAATATGGGCTCAGCACAAGAAAAATGGATGAAGCATTGGAAATTGTGAAGCAGCAGATATCAGCAACAGCAAGAAAAATTGAAAGATACAAAGCCAGAGTCATCCAGTACAAACAAAATCAATTGTTCCAGCCAGACCAAAGATGATTCTATCAGAGTCTGAATCAGACGGGGGATACAAAAATTGAAAAACCTGAGAAAACAGCAACTACTCAGTTTTGGAAAGACTTGTGGGAGACTGAGAAATGTTACAACAAAAATGCTGGGTGGATCAGAGACTTTGAGATGAAATTCTCCAAGAACAAAATGGACCAACTGGAAATAACTACTGAAATGATAAGCAACAGAGTGAAAAAAGTCAAGAACTGGACATCACCTGGCAATGATCATCTGCATGGCTTTTGGCTCAAATACCTAATCAGCCTGCATGGAAAAACGGCTGAACAATTCAATGAGATGCTGCAGACAGGAAACATCAGTGAATGGTTAACAGCTGGGAAAACCTACTTGATACAGAAGGATCCAACAAAAGGGGCAACACCTGCAAATTACAGGCCAATAACGTGTCTGCCAACCACATTTAAGCTGCTGACCAGCATCATAGCTGACAGGATCCAGGACTACCTAGAAGCAAATAACATCTTGCCAGTAGAGCAGAAAGGAAACAAACGAGGAAGCAGAGGCACAGAAGATCAGCTCCTGATTGACAAAATGATTCTAGAGAACTGCAAAAGTCAAAAAACAAATCTGCATACAACTTGGATTGACTACAAGAAAGCATTTGATTCACTACCGCACAGCTGGATCATCAAGTGCCTGGATGTCATCGGAATATGCAAGTGCATTGGTACTTTCACTGCAAATGCGATGAAGCACTGGAAAACAGAACTGTTTATTAGAAGTGAAAGCTATGGACTGGTCAACATCAAAAGAGGGATTTTCCAGAGTGACTCTTCGTCACCTCTGCTGTTCCTCATCGCCATGACCCCCCACCAACAATTTTACAGAAAACTAACCTGGATTATCAAACCGCTAAAAATTCACAGAAAATATCTCACCTACTGTAAATGGATGAAGTGATGGAATTGAAATGCCCAATGAACAAACCATCAAATGCCACCAACCCGAAGCCTACAAATACCTGGGCATACTGCAGCTGGACAATATCAAGCAGGGTAAGTGAAAAATGTGGTCAGCAAAGAATACACACAAAGGGTCAGAAAACTTCTAAAAAGCAAACTGAATGGCAGTAACACCATCAAGGGTATAAATACCTGGGCCATACCGGTCATCAGATATACTGCTGGGTTCATAAACTGGACACAGGCAGAGTTGGACAGCCTGGATAGGAAAACAAGAAAACTGATGACCATACACTATGTGCTGCACCCGCATAGTGACAGGCTATATTTGCCCAGAAAAGCAGGCGGCATAGGACTTTTGCATGTGAAGCAGACAGTCGAAGAAGAGAAGCATGCTCTGGCAGATTATGTGAAAGACAGTGTTGAACCAGCTTTGATGGAGGTCAACAAGAGGAAGCTGCTCAAAGTGCAGCAAACCAAGACTCAATATAGGAAAACAGTGATGCAAACTCGGGCTGACAGCTGGTGTAACATGGACAGTTCCTTGAAAAGATCCAAAGAAAAGTAGATAAGGAAAACCTCCTGGTTATGGCTGACCAACAGAACACTGAAGAAAGAAACAGAAGGCCTGATTCTTGCAGCCCAAGAACAAGCCATCAGAATGAATGTAATCAAAGCCACCCCAAATGCAGACTCTGCAAAGAAGCGGATGAAACCATTGTTCACATACTGAGCTGTTGCAAGACAATAGCTTAGACTGACTACAAACAACATCACAACACAGTCGCTCAGATGGTCCACTGGAACTTGTGTCACAACTACCATCTGCATGTAGCAAAGAACTGGTGGGATCATAAGCCTGAAAAAGTGGTCAAAAATGAGCATGCAAAACTACTGTGAGACTTCCGAATACAGACTGACAAAGTTTTGGAACACAATACCCCTGATATCACGATTGTGGAGAAGAAAAAAGTGTGGATCAACGACATTGCCATACCTGGTGACAGCAGAATCTATGAGAAACAACTTGAAAAAGTCACCAGATATCAAGATTGAGAATCAAACTGCAGAGACTCTGGCATAAACCAGTGCAGGTGGTTCCAGTGGTACTCGGCACACTGGATGCTGTGCCTAAAGACCTAGGCAAGCACTTAAAAACAATTGGCATTGACAAGATCACCATTGGTCAACTGCAGAAGGCCACCTTACTGGGATCTGCTCATATAATCCGCTGATACATCATGCAGTCCTAAACATTTGGGAAGTGTTCAACTAGTGATTTGTGATACAAAACCCAGCATGGTTATCTCGTTTGTTGTGTACACTGTCATTTTTTTGTATAATAATAATAATACTTTTGAATACAGACGGGTCACCATTTGGAACACAACATGCCAGTTATTATGGTTGTCGAGGGTTGAAGCATACAATTGATATCGCTGTACCAGGAGATGTCAGAGTCGAAGAAAAAGAACTGGAAAAAATCATGAAATATTGCGACCTGGCCATCGAAACTACACGGCTATGGATGAAACATGTAACAGTAATACCCATTGTCATCAGGACACTTGGTACCATGTCCAAGAATTTTTCAAAACACATCAAAAAATTGCAGCTTCCTGCAATAACACCAGCTGAACTGCAAAAAACTGCACCACTTGGAACATCGTACATCTTAAGATATTTGGTTGATACCTAGGACACTGGCAGCAGCCCATATCAACCATTAGCACCAGTCACTGATATTTGTGATACATTTTTAAATGTTCAGTTGACTGAGTTTCATGTTTAATGAATAAAAGAGATGATGATGATGATGATGATGATGATGATGATGATGATGATAGTAATAACAACAACAGTAGTAGTAGTAGTAGTAGTAGTAGTAGTAGTCAGAGGACTTATTAATCTATCCAAGTAATTTGTGTTTTGCTTCACCTCCCAGGAACTCCATATATGATTAACCCCTTACCCTGCAACTTACATTCACATGTATTCCAGTGAAGTAATTTTAACTAATAAATGTCCCAAAGTAATTTATTTTATTTTATTTTATTTATTTTGTCAAGCATGCATTTGGTAATACATATAAGTATAAACACGATTATTAATACATGAAATAGATACAAATAAAAGGGAACATTAAGACAGGGATAATCATGTAGGCACATTGGTGCACTTATGCACGCCCCTTACAGACCGCTTAGGAATGGGGTGAGCTCAACAGTAGACAGTCTGATGTTAAAGTGTATTCCAGGCATTGACCACTCAGTGAGGTTCATGGCTAAATGCAGATTGGAAGCACATACCAAGAGGATATTCATAGCCAAGCATCCCAATCTAGTCCAATAGTCACATTCCATTTACATCATGCCACAAATGGAAAAATCTTTTAAAAGGCACCATGGTGATATTTACTTGTTGAATATACATATAGATATACAGATACATCATATACAAACCTAAACTGAAACAATGCCAAGTAGCAACTGTCAGGGAAAGGCAAATTATTCATGTCATCACTTCAGTACATAATTATAAAGGCAATAAGCGTCCAATTCTTCTCTGTCAACATAGTAATTAGCATGTCAAAAAGGACAGGAAGATGTTAACTCTCTCTTTTAATTTTTTTGCACATATCCTTATGATTTAAAAAGTGAATAAAGGAAAGGGAAAAATTGGGCAGATTGGGGAGTTAAGGATTTGGAAAGTGAAAGATGAACATATTTTGTGACTTGGAAAAATGTATTGAGGACATGAAAGAAACTGAAAATCAGTTCTGAGTTATGATGGAGAATCTCACCCATCTCTATGAAGTTTGTTCTTTTGATCAACTGTCCAATGCAAACATAAAGTAACAAAACATAGAAAGATATTAACTTTCAAGTCTAAGCAATCATTGAATGTTGCATCTTTCCAGTAACTACCAAGTTTGCTCATATGCTCTAATATTCCTACATTTCATCAGCTGTACTAGCAAAAAAAAAAGCACCGAACACTTCAATAATCCTATGATATCAGAGTATGAGTTTTTGCAGCAGCCTTGAAATTAATTGTTTGCAAAAAGAATTCTGGATAATGCTGCGTGAGACAGTGAATTTGAGATGACCTTTGGCTAAGAATTCTCCTGAGAGCAGATGTGAAATGCTACATGGCAACAGATGTCACATCATTACATGATTTTTCTATTGATTGGAGTGGAACACTCATTGCTCACAACTATGTAGGATTATATTGGTAATTTTTCTCCCTGATTAATTTATTATCAATCTTTGTTATTGATTTAATAACTCTGGAGAAATATCTGTTACATCATACCAGGATGCTGACGTTCTCCAGGCTTATTTTGTGATTTAACTGTGTGATTGGTTTCAGGTGAGATAAAATGTCCTTTGTTAAAGTCTATTATTCTTTTCATCTTCTTTAATTCTGTGGTCTGTAAAAAAATCTACTCTGACTAATGAACATCTCTTCATGGTGACAATTTATTTTATTTCCTCAGTTCATATTTTGGGGAACATATCCCTATTAGAAACAGCAGAAGTTTGTTCCAGATTCTCCTTGTCCCAAACCTGATTCTTCTATTGTATTTGTTGAGCATTTTATCATCCTGTTACAACACCTAGAATTGTAAAAAAAACTTTTATTTTTTAATTTGAATTGAGTTTTATGAAGAGGCTGCTTCGAGAACAAGAGGGTAAAATATGGAGGGCTATGTCATTCATTTTTCTCTTTCAAGAATGGTTGCTAGTCAGGTCCAGTAACAGAGCAAGAGGTAAATTTGGATCTGGGCTAAGATTATCTGTCCCATTTTCAACCCATTTTTTTAAACCTATGCACACATTTTTTTCAAGAAAAAAATAATTTGTCAGGATTCCGGCAGTTATCCCCATTTAAATCATAAGTCTCGAGCCAATCTTCCAAAACTTCAAAAGGATTTATTGGGAATTAACATGCTGCCACTGCCTGGGTGTAGCCGACTTTGAGGCATATCATTCATTGTCACCCTTGACCCTGGTTTTCCCCCACCCCCTGGGTGTATCATAATTCATATTCTCCAATAGAACACATCCATAACCAAGAGTCATCAATCATGCTCTCCAGTTAGAAGTGTGTGCGGCAGAAATTTCGGTCACCTAATTACTATCTTTGAAAACATTTAAGGAATGCAGTTTCGGTTTTGCAAGCTGCTACATTGCTCCCCACTCCCTTTCTGTTGGCAACTCTGAAAAGACCAGAGAAATATTTTATGAGTTGACATAATTATTAAAAAAAAAATCAAGATATAATTTACTTATGATACACGTAGACTAAAAAAAGGCATAAAATATTTGATGTATAAAAATTTGAGTGAAGAATTTATTTCATCAGGAACTAAAGTGGAATTTTTTTGTATATAAGATGCCAACTATAACCAGAACTTGTACTAAATGATGAACATAGTAGACTTGTTGGGATAGAGGTTAATTTGTTTGGACTAAGACTCTGATAATAGGAATTTATGCCCCAAATTAGATAAAGTACAGTTCTATAAAGAACTTAGAATTAGAATTAGAATTCTTTTATTGGCCAAGTGTGAATGGACACACAAGGAATTTATCTTGGTGCAAATGCTCTCATATACATAAAAGAAAAGATACATTCATCAAGAGTCAAGAATCATAAGGTACAACACTTAAGAATAGTCATAGGGTACAATAAGAAATCAAATCATATCAGGAAATAGTCAATATAAATCGTAAGGGTACAAGCGACAACGTTACAGTCATACAGTCACAAGGGGGAAGGGATGGGTGATAAGGAGTGATGAGAAGATTAATAGTAACAGTAGTGGAGACTTTGTAAATAGTTGGACAGTGTTAAGGGAATTATTTGTTTAGCAGTTTGATGATATTATGATAAAATTATGGGTTCTTCTTTTGCAATTTTGTATTTGATAGAGGTTGAAATGGAGCGATCACCTCACAACTGGATAAAACTTCTAAAAAAGATTAAGATTACTCAAGGTAAATTACAATTTAGGGCTGGTTAATATATGGAGGCAGAAAAGAGCAATTCAAGACATAGATCCTTTTCAAGAATGGATATGATTTGGATTTCAAAGAATTTGGTTATTAAGGTTTATAAAGTAATGGCACTACCAAAGACTTTTGGATCATAATCCTACAAGTTTGTTTTTAAAGGATATACAGTTCTTTTACATGTAGACTAAATAAAATGTTGCTACAAAAGAAAGAAATAGTGGAGGATTGTAAAAAGAAATAAAAATAATTTTTTGAAAATCATTCTGATTTAAGAATGGAAAGAGAAAGAGAGAGATGATAGATACATCAACTAGTTATTTACATTAACAATAAAAGAACAAGAAAAGTAAAAATGAACTAAGCAAAAAAAAATTTTGCATTTGCAAACAATCCAAGGAAACGGTTGGCACATAAATTAAGAAAAGAAAGTGATACTAAAACAGATGACTATCTATAGAAACAAAATTTGCCAAAGATTAGAGAGGAACAGAAATAGTTTATGAATGGATCTATAACAATAAGGAAAGTTTTGGAAGCTACAAAGAAAATTAAACCAAGAAAAGTGCCTGAACCCGATGGATTAAGTGGCTCTCATTATAAATGTTTTGAGGATGAACCTTTACAAAATACGATGGATTCTATTTTACAGGGAAGAACATTGCCAGAAAGTTGGAAGAAGACTAACATAGCATTAATACTTAAAGAGGGACAAGATTTGACTTTAGGAAGAAACTTATTGGCCAATACCATTATTGAGTAATGAATACAAGTTATTTACAGTGATTTTTGCTGATAGGCTAAAAGTAATTTTGAAGAAATTATTCATTAAGATAAATGTGGATTTTTAACAAAAGACAATTAAAGGACAATTTTATAAATGTGATTGACATTTTGCAATATTTGAACCAACATATTGAAAAACAAGCCACATTAATTTTCTTAGAAGCAGAGAAGGCCTTTGACAATTTGAACTGGGCTTTCTTGTTCAACATTTTGGAAGATATGAACTTTGGGGGAAACTTTATAAAATGGGTAAGATTAATTTATACCACACAAAAAGTCCAAATAATTATTAATGGACATTTAGCAAAGCCTTGCAAGATACAAAAAGAAACAAGACAAATATACCCCTATCTTCTCTCTTGTTTGTTTTAGTTCTTGAAATAATTAGTAGAGATATAAACAAGATGAGAAGAATATGAGAGTAAGCCTTTAAAAAGGAACCTCTAGGTTAAGGGCTTTTGCAGATGAGCTGGTGTTGATTTTGGAAAAGCCTGAAAAATTTGTGTGGCAGGAAGAAAAAACATGAGTTAAAGATGTTACAAGATGCAAAAGAAGGAGGAGGATCAGGTTTACCCAGTTTGAAACTGTATTTTGCAGCTTCCTGTTTGATTTGGATGAAGGAGTGAGTGCTTCTGACAAATAGAAGACTTTTGGAGTTAGAAAGATATAATCTGAACGTAAAAAAACCGCATTATGTTATACATAGTGAGCATATTGAAGAAACATAAGTTCAGGTTGTGTCTGAAAACTCATTGGTGAATCTCAGTACAAGAAGCCAGTGGTGGGATTCAATTTTTTTTACTACCAGTTCTGTGGGCGTGGCTTGGTGGGCATGGCAGGGGAAGGATACTGTAATATCTCCAGTCACAGGTGGTATTTGCCAGTTCTCTGAACTACTCAAAATTTCTGCTACTGGTTCTCCAGAACTGGAGAGAATCTTCTGAATACTGCCTCTGCAAGAAGCATTTTATAGATAAGAAAGAACAGGCAAACACAAATAGCTAATTTATTGTGAAGTTTTAGCATTTATCAAGGGGAACACTAAATAAAATCAAGAGAACAACTGGTGGCAGAGGGATATATGTAATATACGAATGGGAAAATACTTGGTTAAAAGAATTGAAATTTGCCCTATTGTTATAACTGGGCTTTGTTCTGAAATGTAAAATCTTTGAGGCTTTTAAAATAAAAACTATAAGGTGATCATAAAAGATGAAAGATCTATGGATTTCATGAAATCCTTACCTGGGAATATTTTCCGTTTATTTATTTATTTCTCAGTGGTTTTTGTTTACCCAGAGAGTCCATCTTCCTCTGCTCCCTGACTTGACTTCAGACATTTTTGTCTCACTTTTATTTTGTGTTTAGAACTGCCTCTCCTATCTCAGGGCTGCCACTTCTCTGATTCAAGTCCTTCCACAAAGTTCAGTTTTCAGGGGCCATCTCCAACTCCCTACATGTTATTGTATTTCCATCATTGGGATTGCTTTCAGTGAAAAATGGGCTAAAATGTACTGTAAAATGAATGAACAGGTGAATGCATACATGATCAGATAAATGAATTATTTATTTTTTCCTGTTCACTCTTCTATTTGTTTCATCTTCTAGTTTCATTCTCTATATCTATTTTAAATTGTAAGATCCTTGAGGTTTGTCATAGTCATTCCCAGTAAAATGCCAGGAAGAGTGTGTCTGAATCCCATGATTCTCAGAAAATGATCAGATACTGCTATATAAATACCTACCTATGGTTTTTTTCTCTATTTTATTTGTGACATCAGAGATAACCAAACTTCTTAGTTTCATTGGGAGCTCTATAAGGCTAATTATGCAGTTATGACAGTGAAACAAACATTTCTTCCTTCATACGCATTCTTATCTGTATCGGCCATAAAAGAACAGGGATTCAACAGTGATTACTTGCACATATACTGGTGTTTCTACTATGTCTTTGCCATAGTTTGTGTTGTGTGTGTATGTGTGTTATTTCTATATCCCCTTGCCTCTTAAGAGCTAAGCAAGAAAAATGAATTACACTCAGAGGTGGTATTCAGCAGGTTCTGACCAGTTCTGGAGAACCAGTAGTGGAAATTTTGAGTAGTTCAGAGAACCGGCAAACACCACCTCTGACTGGCCCCACCCACACCTAATCTCTGCCTTCTGAGTCCCAGCTGATTGGCTGGGTCTTCTTTTGTTGCCCTGCACAGGATAACGGAGCTGGAAAGCAGGTTAATTGGTTGGGGGGGGGAATGGGATTCTGCAGTAACCTTCCCCCAGGAGTGGGAAGGGAATGGGATTTTACAATATCCTTCCCATGCCATGCCCACCAAGCCACACCCATCAAGCCACACCCACAGAACCGGTAGTAAAAACGTTGGAATCCCATCACTGATTACACTTAATTGGTAATTTCTCAATCTGGAAGAATGGTATGTTCTTGAACAGGGCTGTCAAACTCCCGGTCTGTGGACCAGATGCATCACATGCTGGCCACACCCATGCCCAGTTTAGCGAAGTGGGGGGAGGGAGTCCCAATACATCATGTGACACCACCGTGATGACATAAGTTTGACACTCCTGTCCTTGAATGAGGATACCATGGCAGATGACTTTCCTTCTCTGGATAGGATCCCATGGTGCCCGGATTCCACAGCTTTCTTCAGTGGTCTTCTGGCCACTCTGGAATGAACAACTTTCTTCCAGCTCATTATGGAGCAGGCAAGCCTTCAGCAGCCAAAGCTGTCTAATTCTTTATGGTTCACCAATCATCATTTCATTTTTCCCTGAAAGTCCAAGTCTAGCCAGCTTTTCTTTCTGCCAACAGCTCAGCTCTTCTTCACTTTTTGTTCTCTGCTTATCATGGCAGGAGTGTTCAGCTGCTCCATTCAGTCACACTGATTGATCAATTTGTTTCTTCAGGACTCTGTTTGAACTGACTAGCATGTTGGCTTTGAATTCAAGGTTCCTTTGTGAAGTGTTCAGTCTAAAAGGAAATTATTGCAGAAAGAATATACTGGAACTCCTGGAAGAGATGCTGGAAGGTGGCTACACCTATTACAGGTTAACAATGCTAACTACAATGCTATTCTTTTAAGATACATTAATTGGGAAAATAAGTCCTTCTCTCCTTGCATCCTGTCAGACTGCATTTATCTTGTTGAATAACTATGAAACACCAAAATAATTAGCAATTATTAAAGCAATATTTTTAACAACAAAATATTGATATGTGCTTCGCATATGACTTCACCCTGACGCATAAAAATTTATGGAGATTCCAAGCTGTACTAAATTATAAAACGTTCAATTGGATCACTGTTTTTCAACCTCAGCAAATGGCTGGGGAATTCTGGGGGTTGAGAGCCATACATTTTAAAGTTGCTGAGGTTGAGAAAGATTGAATTAGATGAAGAAAGACAATTCAAATCATTATCTAGGGCAATTCAGCACTGCAACCTAAACTGCTTGCCTTTCATGTTATCTTCATTTGTTTCTCAAATCAATTTCAGAAATTTCAATCTAAATTCCAGTGAGTGGTTGCTACACAATTCAAACTACATCTACTGAAAAACCTGGTTATTTCCCTGTCTCCTGTTTTTCCCATCAATGACGGAGGGCAAGTCTCACTTGTGCTGACTGGTGTATCAATATTTGCCTTTTTGTTTTTCTTCAGGAGCAAATATTTGCTTCTTCAGGAGGGTCTCTCCTCACTATCCTACCTGTCTTTTCTTTGTTTTCCCAGATGGCTGCCTTCCTATCTTCTTCCCACCTACTTTTTCTGTCACTAACACAGATCCATTTATTTAAAAAAAATCCTTTATGGTACCATCATTGGTCTATTGCGGTAATAATAAATTCTGGACCAATGAAGAATTAATAGTTCAAAAATGAAGTAGTGATGTCCCTTCATTGCACCATTAAAAATTGCTTGCTTAAAAAAGAAGGGAAGTTTTGCAGTACTGTTGGCAGTTTTGTGGAAATCAAGCATGCTTTAACCAGCCTAGATAGAAACCAAAATGGCACCCCCGGGGAGATGTAAAGGTTGGTTAGTGTATATACTTAAAGGATTGAGGATGGTTTATTGATTTAACACATCATTGTTGAGTCAATGACAAGGTTATAAAAAAAGTAGCACCTGCTGATCACACAAGAACATAGCAGCTTAGAACCCCCTGGAGGGAAAGAAGGTCATGTCAAACACTGCAGCCAACCAGAGCTGGCACTGCTATTGGAATGGAACAAAGTGCTGAAGACAATCCGCTTAGGATTGGAAGGCTCAGATCAGAAAGCAATCGTTTTTAATCAAAACTGGAAAACATAGATCTTCTGTGCATTTGTAATGAATGGGAAGACAATAAGCTTATCTATTCCTACACCCAGGAAGGAGTGAATCATCTATACTGGTGATGGCCCAATCCGAAAGTACAGATCTGCCATTAATTTGGTAGATGTGGCAATTCTATAAAGCTCTTCAGAAAAAAAATAGCAGTTGCCTTTCCTTCTTCCCTTTCCTCTGATGCTGAAAGAATGAAACATATTTAAGCAAGATAACTCTTTAAGAAAAACACATAATAACAAATGCTGAACCACTTTCTGTGCTGCACATAAAGTGAGTAGCCCTATGAAATGGTTCAGATTCTTAACCTTTCGATAAATGGAGTACATTTTGAGTTGAAGGAGATGAAAACCAAAAGATAACTCTGCACAATTTGTTCAAATAAACAATCAAAAACTCTGAGTATAATATTTATTTATTTATTTTGTTGGGATTTCTATGCCGCCCTATCTCCCGAAGGACTCAGGGCAGCTTACAATGATAAAAACAGAAAATGCAAACTTTAAGAAACTTATTAAATCTAAAAACCCCAACACTAGATCTAAAACCAATTTAAAACCCACAAACAACATAAGACAAATTACAACTATTAAAATCCCCTTCAGTCCAGGTTGGCTGATCAAAAAAGCCAAGTCTTCAGGTCACGACAGAAGAAGCGGAGGTCAGGCGCCACCTGAAGCTCCATGGGCAGTTGATTCCAAAGGGCGGGTGCTCCCATAGAGAAGGCCCTCCCCCTGGGGGCCACCAGCTGACATTGTCTGGCTGACGGCACCCTGAGGAGGCCCTGCCTATGTGAGCGCACTGGGTGATCGGATGTTGTTGCTGGTAGCAGATGCTCCCGCAAATACACCATGCCTACAGTTCACCCGCCCCCCCCCAAAAAACCCAATTCCTTATTCATAATTACTAAAGAAACCAAACAAATCAGCCACAACGGCTGAACTTAACATCCTGGCTCAAAGGCTTGAGGGAACAACTCAACTCAACTTTAATGCATTTTGAAAAACCAAAGGGTTGGACTCACCCAGATCCTTGCTGGGATGCTGCTCCACAGGGCAGGTGCTGACACAGAAAAGGCATGATCTTGAGTATCACAAGATGGATATTGGTTAATAGAAGGGATCCAGACCAGAGGTGGTATTCAGCAGGTTCTGACCAGTTCTAGAACTGGTTGCAGAAATTTTGAGTAGTTCGGAGAACCTGCAAATACCACCTCTGACTGGCCCCGCCCCCATCTATTCTCTGCCTCCTGAGTCCCAGCTGAACATCTGGATCTACTTTTGTTGCCCTGCACAGGAGAACTGAGCTGGAAAGCAGGTTAGTGAGGTGGGAAGAGAATGCGGATTTTACAGTATCCTTCCCCCAGGAGTGGGGAGAGAATGGGGATTTTAAAATATCCTTCCCTAGAGTGGGGTGGGAATGGAGATTTTACAATATCCTTCCCCTGCCATGCCGACCAAGCCAAGCTCCCCCAAGCCACACCAAACCCACCAAGCCATGCCCACAGAACCGGTAGTAAATTTTTGAATCCAACCGCTGATCCAGAGTGTACCATCTTTGCTGGGTCTGGCAGGGCAAACTGAAACAGCTGGGAACAGACAGTCCTACAAATACAATAGCCCTATCATGTAGGGTTTTATCAGGGATAATCAGAACTTTGAATTGCTTGCTGCAGTTCAATCAACAATCGTGGTTGAGGTACAGTGCACTGGATACATTGTGAGACACCCATAACTGCCTGCATCACTGCGTTCTGAACAAATAGCACTTTCCAATGCTTATCAATTGCAGACCCATGTACACTTCAGTATGCACTATAGTAAAAGAGTAGTACAGCAGGTGAGTAGGGGGCGAATTACTGTGAATAGGGCCTCCTGATACAGAAAAAGTGTGCACTTGGTACACAGAATACATACTTGAGAAAGAAATAGCAAGTACAATTAATATTTAATATGGATTGATTCTTGTTTTCATTAAATGGCATTTGGGGAAATGCTATCAAAATCCACAGTGGAAGGAATTCTGTTCCGAGGATACATTTTGTCTACTTATGATTATCAATGTGTGCATTTGTATGTGTTTATATACAGTCTTTTTACTCCCCTTGACATTTGCAGAACATTTATAGATATTCTTCAGCAGGTAAATAATGACTCTAAAGCTTTTATATGTAGTAGGGTAGTAGCCTATGCCTCTTGCAAGAATGACAGGGGAAGTTACAAAAGGAGATAAAAGAAGCTTTAAATGACTATGCCAAAAACTACACTTCCAAGCTATTATGGTTTTAAAACTATCATATTGAAACTTGAGCACTTACATGATTTGAAAAGAATATTAAATTGTATAAAGCAGTTGTTTTGGGTGGATAAATTATTGTAATACTTTGAAGTAATTGAAACATAGTGATATAACTATTACAATAAGTAGTTATATGTGGATATTCATTTAGGAGGGAAGGCAAATGACAAAACATGTATTAAGAGGCAGCCTTCCTTACCCATCCTGTTCCCTCCCTACCCATCTTTTAACTATAGATTGATTGGGATTTCTATTTTCATTCTTTTAAGGATAGTTATTTGTTAGATTTTCATGCTGGAAGCCACCCAGAATCATTTGTGACAAGATGACCAGCTAAATTATATTGGTAATGTCATGATAAAAATTCTCCTCTTTATGTACTTATGTGCAATGTTGTGACACAAGTATGAAAGGGTAAAACCTGTGTCATGATATCACCATACATCATCATAGCTAGTGGTCTGTAGAGGTTGTCAGTCATCCAGGTCATGGTTGCCCAAAGGTGCTTTTTTAGGAGCAAGTGGACTTTCTTGTTTTTTCTTTGAAAACGTTTTGATTCTCATACACTTTTAGCTGTACAATTTGGGATGAACACCCTTTGAATGGTATGGGAGTAGGAATGGATTTCCAGAGGAAAAAATTGCAGAGTACAGGAACCAGGAGCACTACTCAGATGACCCTGAGGACACAGATAAACCTCCAAGTGCTTCAATGACCCTCTAAAAAGATGCAAATGACCAGCTGTCTGCAAGGAATATAAATCCTTCCATTCCCCACTATCCTGTCTGAGCAGAAGAAGCTTCTTGGGTGAGAAGCAAAATGTCTTTAAAGAAAAACCAGAAAGTCCAGTTGCTTCCTGAGAAAGCACCTTTGGGACATCACAGCTAGTGCTTGACAACCCAGAGGATATTTCACACCAATTGCAATGAAATTAGTTCTCTATTCATGGAGTTCTATATGGACTAAATCTTCCATAGATATTGGACACCCGTTCAAGAAATTGAGCCATACATTTAACATTACTGGAATGTTTGAAATTAGTTAAAGTTTGACATACAGAAAGGCTTTGGGGGCCTGTGGGATACTATACAATAAGACAAATGATATAGATAAATGATAAGTAGATAGAATGATAGAATGGTTGGTAGGTAGGTAGGTAGGTAGGTGGGTAGATAGATAGATAGATAGATAGATAGATAGATAGATAGATAGATAGATAGACAGATAGATAGATAGATGATAGAATAAAGACAGCTTGGCTTCTATGTAGAAATATAAGGGACCTTTCGGGAAAAAACCATACTTTGAAGGTCATATTACACAAATATTTTTAAAATAAGATAGGATAAATCATCATCATTATTCTTCTGCTCAGGTAATTACCAATAGGATAATCTTCCCCACAATCAAGATGACATGTGAAATATATCAAGGATGCCTACACTCTCCTTTAATATTTAATTTTATGTTGGAAACTTTTGTCTGCTTAATAAGACAATTTGATGATATTCAAGCTGTTTGTAGATCAGAAAGTTAATATAAATTGCTGTTTATTGTTATATGCAGATTGTATTTTGGGTCTGTTAATGATAATCACCAATTTTGTAGAAATGGCACAGCAATATAATAAATACCCTGGATACACAATAAAATGGAATAAATGGAACACCATGCCAATTGGTAATAAGGGTCTCATGTAAGTAAGAAAACAAACCCAAATATTTGTTTATTGCCATGTTTACATTAAAAACCTAGGGATAATTATTCTTAGCAAGATATGCTGCTTAATAGATGTGAAGTTTTTTAATTGTATCACTGATAAAATAAGATATTACATGATGGATAAAAATATTGATATATTTGATGGACATGAACAAGACTTCAATAATCTTATTTAAAACTTGTGTCTTGATTTAATTTTTGCCAAATAATTATTTTCTCTCTCACTTTTAAGGAGTATGTGCTTCATTTACATTCCAAGTTAAGCATTTGTAACCCATAATCAAGCTAAAAATTTAGAAAAATCATGTGTTGTAATGTGGTCTGGATTCCTGGAAGGAAGAGTTGAATTCCAGAGGACCAAGAGGTAGCAAAACACGGAAAGTTTAATTGAGAAGAAGAGAGTTAAAAAGATTCTTCTCTAGTGATTCCCAGGGTATATCTATAGAAATACAAATAGTTGCTTTAGTTTGGCAAAATTTCTGCCTATAAGTGAGGAACAATAAAGGAAACTATTTAGAAGTAACTTGGTGTGTCTTTCTTGGTTGCTGGGTATCCTGATGAGTCGATACTTTGCTTAACCAAGAAATAAGGAGAAACTTTCTGACAGTGAGAACAATCAACCAATGGAACAGCTTGCCCTCAGAAATTGTGGGAGCGCCATCACTTGAGACTTTCAAGAAGAGATTGGATTCCCATCTGTCAGAAATGGTATAGGGTCTCCTGCTTGGGCAGAGGGTTGGACTAGATGACCTACAAGGTCCCTTCCAACTCTGATTATTTACTTGATTCAACTAGTTCAGTATTATTCTTTCAGTATCTGGTTGCACATGTCCAGGTTTTTGGGCAGTCTTATTTGACATCTCCATCACCAATTCTTTCATTTTTTTTCTAGAAATTCTCTCTCCTTCTGGATAGAATTCAGTTGAAAGCCCTGCTATTTAAAAGTAAAAAAAAATCATAGCTTCCAATTTATCCCACTAAAGTGGAATCATTTTCTGTTTTAATCTACAGGAAAAAAATACTCTTTTCTCTTACACAAAATTCTAATTGAAATTTATTTAAAAACAATTAAATTGATACTATCAATTTTCAATCGTATTAAAATGCCGCTGCAAAATTTGACCGCTTGTCTTCTTCTTGACAAAGCACATCAAAACATCCCTTGGAACATTTCTTATTCTCACAAATTTGGATAAGTTAAGGGTGGCTGGAAGGAAGAAGGGAATACATTAAAAATTGGTTTATTTGATTATGGTTAACTGAGTTTCTATCTCTGATGATGCTTAATGATTATCTTGACCGGATACTGGGTTGGGGGTGGAAAATGTTTCACTGAGTGTAATGGATTTGTTTGCAATATATACATATTTGATATGTAAACAAGAAGTAACTATTTCTGGTAATGTTTAATTTTTTTTTAAATTATTTGCAATGTTTAATTACAAATTGGGATTAGAGTTTAATTATTAAAGAGAGGAATGATTGGGGTTTAAATTAAATGAAAAGGGAAATTATGTGCTTATGCTATTAGCTATTTCTATTAATTTTTACTGGACTTTTCCAGATTAATAAGGGGAAATGAAGATTTAGAGATGAGATAATAGAAAAAGAGGTGAGATATATAATGGAGATATATTTGACTGAATTTTAAGAGGCAGTAATAAGTTGTTAATGTTGAATATATTTGCTGGACATGAAAATGAAAGTTCCTTTTTTGTGCTATTTTCTTTTGAGGGATTTTTTTCTACACCTTTTAATTGTTTTTCTCTCTTTATTGTATTTTTATATTAAGTTCTTGTTTTCATTTTATCTTTTTAATATAATTCTTAATAAAAGTATTGAATAAAAGGACAGGAGACAGATTTGGTTTTTTTTCTTTTTCAAATTAATCATTTCCCTCCTTTCTGATTTCAAAGCAAAGGAAAATGGCTCCACCAGATCCTATTACATATTGCCCCCAGAAAACTGGTTTCAATACTTTTTGTTAGCTATTATGCTGACATGAGCTTTCTGTATAGATTCGTTTGGAACATAATAAACAACTATTTAGTAGTGTGCAAAATTAATTAAGACCAAACTATTCAATAACGATCCAACAGTAAATCTTTAAAGTTCAGTGAATTACATACTCAAATTGTCGTACTGTAAAAATACAATAAAAATTACATTTGCTAAGAAGAGCCAGCCAGTACAGGAGACAAAAGCATGATCAGGGCCCAGCAATTCCAACAAGGATATCTTAATTAATCTTTATAATTCTGGAAGGAGAGAAATTATATGTGCAGCTGTGAACAGCATTTGATGTCAGCACAGAAGGCATTCCTTTTATCAGCACATGTGGGTATGCTTGCATGTTTGTGGACCTTGTTTGTTTGTTTGTTAGGGCCTTTGAATCAATGTTGACATGAACATTTAACAGAATTTTCTTTCTACCCTACACACACACACACACACACACACACACACACAGAGGGAGGGAGGGAGGGGGAGAGAGACAGACAGACAGACAGACAGACAGAGACAGGGACATAGAGACAAAGAACTCTCTACCAATGAGAATCAAGGTGTGGGAAGAAATATCCATCTGGTTCAGTTCCAAGCCTGGAGAAAGACACTGGAAACATGGAAGTTGATTGGAAAGATGGTTATAAAGCAGAACCACCAAGCACATGGTTCTGGTGCAGCTGACCACATGGAGTTGAAAGTGGGCGGGCAGTGTTATACATTCTCTTGGGCTTTGCACTTGAGCTTCCTGTTCCTGTGCAAGAACATTCTATTGGATGTTGTAGGGGTTATGTAGGGGTCATAGCTGGCTTTATATGTTGTCTGGCCTCCCAGGTTTGGTTGAAGTTTGCTGAGGGTGATGCAATGAAGGAAATACCCTTAGAAGATTGTGCAATGTAGTGAACTCTGTGTCTTCTGCTAAATGGTAGTGGGTTAATCCTATTATCTCCTGAAAGATAATGCCATCATTCTGGAGCTGAAGGTCTTTTGTTTTGTAGATAGGCTGGCCCAGTCTTTCTTAATGGGCACAAAATATCTGTTGGGGGCAGGGAGCTGGGGCTCTGAGTTTCTGTCTCCCTTAAGATTTTTTATTTCTCTTTTAGGGAAAATATTTTATCCTGCCTTTTCAATATTCTTCAAAATATTTCATTCTTCCAGGAAGGAGAGGGTGGCTTCCCGCAAAGGTGAAACAATCTTAAATTTCTTCCTCATTCCTTCCTCCCTTTCA
Source organism: Naja naja (assembly GCA_009733165.1). Classification (NCBI taxonomy): domain Eukaryota; kingdom Metazoa; phylum Chordata; class Lepidosauria; order Squamata; family Elapidae; genus Naja; species Naja naja. The sequence goes on along the minus strand of CM019149.1, from coordinate 102,066,946 downwards.
AGATTGAGCTGGAGTTTACCTCATGGCTGTTGAATAACTTCTTCAAGGCCGTTTCTGCATTCGTCTACAGAAACAGAACTTGTGTTCCTGCATTTATACTTAAAAAAGAACACAGGGCACTACCCTGAGGAGATTAAAAGTTCCCCATTCCTATATTAAATATATGAGCCTCCTAAATAGTAACATTAACATTTTATGGAGTAAAATGGCAAAACCTAGCCAACTTGTAATAAAAAATAAAACAAAAGTAGGGTTGTCTCAGGTAGCATTTAGAATTAAAACTACTGGAAAATGTTAACATGTAAGGGGAATTGGGGAAAAAAAACATTCCATATGAAAGCAATGAGAAAAGCAAGCCATTTCTATATTCTTGCCAAGAAAATTATGAGAAGGTATTAATGAAGTCATATGGAGTACAGCCGAAGTTTAATTACCTTTTTAAATTTTTGGAGAAACTTCTGTCTTCTAATGATGTCCCAAGCACATCTTCTGCATTTTAAAAACAGTTCTGATTCAGTCTGATGGGAAAGTAACGGCCTTTGTTTGCTTGTATTTCCAGAGGAGAAGAACATTTCAATCAAATTCACATGGATGCCATCCAGGGTTCATGTACTGACTAGTTACATGGTTGACAAGGATGATATGTACATACCTTGTCTTTCACTGTCAGTTCACTGTCTGCACTATTCCTAACTTCCCAGCCCTCATTACATCCCATATATCCTCTGTGAGGGTTTTTCAGATGAAAAAGCAATGGGAAGAAGAGTGATGGATATATATATATATATATGTAGGTCTTGGTGTATTCGGGTCTTGTCCCGTGTAGGATTGAGAATACCTTGGCAACGTTTCGACGAAATCCCATCCGTCATCTTCAGGCTGGTGTCTTCAGCTTCGTTCTCCTGGGAGAAGTGTGTGATCGTGGCTGTTTTTCCCTTTTAAACTCTAGAGTTGGCTGTGTTGTTACTTCTTGATTGGTTTGTGGAGTTGATGTATGCAGATTGGATGGCTTTTTCCTGAGACCCTGCGTGGCTGAGGTGCTGGCTGTGTGTCTCTCAGCCTTTTGTGTTGTAACGACCTGGGTAATGGGCTGTGTGATGACCTTCTGAGTTCTATTGTTGTGACGTCCTGGGTGTGGTGCTGTAATCTCCTGGGTCGTTGTCTGTGCTGCAACCTCCTGATGTTTTGTGTTGTGATCTCCTGAGTTCTGTGATGTAGTATCCTGGGTGGAAGGCTGTGATGTGGCATTCTGGGCCTTGGTTTGGCTCGAGTTTGAGGTCTGGCTATGTGTTTATAGCATGTGTCAGTTTGCTTAGTTTGGGGTCAGAGGGGGTGTAGCAGCTGGTGTTGCAGCCATGGTCTGGTTTCTGGATGGTGGTTGCCTTTCATCTGTGGCGTGGACTTGGGTTTGAGTCTGGTGAAGGAGATTGGTGGTGGCATCATGTGTTATTTTGGGTCCGGTGTTGGTTTTCGTGGCTGGGACTCGTTTGTTGATTAGGGCTAGTTTCCAGATGTCTGGTAGGCGGGAAGTGTCATCCCGTTTATTCATGTTATGGGGGTGTTTCTCTATTTCGATGGCTTCCCTAATTATTCTCTTGTTGAAATGTTCAGTATTGGAGATAAGTTTGGATCCCTCAAAATCAATTTCATGTCCTGTGGCTTTACGGTGCTGGAAAAGGGAGGAAGTTTTTTCTTCTTTTCCAGCACCTTAAAGCCACAGGACATGAAATACATAGTCAGACCTCAAACTCGGAGCCAAACCAAGGCCCAGAATGTCACATCACAGCCTTCCACCCAGGATACTACATCATGGAACTCAGGAGATTACAACACAAAACCTCAAGAGGTGGCAACACAGAGAATGACCCAGGAGATAACAGCACAAGACCCAGGATGTCACAACAATAAAACTCAGAAGGTCATCACACAGCCCACTACCCAGCTAGCTACAACACAAAAGGCTGGAGGACACACAGCCACTACCTCAGCCACACAGGCTCTTACGAAAAAGCCAAACAATCAGCAAACATCAATTCCATCAACCAATCAAGAAGCAACAACACAGCCAACAACACAGCCAACCAACCCGCTTACAGCAGAGCCAGCACACCACACCTCTCCTCCAGTATTTATAGAGAGAAGGCAGCTCAGATCACGCTTTGCTGGCACAAGCACAAAGCTGAAGACACCAGCCTGAAGATGGCGAGTGGGATCTCGTCGAAACATCGCCAAGGTATTCTCAATCTTACATGGGACAAGACCCGAATACACCAAGACCTACATATATATATATGTATGTATGTATGTATTTGTATATATATGAAAACAACGACAGAACCCTTTACCAACTTTGAACCTCTAAAGAAAGATCTAAAAGACAACCAGAAGTATATGTGTGCAATTTTGAAACATCTCAAGAATGAAATTGAAAAAAGGTAATTGTATTTTGCAAAGAGCAGAAAACAGCTAGAAAGTCAGGCAACAGAAACAGGATTAATTCCTTCTACTTAAATGGAACCTCTTCTGAATTCAGCCCTCTCTAATTTCCATTTGAAAACAGTCCATCTAAACAAACTTTCCTTATCTCACATCTTTTGCATTAAAGAATAGAAAAATCACCAGAGGGATTAAGCTAATTTCCATTTTATTCATATATTTCAAAACAAGGACATGTATCAAAAATCCATCAACAGGAAAATGTTTTTTTAAAAGACTCATGAATTATGTTAATTTGGATAGGCCATAAGTGAATAACCCTAAAGGATCCCACAGCGCCAACTAGCTATTCACTTTTATTTGTTTATAAACATAAGTGGGAAAAAGATTAAGAAAAGCCAGCTGAGAGCAAAGGTATTATTAAATGTTTTTATTTTAAAATTGCTGTCAAAAATACATGTCACTCCCATGCCTTATTCAATATTGCTCTGGAACTATACATTGCTTTTATTCACTGTTTCAAGCAAGTTAAATAAAATTACAGATTCCTTAGTAGTGATTAAGAAGTGTGGTTCCAAGTCTTCCAAATTAAAAAATAAGAAAATCTCTAGCATCTTTGCCTTAATAAAACTCCCAAAGATTTTCTGATGAGTAGGTAACAACATACCATAGGAGTGAAAAAAGGACAGAAATGCCTGTGTTATTAAAGTTGTTCTATTTATATGTGTTGCATAAACAGATTTTTGTGCCAGAATCATTAGTAGAATGAAGATGTTAATTTGCACCTATTCTTTCTTTCCAGTACATATTTCCATCTTACCTGGAGGAAGATTGTTACCTTCCAAGTTATTTTTTCCTATTTCAGAAAAATACCCTTCTAGAGTTTTCTTGCTTCCATGTTTAATCATGAGTTGCATTTTGGCTCTTTGTTTTCATTTTTCTTCAAAAGTGAGAAAGGTTAATGAGAGACAAACAGAAACCTTTGCCAGCAGCCTTGTGTTTTGATCTGTATGGGTAGGGATGTAACAACACTGTTTATCAAATGATTGGATTCTTGCCCACGTATGGATACTTTTAACAAACAATAAAAAACTGCTCTTGCAGAAAAAGATGCTCTTTATTAGTTGCAGACAGCAGCATCAATTGGTCTCAGAAAATGTGCCACCATTTTGCTTGTTCAAAATCTAAAAAAGAAAGCAATAGTTAAAATCCATAGCGTTGACTTATTATTTTTTGAAAAAGAAAAAAAAAAGATTGTGCAACTTTAATAAGAAAGGTTATTATTGTTAATCGTATTTACTGCCCCACTGACAGATACATACAAGTGATGGAAGTGTACAGTCTCCATCATGGCACCTAAATTGGAGATAGATAATCTTCTTCTCCCGTGATATATCCAGGGTGTGTGCATTTAGGGAAGTAAGATAATCAGAACTGACCTTATCTTAATCTGAGTCCATTCTGCTAATGCACTAGTTTGTATGTAGATGAGCCAAATGTAATTCTGTGAGATTTTCTATTTTGCCCCAGACATCTTCCAAAATATTTCAAAATATACAAGACTTTAATTCTAGAATCACTTCTTTCCTGTATTGACTGAGTTCTGGAAAAGCAGGATTTCTGATCATAATAAGAGCCTTGGTGGTGCAGGCTGTTAAATGCCTAGCACTTAAGTTCCAGCTGCCTGCAATTACTGCAGGCTCAAATCCCACCAGGCTCAAGGTTGACTCAGACTTCCATCCTCTCGGGGTAGGTAAAGTGAGGACCCAAGATTGTTGGGGGCAATAAGCTGACCTTGTAAAAATGCCGCTTAGTAATAAGCAGGCATATACAATGGAATGAAGGCTATTGCTGAGCACACTGGGTTGTGCTCCAAAAATTGTAAGCCACCCTGAGTCTCCGGAGAAGGGCGGCATATAAATATGAATTTCAAAAGAAAGAAAGCCCTAAGGGATCTCTTCGAGGGTTGTGGTCAAAGAAGTAATAATAATGGCTAAGGCTAGGTGATTGAAGCCTCACCCTATTTGTAATGCATTGCATATTTTTTCATACCTCCATTTGGACACTTCTAAATACCACGGATAATTACATTCTATACAAGCATATGTAAATCTTTCCCTTCAAGAATGATTGATTCCACATATGCACAAATATTTTATTTGCCTGATTCCTATTCTGTTGATTTACCCCAGGAATAAACACAGAAGGTTGAGTTGGGAGGAAGCAAAAATAAGCGAGTAAATAGTGATGTCACCCCCATTTATGGTGAGTGCACCCTTGATTCACGGATCTCAATATTTACATGTTGGAAGGGAGGAGCAGGTAAGAAATTGTGTGAACTGTCATCTAAAGTCTCTTTATATTAGATATGAGAAGGGAAACTGCAAACATAAGGATCTGCAATATTAAAGGTATGAAAGGTGGAAAACTCATATAGCAAAGCAGCAATAATATAGACTCACCTGTACAACATAATTCCTTTGGTTACAATAGTGGATTCTGCTCTTCCTACTTTAGAATATAAAAATGCCTCTGTCAGTTTAACCCAAGGGTAGACAGATTCAAAGTTGCTAAAGCTATTAAAATTAATTTCTACGGTTTAAGGTTGCTTTCAGTGAAATAAGCAAAAAAAATGACCAAATTATTTGTCAATCCCTTCCATTCACAAATGGCATTACTAGTTTAAATAGGAAACTATGAACACGACAACCCCATGCATGCTGTATCAGATGCAGTAAACAACAGCCAATGCAATGAAGCATAGATTCACACATTATAGTAAATCTTTTTTTAAAAAAATAATTATTAGTCATACAAGCCACAATTGTCCCGATAAAGCAAATGCTAATCCATAAATTACGGTTTTCAATCCATAATGGCAGGTTTAACAAAACATGTTAAGTCAATACTAAAGAAATGAAATTGTAGTTTAATAAAAGCTATGAACTCAGCTAGAGTGGTAAGTCGTGTAATTGGCTTTTCATCACTGACAAATGCAACCATCCCAAGTCAGATGAAAACAAGCATTTCTTCAAAATAATGCAAATTAATTTGTGGAATTCACTGCCACAGATTGTGATTTATTCTATTAACTTCTATCACAAACCCAATATGTAACTCATATGTCATTGTGTTTATATTAAAAATGGTCTTTCAACATCTTTCAGTGATTCATCCTTTATTGACTATTATGAGCTGTGGTGGTGCAGTGGTTAGAATGCAGTATTGCAGACTAATTCTGCTGACTGCCGATTGCCAGCAGTTGGGCAGTTCGAGTCTCACTAGGTCAAGGTTGACTCAGCCTTCCATCATTCTGAGGTAAGTAAAATGAAGACCCAGATTGTTGGGGGCAATATGCTGACTCTGTAAACCACTTAGAGAGGGTTGTAAAGCACTGTGAAGTGGTATATAAGTCTAAGTGCTGTAGTTAAGCTTGCAATTTAGTATTACTTCCTTAATGTTTTTTCAGAAGGCTGAAACTTATACAGCCAAAGATTATAAGAATTTATGCATCACCTAACCACTTTGACCTATAGATGCATAGCAGGGTATGTGTAATATAATAAAATGGCTGTGGCAGTTTCGCGGTTTTACATAATACAATAAAACACGTTAAATCCAATTTTAAAAGTGAAAGGAAAAAGGGGATGCAAGGAGTACACAGAAAATAGACCTTGCAAAAGACTAGAAAATACAAAGGTCTTCCAGCACTTTGTCAAATATAGGAAAGGTGGGATAAAGAAAAATATTTTCAAACTTGAAATTCCAGCTTGCTGGACTTTTTAGAGGAAAGAACAATAAGGTCAGAAATCAAACAGTGGATGATGACAAACTTCAGAACAATATCTCCAAAAGTTTCAGAAAGAAAGTCTATGCAGTAGGTGATGTGTCATTTTCATCATCATCATCATTTTAGCCATTGTCTATCCACTGCAGGATGAAGGCCTGTTCCATATGTTTCCAACCAATATCGTCCTGAGCTTTCTTTTGCCAATTGGATCCGCAATTCTTGTTGATGTTGTCGATCTATCTTGTTTTAGGTCTTTTTGTGGATGCTTTGTATCAAGTGGGATCCATTCTATGACTACCTTAGTTGACCTGTCATCAGTTCTTCTTGCTATATGGCCCAGCCCATTTCCATTTCAATTCTTTTACTCTCTTGATATTGTATACGTTTGTTTGTTCTCTAATCCATGTGCGAGTCTTTTTATCTTGTCTTGCAATACCGAGCATATATCTTTCCATCGTATTTTGTATCGATAGTGAGGTTAGTGTCCGTATTTCACTGGCATATGTTAGATCAGGTAGCGCACACTAATTGAAAACTTTTTTCATCAGGCATAGGGAGAGGTTGTTCTTGAAAATTGTACTTAGCTTGCCAAATGCCTGCCAACCACATTTAACATGCTGTTCAATTTCCTTTATTGTATCACCTTCTGTTAAGTTCGGAAGGAGACAGGACAAGAAGTGCTTCAACTCTCTTTAATAACAAGGATACAGCTCCAACACAAGACACAAGATGGATTAGCCGCGGCAGCTTTTATAGCTTGCTGCCGCGGCTTGCAGCCAATGACAGTACTTTGAATTCCCGCCGTTTCTAACAGCCAATCAAATTAACTCTGCATACATTACACCCCTCCCCACTTGGTCTAGTCTATACCTGAACCCCGCCTATCTAACATACTCATGTAAGTAGGCGGGGCTTCTATGGTTGCGTCTGGACCTGCTAGGTTCAGTCGCTCTTGGAACTTCAATTCGTTTGGAGGGAACTTTTGTTGTTGGAGTTCCCTCCCGTGGAATCCCTTGGTAGGTCGAGCTGGCTTTGCCCGCTCCCTCTTGGGCCAACCTCCCGGTCTACCCCCGGTTCGTTTTCATCTATTCGATCAGGTAAGTTTGTGCTTGCTTCTATCGGAGCTAGTTGTTGTTTGCTTTGTGTTAGGGCCTGGCTTGTTCTGTGTTGTGTGGTTTTCTTTAAAATTGGTTTGTCTATTACTTGTTTGTTATTCGAAGGGTCTCCCCCTTCCCCCTTGGTTTGGTCAGTGATTAGTGTTTTATCTAGGGTGCCTGAGCCAGAGTCTAATGTTGTTCTGGCTCTCAATTGGTCTATATGTCGTTTCCATGTGATACCATCCTCAGTGTTTAATCTATATGACCTGGGTCCCGTTAATTGGATTACTTCAGCAGGGATCCATAAGGGTTCACCCACAAGGTTTTTGGCATAAACTCGGTCTCCTATGTTAAAGGAGCGAGGTTTGCTAGTGGAATCTAGGGGTTTTTTGGTTGTGTAAGTAGGGTGAAGGTGGTTGAGATTTGACCTGAGTTTTCTTCCCATTAGGAGTTCGGCTGGGCTTAAGTTAGTGGTGGGGCTGGGTGTTATGTGTTGGATACTAAGTAGTTTGTCCACTTTTTCAGTAATGTCCCCTGGTCCTAACTGTTGAAGTTTCTCTTTGGTAAAGCGAACCATACGTTCAGCCCGGCCATTCGTCGATGGGTGCCTGGGGGCTGTAAGTGCATGCCTTATGCCATGCTGTGCTAAATATGATTTAAACAGGGTGGCAGTAAATTGGGGACCATTATCAGAAACAAGAACATCGGGCAACCCGTGAGTGACAAATAACTTCCTTAGCTGTTTGATAACAGCCTCCGCTGTGGTGGATAACATGGGAATAACCTCGAGCCATCTAGAATATGCATCTACTACAATCAGAAATGTATGCCCTTTTGTTGGTCCGGCAAAATCGATATGAATTCTGGACCAGGGACCCCTAGGACATTCCCATTCCTGCTTAGGAGCAACAGGTAGTGTAGGTCTAAGTTCCTGGCAATTTTTACAGCCCACAATCCATTTTTCTATCATTTTGTCTATTCCTGGCCACCATACATAGCTCCTAGCTAACCCTTTCATCCTGACAATCCCCGGGTGCCCTTCATGCAACATTTCCAACACTTCATTCTGCAATTTTTTTGGAATAATTGCCCGATCGCCCCAGAGAATGCACCCTTTCAACACAGATAGTTCAGTTTGTCTGATTTTAAATGGTTTGCAAATATCATCTAGTCTCTGGTGTGACCAACCTTTCTTTATCCAGTTCACAACTGATGCCAGTACTGTCTTTTGCTGTCTCTCTTGCAATGTCAGCAGCATTCACTGGCAGTTTCGCAACCGTTTCTAAGAAAAAGGTGTAAGTTTCAGGTGCTGGGTCTTCTGCATTTATTGGCAGGGGGCATCGGCTCAATGCGTCTGCATGTCTGATTTCTTTTCCCGGGCGGTGGATGAGCTTGTGCGAATATGCAGTAAGAAATTCGGTCCACCGCATCATTCTGGGTGACAGTACAACAGGTGTTGGCTTATCGCCGGCCACTATTCTGAGAAGAGGCTTGTGATCGGTTACAATGGTGAATTTTCTGCCATATACGTATTCGTGGAATTTTTTTACGGCTGCCACAATCGCCAGAGCTTCCTTGTCCAGCTGACTATAGTTGCACTCTGCTTTTGTTAATGTTCTTGAATAGAATGCAATGGGAGCTTCCATGCCATTCGGTAGCTGGTGGCTCAGTACCCCCCCCCACACTCCAAACGGGGAGGTGTCACATGTTAATACCACAGGGAGGTTTTCGCTAAACTGTATTAATACACATTCTGATGTAATTTGTTGTTTAATACTGTTGAAAGCGGTTTCTTCCCTTTTGCCCCAGACCCACATTGTTTTTTTATCAAGCAGTCTATGTAGGGGTTCCGCAGTAGTTGCTTTCTGCGGCAAAAACATATGGTAAATTTAATAAGTCCCAAAAATGCTTGAAGATCAGCTTTGCAACTAGGTCTGGGGGCTTCCTTGATTGCCTGAATTTTTGCTTCTGTGGGGTGAATGCCGTGTTTGTCAATCATATAGCCCAAGAATTCTACTCTGTCAGTTTTTAGTGTACATTTTTCTTTTTTGACTTTTAGTCCCGCTTTTTTGAACCTGATAAGTACTTCTCTGAGCCTCTCTTGCAGTTGAGTGTTATTTTTAGCAGAGATTAAAACGTCATCAAAATAAGGCACCACCCCTTTTAGTCCTTGTAGCAGTCTTTCCATAAGGCTTTGAAATATGCCTGGTGCCACACTTACCCCGAATTGTAACCTTTTACATTTAAAGGCACCCCTGTGGGTCACAATCATTTGTGCCTCAGCTGTGGCATCGTCTACTGTTAACTGCTGGTATGCTTGGGCAAGATCCAACTTGGCGAAAACGGTGCCCCCACCTAGGGAGTGTAACAAATGATGTACCACTGGAACTGGATATGCACTTTGCTGAAGTGCATGGTTTAATGTTCCCTTATAGTCCCCACAAATTCTTACAGAGCCATCAGATTTGACAGGGGTTACTATGGGTGTTTCCCATTGGGAATGGTCTGTAGGTTCTAATACCCCTTGAGCTATTAGCTTGTCTAATTGTTCATCAATCTTTGCTTTGAGTGCAAACGGCATTCATCTGGCTTTCAAACGGATTGGTTGTACGTTGGGGTCTAAGTTAAATGCAATAGGGGTCCCCGAGTACTTGCCTAATCTGTCGCTGAAGACCTCTCGGAACTCCATTTTCAATGATCCTTCCCACTCTGAATCACTGACATGGTTGATTCCAGTCACTCCAATGCCCAGGGGTTCGAACCATTCGAGTCCTAATAAGCTTGGTCGGTCTTTATCTACGATGGTCAATGGTAGAAGTCTGGTGTGGTTTTTGAATTTTACGTTGAATTTTCTTGTTCCAATTACAGGAATCTTATTTCCTTGGTAATCTTTGAGGGTTAGCACTTGCTTTTTGAATTGGTTCTTTTTGATTTCCGGTATTAGCCTCTGGATAGTGTCCCATGACACCATGGATAAGTATGATCCAGAGTCCACCTCCATCTGGCACGGCTTTCCTTCAATATATACTTGGACATTTACTTTCCTGTTATTCGGTGATGAGGAATGTCCAATTGTTACAGTTTGATGTGTTTCATTTTTCCCGCTCAAATCTTTTTCGCGCCTATTTTTCCCGCTCACGCTTCCTCTACTTCCGGTTTTGATTTCTCTGTCTTTGGCATTCGGGTTGAACTTCCTTCTGTTTGGTGGGGTTCTGGGGGATCTACAGGCTCTTGCAACATGCCCTCTCTTCTCGCAGTGGAGACAAATGTCTTCCAGGAACCTGCATTCTGTGCGGGGGTGGTTTCCTCCACATCCTGCACATTGGAATTCTCTCTTTTTCCGGCTCTGGTCGTTCCATCTCTGCTCCTTTCTGAGCCTGTTTATTTCTTCTTCTTCTCCACTATATTCTGATTCTGACTCTATTTCGTCATAGTGTGTTGTTGTGGTTTTTTCACCTTCTGAACCAGTGGTTGTCTTATTCATCTTCCGCATCATTGCTGCGGAGGTTTTCGTGGCTTCTGCTGCTGTTGCTTCATTGATGGCTTCCTTCAGCGTAATTTTTGGTTTCATGAGTAGTTTACTTTGGAGTGTCATGTCCTTGAGTCCCAGGACAAAATGATCATGCATGGCTTCTTCTAATGTAAACTCACATGCGCCACCGATGTTTCGTAAGCTGGCCACAAAGTCACTGATGCTTTCACCATCTTGTTGATCACGGCGGTAGAATTCATGTCTGCGGATAAGGCACGATACCTGGGGTGTATAGTGTGCCCGCAGTAGCCTTTCCAAGTCTGCCCATGCCATCGTTTTCACGTCTGCTGGTGCAGCTAGAGCCTTTGCCATCTTAAATACTGTGGGGCCGCAGTGTGTCAGGAAAACCGCTCTTTTCTGTTGCTCTGATATTGAGGCAAGATCATTTCCTTCTAAGAACATTTGAAATCTGTCCACATAAGATTCCCAGTCTTCATTCTTAGGGTCGAATGGTGCAGGTGGTGTGCTCAAACCAGCCATCTTGCCTCTGTGCTCTGTGTTGTCTTCTAGCTGTTACGATCCCACCTTCGTCACCAGTGTTAAGTTCGGAAGGAGACAGGACAAGAAGTGCTTCAACTCTCTTTAATAACAAGGATACAGCTCCAACACAAGACACAAGATGGATTAGCCGCGGCAGCTTTTATAGCTTGCTGCCGCGGCTTGCAGCCAATGACAGTACTTTGAATTCCCGCCGTTTCTAACAGCCAATCAAATTAACTCTGCATACATTACACCCCTCCCCACTTGGTCTAGTCTATACCTGAACCCCGCCTATCTAACATACTCATGTAAGTAGGCGGGGCTTCTATGGTTGCGTCTGGACCTGCTAGGTTCAGTCGCTCTTGGAACTTCAATTCGTTTGGAGGGAACTTTTGTTGTTGGAGTTCCCTCCCGTGGAATCCCTTGGTAGGTCGAGCTGGCTTTGCCGCTCCCTCTTGGGCCAACCTCCCGGTCTACCCCCGGTTCGTTTTCATCTATTCGATCAGGTAAGTTTGTGCTTGCTTCTATCGGAGCTAGTTGTTGTTTGCTTTGTGTTAGGGCCTGGCTTGTTCTGTGTTGTGTGGTTTTCTTTAAAATTGGTTTGTCTATTACTTGTTTGTTATTCGAAGGGTCTCCCCCTTCCCCCTTGGTTTGGTCAGTGATTAGTGTTTTATCTAGGGTGCCTGAGCCAGAGTCTAATGTTGTTCTGGCTCTCAATTGGTCTATATGTCGTTTCCATGTGATACCATCCTCAGTGTTTAATCTATATGACCTGGGTCCCGTTAATTGGATTACTTCAGCAGGGATCCATAAGGGTTCACCCACAAGGTTTTTGGCATAAACTCGGTCTCCTATGTTAAAGGAGCGAGGTTTGCTAGTGGAATCTAGGGGTTTTTTGGTTGTGTAAGTAGGGTGAAGGTGGTTGAGATTTGACCTGAGTTTTCTTCCCATTAGGAGTTCGGCTGGGCTTAAGTTAGTGGTGGGGCTGGGTGTTATGTGTTGGATACTAAGTAGTTTGTCCACTTTTTCAGTAATGTCCCCTGGTCCTAACTGTTGAAGTTTCTCTTTGGTAAAGCGAACCATACGTTCAGCCCGGCCATTCGTCGATGGGTGCCTGGGGGCTGTAAGTGCATGCCTTATGCCATGCTGTGCTAAATATGATTTAAACAGGGTGGCAGTAAATTGGGGACCATTATCAGAAACAAGAACATCGGGCAACCCGTGAGTGACAAATAACTTCCTTAGCTGTTTGATAACAGCCTCCGCTGTGGTGGATAACATGGGAATAACCTCGAGCCATCTAGAATATGCATCTACTACAATCAGAAATGTATGCCCTTTTGTTGGTCCGGCAAAATCGATATGAATTCTGGACCAGGGACCCCTAGGACATTCCCATTCCTGCTTAGGAGCAACAGGTAGTGTAGGTCTAAGTTCCTGGCAATTTTTACAGCCCACAATCCATTTTTCTATCATTTTGTCTATTCCTGGCCACCATACATAGCTCCTAGCTAACCCTTTCATCCTGACAATCCCCGGGTGCCCTTCATGCAACATTTCCAACACTTCATTCTGCAATTTTTTTGGAATAATTGCCCGATCGCCCCAGAGAATGCACCCTTTCAACACAGATAGTTCAGTTTGTCTGATTTTAAATGGTTTGCAAATATCATCTAGTCTCTGGTGTGACCAACCTTTCTTTATCCAGTTCACAACTGATGCCAGTACTGTCTTTTGCTGTCTCTCTTGCAATGTCAGCAGCATTCACTGGCAGTTTCGCAACCGTTTCTAAGAAAAAAGGTGTAAGTTTCAGGTGCTGGGTCTTCTGCATTTATTGGCAGGGGGCATCGGCTCAATGCGTCTGCATGTCTGATTTCTTTTCCCGGGCGGTGGATGAGCTTGTGCGAATATGCAGTAAGAAATTCGGTCCACCGCATCATTCTGGGTGACAGTACAACAGGTGTTGGCTTATCGCCGGCCACTATTCTGAGAAGAGGCTTGTGATCGGTTACAATGGTGAATTTTCTGCCATATACGTATTCGTGGAATTTTTTTACGGCTGCCACAATCGCCAGAGCTTCCTTGTCCAGCTGACTATAGTTGCACTCTGCTTTTGTTAATGTTCTTGAATAGAATGCAATGGGAGCTTCCATGCCATTCGGTAGCTGGTGGCTCAGTACCCCCCCCCACACTCCAAACGGGGAGGTGTCACATGTTAATACCACAGGGAGGTTTTCGCTAAACTGTATTAATACACATTCTGATGTAATTTGTTGTTTAATACTGTTGAAAGCGGTTTCTTCCCTTTTGCCCCAGACCCACATTGTTTTTTTATCAAGCAGTCTATGTAGGGGTTCCGCAGTAGTTGCTTTCTGCGGCAAAAACATATGGTAAATTTAATAAGTCCCAAAAATGCTTGAAGATCAGCTTTGCAACTAGGTCTGGGGGCTTCCTTGATTGCCTGAATTTTTGCTTCTGTGGGGTGAATGCCGTGTTTGTCAATCATATAGCCCAAGAATTCTACTCTGTCAGTTTTTAGTGTACATTTTTCTTTTTTGACTTTTAGTCCCGCTTTTTTGAACCTGATAAGTACTTCTCTGAGCCTCTCTTGCAGTTGAGTGTTATTTTTAGCAGAGATTAAAACGTCATCAAAATAAGGCACCACCCCTTTTAGTCCTTGTAGCAGTCTTTCCATAAGGCTTTGAAATATGCCTGGTGCCACACTTACCCCGAATTGTAACCTTTTACATTTAAAGGCACCCCTGTGGGTCACAATCATTTGTGCCTCAGCTGTGGCATCGTCTACTGTTAACTGCTGGTATGCTTGGGCAAGATCCAACTTGGCGAAAACGGTGCCCCCACCTAGGGAGTGTAACAAATGATGTACCACTGGAACTGGATATGCACTTTGCTGAAGTGCATGGTTTAATGTTCCCTTATAGTCCCCACAAATTCTTACAGAGCCATCAGATTTGACAGGGGTTACTATGGGTGTTTCCCATTGGGAATGGTCTGTAGGTTCTAATACCCCTTGAGCTATTAGCTTGTCTAATTGTTCATCAATCTTTGCTTTGAGTGCAAACGGCATTCATCTGGCTTTCAAACGGATTGGTTGTACGTTGGGGTCTAAGTTAAATGCAATAGGGGTCCCCGAGTACTTGCCTAATCTGTCGCTGAAGACCTCTCGGAACTCCATTTTCAATGATCCTTCCCACTCTGAATCACTGACATGGTTGATTCCAGTCACTCCAATGCCCAGGGGTTCGAACCATTCGAGTCCTAATAAGCTTGGTCGGTCTTTATCTACGATGGTCAATGGTAGAAGTCTGGTGTGGTTTTTGAATTTTACGTTGAATTTTCTTGTTCCAATTACAGGAATCTTATTTCCTTGGTAATCTTTGAGGGTTAGCACTTGCTTTTTGAATTGGTTCTTTTTGATTTCCGGTATTAGCCTCTGGATAGTGTCCCATGACACCATGGATAAGTATGATCCAGAGTCCACCTCCATCTGGCACGGCTTTCCTTCAATATATACTTGGACATTTACTTTCCTGTTATTCGGTGATGAGGAATGTCCAATTGTTACAGTTTGATGTGTTTCATTTTTCCCGCTCAAATCTTTTTCGCGCCTATTTTTCCCGCTCACGCTTCCTCTACTTCCGGTTTTGATTTCTCTGTCTTTGGCATTCGGGTTGAACTTCCTTCTGTTTGGTGGGGTTCTGGGGGATCTACAGGCTCTTGCAACATGCCCTCTCTTCTCGCAGTGGAGACAAATGTCTTCCAGGAACCTGCATTCTGTGCGGGGGTGGTTTCCTCCACATCCTGCACATTGGAATTCTCTCTTTTTCCGGCTCTGGTCGTTCCATCTCTGCTCCTTTCTGAGCCTGTTTATTTCTTCTTCTTCTCCACTATATTCTGATTCTGACTCTATTTCGTCATAGTGTGTTGTTGTGGTTTTTTCACCTTCTGAACCAGTGGTTGTCTTATTCATCTTCCGCATCATTGCTGCGGAGGTTTTCGTGGCTTCTGCTGCTGTTGCTTCATTGATGGCTTCCTTCAGCGTAATTTTTGGTTTCATGAGTAGTTTACTTTGGAGTGTCATGTCCTTGAGTCCCAGGACAAAATGATCATGCATGGCTTCTTCTAATGTAAACTCACATGCGCCACCGATGTTTCGTAAGCTGGCCACAAAGTCACTGATGCTTTCACCATCTTGTTGATCACGGCGGTAGAATTCATGTCTGCGGATAAGGCACGATACCTGGGGTGTATAGTGTGCCCGCAGTAGCCTTTCCAAGTCTGCCCATGCCATCGTTTTCACGTCTGCTGGTGCAGCTAGAGCCTTTGCCATCTTAAATACTGTGGGGCCGCAGTGTGTCAGGAAAACCGCTCTTTTCTGTTGCTCTGATATTGAGGCAAGATCATTTCCTTCTAAGAACATTTGAAATCTGTCCACATAAGATTCCCAGTCTTCATTCTTAGGGTCGAATGGTGCAGGTGGTGTGCTCAAACCAGCCATCTTGCCTCTGTGCTCTGTGTTGTCTTCTAGCTGTTACGATCCCACCTTCGTCACCAGTGTTAAGTTCGGAAGGAGACAGGACAAGAAGTGCTTCAACTCTCTTTAATAACAAGGATACAGCTCCAACACAAGACACAAGATGGATTAGCCGCGGCAGCTTTTATAGCTTGCTGCCGCGGCTTGCAGCCAATGACAGTACTTTGAATTCCCGCCGTTTCTAACAGCCAATCAAATTAACTCTGCATACATTACACCCCTCCCCACTTGGTCTAGTCTATACCTGAACCCCGCCTATCTAACATACTCATGTAAGTAGGCGGGGCTTCTATGGTTGCGTCTGGACCTGCTAGGTTCAGTCGCTCTTGGAACTTCAATTCGTTTGGAGGGAACTTTTGTTGTTGGAGTTCCCTCCCGTGGAATCCCTTGGTAGGTCGAGCTGGCTTTGCCGCTCCCTCTTGGGCCAACCTCCCGGTCTACCCCCGGTTCGTTTTCATCTATTCGATCAGGTAAGTTTGTGCTTGCTTCTATCGGAGCTAGTTGTTGTTTGCTTTGTGTTAGGGCCTGGCTTGTTCTGTGTTGTGTGGTTTTCTTTAAAATTGGTTTGTCTATTACTTGTTTGTTATTCGAAGGGTCTCCCCCTTCCCCCTTGGTTTGGTCAGTGATTAGTGTTTTATCTAGGGTGCCTGAGCCAGAGTCTAATGTTGTTCTGGCTCTCAATTGGTCTATATGTCGTTTCCATGTGATACCATCCTCAGTGTTTAATCTATATGACCTGGGTCCCGTTAATTGGATTACTTCAGCAGGGATCCATAAGGGTTCACCCACAAGGTTTTTGGCATAAACTCGGTCTCCTATGTTAAAGGAGCGAGGTTTGCTAGTGGAATCTAGGGGTTTTTTGGTTGTGTAAGTAGGGTGAAGGTGGTTGAGATTTGACCTGAGTTTTCTTCCCATTAGGAGTTCGGCTGGGCTTAAGTTAGTGGTGGGGCTGGGTGTTATGTGTTGGATACTAAGTAGTTTGTCCACTTTTTCAGTAATGTCCCCTGGTCCTAACTGTTGAAGTTTCTCTTTGGTAAAGCGAACCATACGTTCAGCCCGGCCATTCGTCGATGGGTGCCTGGGGGCTGTAAGTGCATGCCTTATGCCATGCTGTGCTAAATATGATTTAAACAGGGTGGCAGTAAATTGGGGACCATTATCAGAAACAAGAACATCGGGCAACCCGTGAGTGACAAATAACTTCCTTAGCTGTTTGATAACAGCCTCCGCTGTGGTGGATAACATGGGAATAACCTCGAGCCATCTAGAATATGCATCTACTACAATCAGAAATGTATGCCCTTTTGTTGGTCCGGCAAAATCGATATGAATTCTGGACCAGGGACCCCTAGGACATTCCCATTCCTGCTTAGGAGCAACAGGTAGTGTAGGTCTAAGTTCCTGGCAATTTTTACAGCCCACAATCCATTTTTCTATCATTTTGTCTATTCCTGGCCACCATACATAGCTCCTAGCTAACCCTTTCATCCTGACAATCCCCGGGTGCCCTTCATGCAACATTTCCAACACTTCATTCTGCAATTTTTTTGGAATAATTGCCCGATCGCCCCAGAGAATGCACCCTTTCAACACAGATAGTTCAGTTTGTCTGATTTTAAATGGTTTGCAAATATCATCTAGTCTCTGGTGTGACCAACCTTTCTTTATCCAGTTCACAACTGATGCCAGTACTGTCTTTTGCTGTCTCTCTTGCAATGTCAGCAGCATTCACTGGCAGTTTCGCAACCGTTTCTAAGAAAAAGGTGTAAGTTTCAGGTGCTGGGTCTTCTGCATTTATTGGCAGGGGGCATCGGCTCAATGCGTCTGCATGTCTGATTTCTTTTCCCGGGCGGTGGATGAGCTTGTGCGAATATGCAGTAAGAAATTCGGTCCACCGCATCATTCTGGGTGACAGTACAACAGGTGTTGGCTTATCGCCGGCCACTATTCTGAGAAGAGGCTTGTGATCGGTTACAATGGTGAATTTTCTGCCATATACGTATTCGTGGAATTTTTTTTACGGCTGCCACAATCGCCAGAGCTTCCTTGTCCAGCTGACTATAGTTGCACTCTGCTTTTGTTAATGTTCTTGAATAGAATGCAATGGGAGCTTCCATGCCATTCGGTAGCTGGTGGCTCAGTACCCCCCCCCACACTCCAAACGGGGAGGTGTCACATGTTAATACCACAGGGAGGTTTTCGCTAAACTGTATTAATACACATTCTGATGTAATTTGTTGTTTAATACTGTTGAAAGCGGTTTCTTCCCTTTTGCCCCAGACCCACATTGTTTTTTTATCAAGCAGTCTATGTAGGGGTTCCGCAGTAGTTGCTTTCTGCGGCAAAAACATATGGTAAATTTAATAAGTCCCAAAAATGCTTGAAGATCAGCTTTGCAACTAGGTCTGGGGGCTTCCTTGATTGCCTGAATTTTTGCTTCTGTGGGGTGAATGCCGTGTTTGTCAATCATATAGCCCAAGAATTCTACTCTGTCAGTTTTTAGTGTACATTTTTCTTTTTTGACTTTTAGTCCCGCTTTTTTGAACCTGATAAGTACTTCTCTGAGCCTCTCTTGCAGTTGAGTGTTATTTTTAGCAGAGATTAAAACGTCATCAAAATAAGGCACCACCCCTTTTAGTCCTTGTAGCAGTCTTTCCATAAGGCTTTGAAATATGCCTGGTGCCACACTTACCCCGAATTGTAACCTTTTACATTTAAAGGCACCCCTGTGGGTCACAATCATTTGTGCCTCAGCTGTGGCATCGTCTACTGTTAACTGCTGGTATGCTTGGGCAAGATCCAACTTGGCGAAAACGGTGCCCCCACCTAGGGAGTGTAACAAATGATGTACCACTGGAACTGGATATGCACTTTGCTGAAGTGCATGGTTTAATGTTCCCTTATAGTCCCCACAAATTCTTACAGAGCCATCAGATTTGACAGGGGTTACTATGGGTGTTTCCCATTGGGAATGGTCTGTAGGTTCTAATACCCCTTGAGCTATTAGCTTGTCTAATTGTTCATCAATCTTTGCTTTGAGTGCAAACGGCATTCATCTGGCTTTCAAACGGATTGGTTGTACGTTGGGGTCTAAGTTAAATGCAATAGGGGTCCCCGAGTACTTGCCTAATCTGTCGCTGAAGACCTCTCGGAACTCCATTTTCAATGATCCTTCCCACTCTGAATCACTGACATGGTTGATTCCAGTCACTCCAATGCCCAGGGGTTCGAACCATTCGAGTCCTAATAAGCTTGGTCGGTCTTTATCTACGATGGTCAATGGTAGAAGTCTGGTGTGGTTTTTGAATTTTACGTTGAATTTTCTTGTTCCAATTACAGGAATCTTATTTCCTTGGTAATCTTTGAGGGTTAGCACTTGCTTTTTGAATTGGTTCTTTTTGATTTCCGGTATTAGCCTCTGGATAGTGTCCCATGACACCATGGATAAGTATGATCCAGAGTCCACCTCCATCTGGCACGGCTTTCCTTCAATATATACTTGGACATTTACTTTCCTGTTATTCGGTGATGAGGAATGTCCAATTGTTACAGTTTGATGTGTTTCATTTTTCCCGCTCAAATCTTTTTCGCGCCTATTTTTCCCGCTCACGCTTCCTCTACTTCCGGTTTTGATTTCTCTGTCTTTGGCATTCGGGTTGAACTTCCTTCTGTTTGGTGGGGTTCTGGGGGATCTACAGGCTCTTGCAACATGCCCTCTCTTCTCGCAGTGGAGACAAATGTCTTCCAGGAACCTGCATTCTGTGCGGGGGTGGTTTCCTCCACATCCTGCACATTGGAATTCTCTCTTTTTCCGGCTCTGGTCGTTCCATCTCTGCTCCTTTCTGAGCCTGTTTATTTCTTCTTCTTCTCCACTATATTCTGATTCTGACTCTATTTCGTCATAGTGTGTTGTTGTGGTTTTTTCACCTTCTGAACCAGTGGTTGTCTTATTCATCTTCCGCATCATTGCTGCGGAGGTTTTCGTGGCTTCTGCTGCTGTTGCTTCATTGATGGCTTCCTTCAGCGTAATTTTTGGTTTCATGAGTAGTTTACTTTGGAGTGTCATGTCCTTGAGTCCCAGGACAAAATGATCATGCATGGCTTCTTCTAATGTAAACTCACATGCGCCACCGATGTTTCGTAAGCTGGCCAC
This sequence comes from Naja naja, assembly GCA_009733165.1. Classification (NCBI taxonomy): domain Eukaryota; kingdom Metazoa; phylum Chordata; class Lepidosauria; order Squamata; family Elapidae; genus Naja; species Naja naja. The sequence continues at coordinate 102,046,903 of CM019149.1, read as the reverse complement.
AAAGTCACTGATGCTTTCACCATCTTGTTGATCACGGCGGTAGAATTCATGTCTGCGGATAAGGCACGATACCTGGGGTGTATAGTGTGCCCGCAGTAGCCTTTCCAAGTCTGCCCATGCCATCGTTTTCACGTCTGCTGGTGCAGCTAGAGCCTTTGCCATCTTAAATACTGTGGGGCCGCAGTGTGTCAGGAAAACCGCTCTTTTCTGTTGCTCTGATATTGAGGCAAGATCATTTCCTTCTAAGAACATTTGAAATCTGTCCACATAAGATTCCCAGTCTTCATTCTTAGGGTCGAATGGTGCAGGTGGTGTGCTCAAACCAGCCATCTTGCCTCTGTGCTCTGTGTTGTCTTCTAGCTGTTACGATCCCACCTTCGTCACCAGTGTTAAGTTCGGAAGGAGACAGGACAAGAAGTGCTTCAACTCTCTTTAATAACAAGGATACAGCTCCAACACAAGACACAAGATGGATTAGCCGCGGCAGCTTTTATAGCTTGCTGCCGCGGCTTGCAGCCAATGACAGTACTTTGAATTCCCGCCGTTTCTAACAGCCAATCAAATTAACTCTGCATACATTACACCCCTCCCCACTTGGTCTAGTCTATACCTGAACCCCGCCTATCTAACATACTCATGTAAGTAGGCGGGGCTTCTATGGTTGCGTCTGGACCTGCTAGGTTCAGTCGCTCTTGGAACTTCAATTCGTTTGGAGGGAACTTTTGTTGTTGGAGTTCCCTCCCGTGGAATCCCTTGGTAGGTCGAGCTGGCTTTGCCGCTCCCTCTTGGGCCAACCTCCCGGTCTACCCCCGGTTCGTTTTCATCTATTCGATCAGGTAAGTTTGTGCTTGCTTCTATCGGAGCTAGTTGTTGTTTGCTTTGTGTTAGGGCCTGGCTTGTTCTGTGTTGTGTGGTTTTCTTTAAAATTGGTTTGTCTATTACTTGTTTGTTATTCGAAGGGTCTCCCCCTTCCCCCTTGGTTTGGTCAGTGATTAGTGTTTTATCTAGGGTGCCTGAGCCAGAGTCTAATGTTGTTCTGGCTCTCAATTGGTCTATATGTCGTTTCCATGTGATACCATCCTCAGTGTTTAATCTATATGACCTGGGTCCCGTTAATTGGATTACTTCAGCAGGGATCCATAAGGGTTCACCCACAAGGTTTTTGGCATAAACTCGGTCTCCTATGTTAAAGGAGCGAGGTTTGCTAGTGGAATCTAGGGGTTTTTTGGTTGTGTAAGTAGGGTGAAGGTGGTTGAGATTTGACCTGAGTTTTCTTCCCATTAGGAGTTCGGCTGGGCTTAAGTTAGTGGTGGGGCTGGGTGTTATGTGTTGGATACTAAGTAGTTTGTCCACTTTTTCAGTAATGTCCCCTGGTCCTAACTGTTGAAGTTTCTCTTTGGTAAAGCGAACCATACGTTCAGCCCGGCCATTCGTCGATGGGTGCCTGGGGGCTGTAAGTGCATGCCTTATGCCATGCTGTGCTAAATATGATTTAAACAGGGTGGCAGTAAATTGGGGACCATTATCAGAAACAAGAACATCGGGCAACCCGTGAGTGACAAATAACTTCCTTAGCTGTTTGATAACAGCCTCCGCTGTGGTGGATAACATGGGAATAACCTCGAGCCATCTAGAATATGCATCTACTACAATCAGAAATGTATGCCCTTTTGTTGGTCCGGCAAAATCGATATGAATTCTGGACCAGGGACCCCTAGGACATTCCCATTCCTGCTTAGGAGCAACAGGTAGTGTAGGTCTAAGTTCCTGGCAATTTTTACAGCCCACAATCCATTTTTCTATCATTTTGTCTATTCCTGGCCACCATACATAGCTCCTAGCTAACCCTTTCATCCTGACAATCCCCGGGTGCCCTTCATGCAACATTTCCAACACTTCATTCTGCAATTTTTTTGGAATAATTGCCCGATCGCCCCAGAGAATGCACCCTTTCAACACAGATAGTTCAGTTTGTCTGATTTTAAATGGTTTGCAAATATCATCTAGTCTCTGGTGTGACCAACCTTTCTTTATCCAGTTCACAACTGATGCCAGTACTGTCTTTTGCTGTCTCTCTTGCAATGTCAGCAGCATTCACTGGCAGTTTCGCAACCGTTTCTAAGAAAAAGGTGTAAGTTTCAGGTGCTGGGTCTTCTGCATTTATTGGCAGGGGGCATCGGCTCAATGCGTCTGCATGTCTGATTTCTTTTCCCGGGCGGTGGATGAGCTTGTGCGAATATGCAGTAAGAAATTCGGTCCACCGCATCATTCTGGGTGACAGTACAACAGGTGTTGGCTTATCGCCGGCCACTATTCTGAGAAGAGGCTTGTGATCGGTTACAATGGTGAATTTTCTGCCATATACGTATTCGTGGAATTTTTTTACGGCTGCCACAATCGCCAGAGCTTCCTTGTCCAGCTGACTATAGTTGCACTCTGCTTTTGTTAATGTTCTTGAATAGAATGCAATGGGAGCTTCCATGCCATTCGGTAGCTGGTGGCTCAGTACCCCCCCCCACACTCCAAACGGGGAGGTGTCACATGTTAATACCACAGGGAGGTTTTCGCTAAACTGTATTAATACACATTCTGATGTAATTTGTTGTTTAATACTGTTGAAAGCGGTTTCTTCCCTTTTGCCCCAGACCCACATTGTTTTTTTATCAAGCAGTCTATGTAGGGGTTCCGCAGTAGTTGCTTTCTGCGGCAAAAACATATGGTAAATTTAATAAGTCCCAAAAATGCTTGAAGATCAGCTTTGCAACTAGGTCTGGGGGCTTCCTTGATTGCCTGAATTTTTGCTTCTGTGGGGTGAATGCCGTGTTTGTCAATCATATAGCCCAAGAATTCTACTCTGTCAGTTTTTAGTGTACATTTTTCTTTTTTGACTTTTAGTCCCGCTTTTTTGAACCTGATAAGTACTTCTCTGAGCCTCTCTTGCAGTTGAGTGTTATTTTTAGCAGAGATTAAAACGTCATCAAAATAAGGCACCACCCCTTTTAGTCCTTGTAGCAGTCTTTCCATAAGGCTTTGAAATATGCCTGGTGCCACACTTACCTCAAATTGTAACCTTTTACATTTAAAGGCACCCCCTGTGGGTCACAATCATTTGTGCCTCAGCTGTGGCATCGTCTACTGTTAACTGCTGGTATGCTTGGGCAAGATCCAACTTGGCGAAAACGGTGCCCCCACCTAGGGAGTGTAACAAATGATGTACCACTGGAACTGGATATGCACTTTGCTGAAGTGCATGGTTTAATGTTCCCTTATAGTCCCCACAAATTCTTACAGAGCCATCAGATTTGACAGGGGTTACTATGGGTGTTTCCCATTGGGAATGGTCTGTAGGTTCTAATACCCCTTGAGCTATTAGCTTGTCTAATTGTTCATCAATCTTTGCTTTGAGTGCAAACGGCATTCATCTGGCTTTCAAACGGATTGGTTGTACGTTGGGGTCTAAGTTAAATGCAATAGGGGTCCCCGAGTACTTGCCTAATCTGTCGCTGAAGACCTCTCGGAACTCCATTTTCAATGATCCTTCCCACTCTGAATCACTGACATGGTTGATTCCAGTCACTCCAATGCCCAGGGGTTCGAACCATTCGAGTCCTAATAAGCTTGGTCGGTCTTTATCTACGATGGTCAATGGTAGAAGTCTGGTGTGGTTTTTGAATTTTACGTTGAATTTTCTTGTTCCAATTACAGGAATCTTATTTCCTTGGTAATCTTTGAGGGTTAGCACTTGCTTTTTTGAATTGGTTCTTTTTGATTTCCGGTATTAGCCTCTGGATAGTGTCCCATGACACCATGGATAAGTATGATCCAGAGTCCACCTCCATCTGGCACGGCTTTCCTTCAATATATACTTGGACATTTACTTTCCTGTTATTCGGTGATGAGGAATGTCCAATTGTTACAGTTTGATGTGTTTCATTTTTCCCGCTCAAATCTTTTTCGCGCCTATTTTTCCCGCTCACGCTTCCTCTACTTCCGGTTTTGATTTCTCTGTCTTTGGCATTCGGGTTGAACTTCCTTCTGTTTGGTGGGGTTCTGGGGGATCTACAGGCTCTTGCAACATGCCCTCTCTTCTCGCAGTGGAGACAAATGTCTTCCAGGAACCTGCATTCTGTGCGGGGGTGGTTTCCTCCACATCCTGCACATTGGAATTCTCTCTTTTTCCGGCTCTGGTCGTTCCATCTCTGCTCCTTTCTGAGCCTGTTTATTTCTTCTTCTTCTCCACTATATTCTGATTCTGACTCTATTTCGTCATAGTGTGTTGTTGTGGTTTTTTCACCTTCTGAACCAGTGGTTGTCTTATTCATCTTCCGCATCATTGCTGCGGAGGTTTTCGTGGCTTCTGCTGCTGTTGCTTCATTGATGGCTTCCTTCAGCGTAATTTTTGGTTTCATGAGTAGTTTACTTTGGAGTGTCATGTCCTTGAGTCCCAGGACAAAATGATCATGCATGGCTTCTTCTAATGTAAACTCACATGCGCCACCGATGTTTCGTAAGCTGGCCACAAAGTCACTGATGCTTTCACCATCTTGTTGATCACGGCGGTAGAATTCATGTCTGCGGATAAGGCACGATACCTGGGGTGTATAGTGTGCCCGCAGTAGCCTTTCCAAGTCTGCCCATGCCATCGTTTTCACGTCTGCTGGTGCAGCTAGAGCCTTTGCCATCTTAAATACTGTGGGGCCGCAGTGTGTCAGGAAAACCGCTCTTTTCTGTTGCTCTGATATTGAGGCAAGATCATTTCCTTCTAAGAACATTTGAAATCTGTCCACATAAGATTCCCAGTCTTCATTCTTAGGGTCGAATGGTGCAGGTGGTGTGCTCAAACCAGCCATCTTGCCTCTGTGCTCTGTGTTGTCTTCTAGCTGTTACGATCCCACCTTCGTCACCAGTGTTAAGTTCGGAAGGAGACAGGACAAGAAGTGCTTCAACTCTCTTTAATAACAAGGATACAGCTCCAACACAAGACACAAGATGGATTAGCCGCGGCAGCTTTTATAGCTTGCTGCCGCGGCTTGCAGCCAATGACAGTACTTTGAATTCCCGCCGTTTCTAACAGCCAATCAAATTAACTCTGCATACATTACACCCCTCCCCACTTGGTCTAGTCTATACCTGAACCCCGCCTATCTAACATACTCATGTAAGTAGGCGGGGCTTCTATGGTTGCGTCTGGACCTGCTAGGTTCAGTCGCTCTTGGAACTTCAATTCGTTTGGAGGGAACTTTTGTTGTTGGAGTTCCCTCCCGTGGAATCCCTTGGTAGGTCGAGCTGGCTTTGCCGCTCCCTCTTGGGCCAACCTCCCGGTCTACCCCCGGTTCGTTTTCATCTATTCGATCAGGTAAGTTTGTGCTTGCTTCTATCGGAGCTAGTTGTTGTTTGCTTTGTGTTAGGGCCTGGCTTGTTCTGTGTTGTGTGGTTTTCTTTAAAATTGGTTTGTCTATTACTTGTTTGTTATTCGAAGGGTCTCCCCCTTCCCCCTTGGTTTGGTCAGTGATTAGTGTTTTATCTAGGGTGCCTGAGCCAGAGTCTAATGTTGTTCTGGCTCTCAATTGGTCTATATGTCGTTTCCATGTGATACCATCCTCAGTGTTTAATCTATATGACCTGGGTCCCGTTAATTGGATTACTTCAGCAGGGATCCATAAGGGTTCACCCACAAGGTTTTTGGCATAAACTCGGTCTCCTATGTTAAAGGAGCGAGGTTTGCTAGTGGAATCTAGGGGTTTTTTGGTTGTGTAAGTAGGGTGAAGGTGGTTGAGATTTGACCTGAGTTTTCTTCCCATTAGGAGTTCGGCTGGGCTTAAGTTAGTGGTGGGGCTGGGTGTTATGTGTTGGATACTAAGTAGTTTGTCCACTTTTTCAGTAATGTCCCCTGGTCCTAACTGTTGAAGTTTCTCTTTGGTAAAGCGAACCATACGTTCAGCCCGGCCATTCGTCGATGGGTGCCTGGGGGCTGTAAGTGCATGCCTTATGCCATGCTGTGCTAAATATGATTTAAACAGGGTGGCAGTAAATTGGGGACCATTATCAGAAACAAGAACATCGGGCAACCCGTGAGTGACAAATAACTTCCTTAGCTGTTTGATAACAGCCTCCGCTGTGGTGGATAACATGGGAATAACCTCGAGCCATCTAGAATATGCATCTACTACAATCAGAAATGTATGCCCTTTTGTTGGTCCGGCAAAATCGATATGAATTCTGGACCAGGGACCCCTAGGACATTCCCATTCCTGCTTAGGAGCAACAGGTAGTGTAGGTCTAAGTTCCTGGCAATTTTTACAGCCCACAATCCATTTTTCTATCATTTTGTCTATTCCTGGCCACCATACATAGCTCCTAGCTAACCCTTTCATCCTGACAATCCCCGGGTGCCCTTCATGCAACATTTCCAACACTTCATTCTGCAATTTTTTTGGAATAATTGCCCGATCGCCCCAGAGAATGCACCCTTTCAACACAGATAGTTCAGTTTGTCTGATTTTAAATGGTTTGCAAATATCATCTAGTCTCTGGTGTGACCAACCTTTCTTTATCCAGTTCACAACTGATGCCAGTACTGTCTTTTGCTGTCTCTCTTGCAATGTCAGCAGCATTCACTGGCAGTTTCGCAACCGTTTCTAAGAAAAAGGTGTAAGTTTCAGGTGCTGGGTCTTCTGCATTTATTGGCAGGGGGCATCGGCTCAATGCGTCTGCATGTCTGATTTCTTTTCCCGGGCGGTGGATGAGCTTGTGCGAATATGCAGTAAGAAATTCGGTCCACCGCATCATTCTGGGTGACAGTACAACAGGTGTTGGCTTATCGCCGGCCACTATTCTGAGAAGAGGCTTGTGATCGGTTACAATGGTGAATTTTCTGCCATATACGTATTCGTGGAATTTTTTTACGGCTGCCACAATCGCCAGAGCTTCCTTGTCCAGCTGACTATAGTTGCACTCTGCTTTTGTTAATGTTCTTGAATAGAATGCAATGGGAGCTTCCATGCCATTCGGTAGCTGGTGGCTCAGTACCCCCCCCCACACTCCAAACGGGGAGGTGTCACATGTTAATACCACAGGGAGGTTTTCGCTAAACTGTATTAATACACATTCTGATGTAATTTGTTGTTTAATACTGTTGAAAGCGGTTTCTTCCCTTTTGCCCCAGACCCACATTGTTTTTTTATCAAGCAGTCTATGTAGGGGTTCCGCAGTAGTTGCTTTCTGCGGCAAAAACATATGGTAAATTTAATAAGTCCCAAAAATGCTTGAAGATCAGCTTTGCAACTAGGTCTGGGGGCTTCCTTGATTGCCTGAATTTTTGCTTCTGTGGGGTGAATGCCGTGTTTGTCAATCATATAGCCCAAGAATTCTACTCTGTCAGTTTTTAGTGTACATTTTTCTTTTTTGACTTTTAGTCCCGCTTTTTTGAACCTGATAAGTACTTCTCTGAGCCTCTCTTGCAGTTGAGTGTTATTTTTAGCAGAGATTAAAACGTCATCAAAATAAGGCACCACCCCTTTTAGTCCTTGTAGCAGTCTTTCCATAAGGCTTTGAAATATGCCTGGTGCCACACTTACCCCGAATTGTAACCTTTTACATTTAAAGGCACCCCTGTGGGTCACAATCATTTGTGCCTCAGCTGTGGCATCGTCTACTGTTAACTGCTGGTATGCTTGGGCAAGATCCAACTTGGCGAAAACGGTGCCCCCACCTAGGGAGTGTAACAAATGATGTACCACTGGAACTGGATATGCACTTTGCTGAAGTGCATGGTTTAATGTTCCCTTATAGTCCCCACAAATTCTTACAGAGCCATCAGATTTGACAGGGGTTACTATGGGTGTTTCCCATTGGGAATGGTCTGTAGGTTCTAATACCCCTTGAGCTATTAGCTTGTCTAATTGTTCATCAATCTTTGCTTTGAGTGCAAACGGCATTCATCTGGCTTTCAAACGGATTGGTTGTACGTTGGGGTCTAAGTTAAATGCAATAGGGGTCCCCGAGTACTTGCCTAATCTGTCGCTGAAGACCTCTCGGAACTCCATTTTCAATGATCCTTCCCACTCTGAATCACTGACATGGTTGATTCCAGTCACTCCAATGCCCAGGGGTTCGAACCATTCGAGTCCTAATAAGCTTGGTCGGTCTTTATCTACGATGGTCAATGGTAGAAGTCTGGTGTGGTTTTTGAATTTTACGTTGAATTTTCTTGTTCCAATTACAGGAATCTTATTTCCTTGGTAATCTTTGAGGGTTAGCACTTGCTTTTTGAATTGGTTCTTTTTGATTTCCGGTATTAGCCTCTGGATAGTGTCCCATGACACCATGGATAAGTATGATCCAGAGTCCACCTCCATCTGGCACGGCTTTCCTTCAATATATACTTGGACATTTACTTTCCTGTTATTCGGTGATGAGGAATGTCCAATTGTTACAGTTTGATGTGTTTCATTTTTCCCGCTCAAATCTTTTTCGCGCCTATTTTTCCCGCTCACGCTTCCTCTACTTCCGGTTTTGATTTCTCTGTCTTTGGCATTCGGGTTGAACTTCCTTCTGTTTGGTGGGGTTCTGGGGGATCTACAGGCTCTTGCAACATGCCCTCTCTTCTCGCAGTGGAGACAAATGTCTTCCAGGAACCTGCATTCTGTGCGGGGGGTGGTTTCCTCCACATCCTGCACATTGGAATTCTCTCTTTTTCCGGCTCTGGTCGTTCCATCTCTGCTCCTTTCTGAGCCTGTTTATTTCTTCTTCTTCTCCACTATATTCTGATTCTGACTCTATTTCGTCATAGTGTGTTGTTGTGGTTTTTTCACCTTCTGAACCAGTGGTTGTCTTATTCATCTTCCGCATCATTGCTGCGGAGGTTTTCGTGGCTTCTGCTGCTGTTGCTTCATTGATGGCTTCCTTCAGCGTAATTTTTGGTTTCATGAGTAGTTTACTTTGGAGTGTCATGTCCTTGAGTCCCAGGACAAAATGATCATGCATGGCTTCTTCTAATGTAAACTCACATGCGCCACCGATGTTTCGTAAGCTGGCCACAAAGTCACTGATGCTTTCACCATCTTGTTGATCACGGCGGTAGAATTCATGTCTGCGGATAAGGCACGATACCTGGGGTGTATAGTGTGCCCGCAGTAGCCTTTCCAAGTCTGCCCATGCCATCGTTTTCACGTCTGCTGGTGCAGCTAGAGCCTTTGCCATCTTAAATACTGTGGGGCCGCAGTGTGTCAGGAAAACCGCTCTTTTCTGTTGCTCTGATATTGAGGCAAGATCATTTCCTTCTAAGAACATTTGAAATCTGTCCACATAAGATTCCCAGTCTTCATTCTTAGGGTCGAATGGTGCAGGTGGTGTGCTCAAACCAGCCATCTTGCCTCTGTGCTCTGTGTTGTCTTCTAGCTGTTACGATCCCACCTTCGTCACCAGTGTTAAGTTCGGAAGGAGACAGGACAAGAAGTGCTTCAACTCTCTTTAATAACAAGGATACAGCTCCAACACAAGACACAAGATGGATTAGCCGCGGCAGCTTTTATAGCTTGCTGCCGCGGCTTGCAGCCAATGACAGTACTTTGAATTCCTGCCGTTTCTAACAGCCAATCAAATTAACTCTGCATACATTACACCTTCCATTGAGATCCATTAGCCAAGGTATATGTAGTGGTCTCCTACGTCTAGTTCTTCTCCAGATATTAAAAAAAAACCCTTCTTTGGTGAATTTATTAAACATAACCTGGCCCTTTTTCAGGTTTCTTTTTAAGCCAGATAATGTGTACTGATACCATACAATGTATAAAACTGCTGAACAAATCCGCTTCCTAACATTTTATAATTGGCCATATCCACCATGAAACAGACTGAATATGTTGGTAGACTTGCAGATTATTTTTTCGGGTGTGTGTGTGTGTGTGTGTGTGTAAAACCAATCAAGAGAGAAGGCTCATGCTCAGATTCCTGTAAGCTTTGGCACCAAATTAAACTTGTAATGTGAGAATTTGACAGCTACTGATCTTGTAATCATCCGTTTTGCTGATACAATGCATTTGGTACACATTTTATATAGAGTGTATTTAGCTGAAATGTATACACAACCCGTCTACAGGTTTACAATTCCTCCCATATCAACACTGCTGGAAAAACAATTTCCCTTCTGCTATGTGGAAAACATAGCTTTGTAGGCAAGGAAAGCTTTGAGAAATCTCTGTAAAATCATGTGATTGAAGGGAGAATGAATCAATACTGTAATTTTAAACATTTGCTGAATTTTAAAAGCTGAGCACTTCCGGCATATGCAGTAATGAAATACTCATTCAAAGGCCTATAAGTCTAAATCTGGTCCACTCTAGAACCTTAATACTTTAAGTCACATTTCATACAAAATCAGTTGTTTAACTCTGTAATGATAGATCCCTTTAGATTAAAAATACCAGAGAATTTTTCCCCCTTAAAATATGGTAGTAAAGAGCCACTGTGGATATAAAATTATATGGTGCCAATGCCTTTTATTATATATTGTCTACTTTTGATTTGATCTTTCTACTCTATTTGCTAATTTTGTTCTTGACAGATCTTGGAATTTGCCACTTATTGTAGTATGCCCCTTTTAAAGTAATAGGAACAAAAATGGCAATAAAAACTTCTTGGCTAGGAATTCAATATAGCTGATGATTACTGTTAAATGGGCACTCCTTAAACTTGTGGTGCACCTGACCCCTGTATAGTAAATTTACTTTTGCTTCCAAATTTAAATAGGCTCAGAAAAGCACAAAGCACTCTTGTGGTACTAAATCTCTGATTACGATGCCCCATCAAATTATTCTGATCTTGGTTGCAATTTCTTAAAAGGGAAAACAGAAATCTATGGCAGAAAACAGGCTGTACAGGTAGACCTCAACTTACAACCACAATTGAGCCCAAAATATATGTTGCTAAATGAGTGAATTTAGCCTCATTTTACAACTTTACTTTTCACAGTTGTCAAGTGAATTGCTGTAGTTAAGTTGGTAACCTGGTTGTTAAATGAATCTGGCTTCCCCGTTGACTTCGCTTGTCAGAAGGTTGCAAAAGGGATCACGTAGAATAGAATAAGGGACCTTGGAGGTCTTTTAGTCCAACCTCCTGCTTAGGCAGGAAACCCTGCACCACATGATCCTGGGACACTGCAACTGTCATAAATATGAAACAGTTGTCAAGCATCCAAATGTAAAGCATGTGAACATGAGGATGCAACAGTGGTCATAAGTGTGAAAAATGGTCTTGTTCAGTGGTGGGATTTTAAAAAATTACTACCAGTTCTGTGGGCGTGGTTTAGTGGGCATGGTTTGGTGGGCATGTCAGGGGAAGGATACTGTAAAATCTCCATTCTCTCCCCACTTCTGGGGGAAGGTTGCTGCAAAATCCCCATTCCCTCCCCATCCCACTAACCTACTTTCCAGCTCCGTTCTCTTGTGCAGGACAACAAAAGAAGACCCGGCCAATCAACTGGGACTCAGGAGGAAGAGAATAGATGGGGGTGGGGCCAATCAGAAGTGGTATTTGCCAGTTCTCGGAACTACTCAAAATTTCTGCTACCGGTTCTCCAGAACTGGTCAGAACCTGCTGAATACCACCTCTGGTCTTGTTGCTTTTTTCAGTGCCATTGTAACCTCAAATGGTTACTAAACAAACTGAGGACTACCTGTATGCCTCAAATTATTTTTTCAGCTTTTGCCAACAGTAAATTTCTAGCACACTCCAGGTTGCCTTGTCACTTTGGAGGCTTCTGAAAAGTCCTTCAAGGTTTTGCTGCTTAGGTCTGGCTAGGGTAGAACTCTCGATCTTCATTCATAGATCACATCCCTTCTTCTCTTGGGATCCAGGTATGAGAGGCAGTCACAGTGAATGGCTGGACCCCAAATCAAGCCTTTTAGAGAAACTGTCTGAGATAGTCGGCTATAGAAATTGGATAAATAAATAAGCTCAGAAGGTTACAGCAAGCATAACAGCCAACAAATGACAATTACTACCCAACTCCTTAGAAGTGGCTGCATTAACTGGCTAATGCCAACTGAAAAGATAATTCAACTGAAGGACTATAGAAATGTGAGCTTTCATACGTTTTCTGGCTTAGACAATAAGGATTCTCATAGGCAAGCGGGGGGGGGATGGGAATGTTTGGTGAGCTTGTTCCTTTCCCCATTAGTGATATTTACTGTCTTCATAGCCATTATTACTGTAATTTTGGTTCAGCAATGGATGTCTTCAGAAGTTGCTAGTGGGAAAATACACCTTAAAAACCTGTTCCATGCTTTAAATGTCTTGTTTTTCAATCACTGCTGTAAGAATTATTATCCTAGTAAACAGCAGTGAACTGAAGCCTGAAAGAGTCTTGCTATGTTTCAGTAACATCAATAGCAGTTACTAACATTGCTACATTAGGGTCTGAGACACATGATAAAACATATGTATCAATATTAACTAAATGCACTATATGCATTCCATTATGTCATAGTGAGAGTTTTATAACAGCAGAGAGTCACTTCTGCCATTTAAGACTAAAGTCTCCATTTATATCATAAAACACACATGCTTGCTTAAGGCTACAGCATCATTAAAACCTTTCATGTATTGCTACAAAGTGCCAGAGAAATGGGCTTTGAAAATAACAGAGAAGACAAAGAACAGGTGTTTTGCCAACTTGCGCATCTGCTAACTGATTTTCCAACCAGTTTCTGCCCTCAGTAGTTTCCAGTAACTTCTTTGAGGCTGTGTTACTTTGAATTTGTGCTGAAGGACTTTATGTTTTCATTTAGTCCCTAATTTGATGCCCTTCAGATATTTGGGGGTGATTATTCATAGCCAGAAATGGTATCTAAATACCCAAATGGATGCAATTCCATTTGCTAATCAGTAATACAAGTGAAAATTAAGAACAAAACAAACCCTACATTGGAATTAATAATAATGTCAAGAGGTGCAGAAGCTGAGAAAAAGGAGCTGTATAGATTAAAGAGTAACTCACTTCTGATGACTCCTTCAGACCTTCAGCTGCAATACTGCTCTGACTCTTTTAAGTGCCATAAGACCCTTCTCTTTCTTTTCCTATCAACAGTAATTCTCTTCTAATATCAGGGGAAAAAAGCTAATTCAATAATTCATGTTATCCTTGGAGGATGGAGAAGACTTTTAATGTCTCTTAGAAAAGATCTTACAAAACTGTCTTCCAAGAAGAAAGTTCCCCTGTCATTAATTTCTTTTTCCTGGTAAAAGTACCAGTGCAACATTTAAAGCAAATTCACAAACAACATTTGTGAATTTTCCTGGTAAAAGTACCAATGCAACATTTAAAGCAAATTCCTTTGGATTTCATTGTTCAACGATGTGATGCAGTGTAACATATTATCTGTTGTGAGACTTGAAAAACAAAGTTCAGGCTTTCTGCACTGAAAGTTGTGGATTAGTTTTAATTGTGAATACTACCTTAGGGTTAAAGGGCAACAAGTACAGCAATACTCATTGTCAATTGGTTCCTCAATACTCATTGTTAATTGGTTCCAGGAGGCACAATGAGTACAAAAAATGATGAATACCAAATAAACTCATTTCCCATTTCCCAGGAATAATGCAGCGAATCACAAGGCAGCCAACACCAACAAATTCTAGCTTGTGTGTCAAGTACCAAACAAACATGAGTACTGGGACAAAATGCTCTGAGTACCAAATTCAATGAGTTTCAAAGCAGCTGAGCACCACTGTAGAACAAAATCCATTAGCCTTGTGTAAGATTTAATAATGACAAGAGGCAAGTGACAGAAATAAGAGTTTTATTTTAGAACAAAAATATTCAACAGACATTTATTTAGGCAGAGCAGTAGGGGTGAGGCAATTGTATCCAGAGGAAGAAAGTAGCAGACAGATGTAGTTTTTGGTGTATTGAAGGGAGGGGGGAGGGAGAGGAGAGTGGGAGAGAGAGGGAGAGGGAGAGAGGACAAAATATAGTAATTTATAAGCTCAGTGAAAATAATATTTACAATAATTCTAGTGGCCAAGTGTTTATGTATATAGTGAGCAAGCATTAATATGAGGATATACACTAACAGAATTCTATTCTAGAATGTTAAGCATCAACATTATTTTGGTTTCTGATTTAGTATGACAACTAATCTTTTATTTTTAAAATCATTAACACTTTTTTAAAATCAGGAAAGACCACTTGATCTATCAGTAGAAGGACTTTAAATTCAACAAAATGCCCTAACATCAAAACATTCTTCTCAAAGCCACAGTATGTCTTACAACATTTAAATTGGATGGAAACATTAAAATTAGATGAAATTCTAATTTCAGACACGTTATAAACATTCAAGCCTCACACTGGCAACAAACTTGGATTCAGTTAAAGTTTTTCATCTTCAAATACAAGCATGCTTCTTTGTCATGGTATAATAAAATTATCTGTGTTTTCAAAATCCAAAATTTCAATAGATGATAAAAATAGTATATAATAATATATAATAGTAATAAATACACACAAACACACACACAAAGTGGGAGGGAAGGAGGGAGGGAGAGAGAAAGAGAGAATTTTATAAGGCACAAAGAAATTGGATTTAGAAAATGTTCATTATTCAAGATGGGGAAATGGGGGAATGATAGCTATTGTAAGAAATTTGACTCACATTCTCTAAGAAAAAAATCAAGCACTACAGATATTTAGAATTCTGCATTTATACTTAAGTGAAAGACAAAACAACCTTTCTTTCTTTGTCTTTGTCTTTCTCAAACATACATATATGGCTGTGGTAACTGACAGTTTTATTGTTTTGCTGAGAGTTGTGCTAACTTTCATGAGCTTTTTTCTATGTTTCTTTGTAGAAAAGACTTGTGTCTTCAACACCCTTCAGCATTCATTGTTATATTAAACAACCATATAATCCTGAGAAAACAAATAATTTTCTACATAAAAGTTTTTATATCAAAAAAGCTCAGTGTTTTAGTTCCAGTTCAAAGTTCCCTGCATTATTAGAACTTATCTAGCTGGCATTTTCCAACTGGAAGGCACAACCAGAAATGTATTGGAGAAGACAGTACATGACCCCGAAGGGCTTTGGAGTTTAATAAAGACTATTGTGTTCTAGATATCATTGACAACTAATTACAAATTCAGCAAATGCCAGCTTTTCTAGGGAAGAAACAGAGGGATACACATTTATAAACTGCAATGTTCAGCATGGATGAAATAGCAGTTTACCTGCTGTGAATTTTGCAATTAGAAGAGCATGTTTCACGGTTATTGAAACAACAGAAATAATGGTAGGCATGGGGCAAAAAACCCCCAATACCTCACAAGGCAAGGCTACTTACTAGGAGAAGGAACAGATTTATGCAAAGGCAGAATAAAAGAGGGAGAGAAATCTCTTCTGTCTCAGTTATTCCATTTTATCACTTCTGACTTGGTGAAACTGCCATCTTGTTAATAGGCTGAATGATCACAGTACAGTCACTTCAGCACTTTTTGTACTGATTGCAAATAAGAGCATAATTTCTCAATATCTCCCTGGTTCTTTGATGCCATGTAGCTGAGCTGGGAAGGAGGAAGTGACATCTGGCAGTACTCTTCTTCCATTTATTGTCAGCACAATAGTTTTTGTTAAATTTGCATAAAGAGTCAGACGCGAAGAGCTTCAGTGAAGAGTTTATTAGTGACTACAGCTCGAATGGACCCGTCTTGGCTGGGCTACGTCTGCTACTTATAGCCAGCAGCCGCAGTTGCCAGCCAATCAGAGTGCAGGGTTTTCCCGCACTTTTCAAACCAGTCATATCTGACATTTTACAAGAACAATTCAAACTAAACCAATAACATTCAAACCTACATACATAACACCCCTCCCCACTAGGTTCAGTCCATACCAAACCCCAACCTATCTAATGTATTCTTTTAAATAGGTGGGGCTCTTACGTGTACGTTGAGACCTTCGTGGTTCAGAAGTTTTAACATTCTCACCCAGTGAGAGAGGAAATGCGTCTGCTGACATTTCCCTACTGGGACTTCCTGTGAAAGAAGACCCTGTTTGATTGTTAGAATCTGGTCTCTCCTCCCAACCCATCTCCAGCCCAATGTCAGCACCAAAGTCAGGTAGAGATGTACAATCTTCCACTTCTAAGGATGGATTTTGGCATTGTGACAGGTTTTGGAATGGTTCCTGTCGTAATGGCTCGTTACACATGGGATGGATTCTTGCTTGCTGATTATCCTCCTGCTCCTCCCCTTCCCCTCTAGAATTGATATCAGGTGAGGGAACTAGAGAGGAACAAGTGCGATGTTCCTGAGAAAACCTGGATCTAAGTTGATCAATGTGCCTGATCCAGAGGATTCCATCTTCTGTTTGCACCCTGTAAGAACGAGGGCCTGTGATTTGAGTTATCTCAGCAGGAATCCACAAAGGTTCACCCATAAGGTTCTTAGCATAAACAGAATCACCCACACTGAATGTGCGAACTTTGGAAGTGGAATCTAGTGGTGCGTTGGGTGCGTAAGTGGGATGAAGGCGGTCAAGGGAAGACCTAAGTTTCCTACCCATCAACAACTCTGCTGGGGATAAGTTATTAGATGGGTTAGGAGTGATGTGCTGAACACTAAGAAGTTTTTCAACTTTCTCAGTGATGTCCCCAGCACCCAGTTGCTGAAGCTTCTCTTTGGTAAAACGTACCATGTGTTCAGCCCGGCCGTTAGACAAAGGGTACCCAGGGGCAGTGGCATGTCTGATACCCTGTTGTGCTAAATAGGATTCAAAAAGGTTGGATGTAAATTGAGGGCCATTGTCAGAGACAAGAACATCAGGTAACCCGTGGGTTACAAAAAGTTTTTTGAGCTGCTTGATGACAACATCAGTTGTGGTGGATGCCATAGGGATTACCTCTAGCCATTTGGAATATGCATCTACTATAATAAGAAAGGTGTGCCCTCTGGTAGGGCCTGCGAAATCAATGTGAATCCTAGACCATGGGCCCCTAGGACATTCCCATTCCTGTGTGGGGGCGAGAGGTGGGGCAGGCCTGACTACCTGACAGTTGGGACAAGATGCAACCCAGTTTTCAACCATTTTGTCAATACCTGGCCACCACACATAACTCCTGGCCAATCCCTTCATCCTTAAAATCCCAGGATGACCCGCATGTAACATTTCCAAAACCTCCCTTTGCAGTTTTGCAGGAATAACCACCCTGTTACCCCACAAAATACATCCTCTTAATACAGATAATTCAGTTTGCCTGGACTTAAAAGGTTGGGCCAGGTGAGGTAGATCTTGAAGAGGCCAACCTTTCTTAATCCAGCCTATAACAGGAGCCAATAAAGTGTCTTTGGCAGTCTCTCTGGCAATTTCAGCAGCATGGACTGGAAGCTTGGCAACAGTTTCTAGGAAAAAGGTGTGTGTTTCAGGTTCAAAGTCCGCCTTGCGGCAAGGAAGTGGGCAACGACTCAGTGCATCAGCATGTCCAATGTCCTTGCCAGGCTTGTGGATAAGTTTGTAAGAATAAGCAGCAAGAAATTCATTCCACCTCAGCATTCTTGGTGACAGGATAGTAGGTGTAGGTTTATCTCCTGCTACAATGCCTAACAAAGGTTTGTGATCTGTAACAATGGTAAATGTTCTCCCATACAAATATTCATGAAATTTCTTGACAGCTGCAACAATTGCCAATGCTTCCTTGTCCAATTGGCTGTAATTCCTCTCTGCTTTGATCAAAGTGCGAGAGTAAAATGCAATAGGGGCTTCTCTCCCGCTGGGAAGCCTGTGGCTCAAAACCCCCCCACTCCAAAGGGGATGCATCACAAGTCAGTACAACAGGCAAATTCTCAGAGAACTGTATCAGTACAGCATCAGACGTGATTAGTCTTTTATTACTGTAAAATGCTGATTGTTCCTTCCTCCCCCAGACCCAAACAGACTTTTTGTCAAGTAATCTGTGCAATGGTTCTGCAATGGTTGCCTTCTGAGGTAGGAACATGTGATAAAAGTTAATGAGTCCAAGGAAGGCTTGCAAATCTGTTTTGCATTTAGGTCTAGGGGCTTCTTTGATTGCTTGAACCTTGGCATCTGTAGGATGGATGCCATGCTTGTCAATCATATAGCCCAAGAACTCAACCTTGTCAGTTTTAAGAGTGCATTTTTCTTCCTTGACTTTTAACCCCGCTTTTTTGAATCTGGTAAGGACTTCTCTGAGTCTTTCTTGTAACTGAGTGTCATTTTCAGCAGAGATTAACACATCATCAAAGTAAGGCACTACCCCTGGCAGTCCTTGGAGCATCCTTTCCATAAGGCTTTGAAAGATACCTGGTGCCACGCTTACTCCAAATTGTAACCTTTTACATTTGAAGGCACCTCTATGAGTCACAATGGTTTGGGCCTCTGCAGTGGCATCATCAACTGTTAGTTGTTGATATGCCTGGGCCAGATCCAATTTGGCAAAAACTGTACCCCTGCCAAGTGAATGTAATAGATGATGCACCACTGGAACTGGGTATGCGCTCTGCTGCAGCGCATGGTTCAGTGTCCCCTTATAGTCTCCACAGATTCTTACTGACCCATCAGTCTTGACAGGTGTGACTATGGGTGTCTCCCATCTGGAGTGGTCAGTGGGCTCTAAAACTCCTTGAGCTATTAGTTTATCTAATTGTGCATCAATTTTTCCTTTAAGGCAAATGGGACCCTTCTGGGCTTTAAACGAATTGGGGACACCTTGGGATCTAGGTTGAAAGTGATAGGGGTCCCCATATCTGCCCAAATCCTTTGCTGAAGACCTCTGGAAACTCAGACTTCAAGACCTCCTCCCATTCAGAGTTGCTCACGTGATTGATGCCAGTCACCTCGATGCCTAGTGGATTGAACCACTCAAGTCCCAGCAAGCTTGGGCGATCCTTGTCCATGATGGTCAGGGGCAAACGTTTGGTGTGGCCTTTGAACTTCACGTTGAATTCTCTTGTTCCAACTACTGGAATCTTGTTCCCTTGGTAGTCTTTAAGAGTCAGTGCTTGCTTCTGGAAATGTTTCTTCTGAATGTTGGGAAGTAGCCTGTGAATAGTGTCCCATGACACCATAGATAAATAGGAGCCTGAGTCCACTTCCATTTGGCAAGGCCTTCCTTCAATGAGTACCTTCACATGTACTTTTCTGCTTCTTAAGGTTGAAGAGTGACCAATGGTGACGATTTGATGAGTTTCATTCTTCCCATTTGCTTCTGAGTTGTGCCCCATTTTCTCACTGAAGTTGTTGGGCTTGAAATCTTTGTCAGGAAACTTTCTTCTGGGTGGTGGAGTTCTGGATGATTTGCAGACTCTTGCTAGGTGACCTCTTTTTTCACAACAAAGGCAGATGGTATCAAGAAACTTGCATTCAGTGCGGGGATGGCCCCCCCCCACATCCTCTGCAATAAAGTCTTGCCTTTTTTCTTCCCAGGTCTTTCTTTTTTTTTCCATTCTGAGTCTATAAATTCCTTCCTCCACCTCACTGCAGTCTGATTCAGAATCTATTTGCTCGCAATGAGTTGTTGTGGACTTTTCCACATCAGAATGGCTTGAGGCCTTGTTAATTTTCTTCATGGCTGCTGCTGAGGACTTAGTGGCTTCTGCTGAGGAGGCCTCTTCTATGGCTTCCTTCAATGTGATCTTAGGTTTTAATAACAATTTGCTCTGAAGCACTTTGTCTTTGAGGCCAAGAACAAATCGATCGCGCATGGCCTCCTCCAAGTTGTTAAACTCACATGCACCCCCAAAGTCTCTTAAACTTGCCACAAAGTCGTTAACGTTTTCGCTTTCCCCTTGATCCCAACGGTAAAACTTGTGTCTCTTAATGAGGCACGATACTTGTGGGGCGTAATGGGCTCTTAAAAGCTTTTCTAGATCAGGCCATTCCATTACCTTCACGTCTGCAGCTCCCGCCAATGCCTTCACCATCTTGAAGACTGCTGGACCGCAGTGCGTAAGAAAGACGCCTCTTCCGCTTCTCGGAGATGTCGGCGAGGTCATTTCCTTCCAAATACATTTGGAAGCGATCCCTACGATTCCCAGTCTTCTGCCACCGGATCGAACGGGGCTGGGGGTGTTCAGCACAGCCATCTCGCTCTTCTGCTTGTCTTCCGCATCGTCTTCTCTTCAGGGGAATCCCGTCCTCGTTGCCAGTGTTAAGTTTGCATGAAGAGTCAGACGCGAAGAGCTTCAGTGAAGAGTTTATTAGTGACTACAGCTCGAATGGACCCATCTTGGCTGGGCTACGTCTGCTACTTATAGCCAGCAGCCGCAGTTGCCAGCCAATCAGAGTGCAGGGTTTTCCCGCACTTTTCAAACCAATCATATTTGACATTTTACAAGAACAATTCAAACTAAACCAATAACATTCAAACCTACATACATAACAGTTTTGGTTTGTTTGTTTGTTTGTTTGTTTGATATGTTAAAGATTTCATGTAAAAGGTAAACTAAGAACTTATCTATGAAAAAGAATCCTGTAATTCATTACTCCCTCCCTAGAGCCAAAATAGAATAACTGGCCCATAACTATCTAGCTAACATCAGGACTAGAAGTCCGTGTTTCTTGCTCTCTAGTCTGATGCCTTAACAATAGCACCAAACTGTCTCCCCATTTTCCTGAATAACTCTCATAACAGAAAAGGAAAAGTATTGTGAACATGCATTTGGGATACTTCCATACCATTCTTGTTTTTCATCCCTAATCCCTCTAAAGTAATATGAATCTGTTCTGAAGCTGATTTTATTGCTTCTGGTAGAAGTAATTGAAGAATACAGAAAGTGTTTTTTCTAGCTGTCCTATGTGAACCTGGGAGCTTCTGTAGGAAGTCTGACTTTTATATCAGATTTTCACTTGATTGCCCTTTATTCAAACAATTTGCATCTCATGAGGTTTCCTGTTTATATTGACCTTTAACACTTTTCCTCTCAACTCTATGGTGTCTTTTTTTTCTAATCTGTTTTCCTCTTTCATTGATCCTTCCTTACCAAAGCTTGTGGACTATAATAAAATAATAATAAAGTCTGCCCACAAAGCATAGCATTTGCATCCATGAAATTAATTACCTATTCTTAGGCTTTTTATTTTTACAGATGAGTCCTCAGAGTCCATTTGTTAAATTAATTGCTGTCTGGGCTGGCAAAACTTTTCATAATATGATTTTTTTTTCCAGGTGGGCAGATTTGCCAGAAAGCATTTGGTATATCAAAGCAAGCAGAAGTCATATGAAGAAATTCTCAAGATGTCCATGTAAGAAAGAAAAGGTTAGAAAATATATTCTCTCTTATATAATAGCAAGATTTTAAAACAATGATAGCAATTACCCATAACAATTAATAGTCATAGGAATCTCTGAGAGAGATTGTGTATCTTTATGTTTATATGACCATAATTGATATAACATATAGTATGTTGTTTACATCCCTTGTATGAAAAAATTTGCAAATTTTAATGAGTTCTTATCCAGAAATGAACCAAATGAAATTCTCGCCCAGTGGCATTGGGCAAATTTAATTATATATAGACATTCCAAGCATGAAGAAGGCCATGTTACATTAATTACTATGTGGCATTAAGACAGCAATATGGTGAGAAAAGGGATAAATACTGCTAATATACTATCTCTCTAAAGCAGGATTGCTGTGCCTGCTGGTCCTCTTTGTAAGATGAACTTATAGAACATAGAATAACAGAATTGGAAGGGACCTTAAGGGTCATCTAGTCCAACTCCCTGCTCAAGCAAGAGTGCCTATACCATTTCCAACAACTGGCTGTCCAGTCTCTTCTTGAAAACTTCCAGTGATGGAGCACCCACAACTTCGGAAGGTAAGGCATTCCACTGGTTTGTTGTTCTTACTATTAGGAAATTACTTCTTAGTTCTAGGTTGCTTCTCTCCTTGATTGGTTTCCATCCATTGATTGTTGTCTTGTAGGAATTGGGTGTGCTTTGGTAAATAGTTTGTCCCCCTCATCTTTGTGACAGCCTCTCAAATACTGGAACAGTGCTATCATATCTCCCCTAGTCCTTCTTTTCACTAGACCAGACATACCCAATTCCTGCAACCATTCTTCATGGTTCCTTTTTCAATGGAACTTTAGCAGACTGAATTCATTGCCTAAAGTTTGAGAAGGACAATGCTAAAAATAAAAGCAAATAAAAATCTGGAAATCTTGGCTCTGCCTCCTCCAGTAACACTAATAAGGGGCTCATTAAGTCCATTCATAATAATAAAAAAGAGTTTCCCTGTTACCACAAGGGTCACTAGTTCTGACTCAAACAGAAGCTCAGTCAGTCAGATTTCTACAATAAGGCAAACCTGCTTCAGTGGGCTGTCTGAGCAGTGGTGTTTTTTCCCCACTCATATTTCCTGGTTCTGGAGAAGTAACAGGGGAAGCTCTAGATCAGTGGTGGCATTCAGCCAGTTCACACCGGATCGGGTGAACCGGTAGCAAAGATTTGGCATCCGTCGCTGAACTGGTAGTAACTTCTGGCTGGCCACATCCCTGACCCAGTTGCCTGGTCACCTCTGGCTTGCTTGCCCTGCTTTCCCGATGCTCGCTCACCCCGCCCGACTGACACTCGCCCCTTAAGGTATTTCTTTTTTTTCCCTCCCAACAATCAGCTGTTCATATGATCAGCTGTGCTAGGGTTCCCCTTGCTGAGGCCCAGGAAGGCCTTCCTGAACCCCAGGGGAGCCTTCTGGGAGCAAAAACGCCCCCCCCAGAGGCTCCTCTGAGGCCAGGAAGATCCCAAAACAGAGCTGGGGGGGGGTGCTGTGTTCTCCCTCCAGGCTCTGTTTTTTGTGCAGCTTCAATTTGAGCTTCTACAGCTCAGTTGGCGTAACTTGCTGCTTTGGAGGCCTTAGATGCGTCGCTGTGATGGAAGGATGCTCTGGAAGGATGGTGAGACCCAGCAGCAGAGAATTGGTGTGAGACACTGGAGCCTTCTGGAGATCTAGTGGGCTTGGGGTGGAGGGAGGAGGCTTTCTTTGAATGGTGGGAAGAAGCTGCTAGTGATTGAAGACCTATGTCAGATGTGGTCTTTTCCCTCAGTATTTGTTCCTCCTGTAGTGCATTGATGAGCGCAGCCTGGAGGGGGGTTTTCTCTTCCCAAATGCAGTCTTCACGTTCTTTGTTTGCCTCCTCAAAGTATTGAATGTATTCTTGGAATGTGTTCTCTGGGTCTTCCAGGTTCAATTGTATGTATTTAAGCTTACTTTCACTGTCTCTCCACCATACAAGATGTTCCTCTATCTCTTTCTGCATTTCTGCTCTTGAGGGGCAACTTGCTTTTGGGGATATCGCAGATCCTTACCAGCTCCGCCCATGCATCTGCATGACAGCGATACTGCCTGGCCCAATCCTCTTTGAAGCGTCCCACCACGGGTGAGGTAAGCTTCCTATGCCGTCTGAGGTCATGGGCTTTCTGAGGTATCACCATGTCTTCAGAGGTTTGGATGTCCGGATGAGGGCTTTGGGAACCAGGCTCCACGTTTACATCTAGGGTGGGAGGAGGGTTCGAGTCCTCTGGTACTTCAGGTACATCTGTCATGGCTGAAGAAGTTGCCATACTTCAAATTGGCAAAGGTGAATTTTGTAACATTTAGTAGTTTGCCTTTATTTTGCTAGGGCACTGTGCACAGGTAGCAGAAAGGAGGAGTGTCTGCTAGATTTAGTACTTGAGGACATAGGTGGCGCTGCACAATATGGCTGCTTTTAGGGTGTGGTGCGTGCTTGCAACACAAATTGGCACAATAGAAGGCGTTGTTGCTGAGTCTGAAGACTTGAGAGCAAAATGCAGGTTTACCTGTTAGTGTTGCTTGCTAGGTCTGGAAGACACTGTTGCTAAGCACAAAAATTACAAAAAAAAGGAATTTTCCTTGGTTAAACACTGGTTAAATTTGGGAAAGTTCCTATAAAAATTTGCAGACAAGTCTTTGAATTCTCTGGGAAATTTCTCCTAGACCACCAGATGATGCTGTGGGCTGCTTTGCTTAAGTCTGTGGGGGGGGTGAGCTCCTTTGCTTTGAAAATGGTCCTTCAACTAATGAATTATGACCCCCAATAAAACGACCAGAGTGGTTGTAAAAAATAGCTGGAGAGGCTTCTTTTATTGCCTCTGAGCTGGAGCATAGAGCTTAAGAAATGCTGAGCTTTTCAGTTGGAATGAGCAGAGAAGATTTAGCTTTTCTTTTTAGGACACAAGAAGATACTACTTTTGACTCTTCATCTGCATTTGAAAGGAATTTGTAGGTAGTAACTGAAGGAAGACAGGGGTACATGGGTAATACCTGGCTCCTCCCTTTGTTTTGCAAATTGGTTTGTTCTGAGTTAGAAGCTGTAGCTTGAGACACAGCACTTCTTTCGCTGAAGAGAAAAGAGGGGTGAATTTGCCCCTTCCTGCAGCCACGATGGGAGGTTTGAGGGCAAAGTACAAAGGAATAGCATGCACATTTACTCCTGGCTTCAAAATATCTTTGTCTTTATCACAAAATTCAAATTACTTTTAATCTTCACAGGGATTCCGATACAGAAATAATTCTTTATTTTAAGAGTCCAAATTAACTGACTTTATACTGAGGGAATCCAGATCATCATTTTACTTTTGGGATTGCAGGAATTCAGACAGACAAATCATCATTCTACTCAGGGATTTCAGATCTTTACATCTTTTTACTGTTCTGTCTTGTACAAAACAGATAAACTCCACAAAGCATCCATACGAAGTCTTTTTTATTGGATCATCAGGCATCCTCATTAACTCACAGTTATGATGAGATTCTTCTTAATGTCCAACCCTTTATATGTCTGTCTTTATAGGTAAAAAGATGGTTATCTCTTCCCATAGTCGTAGAGGCAGGGGGTAGCCATACTACCATGAGGCTATGTTCAGGCAAGAATGAAGAAACCTCCCCCGACCCACTAAGGGTCAATTCAGTGATCAATCAGGGTTACAGATGTCGCCACATGACATGTACTACATTTCCCAGGAAACCTTAAGTACATTTACCATGATGCATTCCCTCAAGGGGACAGCTCCCAATTCCTAAATAACTACTCCAAATCCCATTAACTATAGCTGGCTGGACAGCACATAGAGCAAGAATGGATACACTACTCCCATCCTACTTCAGCCAGAAGTCATCTAGAATGCAACCAATGCTGTCCCATGCCTAACTGAAATTTTACTGAAGGGCAAAATCCATTTCATTCAGGATCCTCTGTGCTATGAATCATAATTCAGTATGTTACTCTGACCTTAAATCTGAAGGTGTAATTTCAGCTGAACCAGTGCTTTAGGGTTATCAGTGTCCAGACTCAGTAATCCAGGATCCAATTGAGCCTAAATAGGCATCTCCTTTTCAGCTGGAGCAATCAGATAATGAGGCATAACCCTCAACCCCAGGTTTCAGGGCTAGATGCATACAAAGGTGAGCAGAGCAATACTCCTCAATAAGGCTCCTCACCAGGCAAAGGATGAGGCATGAGTGATTATAGCCAGCTGTAGGCAGACAGATTTAGGTACCTGTTTTGTTGGCAGTCTTTATTGGAAACAATTGTCTGAAGTCCTTGTTTGTGATTCTTGTTCCTTTGACTCTTGGACTAGCTGGATACCTGATTTGGCTTTCTGTGACAATTTGAACATATTTGTAGTATGCTATTGCTCCTTGGACTGTATTGACATTTTTCAGGCAAGCACTTTCTGCTAGGCATTTGAATTACATTCCTGTCTACTGTTATCTACTTCAACATCTGAGTACTGTGCCTGCGTGTGTGTGCTTGCAACCTTGAAAAAGAACACTCTGAAGCTGCTGTGTGACCACCTTCTCAATAACTTCACTAAAAAGGAAAAGTTCTATACTAGATGAAAATTGTCCAATATGGTTGACCACTGAGAAAACTTTCTCCCAGGAAGCTTCACCAGCCAGGAGGGAAATGGGTCTAATAGGCAGTTACCAGACCCCAATTTGTTTCTGAGATCCAACAATTGCCAATTCCTCCCAGTTAACATGGCTGGGCTACACCATGGGCACCTCCACAGGAGCTATTCAAAGGCTGGCATATAACTGGAAATGAATGAGGAGTTTTTTTCTGACAGATGTTCTACAAAATCTTTCACTAAAGATTTTGGGTGCTATAGATGCACCCAAACAGGCTGTAGTCACTCTTCCTATGTCTCTAAATAGACATAGTAAGGACAAACAATTATTGACACTTCCTTCCCCTTACTATCAAAAGGTAGGTTTTAATAGGCAGGCTTTAATTTACCTCTAACCTTGTTCAGTTGAGTTCATTGTTCCTTGACCTCCAGCAGTGCTGCAGACATCTCTCCATCTTTTTCATCGCCGTTAACTTTTCCAGAAAACCACAGAATGATGGGATCCATAAAAAGTGGTCACGTGGATGTGTTTTAGGTATTCGAGGGAACATATGTATTCATGGTCAGCCTGGCATGAGACTGAGATCAGGTATACTGGCCCCATCATTTTTCTCCCTAACTTCCATATTTTCAGCTGGAGGTTTGAAAGAGAGCTCATATTTGTAGATGAAGTTATTCCATATAATCCAAGATTGTGATTTATTCCTGAATTGTGTGGAAAGTAACCAAGTTCAAATAAACAAAAAACCTTTTGGAAATGCATGAATATAGGAGATAGAATAGAATGAGACTTCTTGAGCCAGCCCTGTACATGTTCAGCCAAATGTCTGAAAAGTTGATCCTCTCCAAAAGGACTCGGGGCGGCTCACAAATAAAAACACAGAACAATAAATAATTTAAAAAGAAATTAAACCTAACAAGCCAAGCCGAATAAAACTCATTAAAACCAATTTAAAATCCCACCCCACCAGGAGGTCAGTCCAGCCCGGCCTGTACAAACAACCAGGTTTTCAGATTGCAGTGGAAAGAGGAGAGATCGGGAGCCAACCGTTGCTCCAATGGTAGTTGATTCCATAAGGCGGGAGCCGCTACAGAATAGGCTCTTCCCTGGGGCACCAACAGCAGACATTATTGTGTGTGCTCGCACAGGGCGATCGGTATTTGATACCAATCAATTCAATCAAATTGAATACAGAGTGATCCAAACCAATTTTTCAAAATATCTAAGACAAATCCATCATGATCCTGGTCCTAGCAGAGAATTCTAGTGCTAAGTATTTGTGTGCACAAAAAACCCCTGACTATTGAGCTTAAGTTCACCTTGATTTTCATTCCTCAAAGCCTCTGGTCTTCTATAACATTAGATGATAAATGAATCACATGTGTAAGAACTGATTCCCTCCACTCCTTTTAACCTACAACCATTTTGTGAGGTAGTTTGGGCTGGAAAAGATTTTGGGACTACCCCAAATCACTTAATGAACTTTTGTGGTTGACGAAGATCCTGACCTTGGTTCTCCTAGTGTTAGTTCAACACAATCACCCCTACATCACACAACACCACACTCTCTATGAATTTATTTGGGAGGGAAAATATTTCTCCCCTGCGAAATATTTTATTTTATTTTATTAATTTCTTAGATTTATATCTGCTGTTCCTCCAGGAACTAAAGCAACTAGCTAGCATTCAATTACATGTAATTATATAATCCTATTAAAGTTATAATTCTACTTTTTTAATTTTATATTTCTTTCAAATTATCCTTTTTTAAACAAAAATTCTCCAAAACTATTTTCCTTTTCCAGCTGCCAATGCTGAGTAAGATTATTGTGATGTTATAGCGCATCTATCAAGAATTCAAGTATAAAGCTTGTATCTGTCTGATTGCACTTGTTACAAAAGTCTGTCTTTAATAGAAAAGTAATAAGTCTTTAATAGTGAATGATCAGATTATAATCACAATAGTCCCACTAACAAGTTTTATTGCCTTTGTCCCTCTGTCACATTTCAGTGCCTTAACATTTCAGTTATTGAACATGACATGTTTGATTCAAGTAGAACAGATTCAAGAACAGGTCAGGATACATTCTGCTAACTGAGTGGCTAAAACATAATTATCAGCTAGGCAGCAACACAATACAAGGACACACAAAGGCAAATTATATGTTAACACATTGAATGTTAGGGAAGATAACTGCTACTGTGCTCTTCAAAGGGGAAATGCTAGCTCTAAGGAATTTGGATGCAATTCCTTTATTTTTAAAATGCATTTAACAAAATGAAAACAAACTATTTTTCTACCTTTTTTTGTCTATGTCCTGATCATCAGAACAAATTAACAGGAAACAGGCTTGATTGCTATCATCCTGTCACAAAGACAATCCAGATTCGGTAGCACCAGTACAGGAGAGTAGGGAACAAAGTGAAACCCTCACAGCTGGAGTCCCAGATGTTAAGAGACTGGAATGGGAGCAGCCCTTGTTCTTAAAAAAACATTATGGTTAAGTAAACCTAGCAAGCTGAACCCTTCACGCTGACTTGACAGTGTGAGTGCAGAATAATGGTCATCCCATAATAACAAATGTGCAGTTTTCACAGTAGCAATGAACTGGTTTCCGGTTTATTGATTTACCACAGGTTTCTTTGGTGATTAGTGCTGTTTTTGAAAAAGATAGGCTCCCTTTGATCATTATTCCTGCTGATCAAATGGATCTGTGTAGATAGTTTTCTTGACAACAATAAGTGAAAGTGATTGGCTCTTGCTTTTGGAGAGATGTCTATCCTAGAGACCTGACATTTCAAGTGCTCTCCCATCCAAGTGCTTTTCTAGATCAAAAGGTACCCACTATTTTTCTAAGATAGGTCAAGGTCAACAAGATTCTTCCAGTTGTGACTATTTTGAAAAACTACTAAAGAACGTGGTTGAAGTGTTACATGCTTCTGTGTGAGACTGAAATATATTTTTCTCTTGTTATATGAGGGTTTGGTTCATCCATTGATATTGGTTATAAATTCAAGAAAAATAGAAGAAGTAGTTGCACTGAGTGGAGCAGAATTACTATGCAAAATTCGCTATTATATATTTTGATGCAGTGCAACTAATGAAAAGGAAATTGTGGGTGCCTCCACTTGGATGTATCAAGTAGACTCAATAAAACTGAGGTGGCCAACATCCAATTCAGCCTCCAGATCCTCTAGAGGACCATTGTAGGAACCCAATGAAGAGGTACATCATCAGGATGAGGTTGGTCATCCTGATGATGACCAGGTCTTAAGAGGATGATGTTCTCTCTGGAGGCAAACTATTCCTGTTTCCACTTCTAGAATTTCTCAACCACCCCAAAACATCAAAACTGTCATTTTTTTTCAGAGTAATAGGTCTTGTTGTGTGCTAAAGGCAGGAATGGGAGAGTTTGCCTCACAAAATCCTCTTGTCCCCCTTTCTATCCTCAGAACCCCCATTCCAAACAATTAAAAAACAATCTGCAATTATTTTGAAAAACAGAAGCTTTGGTGAGCTCCTGGTAGAATTTTTTAAGGGGGTAATAAGAACAGGTTGCTTTCTAGATACCTTCTGTTCCTATATGTCCCATTGATTCTGATGAGGATATGACTGCCCACAGAATGACTGAATTTCTGTCTGTTTTTTACATGTAAAGGTAAAGGTTCCCTTCACACATACGTGCTAGTTGTTCCTGACTCTAGGGAGCGGTGCTCATCTCCGTTACAAAGCCAAAGTGCCAGTGCTGTCCAAAGACACCTCCGTGGTCATGTGGCCAGCATGACTAAATACCGAAGGTGCACGGAATACTGTTACCTTCCCACCAAAGGTGGTCCCTATTTTTCTGCTTGCATTTTTTATGTGTTTTCAAACTGCTAGGTTGGCAGAAGCTGGGACAAGTAACGGGAGCTCATCCCATTATGTAGCACTAGGGATTCAAACGGCTGAACTGCTGACCTTTCGATCAACAAGCTCAGAGTCTCCACCACTGAGCCACCATGTCCCTTTTTTTACATGTAACATACATTAAAAGAAACCAGGTGAAGCTCCCATTGCACTGTCACAGCTACCAGCTTAAGTTTTTTAACTGTATCCTCCAGGCCCACCTTATAGAGAGGATTATATCTGCCAAAATCTTGGCTATGTTGCCCCTGAATGTTGGCAGTGTATTCTCAGGCTAATTGGAAGTTGCATGTGGCCCAAATATAGCAGTAATGTATCTATGCCAAAATTTACAATTGGCAATTAGATACAATAACTATTTAGAGCCTACAGTTTCATAAACAGAGCCATAAAAATCCATTTGTTAGGGAACAGCAGCAATAGAGGGATGTTTTTTCCCCCTACGTATCCTGGCATCCAAGTGGTCTCTGTGGTTGCTGAATTTATGGAGCTCCTTTGTTCAACTTCTTTATTTTGTCCTCTATTCAAAAATGAATTTTATGCTCTGTAAATTTGTCATCTGAAAGCTCCAACTTGGAAAGTACATTGAAAAGTTTAAAATAGGTCACATTCTTTAAAATAAATAAAACAAACATCTGTACTTAAACTAGAATCCATAAATCAAAGAGATATATAATCCTGATAAAATTAAGTTGCTCTAATTTTAGTTGTCCTAATCTCATTAGTACCAAGACTAGATTTTAGCTCTGTGATAATGGAAAAAATCCGATGTAGGAATTCTGCAAGCAACTTTATTTTAATAATAACAAAGTTATCATTAAAAACAAAGTTATCATAGTTTCATTGATGTAGAAGCAAACAGATAAAGGTCAGTGCAACTCCAAAACATGTATATATTGATAGTCTTTGATATGGAACAAAAAAATGGGGCAACTTTTGCAAGATTTGCATTTGCAGTCATGTTTATACCTCAAGTCCCAGCAGGTGGCATGACCTGGATGACCTTGTCTGAACCTGCATAATATGTCCATAAAGTAACCAAGAGCTGATTATGATTCAGAGGAGACTTTATCTTTTCATAGCTCAGATCTGGTGCTATATTCTGAAAATAATGAACAGAAAGGGGGAAAGAGGGTCAATGAAAGAAGGTCTAGTACCCCAAATTAATTGCAGAAATACATTGATCAATATGTCTATGGAGATTCTCGGTCATCCAGGTCATGGTTGTCCCAAAGGTGTTTTTTTCAAGAGCCAACTGGACTTTCTAACTTTTTCTTTGAAGACTTTTTGCTTCTCATCCAAGAAGCTTCTTCAGCTCTGACTGGATGGTGGGAAAATGGAAGGATTTATACTCCTTGAAGACAGCTGGTCATTTGCATTCTTTCAGCAGGTTACCTGAGTAGTGCAAATGGGTGTGGAGGTGTCTTGCCTGCCCTGTGACCCTTCCCTGTTGAAGACGGGCATAGGCTGTTGGGAATGAGTCTGTGTTGTCTGCATCTCAATCTGAAATGCAAATGGTTCCTGTAGTCTAGCAAAAAGAAGGACCAGATGATAGCAGTCTTCCAATACTTGAAGGGCTGCCACAAGGAAGAGGAGGCCAATGTATTTACCAAAGCATCTGTAGGCAGGACAAGAAACAATGGATGGAAACTAACCAAGGAGAGAAGCAACCTAGAACTAAGGAGAAAATTCCTACCTGTGAGAACAACTAACCAATGGAGCAAATTGTCTTTGGAAATTGTGGGTGCTCCATCTCTGGGGGCTTTTATCTATCAGGAACAGTAGAGGTCTTCTGTGAGAACAGGGGGTTGTACTAGATAACCTCCAAGATCCTTTTAAACTCTATTACTGTTACTGTTTAATGCCTCCATAACCTACCATTTATGTATTTATGTATTTATTTATTTGATTGCCTTTTACATTTGCAGAATAACTCTCTTCTGTCTACAGTCTATTCTGTCTAATAATCATAATCAGCTGAGGGGTGGTGTTTTTTTTGGATGGATGTGACAAACTGTCTTCTTTCCTTGCAATTCCTCACATCTACTGTAGAACATTAAGGATTGAGGTCTCTGTCGACTAGAAGAACTGGTAGTGGGGTGGAGATGGAGATTTAAAAGAAAGGAAGATTCAACAGATGTTACCTCCCAGCCTAACAGAAGCATTCTAAGCTATCAGGACCACCCAGTTAACAGGATAAAAAAAATCTGTATCCAATCTTGATTTTGGAAAGATGCTGATGAGCTGACTATGCTGATGGAAAAGATTGGCATCAAATAAAATGTGAAGACCTTATAGATTTTGTGCCAAGCTAATCACCTCTTTTTATATTGTACAAAGTTAATTCTTTCCACTACAAACATTTTTCCTAATAGTGATTCTTCACAGGACTGCGCACCTGAATCATCTCATACCCTACTATAATGCCTTGAGCATTATATTTCTACTGCCATTAGAAACGATTAAATTCAACCTTAATGCAAGACCTACTAACAGTCCTCTTTTCCTAAGGGGAGGCTGTTAGTTGTTGACATTTTGGAAGCTTAATTTAAAAATGGCATTTTCCCCAAAAGAGGCAAAACAAGGAATAATAACATTGCCCACAATTTCCTTGTAGTGTTGTATAAGAGTTTCTGTCAAGTGTCCTTAGATCAAAACACAGTCAGCTACTTACTTCTATGGATAGCAAGGTTAGCATTAACCTAGTGTAAGAAATTATTCTCTTCTGACTTTAGTAATGGTAAAATGGCCTTTAAGACCTCAGCATGATATTTATCTGGATAAACAGTTTTAGAAAAATGTGCTGCACCAATACATCTGATGTATGAAATGAAGAAAATAATAGCACAATAGAGAAGTAGATATTGACCATTTGGGGTATCCTCTTCCTACAATAAAATTCAAATAAAGTTTCTTTGCACTTATATTTCTCATGGCCCTAATGGAAGGATCAGCAAAATATGCCTTTTTAAAATTTATCTTCCTTATGAAACCAAGCTGTTTTTAAAGGTATTATTTCAACACTTCATTCCAATACCAGGCTAAGAGTTCAGCAGCAGTTCTTTAACTCAAATACATTTTGCAATATGAGAGCTGCTTTGCAAGTTAAAGGAATAATTACAAATGTATAAATTGTATGCATGTACAAATTGGAATGAGACAGGGCACAGAAGTATAGATAGCCAAACAAACATTATAATAATAACTCAGAATCAAGTTTGAAACTCTAGTGAATACTGGAATCAACAAATTCTGCAATCACTTATGTTGGACCGAGAAGTAATATTCTTCTATTTCTTGCCAGTAGAGAAATTCTGCTGTGCCTTGAGTCCTTTTTGGATCACAACAGTGAAGACCTGGAGCTCCAGGCATCTTCAAAAAGAATCTTTAGACTTCTAGAGATATGAATGTTGGAATTTTCATATCATCTTAAAGTTGAGTCTTATATTCACCTACCCAATTGTCAGCAGCCTGACAATGTAATAAGAGCACACCTGGAATACTGCATCCAGTTTTGGACACCATATTACAGAAAAGATGTTGAGACTTTAGTAAAAATGCAGAGAAGAGCAACCAAGATGATTAAAGGCTTGGAGATTAAAACATATGAAGAACAGTTGCAGGAATTGGGTATGACTAGTCTAGAGAAAAGAAGGGGTATGATAGGAGTATTCCAGTATTTGTGAGGCTTCCACAAAGAAGAGGGGGACAACTTATTTTCCAAAGCTCCAGAAGGTAAGACAAGAAACAATGGATAGAAACTAATCAAAGGGGAGAAGCAAACCTGGAATAAAGGAGAAACTTCCTAATAGTGAGGGCAATTAACCAATGGAACAATTTGCCTTCATAAGTTGTGGATGCTTCATCACTGAGGGTTTTTGAGAAGAGACTAGACATCCACCTCTCTGGAATGGTACAGGGTCTCCTGTTTGAGTAGGGGTTGGAGTAGAAGACCTCCAGCTCTATTCTTAATTAATATTAATATTAATATTTAATAAAATGCCTTCTTTCCAGGCAGTAGAACATGCATGTCTTTTCCTTAACAAAACTGGCAGGAAAAAAAACAAATTTAGAACTACAGAGTTGCAAATTCTTATGTATATACAAACATCTTAAAGAAACGAGGAGGGAGGGAAAGAGAAAGAGAGAGACTGAGAGAGAGAGATGACACAGGTGATCCTATTACTTCTCTGGAATAATATTCAGATGTGTGCTTGAATATCTATAGGCTCCATCTGCTTCTATGATTCAGTCAAAGGCAACTCTTCATATCGCATTCTTCAGAGAAGGAACAGAAGGAACATACAGAGATTTCTCTAGATCACTGCCAAGTGGTTTTTAAATGCCACTTCTACTGCAACACCTCTTTCACTTAAGCCAAGTGAAGGTATCAAAATTTCCAGTTCCCAATAAATGTTAAATTATTTATTTTCTTATGTAATTCTGCTTAGTAGATCTAAATCACACATGGATTGTCAAATCTTATTACTTTATACGATATGTTAATACAGCTATTTAAACTCACTAATTGTAGATGACAAATTTAATTATAATCAACTAATATTGCATATTTTCTGCCAGTTTTATTAAAAGTGCTTGGAAAGAAATAAGAGCAGTTTGTGATCGGACTCATTTTTTTTTCTAGACCAATTCCACAGAAAATAATGTTTGGGCATTGATTTATACAATGCATCAGATTAATTACGTATGAACTTAAATAGCAATATACTTCATACACTTTATTTCAATGCCTTTAGGTTGGATGCATGTTTTCACATTTCACATTCTAAGGCATCCAACAGTTTATCTGTGCACTGTTTTATTAGAAAGTGTTTCTATGATTATGGTTATTATTAGTACTATGGATACTTAATAAAATATTTGTGCTACAGTATAACATCTTAACATGAAAGATTGAGACATTAACAAAGGCAAGATTCTGACATCCAAAAATATTTTGCAATCTTCCACCTTCTTAAAACATTTTATGCTTAAAATTGATGATTTTTTATTTTATTTTATTGGCATACCAAAATCACTTGTATTCCTTTCATCTATCATTCATATAAAGCCTTATTCTTCTAAAGAGGCTCAGCCACTTGTTCCACAATTATATCATTTCAGATTGTAGGCTGATGTGACTAAATATTTCTCCATATAATGAAGAAATGCCAGGAAAAAACTAGAGCTAGAACTGTTCTCCCTGACATTTAGTGTCCTATGCAGAGGTTGATTTTAAGATGGAGAAACATTTCATTAGGTAAATCTGATCAAAGCTAAAATGGTACATTTCAAATGCATCTTTATCATTATCAGCCAGAATCTGGTTTAAGGATGCTCTGCTTTTTCTTTCATTTCAAAGTTTGGCATTTTAATGTTAAGTTTCTCTACACAACAATACAATGTAGTAGCAACTAACAGTTTGTGCTATTGAAATAATAATTTATTAAATACATATCCCAACCGACTCCCAAAAACACTCCATGTAGATCTCCTTCTGATGGCTACACTTCAAAAACACTTTGAAGGAAACATATGGTCATGATGCTAATGGTTTGTAGGATGCATGATTTCTGGAGCAGCATTGAGAGCCATCACATGGATGGAAAAGAGGCCACCCCTGTTTCTTTAAAAGCAGGGATGAGTATGGAAAATGTCAGTGCAATGGCATCTAGGGAAGAGGAAACATTCTTCCATTCTTAATTTTGTCAATAGTTCTTTGCCACAATGCTATTTCGATTAGTTTGACTTTAGCATAAGAGATAAGAACTCCTGTGTAATTGTGCAAAATCCACCATAATGCCCAAAAAGTGTTCTTCTCTTTGGAGAAAATATAAAATGTTCACAATGGAATATGCCAACATAAATTTAATATCTATGCACAGATAGTCCTGATTGGAAGATACCAGCAAATATACTAAGTTCAGTATATATTTAAAAGAAGGTATGTAAAACATTTTATGCATATGCATCTTAATAAAAAAAATTCCAAATTTGTAAAACAATATGCAAAACAAAGCTTACCTTTGGTCAATCATACATCTTAGCATATTGTAATAAAAAAACTCAAAAAATAAGCTGGCAGGTGCAAAATAGCATATGCTGGAGAAAAGGGCATAGCTATATGTGTCTATCTATTTTTTAAAATACTAAAATATGCCAAATAACTAAGCGTACATATGAGAGGAAACTGTCACATTTGTATATTAGGAAAAGTTTTAATTCAGGCTTTTGGCTTCTTTAAATTACAAAATTATGTTAAAATAAATCACAACAATTGGAAAAGGGAAGAAAAACAGAAATGGGCACACAACTCCATAACTTCTAACATTAAGCAACGACCAATTGAGCCACATGCAGTTTTTGATGGATGTCCTGTGAGACAGCAAAGCTAGAGAAAAGCTTCCTTGGAGGGGAAAAAATACAATCCTATTTCAGCTGGCAAGTTTTACTATTGTCACTGTTGAGTGGGGGGAGCAAAAACCAAGAAGCAGAAGCAGTATATTTAATGATAAATACAGAATCCAATCACAAGCATCACATTTTTCACTGCCTTACCTCACGAGCTGCCAGGTGTTTCAGAGCAAGGCCTGCACTTGGTTTCTGGGTGTTAAGGATATGTCCTATGGCATTTTCAACTTCAGTATCAGTGTTTTAGAATAATGGGATTTTGAAAGTGGTTATTATGTTGTGGATTAAGCCTTAGTCTTAAGGCTGTTTCAATTTCCCTTCTTTCCTTGGTAGTCCACCTCACATTAAGGATGTGATGGGAAATGTGTGGCCTACAGATGTTATTGAATTCTAATTCCCATCACACCTAGCCAGTGGTCAGCAATGGAATTGTAAATCAGCAACCTACATTCTCCACTCTGAATTAAAGACTAGAGTAACCATGGTCACACAATATATTTGTGGCCATGAATACATACAGAAGGACTGGGATATCCAATATTTTTCTGTTTTTCCTCCCAGAATGCCTGAATGGATACTGTCCCCTATATAAAGAGCAAATGTGATTTGATGGCTAAAGTGTTGAGACCCACATTGAAGTCTACTTTCAGTTATGCATAGAGTGGGTTTGGCCCAGTCATTTTCAGCCCAACCTACTTCAGAGAGTTGTTGTTATTACAGGAACAAAAATAGAAGTACAGAGTACAAGATACCCTGCTCTAATGCAAGGAGAAAAGATAGGATATAAATCAAATTAGTATTTCTGATTGCAGTTTTTTCTTCATCCTTTACTTCTAGATTAAATTAAATCTTTGTAACTCAAAATTAAGACTCTGCATACTCCAATACAATAGAAAAGAATGTAAATATAAATCATGACCAAGACCCATAATCTACTCAACACAAAGTGTTTTTTATATGTCACCAAAAGCCAGGTCAGCTTCCTTCCCATCATAAAGAGATTAGCCCAATAAGACAATAATGCAGAACTATTTTAGTTTTTAGTCTTAATCTTTACATCCCTTAATCTTTATGTAGCTGAGGAATCTGACATTTGTAATTGCTTCAAGAATCTTGGAAAATTCTGTTAAAGTTAAAGTTAAGCATTTTGATCATTCAAAAGAATTTTCAACCAACTGGTTAGCTGAGTCTCCCTGCATTGCATCAAGATTATTGATACTTCGGTTTCTTCTATTTATTAATTATATCAAGTTATTTGAACACCCAAATCCCAGCTCTGACTCCAGGGGGCTAACATAGGATTAAAAAACCTCCCACATAATACATCAATTTAATCATAGAAAAGAATGTAAATATAAATCATGACCAAGACCCATAATCTACTCAACACAAAGTGTTTTTTATATGTCACCAAAAGCCAGATCAGCTTCCTTCCCATCATAAAAGCTAAATTTGTTTGGAACATTTTTTCCCTAATGTCTGAAACATGCTGTTATTTCACAGTAACATCCATGCAAAATGAATGTAAGAGTCATTCTCTCTATCTCTTAAGAAATCACAATATTTCAAACCTCACAAATCTAGTCTCACATTGAAAGGATCTCTTGTTTTGCAGATTGATTTGCTAGCTCAGATGGGTTTGAATCTGATTCAAAATACCTTTTCTTTTAAGCAAGAGCCTGGTGGCACATTTACAGTGCTAAAAGCATGGTCTAAAACTTTGGTCCATTGGTTATAATGTCTTCATTCAATCTCCATTCTGTCTGGTTCACACCATTACATTGTACTGTTCTACATCTGTAGTACAACAGTAGATACTGCTGTCAGGATAGTCACATTTATGCCCTGATAATGGCATGAATGTAGGCAAGCTATAACAATTCTGATCATAGATTTTGCGAGCATTGTAGCGGTAAGAAAGCTTTAAAAATTGTTTGGGGGAAGATGCTGAAACACAACAGAAAAGAGTTTGTACAAAATGAAATAATTCTTTCTCTCTCATATTACCTTCAACTCTGTTAAAAACTATCATCTATCTCCAGCCTTTGAAACAACTACAAAGAAATGTGTAAATGGAAATGCTGACAGTCTCTTTATACAAGCTCTATGAATAGTGCTGCGATGGTGATAGAAAACTATTGATTGTTGCCACTGTCCTCTCCAATTGACCAGTTCCTGAAAATCTCTGATAACACTCATCATTAGTTGTCAGTATTGGGTACTTTGGAAGAATATAAATGAGCGCAGAACCACTATACCTGTTCCAGTTGTCAGACAGAACAAATACTGGGAATATTGCCTATTGATTTGTAGATAATATTTTCTGAATCTTGAAAACTGTCAAGAACTTGAAATTCTTGGGTACAGCAAAGAGTGCTTCTCTTATAAGGTTCTAAATGCAGAAAGCAAACAGATTGGAAAAGTCTTCAGATTACCCTACCAACTTTTCTTCAATCAGAGACAGATAACAAACAGGACTTGATGCTTTGTTTAATAAGCTGAGAAATTATTCTTTGCCTGCAGCTATTTCTGCCAAGTATGGTATTTACTCTTGCCAACTATGTCCCAGTGCATTTTAGTCACCTAACACACCATGCATAGGGGAGAAAGGGCATCCCTTGACAATGTATCATGGAGACTGCTGGGACATAGTTTTCAATTCGCAGACATTTTTGACATTTAAGAGATCCTAGAATAATAATTAGAATAATTAGAGGATGTGTGGAGATGTCAAGCTGTTTAGGAGAAATTATAATGTAGTGGTTAAGAGGCTTAATTGTGTTGAACATCTTGAAGAATCTCAGGTTCAAGTCCTTGTTCAATCAAACCCAAAGCCCTCTGGGTGATTTTGACAAGATGGCAACTCTCTGACCAAGCTGCCTCATAGAATTTTTGTTCTGAGGGTCAAGTTTGGGGAAACTGCCAGAGAACCCATCTTGAGCTCTGAGGAGAAAGGCAGGACAGAAACAGAATACTAAACAACCAAATAGAAGTATGAAGTCATGACTTACACAGTTCCAGACATACACAAGGCATTTGTAGTATCCCACTGATCAACCCAATCCACCAATGATTCTCTTCTGGCTACAGAAAAACATGGAGATTAAATTGGTAGACATGAGGCTGCCAAGATCTAAATACACGGCAGGGTTCAGGGGAAAGGCCCTAGACAAGCATTAGTGATGTTGTCTAGCTATTTAGAGCTTATCTACTGTCAGATAGGAGGGATATATTGTACTTTGCAAAGCAGGTATCATCCTCTGCTTCAAGGGCTGCTAGTTAATGATCCTCTAATTGAGGATCTCCACTGTTTCAAAGACTACCCAGTCCCAGTTCAATTTAAACATAAATGCATTAACCACTGGAAAGCAGTCAGAACAAATAGTTCAGGTTACCTATTTACAATATTATAAAGCTGTTACCGAAACCTCCTGTCTTAATCATAGGGCTGGATCCAATGCTAGAAGTGTTTGTGATAAGATCTGCAGAGGTACCCTGTTGTTATCTGCACTGGTTTGCATTAGAATAGCCAGTTTTGTAAATTGCTTGACTTTAACCTTGTAAGGATTTATGTACCGAGTACGTTTTGAATGGGATTCAGAAAGCAAACAACAGCAGAAGATAATATCTTCTGGGGAAACTACAGCTCAGGGCTGTCATTCAGGAACCCTCCACCAACAATTAATTATAATAATCCAACCTTGACGTTATCAAGCATGCATACCCAATGCCAACTCTCAGCCAAATAAAGATGCTCTGGTTTATGAGCCAAATCTGATAAATTCCCTATCACAGATGCTACCTAGTTTGTCTAATATCAAAGCTAGATATTGCAAGACCACCTAGGCCAGGGGTGTCAAACTCATGTTGTCATGGCAGCATCACATGACGTATCGGGATTTTTTTACCCTTTGCTAAACTGGACATGGGCCTGGCCAACGTGTGATGTATCCAGCTCACAGCCTGCAAGTTTGACAGCCCTGACCTAGGCCATGAACATGCTCCTTAAAGGAAGATATAGCTCCATTCAGAAAAGTCTCACTTTTCCTGAATACTGAAGCCCATCTCTTAGAATCAAAAGCATCATCATCCAAATTTAGTTTGAATATCCAAATTTAGTTTCAGTTTGTTCTCCAACACACATTTGGTTACTCTAGAGGCAGGCAAAGACTGAATGATTAATTATAATTAATGTAATATTTTACCAAGTTTGGATCAAGTGGTTGATTTAAAACAATTAATGACATGTTTTCAAACTCATGTTGGAATTTAGTTTAATCCCAGAAACTTTTCATGCTTGGGAAAAACAAAATATGTTTGTGTCTAGCCAATCTGGCAACTGACAAAGAAAATGAAACATCATTTTCTGTGATATTCCCAACAAGTGCTTTTATATGAAGCTCTTCATAACCTAATTTTGCATGATCAATATTTCAGAAATCAGGATTCTGGTAGCACTTTTTGAAAATAATGAATTTTATTAAAGTACATAAGCTTTCCTAAATTGCAGCTCACTTCATTGAAAGTTTAGTGTCAACCTGAATTTATCTCATACTTCATTATTTACTCTTGATCCAAGTTTCACAAGTAATACTGTTTCAAATTAACTCCTTAAGAAACATCAGAGTAATTTCTCATGTCTATGGTATTTATAGACTTTATAGGGCTATAGTCATATTTTTGGCATGGGAATTACATTTCAGATTCTGTAGCTTATTTGACAATAATGGAGAAACTAAGGAGAATTTATGCTAGTATCAGGGAAATAAATATATGTTTACTTCAAATGGACTGACATTTTGCTGACAGTAGTGTGGGTGCTAAAAGGATGATGTCACTAAATATTTTTCTTTATTGCTGCACTGACTATGTGTCATAACAGTTCTCTAATACTGTGATGTTCTTACAGTTAAGTGGGGGCATTAATTAGGTTTAGGTGGCAACTCCTTCAGCTGGCAGCGTGTAATCTTTATAGATCTATATCTGGAACTGTCTCAAGTCAGATGATCTGTTCCCTCTCTGCAAAAGGTCCCACAGTGTGACGGACTTCATTCAGGACTATTGACTAGACAGTGATGGCTAATCTTTTCAGCACTAAGTGCCAAAAGAGTGTGTACGCATCGCCAAAATGCAATGCATGCATGCCCCAATGCATGTGCACGTGACGCCTTCATGAACCCCATGCCTGCACATGTGACCCATGCATGTGCGCCCTGCCCTCCATAAATGTGCATGCAACCCCTGAGTAGTGTGCACCACCTCCACACACAAACCCCCCATGTGCCTCATCCCTCTGTGCATGCATGGCAGAGATTTGAGGACCAACTGGCCACAGAAGCACATGCACACAGGTGTGGCGGAGCTGAGCAGGGGCGACAGCTCACATGCCCAGAGAGAGAGCTCTGCGTGCCACCTCTGGTACGTGTGCCATAGGTTCGCCACCATGGGACTAGACTCTCCTGGAAATGGTAAGAGCTTCAGAGCCTTAAAACTTCCTAGTGCAACGTGGTACACTAGCCTTCATCTTTCCTTCTTCTCCCTCCTCTCTTTTACTAGCCTAGCCCATATTAAGCTTCTGTCTCTTATCCTTCTGGAAATTTATTATGAAAAAGTGTATTTTTCCCCTAGCAAAAGAATCCTTGTGGGACTAGCTAGATCACATGGCCAAATACATGGCAGTCTTGAGCTGCAACATTCTCTCACCCCCTTTGTTCCTAACAGAAATTCTATGTTCCTATCTCCATAACTAAAACTACACCTACTAGGGAAAGAGGTTGCTTTGTTTTAGAGGCTTAAGATTTTACAGCTTTCCCACATACTTTAAGATGATTGAAAATGAAGATGAAATAAACACAAGTTTGGAGGACAATAACAAATAGCAAATAAAATAGCAGGGCAGTGATTAAAATCCCCCCAAACAACAATCAATCCATTCATCCATTAAAATGTGATTATAGCATCCATCAGTTGGCATTATAATCTGAGAAGAGATTTCACCTTGTGGATAAACAACTATTTCAAACAGAAACTATTTTGATTATCAGATTATTCAGGAAGTCTGCCCTCATTTGGTTGCCACAGA
Organism: Naja naja; assembly: GCA_009733165.1. Lineage (NCBI taxonomy): Eukaryota > Metazoa > Chordata > Lepidosauria > Squamata > Elapidae > Naja > Naja naja. Next base: position 102,004,624 of record CM019149.1, on the reverse strand, counting down.
GAAAAGGGCAACACTCCAGCAGCCAAATGATCACCCAGATTAGGAGAGCAGCAGAAAACAGACCAGACGTCAGGTGTTTATATGTAAAATATCAAAACCATCTAGATAAAATTGGTTCTCACTGCAGAAAAATCACTAAGCCCAGAATGTAAAATTACTTAACTAAAACCTTGACAGAACCAAATAGGGCTCACCAAATAGACAGTAAGGCAGGCATAGCAGCAAGATCAAGGTTCCCTCCTCCCCACTTATCTATGTAAAGTATCAATACATGCGGTGGTGGAATTTAAAAAAAAATACTACTGGTTCTGTGGGCATGGCTTGGTGGGCATGGCTATGTGGTCATGTGACTGGGGGTCAAAAGACAGAAACTTACTTTCTGTAGCAGGGGTTTCTTACTTTCTGTACCAGGTACCATCCAGCCCTAGATTGCTGTGCTGTTTCAAAGCATCCTCTGAAGTTGCATCTAGTGCCTAGGTTTGTGGTCCTTCCTTCCTCTCCTTTTTCCCTCCCTCCCTCTGTCCCTCCCTTCCTCTTTCTTTCTTTCTTTCTTTCTTTCTTTCTTTCTTTCTTTCTTTCTTCCTTCCTTCCTTCCTTCCTTCCTTTCTTTCTTTCTTTCTTTTTCTTTCTTTCTCTTTCTTTTCCCCCTCCCTCCCTTTCTTTCTCCCATCCTCCCTCCCTCTTTCTTTCTCTTTCTTTTTTCTTTTGCAGCTCCCCCCTGTGCCCTGTTGTTGGCCTAGTGGGCCTCAGAGAAGCCTCCTGGGCACTGAAAAAAGAAGCATTTTGAAGGTAAGTACAACAGCGCAGGAGGGATCAGCTGTACCATGCGATTTAGATTAGCTAGAAAGCAAGAAATCTGATGATTTCCTGCTTTCTAGTTAATCTAAATCATGCAGCACAGCTGATTGTCACCCAGCTGATCATCAGAAATACCAGTTTGGCAGAACTGATAGCATTTTTTACTACCGGTTCAATTCAACTGGGCTGAACTGGTAGAATACCACCACTGAATACATGTATTAAAAGGGGTAGGGCTTGGATTGTGATGCCATAACTATTATATTGTCTGGTTTGACACACACAACCCAACAATGGCTGAACAGCAGCCCTCCTGCATCATCTCTGCAATTGGTTGTGCCATAATGGACCTTCAGAGGGTTAGTGTCAGGCTTAGCCCAAGAACAAAATGGAACAATTCAGCCAGAGTTTGGTTTTTCTATTTGCTTAGATGTGGCAGACAGAATCTTGCCAGACTAAAGCTTTACTATTCCTAGCCTAACAGATATACCCTGGGAGATTCTAAGGAATGGCCACTCTTACTTGCTTCCTCTGTTTCTTATCCAGCTCTGGGCTGGGCTGCCTCTTGTCTCCCTCCTCTTTGTGGAATGTGTTAAGTTTGCATGAAGAGTCAGACGCGAGGAGTTCCAGCAAAAGACTTTATTAGTGACTACAGCTCGAATGGACCCGTCCCGGCTTGGCTACGGCTGCTTCTTATAGCCTGCAGCCGTAGCTGCCAGCCAATGGGAGTGCAGGGATTCTTCCGCACTATTTAAACCAATACCATTTGACATTTTACAAGAACAGTTCAAATAAACCAATAACATTCAAACCTACATACATAACACCCCTCCCCACTAGGTTCAGTCCATACCAAACCCCAACCTATCTAATGTATTCCTTTAAATAGGTGGGGCTCTTACGTGTACGTTGAGACCTTCGTGGTTCAGAAGCTTTAACGTTCTCACCCAGTGAGAGAGGAAATGTGTCTGCTGACATTTCCCTGTTGGGACTTCCTGTGAAAGGAGACCCTGTTAATTGTTAGAATCTGGTCTCTCCTCCCAACCCATCTCCATTCCAATGTCAGCACCCAAGTCAGGTAGTGATGTGCAATCTTCCACTTCTAAGGATGGATCTTGGCTTTGTGACAGGGTTCGGGATGGTTCCTGTCGCAATGGCTCGTTACACATGGGGTTGATTCCTGTTTGCTGATTTTCCTCCTGTTCCCCCTTCCCCTAGAAGAAACATCAGGTGAGGGACCTAGAGGGAGACAGGGCGATGTTCTTGAGGGACCCTGGATCTAAGTTGGTCAATGTGCCTGCTCCAGAGAAGGCCATCCTCTGTTTGTACCCTGTAAGAACGAGGGCCTGTGATGTGAGTTATTTCAGCAGGAATCCACAAAGGGTCACCTAGAAGGTTCCTAGCATAGACAGAATCTCCCACACTAAAAGAACGAACTTTGGAAGTGGAATCCAGTGGTGCGTTGGGTGCGTAAGTGGGATGGAGGCGGTCAAGGGAAGACCTAAGTTTCCTGCCCATCAACAACTCTGCTGGGGACAAGTTAGTTGATGGGCTAGGAGTGATGTGTTGAACACTAAGAAGCTTTTCAAGCTTCTCAGTGATGTCCCCAGGACCCAGCTGCTGAAGCTTCTCTTTGGTAAAGCGTACCATGCGTTCAGCCCGGCCGTTGGCGAAGGGTGCCCAGGGGCAGTGAGGGCATGTCTGATGCCCTGTTGAGCTAGAAAGGATTCAAAAATGTTAGATGTGAATTGAGGGCCATTGTCAGAGACAAGGACATCTGGTAACCCATGGGTTACAAACAATTTTCTGAGCTGCTTGATAACAGCCTCAGTAGTAGTGGATGTCATTGGAATTACCTCTAGCCATTTGGAGTATGCATCTACTATCACTAGAAAAGTGTGCCCTCTTGTAGGGCCTGCAAAATCAATGTGGATTCTAGACCATGGGCCCCTAGGACATTCCCATTCCTGTGTGGGGGCGTGAGGTGGGGCAGGTCTGACTACCTGGCAATTGGGACAAGAGGCTACCCAGTTTTCAACCATTTTGTCAATACCTGGCCACCATACATAACTCCTGGCCAAACCTTTCATCCTTACAATCCCAGGATGACCCTCATGTAACATTTCCAAAACCTCCCTTTGCAGTTTTGCAGGAATAACCACCCTGTTACCCCACAAAATACATCCTCTTAATACAGATAATTCAGTTTGCCTGGACTTAAAAGGTTGGGCAAGGTGAGGTAGATCTTGAAGAGGCCAACCTTTCTTAATCCAGCCCATAACAGGTGCCAACACAGCATCTTTGGCAGTTTCTTTGGCAATCTCAGCAGCATGGACTGGAAGCTTAGCAACGGTCTCCAGGAAAAAGGTGTGAGTTTCAAGTTCAAAGTCCTCCTTGTGGCAAGGTAGTGGGCAACGACTCAGTGCATCAGCATGTCCAATGTCCTTGCCAGGCCTGTGAATCAGTTTGTAGGAATAGGCTGCAAGAAATTCAGTCCACCTCAGCATTCTTGGTGACAGGATATTAGGTGTAGGTTTGTCTCCTGCCACAATGCCTAGTAAAGGTTTGTGATCTGTAACAATGGTGAATGACCTGCCATACAGATATTCATGAAATTTCTTAACAGCTGCAACAACTGCTAAAGCCTCCTTGTCCAATTGGCTATAATTCCTCTCTGCTTTGGACAGCGTGCGAGAGTAAAATGCAATTGGGGCTTCCCGTCCATTGGGAAGCCTGTGACTCAAACCCCCACTCCAAAAGGGGATGCATCACAAGTCAGAACAACAGGTAAATTCTCAGAGAATTGTATCAACACAGCATCAGACGTGATTAGTCTCTTAATACTGTTAAATGCTGACTGTTCCTTCCGCCCCCAGATCCAAACAGCATTCTTATCAAGTAGGCGATGTAAGGGCTCAGCAATAGATGCTTTGTGAGGTAGAAACATGTGGTAAAAGTTAATAAGTCCAAGGAAGGCCTGCAAATCTGCCTTGCATCGAGGTTTAGGGGCTTCATTGATTGCTTTAACCTTGGCATCAGTAGGATGGATGCCATGCTTGTCAATCATATACCCCAGGAACTCAACTCTGTCTGTTTTGAGTGTACATTTGTCTTCCTTGACTTTTAACCCGCTTTTCTGAATCTGGTAAGGACTTCTCTGAGTCTTTCTTGAAGCTGAGTGTCATTTTCAGCAGAGATTAATACATCATCAAAATAAGGTACTACCCCTGGCAGTCCTTGCAACATTCTTTCCATAAGGCTCTGAAAAATGCCAGGTGCCACGCTTACTCCAAATTGTAGTCTTTTACATTTGAAGGCACCTCTATGGGTCACAATTGTTTGTGCCTCTGCAGTGGCATCATCAACTGTTAATTGTTGATATGCCTGAGCCAAATCCTGCCAAGGGAATGGAGCAGATGATGCACAACTGGTACAGGATATGCGCTCTGTTGCAGCGCATGGTTAAGTGTCCCCTTGTAGTCACCACAGATTCTCACTGACCCATCAGCCTTGACTGGTGTGACTATGGGTGTTTCCCATCTGGAGTGGTCAGTAGGCTCTAAAACCCCTTGAGCAATGAGTTTATCTAATTGTGCATCAATTTTTTCCTTTAAAGCAAATGGGACCCTCCTGGGCTTTAAACGAATTGGGGGCACCTTGGGGTCTAGGCTGAAAGCAATAGGGGTCCCCATATACTTGCCCAGTCCTTCGCTGAAGACCTCTGGAAACTCAGACTTCAAGGACTCTTCCCAGTCAGAACTGCTCACGTGATGGATGCCAGTCACCTCGATGCCAAGTGGCTTGAACCACTCAAGTCCCAGCAAACTTGGGCGATCCTTGTCCACGATGGTCAGGGGCAAACGTTTGGTGTGGCCTTTAAACTGCACGTTGAAATCTCTCGCTCCAACTACTGGAATCTTGTTCCCTTGGTAGTCTTTGAGAGTCAGTGCTTGCTTCTGGAAATGCTTTTTCTGAATTTTGGGAAAAGTCTGTGGATAGTGTCCCATGACACCATAGATAAATAAGAGCCTGAGTCCACTTCCATTTGGCAAGGTCTTCCTTCAATAAACACCTTCACATGTACTTTTCTGCTTTTTAAGGGTGAAGAATGACCAATAGTGATTGTTTGGTGAGTTTCATTCTTGCCATTTGCTTCTAAATTTCGCCCCATTTTTTCAAGGAAATTGTTGGGCTTAAAGTCTCTATCAGGGAATTTCTTCCTAGCTGGTGGAGTTCTGGATGATTTGCAGACTCTGGCTATGTGACCCCGTTTCTCACAACGTAGGCAAATGGAGTCAAAGAACTTGCAATCAGTGCGGGGGTACAGCCTCTGCAATAGAACCCTTGCCTGTTCTTCCCAGAGTCTTTTCTTTTCTTCTCCATTCTGAGTTTAAAAATCCCTCCTCTGCCTCACTGCCATCAGAATCAGAGTCTATTTGTTCGCAATGAGTAGATGTGGATTTATCCCCATCAGAATGGCTTGAGGCCTGGCTTGAGGCCTTGTTAATCTTTTCATGGCCGCTGCTGAGGACTTGGTGGCTTCCGCTGAAACAGCTTCTTCAATGGCCTCTTTAAACGTGATCTTAGGTTTCATTAATAGTTTGCTTTGTAAAACCTTATCTTTAAGGCCTAAAACAAACCGATCACGCATGGCCTCTTCTAAGTTGGTAAAGTCACAAGCACCCCAATGTCCCTTAAACTTGCCACGAAGTCATTAACATTCTCGCTATCCCTTGATCCCGACGGTAAAATTCGTGTCTCTTAATGAGGCACGATACTTGTGGGGCGTAATGGGCTCTCAAAAGTTTTTCTAAATCGGGCCATTCCATTACCTTCAGCTCTGCTGCTCCCGCCAACGCCTTCGCCATTTTGAAGACTGCCGGACCGCAGTGCGTGAGAAAGACCGCCCTCTTCCGTCTCTCGGGGATGCCGGCGAGATCGTTCCCCTCCAGGAACATGTGGAAACGATCCGCATACGATTCCCAGTCTTCCGTCGCCGGATCGAACGGTGCTGGGGGGGTGTTCAGCGCAGCCATCTCGCTCAGTTGCTTGTTCGTCGCGTCGTCTTCTCTTCAGGGAAATCCCACCTTCGTCGCCAGTGTTAAGTTTGCATGAAGAGTCAGACGCGAGGAGTTCCAGCAAAGACTTTATTAGTGACTACAGCTCGAATGGACCCGTCCCGGCTTGGCTACGGCTGCTTCTTATAGCCTGCAGCCGTAGCTGCCAGCCAATGGGAGTGCAGGGATTCTTCCCGCACTATTTAAACCAATACCATTTGACATTTTACAAGAACAGTTCAAATAAACCAATAACATTCAAACCTACATACATAACAGAATGTGCTCCCTCCTTCCTGGGAAACTGACACTTCACTGTAGTCTATCACTCCGGGTCCCCTTCCATGGGCACTATCTCTCACAGTTAGAGGCTAGAGGGCTCAATGTGTGCATATGAACATCTCTCGGAATAGGAATCTAACCTGAGCAGTGTTTGGTGAAACAAGTTTTATAAGATTTTTTTTAAAGGGGGAGATTTATTTTCTGGAAATATGTTAACAGAGTGTTTTAGGTCTGGGTGTGCTACTTCAGTCAGGACACTTTCCAGTCAGGATGATACTTCAGATATGGCTAATATTTTATTATTTATATACCAACATGAAGAAAGAGGATATGACATCATATCATAGAGACTTAAACACAGAATGTCTTTAAACACCATTGCCTACTAACAAAGTCAAACAACACACTATGGAATACAGTATTTTTTAAATATTCTTCATTGCTTATATGATGCACACTAATCTAACAAAATATTTTATGGGGTTAAGCAAAGCCTAACTCCTAACTAGCAACCTTCTATTAGGAGGAGGCTAAAAAAAACATGCTTCCCATGTAGGCCTGGTAAAAAAGGCAGAAACTGAAATCAGCAAACAATAGATAATTCCATAACTACTCCTTAGAGTAATTCCATAACTCTCCTTAGAGACTTACAATCATAACTAAGCCCAGAATTATGGTTGTATATTGTTGTGGTTCTAAGTTAAGGCATCACATGACCAGATCCAATTTTTCAGCATTTTTGCAGCAGTGGTTAATTGAACACCATAGTCATTAAATGAAACCATTTTACCTAAGTGGGTATTTGTTGCCCCAAACAAGGGGTGGAATTCAACCAGTGTTACTACCGGTTTGGTGACTATGCTTTACGCTGTGCGTGTGTGTAAAAATCCTTACACTGTGCCACCCAGACAGCTAAAAAGCACTGTGCACAAGTGCGCATCATTTGAAAAACCACTATATTTCCTGCTTTTTCAACTTCAGCTGTGCCACGCAAAGCAGGTGAGGTTGAAAAAGCAGGGAATAAAGGACAGGTAAGAGCCCAGGCGGGTGGGCAGGTGGGCCAAACAGCAGCAAACACAGAACCGGTTCAGTGTTTGCTGCTCTTCAGAGCTACCAGTTCTATAAAGCCAGGCAGAACTGGTAGCATCTCACCCCTGCCCCAAACCAAATGTATCATAAACCAGAAACTGGCAAAAAAAATTGTCAAAAATTATGGTCATGTGACTGCAGGATACTGCAAACAACTAAAAAAGTAATCCAGTTGCCAAGCATCTAAAATGTGATCAAATGACCGCAGGAGGAGTGTAGCCATCAAAGCTTTAAAAATAAATCGTAAGTAGCTTTGGAGGGCTGTGGTCCATCGTAACTTTGAACAATCATAAAGCAACTGGTCATAAGTCAAGGACTGCCTGTATCTATCTATGTCCCATTTTCCCCTTGTGAAAACTAAGTAGTAATGTGCTGAAGATTCAGTGCCATTGAGTTTGGATCTGCAATGCAGAAAAGATTTTAAATGACCTTACCTTGAGGCCAAGTTACTAAGGCTTTCAAATTCAAGGGTAACATTATTTAGATGACAAACTGGCAGTCTAATCTGTATTCTAGTTTTTAAATTAACATGAAATATTTTAAAACTTAATTCTATAGCTGTGATACAAATTGAGCGTTAGATTTATTATAATCCTCAGTACTGAAAAGTACAGTACAACCAGTGCTTCCTCTTTTTTTCCTCCAAAAAGTAAGCAGCATTCAGTATTAGTCATCCTTTTCAAGTTCAGCAAGATGTTTCTTTAATGTAATGAGAATGTTTTTCTATAATGTGATGTTAACATTGCAGAATCTTCAAACTACGGGCCTATGTTCTGCACACTGTAGCTTTGACAAATTAAGAAGAAATGGCAATAAATCCCTACATCTGCTGGATATATTATGGATAGATATTTGGGGGTTCAACTGATTTATGAAGTTGACAAAAGATGCTGGGATTCACTACCCCAGCCTTATCCTCATTTAGGACTGAGATTAAAAAGAGCTGCTTTCCAGCAAGGCTGCTTAAATGGAAATGATGTGGATATGCATATTGGTTGGTTACATACTCTTCACCAAAGATGAATTATTGACTTTGCTGACTGGTGAAAAGGCTGAGTTAGGTGGTACAGGAAGAGGGACCAAGTTAGGATTAAGAAAACAAATGCAAATATCAGGACCAGAGGTGGTATTCAGCAGGTTCTGACCAGTTCTGGAGAACCGGTAGTGGAAATTTTGAGTAGTTTGGAGAACCAGCAAATATCACCTCTGACTGGAGAGTTTACAGTATCCTTTCCCTGCCACACCCACCAAGCCACACCCACAGAACCGGTAGTAAAAAAAATTGAATCCCACCACTGATCAGGAAGTATGAAACCTCAAAGAATCTGTTGAGAAGAAGCTGGTGTTGCCTCCATTAGGAGCGATAAACCAAGAGTTTACAACTTCCTGTCTTTGTTTCATTTGTTTTGTTTTATTTGGACTTATAAGCCGCCCTCTCTCCCGAAGGACTCAGAGCGGCATACATAAAAGACAGAAAGTACAAAAGTTAAAAGAAATTAAAAAGATATTAAATTATGCCAAATAAACAATCGAATTAAAAACCCTGATCCCCTGTCAGTCCAGGCCGGATTGCAAAAATAGCCATGTTTTGAGGTCGCGCAGAGCAGAAGCGGAGATCAGGGGCAAGCGCAACTCAGGGATAGTTGATTCCAGAGGGTGGGTGCCCCCACAGAGAAGGCCCTACCCCTAGGGGCCGCCAGCCTACACTGTTTAGGTGACGGTATCCCCAGGAGGCCTGTCTGGGAGCGCAAGGGCCACTTGGTATTTGTCAGCAGAAGGAGACGTTCTTGCAAGTACCCCGGACCCAAGCCATACAGGGCTTTATAAGTTGTTATCAAAACCTTGAATCTCACACGAATTCTTTCACACGGTCTCAGATGGTCTCGCACAGTCTCACACGGTCTTTCCCAGGAGAGTAATCAAAGCTAATGGCTGAACCACATTATAAGCTTCAGCTTCTGGCAGGAAGGAAATCAAGGACAGGAAGGAATAATAGATTTTTTTTAAAGGAATCAGTTTATGGTCTGTGTTTACTATATTTATTAATATCTAGAAGTCTTAGGAATTGGTGAGGCTTTCACAAATCCTCTTAACTTTATGGAGTCAAAACTATGCACTATGTCTTTTTCATTATCTTATCGTAAAGGAGAACTTAACATTTGTGTCTTCTACAAAAATCTATAAAATGTTTTATAAACTTTTAACACTTTGGGGTATAGATGTAAGTAGAGTTAGCCAAGAAGATATTTGACATTCTTTTTCTACCTTTACCCACATGGAAAGAAAGATAGGAATCACAGAAGTAAAAAAGGGGGAAACCTGTTTTAAATGCAAACACGCTGATTATTTACAAGCTGGGTCATATTCTTGCTTTTTAATCCCACTCAGTTCCTTAATCCAGGGGTATGAATCTCATGATGACATGTTGTCATCATGTGATGTATCACAACTTTTGCCCCCTTCGCTAAACAAGGGGTGGGTGTGGCCAGTGTGTGACACATCCAGCCCGCAGCCCACGAGTGTGACACCCCTGCCTTAATCTCTCCATCCCTTCCTTCTTCTCTTTAACGGTGTCATTGCTGTATGTTGTTCCTTAACATTTCTTTGGAATGTATCACTTCACGCTCCCCCACATTTTTTTTCATTTTGTTATTCCCAGCTATAATATGACCATATCTATATGAATGCACATTCCAAGTTGATCTTATATGATTCAGTCCTATAGTGAAATCATCTGTTAAGACAGCTGAAGGTTGTTGAGAGTGTGGTGGTCTCAACAGGTTCCGCTTTTTCCTGGATGAAGCCGGACTACCTGATCCGTATCAATCGGGCTTCCGACCCGGGTACAGCACGGGACGGCATTGGTCGCGCTGATGGATGATCTCTGGAGGGCTCGGGATAGGGGCTTTTCTCTGTCCTGGTCTATTAGACCTCTCAGCGGCTTTCGATACCATCGAACCATGGTATCCTTTTCGTCGCCTTGAGGGTTGGGAGTGGGAGGCACCGTTCTCCGGTGGTTCTCCTCCTACCTTCGGGCGGTCGCAACGGTGTTGGGGGGGGGTCAGGTGTCCCTAGGATCCTCCTTGTGGGTCCCTCAGGGTCGGTCCTTTCCCCCTTTGATTTAACATCTACATGAAGCCGCTGGGTGAGATCATCCGTGGTTTGGGGTGAAATTCCATCAGTATGCGATGATACTCAGCTGTACATTTCACCCCAGGCCAGATCAGTGATGCCTCTCCTGATGACTCGGTGTTGGATGCGGTCGGAACTGGATGAGCGGGAACATGCTTCGACTCAACCCGGCCAAGACTGAGTGGCTGTGCATACGGCGTCCCGGCCCAGTCAAGATTATCCATCTTTGGCCATAGGGGGAGAGGTGCTGCCCCCTGTGGATAGGGCGCGGAATCTGGGGGTCCTCCTGGATGTACGGCTCGGTTGGAGGAGCAGGTGGGGCCGTTGCCAGGGGGCCTTTGCCCAGCTCCGCCTGGTTCGACAACTTCGCCCTTTTCTGGACCGGGACGCCCTGCGCACGGTCACTCATGCCCTTGTTACCTCAGACTTGACTACTGCAACGCTCTCTATTTGGGACTGCCCTTGCATACCATCCGGAGATTGCAGCTGGTGCAGAATGCGGCGGCGCGGGTGGTGATGGGAGTTACCAGTTCTCCCATGTGACCCCCTCCTGCGCGGCCTGCATTGGTTGCGGTTGCGCTCGGGTGAGATCAAGGTTTTACTGTTAACATACAAAGTCCTTCACGACTGGGTCCTCAGTATTTAAGGGAGCTCTTCTTCCAATGTCGAATACCGATCGCCCTGTGCGAGCTCATAGGCAAGGACTCTCGGGGTCCCGTCGGCGGGTCAATGCCGCCTGGCGGTTCCCGACGACAAGCCTTTTCTGTCGCGGCCCCTGACCTTTGGAATCAACTGCCTTTGGAGCTCCGCCTGGCCCTGACCTCCGCACCTTTCGCGCGAGTTGAAGACCTGGTTATTTACAACCTGGGCTGATGACAAAATTGAGGGTTGTTTTAAATTTAAGAAGAACTTACCAAATTTAATTTAGATTGTTTTTGCAATTATTATTAGTTGAAGCCCGAGTTTCGGAGATCATATAGCAAATAATAAATAATAAATAAATAATTGTAGTAAGGAATTTTGACTCAAAAGGTTGGACCTGTAGTTTTAAAACTTGGAGGGGAACACAAAAAGAATACATACATGAAAAGAATTATCAACATAAACAGATTATTTGTCATTTAAAAGCATGCACTAAAATTTCAGATGCCCTGCTGTGACTGTTAATAAATTGTGTTTCCTAATGGATTCCAGTTTTCACACTATTTCGGCTGCAGAAGTACAAAAACACTCAAGAGCTGTCATCTCATCATTGTGGAGGGAGCATTCTTATAATGGAGTTTGTGTGGCAAGGGCCATTCAAAAGAATTGGAAAAGCTGGTCTCCACTCAAGGTGAATTATTTAATCTAAACCAGTTTTAAAATGGTGAGAAGATCGTCTAGTGAATTAGGTAGGAGAAATTAATAGGTTGAAGAACAATAAATTGGCCCAACTATGTATCGACCCTGTGGCAAATCTTCTAATTTTACCTGTATATTCATAGAACAATGCTTCCTGATACTTAGCAATAGATTTTCTTTGAATGTGTGAGCTAAATCAGTACTGATGTATGTATAGTATCCAGAAAACAAAGTATCAGATGCAGCATATAGTACTACACTGAGTTTTTCCTTTATTTTCAAACATTATCATGTGCGTACCTTAAAACAATCATTAAAATTATGTTAGTTCAGGGGAGACTTCCACTTGTCGGCATTAGATCATTTAGATGAATCACAAGTGTTTCATAGGTCTCCTTGTCCCATGCTGCCAGAGAGCTCAGATTTCTTTTTATTGAAGACATAACTCAAGCTATAAACATGAAATACACACAGGCAAATAGGTAGGAAAATATAACAACTGCTTTAGTATTATTACCAGAGCACAAAAAAAATGACTTTGTGAACTGATGGACAGTTTCTTTCTGGCTTGTATCATTATAAAATGTATTCAACCTTCAGTATGGCCAAAACTTAATCCGTAGCATGACACATCTAATCTTCTTACCAAGGCCATTTTCGAACCTCCTTACACAGTGCTGCGTTTGGCATTTTCTGAAATAATCTTGTATGATTAGTCAGTCAACCATACAACAATATCATTTCATTATTACTGCCCACTGCAGAAAAGTAGCAGATGTTTGGCCACAATATGTTGATCTTGTTAGAAAGGAAGAAAGGAAGCCAAGTTAGCACTTTAATTTTTTTCTGCATGAAATACACAGGCAAATATCTAAGAAAATATAACACATATATACACTAAAGGGAAACATTTTGAAGTGTAAAGGGGAAAAAAAGATGATGAGCCACTGTGACTTGTTTTAATTGAGTTACATTGTTCTAGTGACACAATGCATAACTAGTCTCAATTAGATGACTGTACCATATAGAAATCACCCCACTGTAATTTCAGTCTCCACATGTTTTGAAATCATGATCTAGAAGTTTATAGAGTCTCAAAAGTTTTGCACAGAGATATCTCTTATATTATCATATATGATGTTTGTGTGTGTGTGTGTATTATTGCAAGGATGGACAATCATAAGGTACTTTATACCCATTTGAAGTTTTTTCTCAAAGCACCCGCAGATCAAATTGCATTACAATATCACAACTAAATATCTGGACAGTAATTCATAATCATTCCCATTCAACGTTTGCTTTGGCATATAGTTTTAGGTTATCCCTGTAAAAGAATGTGACTTTTTTCACGTTGCTTTGAAAATTGTTAGCCATGTTTTCCATTACTTAGCATCCTAGTCAATTGGATCATTACAAAATTGAATAATAAAGGTCATGAGGAATCACTCTGAAATATCCCCTTTTTATCTTTACTTCATGTAACCCATCATCCTTAAGCATTATATTTGTTTGTCATGTTTTCATGGCCATTTCTACAAAACCTTGGATATTTTGATTGACCCCAAACATTTCTATACTTTTTATAATCCTATTAGTGGAAGGGAATCAAATACATTCTTGTACTGAATGCAAGCCATACTTAAATTCACTCAATCTTACTTTGATTTTATAATGATTGCTTCATCAATAAGTACTGATTTTTAACTCCTCATACATTTTTGTCATTACCCTTTTGCTCAACTGAAGAATTTTTTCTTCAGACAAATGTATTATTCCAGTAAGAATTTTGAACAAACTAAGTATTTATCTTAAGTTTTGAGATGTGACTCCTTAAGTACAGATAGTTAAGACTGCAGAAAAAATTGCAACCAGCCTTCCTTCCATTGAGAACATGTATACTGCATGAGGCAGAAAGAGGGCTGAGAAAATATCTACAGACTCCTCACAACCTGGTTATAAACTGTTTCAACGCCTCCCCTCAGGACACTGTTATAGGGCATTGCATGCCAAAACAAGTAGACACAAAGACAGCTCCCCCCCATGTCATCACTCTGCTAAACACATAATTCTCACAGCACTGCCTTATGCCTAAAGATAGCTAATCATGTAGTAGGAGTGTATTTCTAATACCTTTCTCACCTTTCCTATTATTTACTCCTATTGGTATCTTATGATTGTCACTTGCTGGTTGGTATCTTATAATTTATGATTGTATCTTATGATTTATGATTTATTACTTTATTGCTTGTATGTATACTGACAGCTTATGCACCAGGGACAAATTCCTTGTGTGTCCAATCACACTTGGCCAAAAAAGAATATTCTATTCTATTCTATTCTACTCTATTCTACTATACTTCCATTCCATTCCACTCCACTCCAATCCATTCCATTCTATTCCATTCCATTCTTTTTCTATTATCTTTCATTATTAAGAAGAATATCTCAGTTGTCATTCAGTTTTCATTTGTTCTTTTCTTTAGTGCAATCTTAAACTGGTCAGTTAACCATGCAAGTAGGTGGCTCATTTTTTTCATCCAAATGCATGCAATTCATCAGTTTCAAGTTCACCTGATTTTTTTTACTACTGTATTTTTCCCTTTTTAATTTATTTTTGTTGTGTAAACCCACAGTACTCTCTTAGTTGTGTTTGATGGTCAATCTGCCAGTTCTCTCTGGAACATAAAATTTCTTCATGTTTCTTTTTTCTTTTTCATTTTGATGAGGCTTGGAGCCAATTGTAGAACTGATCCAGATTTGTTTTAAGTTGTCCATTTTGTTTCTATTGTCTTAGATGAGCATCATACTAATTGCTTTTTCCTGATAATGCTTCATTCCTCAGTTATTTCTTAAATATCAGATATGACTTTGGATTGAATGTTGTATATTTTATAATATACAGCTTAAGTTTTTCAGCTTTCAGGGTTTTTTTCATTTTATTAAAATTGTTCACATTTCCCCAAAGTTCTTTCACATTTAATTCTAAACTAATTTTCCATTTAGGTTTACCACTTTTCTTTACTTCTGCTTATTAATGACATGATTGTAAGTAGTGACACAATCAACGTATTAGAAAATGTGCCTTTTTTTTTTACTACAGATTGATTTTAAATTATTTCCAGTGCTTGGTTTATGTATCTCAGCCAAAAGCCTTGTTTTTGTTTGTTTTAAGACAGTCTCATTCTTGTTAATTTTGAAAACCTTTTAATGACTTTTTCAGCTAATTCTTCTTGACTCTTGGTTAGGTTTAATTGCATATTTTCTACAAATTGCTACATTTTCTTACCCAAGAAAACATTGTCTTGTCAATTTTGATTCTCCTTTCCTGTTTCCACTGATAGATTGAAAAAGCCTCTGCCATGCATTTCCAAATGCTCACTTTTTTCAATTGCCCATTTGATTCACCTTCCAGTTCAACTCAATTTCTCTGAAGATGTTGGGTTTTGAGTCTTCATTGATCCACAAGACTTTGTACAGTAATGGCTGGATCCTGGATCGTTTCAAATGAGATGCATTTTTTAAATCTACTTGCTGAGAGATTGGATTCAAAATAGCAATTTAAGACATCCTGCTACAGATGATTGCATTTTTGTCTGTCTTCCAGCTGCCTTGCAATTTCTTCCTGGATCACCCAGCAAAGGGGCAGCTGCATTATCCAAGGTTGCAGGGCTGGCTTGCCTTTACTCTCCTATGTTTTATAGTTGCCACTGACTCAGGAATTGTCACCTCCTTTTCATATTTTTTTTTTAGATTTGAAGTTATAGATGGCAACAATGCCTATTTTAATCAACTCTTATCTTAACCAGGACAATTTAGCTATTTTGTTCAACAGGGGCAAAAGTTACCATTGCTTTTGATGTCACATCAATGTAATACAATGTTCTACCTTTAAAATATCATCTCAAAGAATTCTAATAAGAGTGAAAATATGAAGTAGATGCACCAAATGTTCATTTCATCTATGAAACCAAACCTCTAGATTTTTTTTGGTGGGAGGGGATAAATGCCAGCTTAGCTGATCCTTGTGTAATGACCATGTACCCTGTTCAATTTTTTGATGGAACTGAATGGGTGGATCCACAAACTTATGGCCATTGTAGCATGTTCACAGTCACACAAACATAATTTAATATTTTACCTGATGGCTTCTCACAAGTCCTTGTCTAACAGCAGCAAGTGGGACTGCCAGAACTGCCATTGTTAAATGGCACAGTTACATGGTTTTTCAACTTACAACCATGTTGCTTAAAACAGAGTTTCTGATCTCCGTTAGCATTGTTAAGCAAGGACTACCTGCATCACCATCTGCATGGAACCCCTCTCTGAGCCAGCAGAAGAACAGAGTTTGTTGAACTAATTGCTAGATGGTTTTGCTTAATTATAAAGTCCTCTGCAGTGGTTGGACATAGCTATATTAGAAGACCTATATTGGTCATTTCAACTTTATTATTGGTCTTACTTCTTTCATTTTGTTATTTGCTTCCAACTTCTTCCTAAGTGGCTTTTTAGTTGGTTTGTTGTTTCTTTGGTCAGTTGTTCCCCAAAATTTAAAAGGATTGTTATCAGTGGTAGGATTCAATTTTTTTTACTACCGGTTCTGTGGACGTGGCTTGGTGGGCACAGCAGGGGAAGGATACTGTAAAATTTCCAGTCAGAGATGGTATTTGCTGGTTCTCCGAACTACTCAAAATTTCTGCTACTAGTTCTCCAGAATTGGTCAGAACCTGCTGAATACCATCTCTGATTGTTATAGTTTAGGTGCCTCTTTGGGAACAGAAGTGCTCTTCCAATTCTTACTTTTCCATAGTTGATTTTCCACCTGTGTCTTTTTTCTTCTTTTGGTTTTCACCTGGGGCTTTATTTATCTTTTTCTCCTATTTACAAATGGATTTGGAAATGGCTGTCCATAGTGTATTATCATCAAGTACTGCATCTTTCTGTAGTCCAATCTAATTTGAAAATAATTTGGTAAGGGGTATCAGTAGATCGTTTAGATCAGTAGATCATTTAAAATAGATAGAAATTCTTTCAGTTGTAATATATCTGATGACCATTTCATGGAAAACTTGTTAAAAGCCTCATATTGTTCTCCCAAACTTGTATAATCTTTTGCATACAGGAATCCCATGAACACTTCAAATCATTTGCCTGATTTCCTAGTAAGAAACGCTAAGCCATATAAGTGGAAGGGGTTGAAGTTGCCTTGTGGTATGGGGCTTTGTTGTTATAGATTGAATTCTAATGCTGTGTGGCTGTAACAGAAATATGCTATTATTATCCATGTGTTTTTCTCTAGTTTTAAAGTTAGGTTTATTTGAAGGGATTTCAGCTTGCAATTTGTGAGGCTTTCTATTTCTATTACTCTGTTCTCCCCCTAAGCAACCCAAGATAAAATTTCATAAATACAGGCATACCTTGGAGATACTGAGGGTTTGGTTCCAGACTACTGCAATAAACTGAATATTGCAATAATCGTCACCGAATCACACAATTTTTTTTGTTCCCCAGTTCATATAAAAGTAATGTTTACATTATACTATAGTCTATTAACTGTGCAATAGCATTATGTCCAAAAAAAGTACATGCCTTAATTAAAAATACTTTATTGCTAAAAAATGCTAATCATCATCTCAGCTCTCAGCAAAGTATGCCTGTAATTAGCATTAGAGCTTACTCCATAAGAAGTTAAATATAATTTAAGACTCAACAGCTCACATAAATTGTGGCTGTCTCTTCCTCCATCTCCCAACCTGGCAAAGGCAACCAAGCTGGATAATGCATTTGACATCTGATGCCCAGGACTCACAGTTTCAAATGTGACCCTTGTTGACCCAAGCAATAACTGATCTGATATGAAAATAGATTTTTTTTAATATTCAGCACTGCAATGGATTATGGAATGCACATTTATTTATTTTATTTATTTATTTATTTGATTTGTCAATCGCTTACAAGATAATAAGTATAAGGATAAACATAGTTATGAATACATATAAGAAAAATAAAAGAAACAATAGGACAGGGAAGGTAGGCACATTGGTGCACTTATGCAAGCCCCCTATAGACCTCTTAGGAAAGGGGTGAGGTCAATAGTAGGGTGAGGTCAATAGTACAAAGCCTAAGTTTAAAGTTTTTGGGGTTTGGGGAAGAAACCACAGAGTCAGGTAGAGTATTCTAGACATTGACCACTCTGTTGCTGAAGTCATATTTCCTGCAATCAAGTTTGGTCCAGGACATCTCTTAAAATCCTTTTGGTTCACTTACCACTCAACACCGTACAAGCTCAGTCACCAAAGAAAGCTTCCAAACCAAGGATGTTGATGATGATGATAATGATGATGATGTTATTAGGTTGTATGATCCTTATGATAGGCTTTTGTCAGCATATCACTCAACATCATTGGATCACACAAGCCCAGCCACCAAGGAAAACTGCCATTGTGAGGAGGAGGAGGAGGAGGAGGAGGAGGAGGAGGAGGAGGTCATCCAGTGGAACAGATAGCTCCAAGGTTATCTGTAGATATGTCTACAGACATAATGACAATTATTGGTACCACATTTCCCTAATCTTTCCCCTCTGCTGGAAGAGACAGCAATGTATACCTCAGTTACAGTAAAGGTACAGTTACTATTAAAGAAAGATGAGGGAGAAGAAAAATGTTGTTGTTCTCCTCATACAATAAAATATCTTGGGCTGGTCCTCCTCATTCTCAGTGCTACCCAATTTCTGGAGGAACTTACAGGAAACTACAGGAAACTACAGGAAAGCCCCTGTGGTTTATTCATACAAAGAAAACTTAGCTGAAGGTGAAAGGGAATGCTATAAGAAATCTTTGAACACAAAGCAGACAGAAAATGCACAACTGCAAGTCATTCAATTGACTAGAAAATACCGAACAGATTCATCAGGAGAGCTTTACATAAAAATCCACTTTAATGGTGTCCATCCACCTTGCTGCTACTCATTGTCTTCTTCTCAAGCTTCTTAAGATACCTGGGTCTTTGCATCATCTATCCAAAATATGATAATTTGAGTCTGGTTATTTCTGCCTTGAATGAAATATCTGGGTTGATTCGCTCCATGTTTCATTTGTTCTTTTTCTTGGTTGTCCACAGTATTCCCAGAAAAGTTCAAAAATGTGAATATTGTTTTTCTATTCTGCTTCTTCTGAACTTCTTCTGAAAGTTCAACTTTTGCTTCCATAGAAAGTCACAAGGAAAAACAATTACCATGTAAATTTGTACGTATACACACATCGCAACAGTTGAATCTCTTTTACAATTGCTATTCTTCCAAAAGCTCATCCAATGTGTATTTCTGAACTGTTGGCTTCTTTATTGTTGGTGGTCAATCCTAAATGTCATAAGCTATCCACTATTTCAGTCTCTCTGACAATTTTAAGGTCAGTTGCTGTACCTTTTATCATGTAGCCTTCTTCATATTTAATCTTCATCTATTTTTTTATTGATTCTCATTACCAAAATTTGCAGCTCATTTTTTAGTTTCAGCTATCAGAGTAGTGTCATTGGCATTGCATGATTGTTGATGTTTTGCTTCCAGTTTTAAAGCCATGCTGATCTTCTATCAATCTAACCTCCTTCAATATATATTCAGCATATACTGTGGGTTATAGTTAATAAATGGAGAGAGAGTATACATCGTTATTTCATTCCTTTGCAGAGCCGCAGCCAGTTAGCTTCACCATGCTGTGTTTGGACTATAGCTTCCTGACTTATGTATAGATTTTGCATCAAAACAATGAGAAATTCCTATTTTCCTAAGAAAAATCCCATAGTTTGATGTTATCAACAGAATTGAAGGTCTTTCTGTAATCAATGTACATCATAACTTCTTGCTGGTATGCTTTGGCTTTCTCAGTTATCCAACATGCATCTGCAATAAAGTTTCTTCTTCCATTTTTTCTAAAGCCACTTTGCATATCTAGCATTTTCCTTCCCATGCATCCATGGTATGAATTGTATAATTCTTGGATCAATTATGATTCATACTGTAAACAAAAATCCTTGCAGAAGCCAATTTGGAAGGTGAATTAAATGGATAATTTAAAAAATGGGCAATTGAAACAATGCAGAATGTATTGTTATTATATGTTTTTATTTATCAAAGAGCAACACAGTACAAATCAAAATCCCTACTTTGATTGGAGTTCTTAGCTAAGAATCTAGAAATTATCCAAGTAATATCATAAAATGCATCATGTGCCCAGCAAAGTGGGGGCTTTGTAAATCCATGGTTGATATAACGCAGACACACACACACACACAAACAAAACATCTGTGTCTAGTAAGACTCACCAAGATGAAGATTAAAATTTTCTTAACTGACTTAGAGTTAGGTTGACATGGGCACAACTATAAAAGATGGATGAACCCATGGGAGTTTGAGGGATTTATAAGCAACTTAGTTCTAATGAAAAGGTTTTTACTAAACAGACTTCATTAGTAGGATGCAAACAGCACACAATAGATAAGCAAACAGTTGCAATGCTGTGAAATAGATATGCCACTATTAGACACTTGCGCAAAGGTTTTAGGACTTTCCCATTTATTGAGAATTGTGTAAATGGCCAAATATGGATTACCAAGTGTTATTGTGCAATTTGAAAGGCCTTGTGTGAAACTAAGTTTGCTTGTATATTTATA
This sequence comes from Naja naja, assembly GCA_009733165.1. Taxonomy (NCBI): domain Eukaryota; kingdom Metazoa; phylum Chordata; class Lepidosauria; order Squamata; family Elapidae; genus Naja; species Naja naja. Next base: position 101,984,261 of record CM019149.1, on the reverse strand, counting down.
GGGTCCTTTATCTGGGAACATTACTGAACATTATTTTGCATGTCTGACAAAGACTCTGCAGACTCTTAGTAAAGTTTTGGAGATTTTTAATCTATGTCTTGATAGTGGCAGAAAAAAAGGAGGTGCTAGGTTTTTTCCTCCAGGTATTTCTCTTACACAGCTTAAGTGATAAGTGTGATATGGCCTTGGTTTCCTCCTTTTTCTCTTCCTGGTATTTCTTTTCCTTCTCTTTGTCCTATTTTCTCCTGCTTTTCCTTCTTTTCTTTTGGTGTCTTTCTTTTTCTCTTTCTGGGATTTTGAAAGTCAACTGAGGGCCATACAAAACCAGGCCAAAGGCCTCCTTCCTTCCTTCCTTCCTTCCTTCCTTCCTTCCTTCCTTCCTTCCTTCCTAACTTCCTTCCTAACTTCCTAACTTACTTACCTTACTTATAACTTCTTTCTGAAGACTAATTTCTGTCATGATGGCAAGACATACATGCCATTATATAGCAGCCATAGTTGTTGCTTCGCCACATTGCTCCCACCTCGTTTCCTCCCATATTATGTTAAATTTCTCAATTTCTGGGAAACATTGCTTCAAAAAGCCATTGTACTGCACCGCAAAATAGCTGTAAATTAGCAAACCATGTCAGGTTAGTACATTATATTATATATTTTATATAGTATATAAAATCATATATTGCAATGTCCTTCCGGTCAATCAATACTTCAACTTCAACCATAACAATACAAGAGCACACAATAGATACAAACTCAAAGTTAACCACATCAAACTTGATTGCAAGAAATATGACTTCAGCAACAGAGTGGTCAATGTCTGAAATACTCTACCTGATTCTGTGGTTTCTGTCCCAAACCCCAAAAACTTTAACCTTAGACTGTCTACTATTGACCTCACCCCTTTCCTAAGAGGTCTGTAGGGGGCATGCATAAGTGCACCAAATGTGCCTACCATCCCTGTCCTATTGTTTCTTTTATTTTTCTTATATGTATTCATTTCATGTATTCACAACTATGTTTATCCTTGTAAGCGATTGACAAAATAAATAAATTAAATTAAAAATTATTTAAAATATATGTTTTACCACTTGATGAACATCTCTCTTAAATGTTTTCAAGACTGTTAAGACTATTGTTCGTATATAAAATGTTATTTGAGCAATAAAAATTAACTAATTATCATGCACAGCATTTTAGCAGCTACACATGTTCAAGTAACCTTTAGCTGAGTGGTAATTATAAATAGCCTACTGGGGGGAAATGGAACCAAATTAACCAGCTTTTTAGTGTCTATCAGGAATTGAAGCAGGCACAAACAATAGGAAAGAATAAAGACATATTTTGAATATTAAAAACTTTTTTACAAGCAGTAAAGCTACAATAATAAAAACAAGCATGGACCAAATTCCATCCCATTTCTGTACAATCTAGTTTCACAGATTTATAGTAGAGCATAAAATTGCACAGAGCTGGTGTCCCTTCACAGTAAGGTCTCTCATTATCTGTCACAAACATCTGCATTGCAGATTACTGACCAAGATATCCTTGCAATGAACTTTCTTTCTTTCCATGGAAAGTACTGAAAATATTTAATTTTTAATTGAGAATACATACGGCTTCAAACATTCATTGCTCAACCATGCAGCATCACCAGTAGAATTTTTTTTAATTGGATCGTACTACAAGGAATATAATTAAAGCATAACCTAATAATATGATCCATTGATATGTCTAATGGGCAATTAAATTTTATTTTACTTTATTACATTTAGAAAGCCACCCCACTCCCAATTGATTCAGAGTGGCTTACATGATTAAACAAAGGAAAATTTTAAAAGAAGAAGAATACATAAAATGTACACTACATCATTAAAAAAATCAGCCATTGAATCAACAACCAACCTAACCAAGGCCTGGGAAAATAGTCATGTTGTCAAAGACTTGCAGAAGTTGGAAAAATTATTTAAACTCTCAAAGCTACCTGGGAAACAGTATATAGCAGATGGCTAATGGTTTTTTCCTCATTGTATTTTTCAGTCTATAGGTGTGTGAAGACAGAAAGAACCCTAAAAAATACCAATTAATGCCAAACTTTATTATTAAAAAATGCATGCATTATAAAATCACTTTCTCGCTGACTTTATTGTTTTAAAAAAGCCTAGAGTTCAAATCTTACATAAATGCATATTTTTTTTAATTCCACAGGGTAAGTACCAAGACATGACCAATTGATTATTGATTTATTGTATTGGTTTATTGACTCATAGCACTGTGTTTTGATTTTAATTGTGCACAAGAAGTCCAACTTCCTCTAGAAGACCATGAAAGTACAATAAAGATGGACAGATGTCCTATGCATTTTATTCTGAGTATTTAGACCAGCAATAGCAGTTATGATGATGACACGCTTGATCAAGATGTTGTACAATTCAGAAAAAAGAACAGTAATTACAGAATCAATCCAGCAAAATTAGGTCACAACTTAATAGGTAAAGCAGATATTAACATTAAGACAAATTATACAAACCCATGCTTACTTAAAGAAATGCCCAAGTATGTATACATCCATTGTTAAAATAAACCAAATACTGAGGAGGTAGAAAAGGGTGGATAATCAGACCCTACTTAAGCTAGCTAACAATCCATTTTAAAGTCCATTAAACTTTGAAAGAAATGAAGAGGACAAGGGAACTGATTCCAGAGTTAATTTTGACTCTGAGACAAGGTAGAGAAGGCAGGCCCTGGTCAAAGAAATGTTAGAGCCTATCTGGATTGTTGAAAGAAATAGCAGCAGAGAAATACCAGTGGAGAGGGACTCTAAACATAACCACCAGTATTTTAAACTGGGTACTTGACTCTGCTTTGAATCTGTATCTTGTATCTGATTTGATGAGTAGAGTAGAGTAGAGTAGAGTAGAGTAGAGTAGAGTAGTAGAGCAGAAAGCTACTTCTATTATATTTTCCTATATACCAATTTATTGCTTGCAGAATGGATGGAAATAGATACTTAGGTACTTTAGCACCATAGCATGATGGAAAGAATAATTTGGGAGCCACATAGCTAGACAAATAGTCCAACACAAGTATAACATGAGAAAGTATGCTTTCATAATCAAAAGCGTGGCTTTAAATGAATATGCATTTAGGTGGAATTGAAATGTTATGTATTGTTTCTATATTTTGTCAAACATATCAGAACCTGTTCTGTCAGATGAACTGGAATGTCACTTGCTTTAGTTAGTTAGCTCTCAATTATTCAATAATACTTAGAAGTGATCCCGTAGGTGGGCCTCTAGACACTGTATCCTCAAAGTTTATTAAATAAGTTGAAGTATTCCTGCCAGTGTCCACTACCAGCAATAGATACTATTATACTCTATTTGCACACAATCCCCAGGAGATTTTGGGGACTGACATAATTCCATTAAATTAACTTCAAAATTCATCATTATCACAAATTTCAGTTCAGCATGACCAATACACATTTTAGACTATTTCTGCTGGGAGATCATAAAGTTATGTCAGAGATGCTTGAACATGAATGCCACTGGATTTTGATCTTCACACTTGAACTGTTCTTCAGGGCATGAGCTTGCTAGCTGGCCTTTAGTCCAAATCCTCCGACACATGGAAGTTGGATTTTAATATCTTGTTTTGTTTGTTTTTAATTATAGAGGTTGTTTAATGAAAGTATAAACCAATGATGCATAGATTCACCTGATTGCCTTGGATAAGTTAAGTGCTGAATAATGCGTGTCCATAGCCAAGGTCAAACCTTCTTATCGAGAAGCTATAATTTATTTCAAAAAGTCAACAATATAAACTTGGAGGTCAAAAAACATTGAAAACATTTAACCAGCAATCATTTATTATCCATAGATCAGCATTTGATAATCCCAGGTTAAGGTTCATTAATATATTTTGGCATTTATTAATAACAAGAACAGTAAGAGAACATTGGTGCATAAAGCTACCACTTTAAGAGTGGAGGACTTGGTATTCACCCATTTTCAGTAGAACATCTTAATAATAAATAATATTCAGTTCCAGTATAGTCACAATCTGCAGTGTCTGACTGCATGGCTCTCCTTTATCTACTTAAAGTATAAACACTATATTTTTGCTGTTTCCCACCAACCTGTAAAGGAAATGTAAAGAAATGTAATTCTTAGAATGCACAGCTTTAGTCGTCACATCTATCGCTCTGAATGAGATCAATATTATCCAAATTACCTACTCATGATTTAATGAGACACAGACTTGATGGAAAAAGAAATGGGTATTATTGAAAACGCACTCTTTAGCATTAGCTGAAAATTAGTGATGCTTCTGTTTAATTGTATATGCATCCTCATAAGCCATGCTAAGTATTTAAGTAATGTCTAAATGAAAATACTGAAGGTGCTAATTTTGTAACTATGAACAGAATTTATAGCAGCCTGATAGACTTTTTCTTTTCCATAGCATCTAGCTTGAAAACCTAATGAACTATGAATCATGCATACTTTCCACTGAGTGAAAGGTATTTCAAAAATGTGATATCAAGAGTAAATCAGAAGGTGCACATATAAAAATTGGAGAGTATCATCTGAATATTTATTTGAAAGTTTTATTTTTCAGGTACCTTGTCATTAAACTACCAGTATTTCTTTCTTTCTTTTTTACTTCAGGAATCAGGAAGACTTAAGACAGCTTCCTGAAAAGTAAGATGTCATTTTTTTTGCAGTAAGCAACAGAAGAATAAAGATCAAAAAATATGTTGAAAATTAAGAGCTTGTAACACACAATTTGGAATACAATAGTATCTACAGTACTCAATGGGCATTGATCTTCAAATCTCAACCTTCAATTTTATATTCATGACTGAATGTAATAATCCAGTTCTGAGTCAAAAGCTTGAATAAGCATAATTGTATGCTTCAAAAAAGCTTATAGAGGAAATAACCCGATAGCTGGATTTTTCTATTCTAAATTTTCTACTCTAAATTTTCTACTCCAAATTTTAAGAAGTCTTAAAAGAGTCAAATAAATTTCCCTTTGTTTTTAGGATCCCTTTAACTCATCATTTTAAATCCCGCAGACCACTAATATGAATTTTGGCTTGCTGACATTTTCCCAGGATCTCTGCAGAAAGCAGAGACCCTGGGAAAATCCCCAAAAAAAGTCTGCAAGAAAATTCCCCACCCCATTTTATTACCAATCAATCATTCTTTATTTGGGATCGCAGGATACCATCTCCAGCTCCAGTCTCGGAGTGAGGGGGAGAGCGAGAGACTTTTGGCTTCATGTAAGCAAAACAGCAGAAGCAGTCTTTCTTTCTCTCCCCCAAACTCTGCCAGAAATGAGTTTTTGTGAGTCTTGTCACGCTGGCACAGCTTCTTGCAGCAGGATGCTTGCAGGGTCCCAAAGACTCATTTCTGAGTTTGGGGGAGAGAAAGAAAGACTTTTGCTGCTTTCTTTGCATGCAGCCAAAAGCAGAAGAAGAAAGAAGTGGAAAGAAGCAGCCCGGTGGACAGGCCAGGTGCATGGGTTAAGTGGGGCAAGTTCCCCCCCTCTGCTGTTTCCCTCCCCAACTCACTACCTCGTGTTGTTCACAATGCAAGCCTTGCATTCCCGTGGACCATGTGGGTGCAGCCTTGTGTTCCTACGCAGCTTGGATTAATTGCTTTGGGGGGTGCTTTGGGGGTGACATTTCTCTGTGGACCACCAAAATTTTCTCATGGACCACCAGTGGTCCCCAGCCCACTGGTTGAGGACCACTGCTCTAAACAGTGGTGGGATTCATCCAGTTTGCACCAGTTCAGGAGACCCGGTTGTTAACTTTTTGAGCAGTTTGGTGAACTGGCTGTTGGGAGAAATCACTAGGACAGAGAACTGGTTGTTAAATTATTTGAATCCCAACACTGCCTCTAAACCAGTGTTACTCAACCTTAGCCACTTTAAGAGGTGTGGACTTCAACTTCTAGAATTCCCCTGCCACTCTGGCTGGGGAATTCTGGAAGCTGAAGTTCACACATCTTAAAATAATCAGGCTTCAGAAACACTGCTCTAAACCTTTAAGTTGGCTACATGCCTGAGAGGAAGAGGCCACCCAATAACACTCTAAACCCCATTCTGAAATAGTTATTCATTTTTGTGCTCAGGCTTTCAACGCCACAAAATCAAGCAGCCCAATTGGGCCAAACTATTATGTATTCTTTTCAACACTAGTAGCAAGTAATCATAGAAGGCCGGGGCTTTGAAGAAGTCAGGGGACTGGATTAATTGTGAAGAACTGTTTGACCTGATCCTGGAAGTTATAGATTTTCTTTCATTATAGCATGAATTATTGTAACATTAATCATGGAAGTGATGTTGTATGCTTTTTACTGGTATTGAGCTGAAATACCCCTAAACATTTTGGAGGTTTACTGGAAGACAAAGTCGCTTATAGTTGCTCTGATTTGGATTCCAGTCGGACAAAATCCATTATGGCAAGTCCCATATCAAGGACTCATTTGATTTAACAGAGTCAGAAGCTAAGGGTCTTCTGTAGTCTGAATTCTGGTTCAATTGTCATTGTTTACCTCCTATATCACCCATCCAGTACATTGTAAGATTCATTACATACTGATTTGAAGAGATGTTGTTACAAACAAAGCATTCAAATTAGGATGTGGCTCTCAGGACTATTTTACATAGCTTATCACAAATGTACCTTGCCTTTTTTTTTGTCTGATAAAGCTTTTTTCCTCTTAATTCTAATTTATGTTAAATACGTTTTAAATTAACACTCGTTTCTACTGCATATTAATAGTAACTGTAAAAATGGCAGGTTTATTATGGCAGTTTGCTAAATACATACATTATTTCTAGTACTTAGACAGGTTAGAACATTCCTTCAAAATTATTCAAAAGCAATCATCTAATGTAATATACTCTAATATAATGTATAATAATTATGCTATGTGTGATATATCATCATTCATTATCTTTTTAGCCATTGTCTCTCCATTGCAGGATGAAGGCTTCTTCTGCATGTCTCCAACCAATATGGTCCTGAGCTTTCTTTTTGCCAACTGAGCCCACAATACTTGCTGATGTCGTCGATTAATCTTGTTTTAGGTCTCTTTGGTGGATACTTGTCATTAAATGGGATTCATTCTATGACTACCTTGACCCTCCTGCCATCATTTCTTCTTGCTATGTGACCAGCCCATTTCTATTTCAATTCTTTTACTCTCTTAATGATATTGTATACTTTTGTTTGTTCTCTATCCATGTGCAAGGCTTTCTATCTTTTCTTGTAATGCCAAGCATGTATCTTTCCATGGCTCTTTGTGCCACTCATAGATTTTGTATCAATTGTAAGGTTAATATCCATGTTGAGCTCTGTGTTAGAGCAGGTAGCACAAAATTCTTGAAAATTACACTTAGCTTGCCCAATGCCTGTAGTCAAATTTAACACACTGGTCAATTTCCTTTATTATATCACCTTCCATTGAGATCCGTTGGCCAATGTATATGTAATGATCTATTATGTCTAGTTCTTCAGATTTATTTTTAAGCAAATGGTTTTCCTACTTTGTGCAGCTCTTGTATGTGTCTTTGTAGCTCTTCTGGGTCTTATGAGAAGAGAACAACATCATCTGCAAATCTTAAGTGATTTGTATAGGTGCCATTGATTTTTATTCCATCTTTTGCCCAGTCTAGTTTGTGAAATATTTCTTCAAGGAGAAAAGGACTGAGAAAAGGATATGTGATATTGTGTCACCTTGTCGTACACCTCACTCTATGATGATTTCTACTTTAAGATCATTAAGGAAAATTGTCGCCATTGTTTTTTCATTCTTTGATTGTAGTAAGTTTATGTAAGCAGTGTTTATGCATTGGTTGAGAAATGTATTAATTACTGTTTGCTGGGATATTGAGACAAATGCCTTTTCGCAGTCAATGAAAGCTATGCACAGAGGCATGGTGTATTTGATGTGCCCTTCAATGACTTGCTGAACAACCTGGATGTGATCCATTGTGCTGTAGCCACTTCTGAACCCTGCCTGCTCCTTTGGCTGTGAATCATTTAATGTTATCAATATTCTTTTTGCTATTTTCTTGGTGAAAAACTTACAGATGAGAGAAAGTCAGCTTATTGGATATTAGTTCTTTCAATCATCTTGAGCCCCCCCCCCTTTCTTGTGTATAAGAATCACTTCAGCATTTTCCCATGCATTGGTTATTTTTTTCTTCTCTGAGGCATCTCAAGTATAGTTTTACTAGTATCTTGTGTAAACTATGACCACCAGCTTGCAGCATTTCAGCTGCAACACAGTCATTGGCTTTGCCATTTTTCATTGATTTTATGGCACTTGATACTTCCTCCACTAGAATATCTCGCATTGCTTCTTTTGTGAGTGTTTGTTACTTTTGAGTGTTTTTGCATAGCTCTGAATAGAAATTTCCAATTATTTCTAACATTTCCTGTCTTGTTCTACACACAGAGCCATTTTCATGTTTTAATGTAAACACCTTCTTTCTTGTATTTAAAAGCTTGCATTTTGCTTTATTAGTCCCTTTTTTTTCAGCCTAATGCTTTTATTAAATAGGCAGCTAGAATAATGGAGGTGACGCGAGTGAAGCGTCAACTAACTTTTTTTTTAAAGAACAAATGGTTGCTGTGGCTGCCGCTAGCTAACAGACCGGCCGGCTGACAGGCAACAGCTGATGCTGCTTGACAGTTCCCTTTTATACTCAGCTGTCAAGCAGCTCAGCCAATAGGAATGGTCCATGCTCCTGCTGGAAACATGGACCAGAGGCAGAACTTTGGTTGAACACAACACCTTTTTCATAATCTTCATGTTAAACTGACGTATTTCTTCTTGGATATGTTTTCTTTTGGTCTTACAAAGTTCAACATACTCCAGTTTATTAGGGAAACATGCGGTATTCTTTATTGTTCATCATTTTTTCATTAAATCAATAGTTTCATCAGAGATTTTTGACTGTACCAAGTGTTTTTCCAGTGGTGCTACAGATGTAACTGATTCAAGGATGGTTTTGACTATTTGTTCATTTTGGTCCATAATGTTCATCTCTTCCAAATCTTGCAATAGAGCAAAGCAATTTGACTCAAAATCACTGTTTTCCTTTAACAGCTTAATACACTTTATTTTTGTTTTTCATGATGTCTTTATTATTTTTTTATGCTCTTTTGACAGTTTAGCTTGCACCATTCTATGTTCACTTCCAATGTTAAAAGGATTGATGACAGTACAATTGGCAGAATATGGTTTTATCATTGACACGATGTAGTCAGTTTCGCTTGTGTACCTGGATGGAGTCTTCTGTGTCCTTTTCCTACTAGGCTTTTTCTTGTAAAATGAGTTAATGATGTAAAGTTCTTCTCCTTCAGCAAATCTACTAGTCTGTCATCTCTATTATCTCATTCTCCACTTCTATAGGGCCAGTCCTTTTTCTCCAGGTATTGTTCTTCCTATTCGTGCATTAAAGTCACCCATTGGCATTTTTGTTGTCTTGAAGGCAAGTCACATCATTGTAAAACTCTTCAACTTCATCATCACTATACCTTATTTTGGGCGCATAAGCTTGGATGATTTGAAGTTTGTATTGTTTGTTCAATTGAATGATGCATTGGGTTACTCTGTCTGATATACTTTCAAATTTTACTACGTAGTCTTTCAGCTTTTGGTTGATGAGAAAACCAACTTCGCCACATCATCTATCTTTGGTACCTCCAGGATAGAGCCCAGTCCTATCAAGTTCAACTAAAATTTTACCTTTTCATCGTGTTTCACATAATCCAATGATATCCCAATGTATATTTTTGAGTTCAATCAGCAGTTTTTCTAATCGAGCATCTGTTTTCATTGTTCGAATGTTGACCATTCCTATGTGCAAAGTCCAAAGGCAGCCTGATTTAACCCAGTGATTTTTAGCATCCTCTGCCTTTGAGCAAGTCTCCCCACTGCCATGGATAGTTTCCCTAGGGCCTTCTGGGAATGAGGGCCATTTTTGAGGTTATATTGGCATGTGGAAGGAATAGACCATAATCTGCTATGCTGGTCCAATGTAGATTGGTAGATGTGATCATTGTTAGTTTGGGATATCCTTCATGGCCTGTTCATGATGGGAGACCCTTCTGGACACATACATGTCCGATGACATAGTCCATGATTTCATTTACCCACACAAGCCCCTTTGCCTTGTCAAGGTTCCAATCATAGAAAGAAATATATAATGTTATCTAATGTGAATGAGGGCAAGAACAGTTTAGAAAGAGTTGTCAGAATTGGTTGCCTAGGTGATTTGCATTAACTGTCAGCCACAAATCTTTTTAAACTCAGAAACCAAATTATTAAGTAGTTTTGTGGTTCTTGAGCTCCATTTTATTATAGAGCTTTTACACTATAATTCAGTCAGAAGTAGCAGGGGAAAAAATCCCACTTTTGAGAACGCATACTTTATTCCATCTCTGCTAAAATATCTTCAAGAGTTTTTGCCAAGTGCTTTACAAAATAATCAGCCCTTACAGTTTAAAGACCCATGCAACTACTTTTTCTTTTTCAAGAAATATATTAAAAAGCTTATAATTCTCTGAAGATTTATTTGATTTCATGAAGTGGAGGAGATTTATTTTTATTTTTCTTTAACCAGCAGTTTGTTTTCATTTGTTTCACCTTCTATCAATGGAAGGTTGAATCAAAACATATTCAGTATCCAGTGTATTCTTCTTTTGTATCTAAATATATTGACATCTTGTGATCATTGTGTTCTGTTGCCAAACATAGGCAACGCCCACAATTGACTGGTGGTTCAATTCTTGTAATTGCCTTCTTTTTTTGGGAACAAGTTCAGTCCCCATTGTTTTGAAAAATCAAGATCACCCACTGAATCAGCACTGAAAAAAAGGAAAATTGCAGCACTGTGACGGGGTGCTAGAGGTGTTGGTTTGTAAGCCATGATGAAAATTTTGCTGATAACAACAACTACAAGAAAGGCAACATCAGAAGCTATCAAATCACTTAGGGTTACAATTGTCACACAGTCAACCCATTATGAAGATAAAATTGCAGTACTATGCTGTTTTTCTGCACAAGTAGTCTATGGAAGTACGCTTCATTTTTTGTATCCAGACAGTTACAGTAACAGCCTGCCTGTGCACTGAAATTGCTTGAAGGCCATCACATCAGCCTTATTTACAAATACCAGCAAAATAACTACCATATAGTGTGATTTATTTGAAATTTATAAATAGACCTCTTCTATTTGGTCCAAAATCACAGGATGCTGTTATGCCTTTTATGCATGAGTCCATAGCAGGCATTAAACATAGCCTTTTCCTGCAGAAGTATACAAAAACACAATGCATTATTCTTTGTAGCTTGCTTTGTAAATTTTTAACATTGTAGACAACTATCCCCTAACAAACCCTTCCCAAAGGCAGATAACAATATCTTTTCGTTAGATGACAATTTGCTGTCACACTTCATGCTTTTCCTAAAATATACTGTCATGCCCCTGGTGGAGACTGACTCCGAGGAAGAGGAGGAACAGCCAACAGGGAGTGGGAGTGTGGCTCCAGAGGTGGTGGAGGATGGGGAAGGGCAGAGGCCGGCTGAGCAGTCAGAAGAGGATCCAGGCCCATCCCCTATCCATCCCAGGGCATGCAGGGAGGAGAGGATCAGGGAAAAGCATGGTCTACTCGGGAGGAGAGGACCATGATCCTCCTCAGGGCTTACAGCTGGGAGCTATGTATTTAAGTTTGTAACTGCATATGCAGAATTGCTGGAGTCAAAGTTAGTATTTCCTTTGAAAGAGGTTTATATTTGTTGGCGTTCTTCCCAAGGAGTTTCCCCAGTTATCTGCTTGGAACATATGATTACTTATCTTGGTTTGATTCGGAACTCTCGCCAATACGGTTTGTTCTTGTTTTACTTTTGCCTCATTATTTACTTTGGGGACTTTTATTCATGTTTTGGGTTTTGGGTTATTTTGAGAGACTACAGGTCATCACATTTTGACTCCAGCCACCCCTTCAACTTATTTTTGTGGGGTGACCATGGATCAGCTCAGAGCTGACAACTCCCAGTTAAGCCAGCAAGTGGCTCTTTTGACTGCACAGGTGGCACAAATGCAAGCTGCCTGGCCACATTGCAAATGTCCAGTGGCAGTGCCAGATAAATTTGATGGTTCGCTGGCCCAATTTCTAGCAATTTTTGGGCAGTGCCAGCTTTACATGAGCCTTCGGTCTGAGGACTTTCCCACTGACCAGGATAAAGTGGGGTTTTTGATTAGTTTGTTGTCAGGCTCTGCAGCACGTTGGGCAATACCTCTGTTGACCAGCCCAACCAGGTGTTGGACAATTACGCCGAGTTTTGCCATCAGTTTCAGGCCATGTTAGAGGACCCTGTTTGAAGCCAAACAGCAAACAGACGTTTGAGAAAGTTGAAGCAGGGGCGTGGCTCGCTCATGGATTATATTGCTAGTTTTCGAGTGGTTGCCCAGGATGTACAATGGAATGAGGCAGCACTATTAGACCAGTTTCTGGAGGGTTTGTCATTGGAGCTCCTAGATGAGTTGGTGCACACTGAATGCCCTCGCACCCTTCAGGAGTTCATGCATCTGTGTCTTCGTATCAATGCTAGGCTTCAGCAGCGATGGGTGCAACGACGGATGGAGTCCGTATCTGTTTCCAGCAAGATGGCGCTCTTGGTGGAAGTGCCTTTGGAGGAGCCCATGCAGTTGGGGGTTGCCCGCCCTCACCTGTCTCAAGCAGAAAAGGATAGACATCATCGTGATGGTTTATGCCTCTATTGTGGCAATCGAGGCCATTTTGCGGCCAAGTATCCTGTTAAGACATCCACAGCAGCGACACCAGCAGTGGTGGGAAACGAGCATCGCTTGGCCTATGGGGTATTCTGTAGGTCGGAGTGTAAAGTCCTTAGACCCACCATCTTCACCAACCTTGTCATCCCCGCCACCTTTGACATCTTTGACATCTCCACCACAGTCGTTATTGGTGAAGCACCTTGTGTTGCCAGCAAGTGTGTATGTGCCTGGTGTGGGAGCGGTGGAGATCCAAGCCTTGGTCGACTCAGGGGCCACAGCCAATTTCATGGATGCTCATTTTGTCAAGCAGTGGTTCATTCCTCAGCAACAGGTATCCCCGCCAGTAATGATGGAAACGATTGATGGTCAACCCCTTTGTTCGGGATCTGTGGTTGCTGCAACCAAACCCCTTTGCATGTGTATTGGGCAGCATGTGGAGGAAGCCATGTTCTACATTGCCGCAGTGCCTCATTTTCCGGTGGCGCTGGGTTTGAAGTGGCTACAGGCCCATGATCCACAGATTGTTTGGTTGTCTGGAGTTGTGCAGTTCCTTGATAGGAAGTGTGCCACTCATTGCTTGCACTCCTGTGCAGGGAGTGTGGCTATGCCCATGGACCTGGATCTACCTGCGGAGTTGGTGGGCTTTGCCGATGTGTTTGGAGAGAAGGAGGCAGATCAGCTGCCTCCACATAGGGCATATGACTGTCCAATTGACTTGTTGCCTGATGCAAAATTGCCGGTGGGTCAGATATATTCCCTGCCAGAACCGGAGTTGGCTGCGTTGCAGGATTTTATTGACAAAAACCTCCAGAAAGGTTTATCCAGCCTTCTACCTCCCCATTGGCTGCACCAGTGCTTTTTGTAAAAAAGATATCAGGAGAGCTACGTTTGTGTTGTGATTACCGCAAATTGAATGCAATCACAGTGAGGAATCGGTACCCACTTCCCCTCATCCCTGAACTGATTGAGCAGCTTCGTCAAACTAAGATCTTCACAAAGTTGGACTTGTGTGGGAACCTCCACAGCAGGTTAAGGATGTGCAACGACTGTTGGGGTTCGCGAACTACTACCGCACATTTATTCCCCGCTTTGCTGCCTTGACTGCTCCCCTTTCTAATCTGCTCAAGAAGAGGGAGAAGTTCCATTGGGGTGCTGAGGAGCAGGCAGCTTTCGAGGTGTTGAAGGTTGCCTTTGCTTCCGAGCCTATCCTCAAACACCCTGATCCAGGCCAGCCATTTGTGGTGGAAACAGATGCATCTGATGTGGCAGTTGGTGCGGTGCTCCTCCAGGCCTATGGTCCCGCAGGCACCTTGTTCGCATGCATTTATTATTCCCAGAAGTTGTCGGCTACAGAACGCAACTATACGATTTGGGACAAGGAGCTATTGGCAATTAAGGTCACTTTTGAGACATGGCGACACCACCTGGAAGAGGCTCATCACCAAATTGAGGTTCAGACAGACCATCACAATTTGGACACCTACGTACAGCTCGGACATTGAACCAGCATCAGGTGAGATGGTCCTTATTCTTTGTTCAATTTGATTTCCGGGTGACCTATGTTCCGAGTGGAGGGAATCAATGCACTGACGCCCTATCTCAGAAGCCCAAGTATGCCTGAAGGGAGGATAAAATCTTGCCCCAAACGATGATTCTGTTGGAGCGGTTTGAGGCCACTGAGGAACCTGTGGACCTCCGAGTGAGGATTCAGGAGGCGCAGTGGCAGAACCCATTTGTGGCAGCTCAACGTCAAGAATTGGATGAGAATGGGAGACAAGAGACTCCTTGGGCGTATATTGGGGACCTGTTACGATTCCATGATCGCATTTATGTGCCTGGAGGTCCTCTTCATGGCCTTATCCTACGTCAATGCCATGATAGTCCGGTGGCAGGACACTTTGAGGTGTTCAAAACACTGCACCTCATCTCTAGGACATTTTGGTGGCTGAGACTTAAACATGATGTGTCGGGATATGTGGCATCCTGTGGGATCCATCGACAAGCCAAGTATGCTCCTGGTATGCCCCCTGGTCTCTTGCAGCCCTTGCCCACGCCAGAACGATGTTGGAGGGCAGTTTCATTGGACTTCATCACTGAGTTGCCACCATCGAAGGGTGCTACAACCATTTTGGTGGTGGTGGATATGTTGACTAAAATGGCCCACTTTATTCCGTGTGTGGGTCTTCCATTGGCCAAGATAACGGCTCAATTGTTTATCTCCCATGTATTCCGGTTGCATGGGTTACCAGACCAAATAGTATCAGATTGGGGGTACAATTTACGGCATGCTACTGACAGATGAAACTGCAGGTTCAAGCATGTCTGTTGTCCACTTAGCACCCCGAAACTGATGAGGGGACAGAGAGAGTGAATGCTATTTTGTAGCAGTACCTCCACTGTTTCAGCAATACTCAACAAGACAATTGGGTGGAAATGCTGCCAGTGGCAGAATTCGCTTATAACAATGCTCAACATGCATCCACCCATGTGTCCCCTTTCTTTGCTAACTATGGTTTTCATCCACGACTTTTCCCTTTAGCCCCGTCTGATTCCCCAGTTCCGGCAGTGGATACGTTCTTACAGGAGTTAAAAGCTGTACACCACATGGTCCACGATCAACTAGAGAGAGCCAAGGAGGACTATAAATGGTTTGCAGACCGCCATCATCGCGATGTTCCTCCTTTAGTGGTAGGCAATCGGGTTTGGCTCTCTACTCAATACTTACCAGTGGCGTGGCCATCAAAAAAGCTCGATCACCGTTACTTGGGACCTTTTCCAGTTGAGGCAGTGATCAATCCTGTGGCTTTTCGTCTCTCCCTGCCATGGACCATGCATATCCATCCTGCTTTTCATCGCTCCCTGTTAGTCCCTGTATCAGCTGACAGCCCGCATAGATGAGCTCCATCACAGTCAGCCCCAGTAGCCCCTCTGGGAGAGGAGGAATCTGAAGTGGATAGCATCCAAGATTCTTGCCAGTTGTGGGGCCAATTTCAGTATTTGGTGGCATGGAAGGGTTATGGGCCAGAGGACTTCACCTGGGTTGATGCCACTGATGTTCATGCTCCTCGTTTGGTCCAGGACTTTCAAGCTCGGTTTCCTCAACGTCCTCAATATCACTCACATCGAGGCATGCATCTCCTTGCCTGGCCTCTCATGACTGTGGGGATGCTGCAACAGTCGTAAGTGTGAAAAATAGTCATAAGTCACTTTTTTCAGTGCCATTGTAACTTTAAATGGTCACTCCACACCAGCAAAGTACCAGCAAAGGAGGAAAAAAAACTCCAGAGACATTCCTGAGACAGGAAGTCTAGTCCTGCCAAGAATGTAATAAGGGTTAACGGAGAGGCAGTTTCTATAAGCAACACCAGAATGTTTCCTTCCTGCCTTCCTTACAGGATTAAGCCAGTAATTTCTTCTAACAACCGGTTATCCGAACTGTTTAGAATGTTAACAACTGGTTCTAGCAAACAGGTACAAACTGATAGAATCCCACCCCTGCCTCCCCCATATATATAAATTCCTTGAAGTGCCTTTCTAAGAAAACATTCACAGCAAGCTGAAATCCCTGAATGGCAATAGAGAGTAAACTTAGTCAAGCCCTGTGAGCTAGTTAACCAAATTGTTTTTGTTCATTGGCCATATCTCAAAAATAGTATGACTAGTATACTGCACTTTCTTCTTTCTCTTTCTTTCTTTCTTCCTTCCTTCCTGCCTGCCTGACTGCCTGACTGCCTAACTGCTTTTCCTCCTCCTCCTCCTCTGCCTCCTCTGCCTCCTCTGCCTCCTCCTCCTCCTCCTCCTCTTCCTCCTCCTCCTCCTCCATGACTAGTTCTCAGAGATTGCCTGGACAAAGTCCGTGCAGTTTTGTTGGTGAGGTTTTTTTTTTAGAACTGTTTGCCATTGCCTTCTTCTAGTGACTGCTCTAGATCACCCAGCTGGCTTTGTGACTAAGGTGGAGCTAGAATTCATGGATTTCTATCCTGATGCCTTAACTATCAGACTGGCTCTGACTGACCTAATAGGAAGGAATAAATAATATAATATAAATGAGTTTGTCTAACACATTCCAACGTCACACTGGGTCTGTCTTTTTCTTTATTTTGCCTTAGGTTTTCTTTGCCTTGTAGTGTACCAAAGGTATAAAGGTATGCAAGCCTTGATTTTGGTTTTGCTCATGGCTGGCTATTCAGCAAGGTGTCAAACTTTTCTGGGTCCATTTTATACTGTATTACTGTTTGTATGCATGCAAATATATATATATATATATATATATATATTTGTTTTCGTAGATTTTCACGGGTAAAGGTATGTAGGTCTTGGTGTATTCGGGTCTTGTCCCGTGTAAGGTTGAGAATACCTTGGCAACGTTTCGACGAAATCTCATCCGTCATCTTCAGGCTGGTGTCTTCAGCTTCGTTCTCCTGGGATGGCTTCCCTAATTATTCTCTTGTTGAAGTGTTCAGTATTGGAGATAAGTTTGGATCCCTCAAAATCAATTTCATGTCCTGTGGCTTTAAGGTGCTGGAAAAGGGAGGAAGTTTTTTCTTCTTTTCTGACTGCGTTCTTGTGTTCTGATCGTGCATTTATTCTCCTGTTGGTTTGTCCAATGTATGTGGCTGGGCAAATTTTGCATGGTATTTTATAAACTCCTTGGTTTTCTAGCTGGATCTTGTCTTTGGGGTTTCTTAAGATGTTGGCTATTTTTTGATCAGTGCCAAAGGCTGTCCTGATATTGTGTTTGTGGAGAATTTTGCTGATTTTATCTGTGGTGCCTTTGATGTAAGGGAGGAGGGCAAGAGAATAATTAGGGAAGCCATCGAAATAGAGAAACACCCCCATAACATGAATAAACGGGATGATACTTCCCGCCTACCAGACATCTGGAAACTAGCCCTAATCAACAAACGAGTCCCAGCCACAAAAACCAACACCGGACCCAAAATAACACATGATGCCACCACCAATCTCCTTCACCAGACTCAAACCCAAGCCCACGCCACAGATGAAAGGCAACCACCATCCAGAAACCAGACCATGGCTGCAACACCAGCTGCTACACCCCCTCCAACCCCGAACTAAGCAAACTGACACACGCTATAAACACATAGCCAGACCTCAAACTCGGAGCCAAACCAAGGCCCAGAATGCCACATCACAGCCTTCCACCCAGGATACTACATCACAGAACTCAGGAGATCACAACACAAAACATCAGGAGGTTGCAGCACAGACAACGACCCAGGAGATTACAGCACCACACCCAGGACATCACAACAATAGAACTCAGAAGGTCATCACACAGCCCATTACCCAGGTCGTTACAACACAAAAGGCTGAGAGACACACAGCCAGCACCTCAGCCACACAGGGTCTCAGGAAAAAGCCATCCAATCTGCATACATCAACTCCACAAACCAATCAAAAGTAACAACACATCCAACTCTAGAGTTTAAAAGGGAAAAACAGCCACGATCACACACTTCTCCCAGGAGAACGAAGCTGAAGACACCAGCCTGAAGATGACGGATGAGATTTCGTCGAAACGCGTTGCCAAGGTATTCTCAATCTTACACGGGACAAGACCGAATACACCAAGACCTACATACCTTTACCCGTGAAAATCTAAAAAATATATATATATATATATATATATATATTTTCATAGTAGTATGTATCTGTATTCTACACGACAAGACCGAATACACCAAGACCTACATATATATGTGTGTGTGTGTGTGTGTGTGTGTGTGTGTGTGTGTGAAATACCACTCATGTATTATCACAAACTCTCCAGAACCATAAAGCCTACAAACTTGAAATTTGGCACGTACGTTCCTCTTGGCTTCTAGGTGCTCACTAAGAAAGGATTTTTTTCGAAATGACCATCAGAGCATTAGTATTTCCTACATTATTATTAACATGCTCTGATGCTAAGGAGTTCTACTCCCCCTCCCCACCTGAAAATAAATCTGTTCCAAATGCAAAAGACGAGCAGAGGAGAGGAGTTTCCATTTCGGTTTCAGTTTCACAGCAGCAACCAGTTTTAGTACAGAACAGTTGAGCTAAACCACACCCAGGCTTCTTGCTGTCTCCTTCTTGCTCACACAGTAAATACTGTTTCAGTTTCCATGTTTCAGTTTCCAAACAGCCCTCAACTCTCTCACACACTGACAGGATGCTAGCCAGATAAATACCGATGGATGCTGGTAGGCAGAGGCACACATTTTTTCCCCTTATTTTCCTCTCCCAAAACTAAGCCCGATCACACAGTTTCATAGCGAAGCACAGGTATAGAGCTAGTATAATTATGTTGTATCTTGAAAGAATTTGGTTGGTTCGGGTGAGGTAGGTTTTGACCACAGCAGGGGCTGTGTTACAGCCTACATCATATGAAAAATTGCAATAAGTTTTCCTTAACAAGAAAGTGATTCCCAATGAATTTGGCACAACTTCTAAATAAAAATTTTAGGGACACATGGTTAATATTTCAGTGCCATAATATGCTCATGTTGGACATCAGTCTTTACTTTTTTACTGTATTTAGCTAATTAAGAGAAAGGAAAATAAATGAGAATGCTTTATTCATTTGTTATTGAGTTGTTCTTTTAAAAAACAGCATGTGCCTATATCGGAGGCAATGAGAACAAATTTAGTCATTTAAAATGCCATTTAGTTCACTTATCCCCTATTTTTAGGCATCATTTCTCATATAAATGAGAACCTAAAAGGCTCAGAGAATGTTAATGACCCTCAGCACTGTAGTAATGGAACACCGTTTCCCATTTCTCTGTGAAAAAGAATATGCCAGCCTTATGGGAGGCTGGAAGAGCTGAACAAATAAAAAGTAATGAAGAAAATGTCCTGATCTAGAAGCAATGTGCCACTATGGAAGAATAAAAAGAATTAAATAACCCTCAGTTGCCAGAATTATGAACCCCCTTTCAGGGGTGGGATTCTACCGGTTCTGTACGGTTCTATAGAACCAGATGTTAGGGCTCTTGGTAGTTCGGACAACCGGTAAAATGGCCCCCTGGCTGGCTCCACCCCTCTCAGCCCACTTCTCTGCTCCCTGCCCAGTAAGTCCCTATTGCACATGTTCAACGTTGTGCGCATGTGCGACATGCCTGCAGCCTGCTTTTGCCTGCCAGGCCAGCCATTGTTGCCTGCCTTTCACTATGGCCCTGCCATTACTGATCTTCCTGGGTGAATGAAGCTCTGAAGCCCTGGTTGCCTTCCCCCCACACTTACCTTTTGCTGCCACCAGTCGCCTTTCCCCCTTCCCACTTGCCTTTTGCTGCCGCAGCTGGTCGCCTTTCCCTTACCACTTGCCTTCTGCCGAGGAACAAGTGGAGAAGCTTGTATAGGTTGAATCCTGCTTTTCTCTGTTTGCCTGGCAGCTGTTTCTAATGGAAGGGGGGGCTCCCATTAGAAACCCTGCCCAGCCCCTCCCAGAAGTCCCCACGAGGCTCATCTGGCTACCAGGTAAGTATAGGGTAGCTTCCTTGGAGCAAAAATGGGGAGTTGGGGGGGGTCCAGCACCACCACCCCACCCTGTTTTTGCTCCCAAGAGGCTCCAGGAAGGCTTGCTAGGCTGAAAATGGGGTGTGAGGGGGTCCAGCGCCACCACCACCCTGTTTTTGCTCCCAAGAGGCTCCAGGGAGGCTTGCTAGGCTGAAAATGGGGTGGAGGGGTCCAGCGCCATCCCCCCACCCCATTTTTGCTCCCAAGAGGCTCCAGGGAGGCTTGCTAGGCTCTGTTTTGGGCCTAGGAGGCCTTCCTGCAGCCTCCTGGGAGCATCCAGCCATCCAGTATGCCTGGATTCAGTGTTCAGCAAAAAGAACATTTGGAGCTAATATAGTATTGATTCCTGCCTTGGGAATGTTCTGGGTAATCAAAACTATGCAGTCTCCTAAAACTGTTGGAACCAATCTTCTTTCTTTCTTTCTTCCATATCCTCCTCTTCAAAACTAGTAAGTTGCTCTGCTTTTTAATCCCAGGCTTAGTGTGTTAAGTTCAGAGTGGATTTTGTACAGAACAGCTTACCTTTAGGTCTCATTCATTTGCTCAATTTCAGAGCATACATTACACAATTTCCAAAGCATAATTCAGACTATTCAGCATTTTGCCTAGCTGCTGCTTCATTACTTCTATTGCTGTCACAACCTTTATGGAGTGTCCAATGGCCTTTTACATTTGACAAGCAAAAAACATACTAAATATTTCTCACAAATATTTTCCCTCTTCCACTTTATAGTTTGTTTAACATACAAAATTATGTGCTGTGTTACTTACTTTTCAGGCAGTTTGCAAACTTGTGTTTTTTGTTATTGGAAGGCAACTCTTTAATTTGAAGATGGTGGTAAATTCTTGGTAATAAAATGGCAAGAAAGGCTCACTTCTACTTGCCATTTAGAAAGGTTTCATAAAAAGTAGCTTTGGAATTGAAGCCATGTGTGTTAAAATAAAATTCTTTCTGTATATATACAAGTATGCAAAAAGTTTCAAGATTAATCCAAGATGTTTAATGCCTTTAAATATCTGGGTGTTGTACTAAGGTTTAAATCAGAGGTCTTCAAACTTGGCAAGTTTAAGACTTGTGGACTTCAACTCCCAGAATTCTCCAGTCAGGTGACTGGAGAATTCTGGGAGTTGAAGTCCACAAGTCTTAAAGAATTCTGGGAGTTGAAGTCCACAAGTCTTAAAGTTGCCAAGTTTGGGGACCCCTGGTTTAAGTAGAAAGAGGTTCCAGCTGAAAATATACCATGAATATCATAGAGATGCTTGCTTGCTTTCTTTCTTCTTGCTTTCTTTCTTTCTTTCTTTCTTTCTTTCTTTCTCTTTCTTTCTTTCTTTCTTTCTCTCTCTCTCTCTCTTTCTCTCTCTCTTAAAAGGAAGAAAAAGAAAGAGGAAGGGAAGGGAAAGTAATGTGAATGAGATATGGATGGATGGATGGACGGACGGATGGATAGAGGGAGGGAGGGAGGAAGGGAGGGAGGGAAAGAAAAAGGAGAGGAAGGAAGGACCACAAACACTGGCACTAGACGCAGCTTCAGAGGTTGCTTTGAAACAGCACAGAAATCCAGGGCTGAAAGGGGTCATCTAGTCCAACCCTGCACCAAGAGCATTGTTAAAGTGAATTTCTATCTTTTGACTCACCCAGTCATGTGACCACCAAGCCACGCTCAGCCAGTCATGTGATAGCAAGCCACGCCCAGCCAGTCACGTGACCAGTAAGTCACACCCACAAATTAGGCCACGCCCACAGAACCGGTTATTAAGAAATTTGAATCCCACCCCTGCCCCCTTTAGGTATTCTACCAAAAAAAGTGAATTAAGAAGATAGCATACAAGGAAGAAAATGTCTTGATCTGGGATCCTGTGAAAAGTAAATCTCTTTAGAGCCTGACATACTGTATGTTCCTCTTCCCAGATTTTTGTTTAGTTCTAAACCTCTCTTGCTTTGCACCAGTTTCTGTTCAATAAGAAGGAAAGAAAGAAAGAAAGAAAGAAAGAAAGAAAGAAAGAAAGAAAGAAAGAAAGAAAGAAAGAAAGAATAGATATAGGGTTTTCTACCAGGAAGCCTGTATAATTAGACATCCAAAATAAGAGAGAGATCTTTGCTGAATATTATTAAAATAGGGAGAAGGTTGCATGCACAATTCTCTTCCTTGCATTAATTTTACCATGCAGAATATGTAATAGAGTTTTGGAACTTTTTTTACTTGATTAGATAATATCATAAAAGTCTAGATGATGGCCCTCTGGGAAAAGAGAAATTATTATTCAGCTAAATTATTACAAGATGCATTACTTCAAATAACCTTTCATTATATCTTTATATAGAGATTTTGCTTAGGAACACAAATATTTACTTGTTAGAGGACATAGAAATTTCTCTTCCAATGACAAATACAACATAGAACATAGAATAAAGTTGGAAGGGACCTCTAAGGACTTCTAGTCCAACTCCCTGCTTGAGCAGGAGTCCCTATATAATTTCAGAAAATAGTTTTCCAGTCTCTTTTTGAAAGCCTTCAGTGATAGAGCACCCACAACTTCTGAAGGCAAGTCATACCATTGGTTACTTGCTCTGACTATTAGGAAATTTCTCCTTAGTTCTAGATTGCTTCTCTCCTTGGTTAGTTTCCAACCATTGTTTCTTGTCTTGCCTATTGGTGCTTTGGAAAATAGTTTGACGTGATTTGAATGTGGGTGTAGTAATTTATAGGATTTGGTTTATAGGGTTTTCTTCCAAGTAATCATGTTAGAATTGTTTCAAACAGTTTGTTAGAGGTTATCTTTTCACTTATGTATTATGTTTTGTTATAAACTTTTTTTTTCATAACAATCATAAACTAAGGGCCTTGGTGGCTCAGGCTGTTAAATGCCTGCATTTAAGTTCCAGCTGCCTACAATTACTATAGGCTCGAATCCCACCAGGCTCAAGGTTGACTCAGCCTTCCATCCTCTCGGGGTAGGTAAATTGAGGACCCAAGATTGTTGGGGTCAATAAGCTGACATTGTAAAAATGCCGCTTAGTAATAAGCAGGCATATACAATGGAATGAAGGCTATTGCTGAGCACACTGGGTTGTATCCCAAAAATTGTAAGCCGCCCTGAGTCTTCAGAGAAGGGCGGCATATAAATGTAATTAAAAAAAACCTTAGAATTAGGGTTTCCAGAATCTACAAATGGCACTTAATCTTTGAAACATGGAGCAATATACTTGGCCAGAAATGGAAAATGCAACCCTTTTGAACGACAAATTAAATGTGAGTCTTAAGTACAACGTTCAAAAAATAGGAAATTAACTTTGTAATTTCAACTTTGCTTGTCTTAATGACTCCATGAAAAAGATTAAATTTAAAAATGTTGATTGAACAATGGAAAGTAAGAAAAGGAGGATTAAAAGGAACACAAGCTTTACCCAACTTTTTAAAACAATCAAGCGCTAAGCTATTTCCAGGTGGTGGTAGTGGATTTTAGTCTGAACCACGTTATCTGGGGAATCATTGGCTTTTCATTTTGGTCTGGATGTCCAGCTGGTGGTGTTAATTTGGTCACAGTGCAGAAGGCAGCATTCTTATTAGTGCAACTCATCTTGTGGAGAAAAAGTTTCCAGTGGTAATTAGGTGGGCTTCTACTGTGGAGTATTTCCTTATAAATTTACATCTTACCTTTTCTTGATTTTCCTAGCTTCTTTTTCCTGCTTACTGTTCCAATGATTGTTATTTATTACTTATTTGAACAGCAGTGTTTTAAATGTTTCTATCTATTTTAACATCTCCCTATTTTTACTGCATTCATTGTAATTTTTATATAAAGGCTTTGGATATGGAGGGAGGATTACTGAAAAACAGCACTGAAATATTTGGAATAAATGTCTTTTTCACCCATCTATTAATATGGCACAAAGTTGCATGCCTTCTAGCTCTTTTGCTTCACAGGATTTCTATTTTCATACCACTATCTCAGTAAATAATTTTCTGATGTGTTGCTTTTTTTAAGGTGATAGAATCCATTCTTTTGGAAAGAGAATTTATTCTGGGCTGTACATGTGAATATAGAAAAATAATTATTTATTCATGTTTGTTTGTTTATTCAATTCCTAAGGCTGCCCATATCAGACAATGACTCTGGGTGGCTTACAATGAAAAAATCATATTACAATTAAAAACACTAAAACATCCAGATTAAATATACATAGCAGCAAGGTACCAGTATTTGGCCAGTTAGCAATACAGCTAGACAATGAAGCCTTAATACATTCTGCATCCCAGGCCCAGAAATATAGCAAGGTTTTTAGGGCCTTATGAAAAACTAATGAAATTGGGGCCATTCTAATCTCTGAGGGAAAAATGTCATATAGAGCAGGAGCCACTGCAGAAATGTTTGTCTTCTGGTGCCCACCTGGCAACATTCTGTGGTTGACGGGATCTGTGGCATGACCATTCTGCTTGATCTGGAAAGCCAAGTGGAGACTCTTGGGAAAAGGTGATCCTTCAGGTATGTTAAGGTCGGCTGCCAAAATAATAATGCTGTTGAAATTGCTTATGTTTTTGTAGAATCTAACAAGAGGAAATTTTTATCAAGTGAAACCAGATACAAAAGCTTCATGTTTTTCTTCTCAATGTGAGACAAACAGAATCAGAGGGAACACACATCACATGAACTACTAGAAATCTACAAACTACTTTAAGCTGTTTCCAGCACAAGATTCTCCAAAGGGTCAAATTATCTTGGAAAGGTAAGTTAGAGAAAAGAAGCTCTAGGGATGACATGATAGCAGGATTCCAGTAACTGAGAAGTTTCCATAAAGAGAAGGGGGGGTCAACTTATGTACCCAAGCATCTGTAGGCAAGACAAGAATCGATGGAAACTAATCAAGGAGAGAAGCAACCTGGAACTAAGGAGAAACTTCCTGACAGTGAGGACAATTACTATAACAGCTTGCCTTCAGAAGTTGTGGGTGCTTCATCACTGGAGGTTTTTAAGAAGAGACTGTACAGTCACTTATCTGAAACGGTATAGGGCTGTGATGGCGAACCAATGGCACACGTGCCACAGGTGACAAGCAGAGCCATTTATGCCGGCACATGAGCTGCAGGCAAACTTACTCACTGCGCATGTGCAGGCCTCACAGCTGATTTTTGGTGGGTTTGAGGCCTTTTTCGGCCTCCCAAAGGCTTGAGGAAGGCTTTAGGCTTCTTGCAGGCTGAAAACTAGCCCCGTTCATCACTTCCTGTTTTTCCAAAAATACTGGAAGTGATGAAATAGGGCTAGTTTTCAGCCTCCTAAGCCTGCAGAAGCCTTCCTCAAGCCTTTGGGATGCCGAAAAAGGCCTCAAACCAGCTGAAAATAGGCTGTGAGGTGCAATGCAAGTAAGGGGGTGGTGGCAGCAGGTGGGGGGGCATTGCGCGCACATGTGTAAGGGATGTGGGGCATTGCCTTCTGGGTGCTGGAATGTGAGCATGCAAGCGCATGCACAATTTTGGGCACAGGAGCCCAAAAAGGTTATTCACCACTGGTATAAGGTCTTCTGCTTGAGCAGGGGGTTGGACTAGAAGACCTCCAAGGTCCCTTCCAGCTGTATTCTGATTGATATTGATTGAGTTCAAAACATTGGGATCACTGACATTAATTGGTTGCACATATCATAGGAGGGAAATATGAGAGAGACAGAGATTCTAAGTTCAGGGTGGATGAAACTGATTTCATTTTGTCAGTCAGGATTGTTTAACTTCATGGGTTTTTTCCTTTCTCACTTCTTTTTAGTAGGTCTTTATCTCAACTACTTTCTCACTGTGCAGCACAATGGTACTTCTTTATTCCTTTTGCAAAGGAGCTAAAATGTATA
Organism: Naja naja; assembly: GCA_009733165.1. Lineage (NCBI taxonomy): Eukaryota > Metazoa > Chordata > Lepidosauria > Squamata > Elapidae > Naja > Naja naja. The sequence goes on along the minus strand of CM019149.1, from coordinate 101,958,079 downwards.
TAAAGCACAATTGTACTTAACCACATGGAAGGTCTAGTTACATTCATTAAATATTCAGGGATGTCAGGAAACCTGCAAAACTCCGCGTTTCAGCTAAAAACTTAAAAGATTTTTGTTATACAACACAGAAATTTAATATATAGAGTAAGTGAAGGTTATTTCTTTTCTTTCACAATTTTACAGGGGGGTGGAATAACTTCCAGTGCAAGATAGAAGTATGTTTCTTATTGGAATTACACAGAACATCTGCCTCTATGCTCCAGCCAACTTTGGGATTTTGAAAAACCAAGTCAGTGCACAGAAAATGCATGTATTCATTTTCTTCTTCACAATTTTACAATCTAATCTGAAATAGTTTCTACTATTTAAACCAATAAAATTGGATTGTATTTTAGAATGTATCACTAGAAATTTCAATGCAGCCTAACTTACATCATTGTTTATAGGGAAATGTTATCCTATAATAATCAAGAATTTTGGTGAAGCTATTTTTCCAACCTTAATGCCCTTATTATTTCTCCACCATTATTCTAGCTGCCAATAGCTACCACAGCCATGTTTAAGATGACTAATTCTCTGCTGGGGAAGAAAAAGCCAGAGGAACATTTCTCGGACCATTGCAAGGACTGTTCTTCTATCTGCCAGATGAAGTCTCATGAATTCATTCAGAGTTGGACAGATCCAGTGGAGGTGCCTGGGGCTGAGTTTTTTAGAGCAAATTTGCAGCTGTGACTCCTAAGGAAGTAGACAGGAACTTCCAGACTGTGATCTCAGTGATCTGTTGGATTCAAATTACTCCCAATAGGTGGCCTGCGATTGGATCCCCAGATCTGTTTCTTTGAGCAAGAAGTTTGTCTCATAAGGCTTGAAGCTATTGCTGGACACAACAATTCTGAACAATTTCCATTTATTATTTAATCTTCCCTTTTAAGGGAACACGGTGGAGAAGGTGGCTGAGCTTCACTTTGGAGGAGATGGATTATTTGGATTTGTTTCAGTTGGGCTTCAGACCAGGTTACAATAAAGAGACAGCCTTGGTCATGCTGTTAAGTTCGCATAGAGAGACAGGACGTGGAGTGCTTCAGCTCTTATTTATTGTGACTTTCAGCTCAGAACGGACCCGAATGGCTTAGCTGCAGCAGCTATTTATAGCCGGCTGCCGCGGCTGCTAGCCAATCACTGTGCAGGGAATTCCCGCACCTTTTACAACCACTTATTTCAAACTCTGTACTTCAATAACCAATCATTTCAAACTCTGCATACATTACACCCCTCCCCACTAGGTTTGGTCCATACTCAAACCCCATCTATCTAACATATTCTTGTAAATAGGTGGGGCTCTTATGGTTACGTTTGGATCTGCGTAGTTCTGGTATCCTAGGGACCTCCACTTGTGAGGAAGGCATAGTATCTGATAACATTTCCTTATTTGGACTTCTTGTGCTGGTAGAATCGGCTTGGTTACTACAATCTGGTCTCTCCTCCCAATCCATTTCCAACCCAGTGTTATCCTCTAAGTCTGGTATTGCTGTGCAATCTTCCATATGTGATAATCGTTGTTGGTGCTGTGATAGGGTTTGGGATAGTTCCTGTCGTGTTAGTTCGTTACACATGGGATTGATTCTTACTTGCTCATTACCTTCATTGTCACCCCCTTCCCCCCTAGAAAATGCTGTGGGTAGGGAGTCAAGAGAGGTACTATGGGGATGATCCAGAGACTTTCTGGACTGTAATTGGTCTATGTGCCTACTCCAGAAAACACCATCCTCAGTCTGAACCCTGTAAGACCTGGGCCCTGTAACCTGGATTATTTCTGCAGGAATCCATAAAGGTTCACCCACAAGGTTTTTAGCATAAACACGATCGCCCACGTAAAAACTACGAGTTTTGCTAGTGGAATCTACTGGAGCGTTGGGTGCGTAAGTGGGGTGAAGACGGTCAAGAGGAGACCTGAGTTTTCTACCCATCAATAGCTCGGCTGGAGTTAGGTTATTGGATGGGTTTGGAGTAATGTGTTGGATACTGAGCAGTTTGTCTACTTTCTCAGTGATGTCCCCAGGACCTAACTGCTGGAGCTTCTCCTTAGTAAAACCTACCATACGTTCAGCCCAGCCGTTAGTTGAGGGATGCCCGGGGGCTGTAAGGGCGTGCCTGATACCCTGTTGTGCCAGATAAGATTCAAAGAGAGTGGCAGTAAATTGGGGACCATTGTCAGAAACAATAATGTCAGGTAGACCATGAGTTACAAAAAGTTTCCTTAACTGTTTAATAACAGCATCTGCTGTGGTGGAGGAGATGGGAATAACCTCTAACCATCTGGAATATGCATCTACCACAATGAGAAAAGTATGCCCTTTGGTAGGGCCAGCAAAATCAATATGAATCCTGGACCAGGGGCCCCTAGGAGATTCCATTCCTGTTTAGGGGCGACAGGTGATGCAGGCCTTGTCTCCTGACAGTTGGTACAGGATGCAACCCAGTTTTCAATCATTTTGTCAATACCAGGCCACCATACATAACTCCTGGCCAACCCCTTCATTCTGACAATTCCCGGATGTCCCTCGTGCAACATTTCCAATACTTCTTTCTGCAGTTTTGCAGGAATAACCACTCTGTTACCCCACAAAATACACCCTCTTAACACAGATAGTTCGGTTTGTCTGGACTTAAAGGGTTGGGAGACCTGAGGTAGGTCCTGTAGTGGCCAACCTTTTTTGATCCAACCCACAATAGGAGCCAATACACTGTCTTTGGCTGTTTCTCTAGCAATTGTAGCAGCATGTACAGGAAGTTTGGCAACAGTTTCTAAGAAGAACGTGTACGTTTCAGGAGCAGGGTCCTCAGTGCAAGGAAGTGGGCAGCGACTCAAAGCGTCTGCATGCCCAATGTCCTTTCCAGGTCTATGGATGAGTTTATATGAATATGCTGCAAGGAATTCAGTCCATCTCATCATTCTGGGTGACAGGATGATTGGAGTTGGTTTATCGCCGGCCACAATTCCCAGAAGTGGTTTGTGATCTGTGACAATGGTGAATCTTCTTCCATAAACGTATTCGTGGAATTTCTTAACAGCTGCCACAATTGCCAACGCCTCTTTGTCCAGCTGACTATAGTTTCTCTCTGCTTTAGTCAATGTGCGTGAATAAAAGGCAATGGGAGCTTCCCTTCCACTGGGAAGCTTGTGGCTCAGAACCCCCACTCCAAAAGGGGAGGCATCACAAGTTAACACAACAGGTAGATTTTCAGAAAACTGTATTAAAACACAATCAGAAGTGATTTGTCTCTTGATATTGTTAAATGCCACTTCTTCTTTTCTGCCCCAGACCCACGCAGATTTTTTATCCAGTAATCTATGTAGGGGTTCCGCAGTGGTTGCTTTCTGCAGTAAAAACATATGGTAGAAATTAATAAGTCCCAGAAATGCCTGTAAGTCCGTTTTGCATTTTGGTCTGGGGGCTTCCTTGATTGCCTGGATTTTGGCTTCTGTGGGGTGGATACCATGTTTATCAATCATATAGCCCAAAAATTCTACTTTGTCAGTTCTTAGTGTGCATTTCTCTTTTTTGACTTTTAACCCTGCTTTTTTGAACCTGGTCAGCACTTCTCTGAGTCTTTCATGTAGCTGAGTGTCATTTTTAGCAGAGATTAAAACATCATCAAAATAAGGCACCACCCCAGTCAAACCTTGTAACATTCTTTCCATAAGGCTTTGAAATATGCCTGGCGCCACACTTACTCCAAATTGTAACCTCTTGCATTTGAAAGCACCCCGATGGGTTACAATGGTTTGCCTCTGCAGTTGTATCGTCTACTGTTAACTGCTGGTATGCTTGGGCAAGGTCTAATTTGGGAAAACGTTGCCCCCCAGGGAGTGTAATAAATGATGAACCACTGGAACCGGATATGCACTCTGTTGTAGCGCATGGTTCAATGTCCTTTGTAATCCCCATAGATCCTCACTGAACCATCAGTTTTGACCGGTGTAACTATGGGTGTCTCCCACCTGGAGTGGTCTGTGGGTTCTAATACCCTTGGGCTATCAGTTTATCTAATTGTTCATCGATTTTTCTTTCAATGCAAATGGTACCGCCGGGTTTTAACCATATTGGTTGTACCTTAGGGTCTAGATTGAAAGTGATAGGGGTCCCCAAGTACTTGCCTAATCCGTCGCTGAAGACCTCTGGAAATTCAGTCTTCAATGACTCTTCCCATTCAGTGTCGCCACGTGGTTGATGCCAGTCACTTGATGCCCAGAGGGTTGAACCATTCAAGTCCCAGCAAACTTGGACGGTCTTTATCTACAATAGTCAATGGCAGCAGTTTAGTGTGGTTTTGAATTTCACGTTGAATTTCCTTGTTCCAACTACTGGAATCTTGTTCCCTTGGTAGTCTTTGAGAGTCAGTGCTTGCTTTTTGAAGTGATTCTTCTGAATTTCTGGTACCAGTCTCTGAATAGTGTCCCATGACACCATGGAAAGGTATGAACCTGAGTCCATCTCCATTTGGCAAGGTCTTCCTCGATAAATACCTTGACATGCACCTTCCTATTGTTCAATGATGAGGAATGACCAATGGTTACAGTTTGATGAGTTTCGTTTTTCCCGCTTGCTTCTGTGGCACGCCCCATTTTTTTGTTGTTGTTTGGCTTAACTTCTCTGTCTTTGTTGTTTGAAACAAACTTCCTTCTGTTTGGTGGAGTTCTAGATGATTTGCAGACTCTTGCGATGTGCCCTCTCTTTTCGCAAATGGCATCCAGGAACTTGCATTCTGTGCGGGGGTGGTTTCCCCCACAACCTGCGCAACGGAAATCTCGCTTCTTCTGGCCCTGGTCATTTTGTTTCCACTCCATTCTGAGCCTGTTAATCTCTTCTTCTTCTCTGCTGTATTCTGATTCAGAATCTAGTTCATCAAAGTGCATAGTGGTGGTTCTCTCACCATTAGAATGGGAAGTTATTCTGTTCATCTTCCTCATGGTTGCTGCTGAGGTTTTTGTGGCTTCTGCTGCTATCACTTCATCGATGGCTTCTTTCAGCGTAATTTTTGGTTTCATGAGTAGTTTACTCTGTAGCACTTTGTCCTTCAGGCCCAACACAAAACGATCGTGCATGGCCTCCTCTAGTGTGCTGAATTCACAGGCACCCCCAATATGTCTCAAACTTGCCACGAAGTCACTGATACTTTCATTCTCCCTTGATCGCGGTAGAACTCGTGCCTTCGAATGAGGCACGATACTTGGGGCATGTAGTGTGCCCTCAATAGCCTCTCCAAATCTGCCCAAGCCATTACCTTCACATCTGCAGGAGCAGACAATGCCTTGACCATCTTGAATACTGTGGGCGCAGTATGTTAGAAAACCGCTCTCTTCCGTGCTCAGAAATCGATGCCAGATCATTGCCTTCTAAGAACATTTGAAATCTGTCTGCATATGATTCCCAGTCTTCGTTCTTCGGATCGAACAGGGCTGGGGGGGTGTTCAGTGCAGCCATCTCGTCTTTTCTGTTCCGCGTTGTCTTCTCCTTCATAGATCCCACCTTCGTCGCCAGTGTTAAGTTCGCATAGAGAGACAGGACGCGGAGTGCTTCAGCTCTTATTTATTGTGACTTTCAGCTCAGAACGGACCAAATGGCTTAGCGCGCAGCTATTTATAGCCGGCTGCCACGGCTGCTAGCCAATCGCTGTGCAGGGAATTCCTGCACTTTTTACAACCACTTATTTCAAACTCTGTACTTCAATAACCAATCATTTCAAACTCTGCATACATTACAATGCTACAGCTGGTCTAGGATGAAATGGTGCAGACAATGATGGATGTGTCTTATTATGCCCATGTGACCCTGCACTGATTACCATTATGGGTTCTATTCATACTGCCTGATTTTTGAGAGAACATTTATCTCCAGTTGTTTCTGTCTGTCTAGTAAGACTGGACAGAATGGGTGGGCTTTGGTTCAATCAATCAAGCAATGTTATCAAGTGTGATGCAGGAAACACATCTTCTCTATTGGGGCACCTGCCCTTTGGAACAATAGCTTTCTCCCTGCTGATGTTCAGGAAGCTATTAAGGAACTGGCTATTGTCCCAGGCATTAGTGCAGATGATGCTAATAATGATGAGTTGTGATATTAGGTATTAAAATAATGAAAGCAGGGGCGGTATTCATATTTTTTAACAACCGGTTATGTGGGCATGGCTAAGTGAGTGTGGCCATGTGACTGGGTGGGCGTGGCTTCTTTTTCTTCCTCTTCCTCTTCCTCTTCCTCTTCCTCTTCCTCTTCCTCTTTTCTTCTTCTTCTTCTTCTTCTTCTTCTTCTTCTTCTTCTTCTTCTTCTTCTTCTTTTTTGCAGCACACCCCCCACACACTTTTTTTGCCTCCTGAGCCTCAAGGAAGCCTCCTGGAGGGAGGCATTTTTGCTTCCCTGGGGCCCAGGAAGGCAAAAAATGGAGCGAGGGGCCACACAGCACCCCCCATCCTCAGTCCTCCCTACACCCCTTTTTGCCTCCTGGCCTCAGGGAAGCCTCCTGGGCGAAGCAGTAAGACAGTGAGGGGATCCCGACACAGCTGATCATTGGAACAGCTGATTGTCAGGAGGGGAAAAAAAATACCTTGAGACTGGGTGGGGGAGAATGCAGTCAATGTAAACCACTTCAAACTTGATGCAGAAAGTATGACTTCAGCAACAGAGTGGTCAATAACTGGAATGTACTACTTGACTCTGTTGTTACATCCTCTAACCCCCACTCCTTGAACCTCAAACTAACCACTATTGACCTCACCCCATTCCTAAGAGGTCTGTAAGGGGCGTGCATAAGTGCACCATCGTGCCTACCTTCCCTGTCCTATTGTCGCCATTTATTCGTACCTATTTCCTGTATTTTTACTTATGTTCATACTTATATCTATTATCTTGTAAGTGTTTGACAAATCAAATAAATAAATAAATAAAATGTGTGTGATGTTGCGCATGCACGATAAGAACTGACTGGACAAGGAGGGGAGGGTGGAGAGGTGTGGCCAACCAGGGGCACAATTTGCCAGTTCTCCAAACTGCACAGAATCATAACAACCAGTTCTATAGAACCAGTCGAATCCCACCCCTGGATGAAAGAACTATAGACTCAAGTGAGCTATCAAAATGAAGTGTAGTCTAATTTTGCAGGAGAACCACTTCAATCTTCATACCAAAAAGCAAAAGCATATATGTATATAATACCTGCTCAGATATCATTTTTTCTGTACTGTTCTCTTCCTTTTCTATATTTGATATACTATATAAGATATGTTTTGTAATGGAAAGATGCACATATGAAAATATCAAACAAGTGTAGAATCAGGATAGACACAGAAAAGAAGAAAACAGAAAAATGTTGATTTCACAGATTTAGCCAGATTGCCAAAGTAGTTTTAGGACTGTGATCAAGTCTTACGTAAATTTCTGTCCAAACTTCAAATTAGTATTTGCTTCCATTCTATATTGCAGAAAACATAAATTATATTAATAGAAATATTAACAAAGTACAATCTATTACACTATCTCACTGTAACTGCATTACCCTGTCTGAAAACTCTCTGCTCAATCCCTGAGCTCAGAAAGAAAGAAATATCTTGCTGAACTCTAAATTATAAAATTCTATTTTATGCGATACTGCAGAAAAAAGTGGACATTGAAAAATTATCTGACTGGGAGCTTAGCAAGATAAAGCTATAAATCTTCCTGGCAGTTATTCACTTTTATTGTGAGGTGGTGCTTATGGGAGCTGCTGTTAACTAACAGATGCTGGAGTTTGGCATGGTAGCTTTGAGATTCCTAAGTCCATAGATGTGCTGTGATTCTGCAGCATTCAGACTCTAATGTAGCAAAAAGTATGAGATTTAAAAACATTGCCAAAGTCAATTGAGGACTCAGTCAACAATTTAAGAGAAGGGTCCCAGTCGCTCAAGAAGAGGCATTGGCAAGAATTACTAGTAGGATTTATGGTGGACTGAAACAGCAGGGATGGCACTGCTGTAGAAATCAGAGGCCAGATGGTGAATTCTGTCCAGTGTGATCATTCCAGATAAAGGGGAGATTGCAAGATCACCCACTTGCACTCCAGACAGCTGTTTCTCATGAGTCGACTGCACAAGCTGAGGTTTTCATGGTCAGCTCATAGACAAGTTAGATTATAGAAAGAAGGGCTATGTTGTAACTTTAGAGCTAGAGGTAATTTTATAATTGAACTCATAACTTCTGTACAAAAGATCAGATGCCACTTTGTATCTTTTTGCATTGTTTTCCATTTTTCTTTTCCCTCCATTCTTGCATTTCTAGCTTTTAGCTTTCTGTCTCCCTTCTTTCTTTTTCTTCTTTGTATTAGTTTGCATCAGTTTTTATCTTCCTTTTCTAAACTTTTAATACATTAAAAGAAAAATAAAAGAAATTAATTAATTCAAAGGCCTTCACTTCACCGAAATCTAACAGGTGATTTTTTTTCCCCACCTAAAATTTTATGAAGCAGGAAATGAGAACATCTTCCATGTTCCTCTTAAGCTCTATTAAGCTGAACATTTTTTTTAATGTTAAAAGAAAACAATTTTGGTCATGTTGTACCTTTGGTTTGCTTATCCAGGCCCCATGAAAAATCTGTATTTTTCAAAGAAGATGCTGTTCATATGTACTTCTGAACACATCCATCATAACAAATGAGCACCGTTCCAAAGCATAATATTTAAATTCACTAAAGGAATTAAATATAGGGTTCTAACCTAAAAAGTCTAAAATAACTTCTTATCTTGAAACTAAATCTGTTACAGAATTCAATTTAAACTGGAAACCTAAACTACAATTTAGTATGCGGATCTGTACCAATAACACAAATCAAAACCCAAAATGGTGTTTTTATGGGAAAATCAGTTTGGTGCAGGGGTGGGATTCTACCAGTTCAGACTGGTTTTTTAGAACCAGTTGTTATGATTCTGCGCAGTTCGGAGAACTGGCAAATCATGCCCTTGGCTGGCCCTGCCCCTCTCCACCCCCCCTCAGTCAGTCTTTATTGTGCATGCATGACATCACACGCATGCCCGACATTGCTGACTGCATTCTCCCCTGCCCAGTTTCAAGGTATTTCTTTTTTCCCCTTCCGACGATCAGCTGCTCCAATGATCAGCTGTGCCAGGGGGTGGGGAGGAGCTGCACCACCCTCCCATGCTCCATTTTTTGCCTTCTCAATGGGGAGGGTCCGGGGAAGGATAGGGCATTGGGCGCGCGCGGGGGAAGCGTAGGGGAAGGGATAATCATGGGACACTTATTGCGGGGAGGAGGAGAGAGACTTTAATTGCCTGAACGCACGGTGGCTTGTTATAAGGGTGGGATTAAAGACATAAAAAGCACTGAGAGGCAGCTGCTCTCAGCACTGGCTTTAACTGGAATCACCATTTGTTGCCTATCTGGAAGGAACGTGCTATAATAAACAAGTTTGCTGCTTCTGAGTTACGTGAGTAGCGTTGTTTGTCAGACAAGAGTTCTGATCACTCCAAGTGAGGCTAACAGAGCTGCAAAAGAAAAGAAGCCATGCCCACCCAGTCATGCCCACCTAGCCACGCCCACAGAACCAGTTGTTTAAATCCCACCCCTGGTTTGGTGTAGTGGTTAGATGGACTTTGAAGAAGTGGGTAGAAAGGTTTTTTTGAATTTGGGAGTTGAGAAAGATTCTAAAATGAATAATTAAGAAAACAAACAAATGAATCATTGAAGACAATGTACTAACCCAGAATTGTCCTTTGAGGCAGAAAAGAAAAGGATCAAAATATCAAATATCAAAATATCCTACTTTGGACACATGATGCAAAGATCTAGCTTTCTGGAGAAGTCTATAATGCTGGGAATAGTGGAAGGAAAGAGGAAGAGGATGATCAACAGCTGGCCAACTGCATTGTAAGATCTGAAGGATCAGTTTGGGAACAGATAGTGACAGAGAAAATCTATATGGCCAACAAGTCTCAACATTGATTTGGTGGCAAATTAATCATCCAGTGTTATACTGCAAAATTATAACCTCTGTGACATTTCTAAATCATTTGTTCCTTCATTCTTATTTTATTTTTTATCCCCGTTCTTTTTATATTTGATGATATAGTTCTCATATGTCATCATTTTGGCATCATGACAGTTGTAATGGATGCCTCTCAGGGCTGTTAAACTCACAGCCCACAGGCTGGATGCGTCACATGCTGCCCAGACCCACACCCAGTTTAGTGAAGGGGGAAAAAGTTGTGATACATCATGTGACAATGCTGTGACAACACAAGTTTGACACCCCTGCTCTAGACCTACTGCATAGCTCATTAGTAGAATAAGTGTACGAGCTCAAGCCAAATAGATAATGAAAGTATATGCACTTTATTAATAAAATATAATTTAGAGTTTAAAATGAGCCACTGCTGCAACCACTTGCCCAAATGAATTTGCATTACTTGAGTTAAAGTGCTTTTCACTTGCATACAAACCAAACTACTAATCCACACACCAGAGAAAGCCTTGAGGATTCTGTTCTCTGGACAGGCTTCTAAAATAAATTATGGTTCTTTCTTATTTTGCAGAATTCTTAGATGTTGATTTCTGCCACATGTCTGACATGACTCACACCCCTTACTAGCTTTGGTTGTAGGTGAAGACATCAAATTACAGACCATTCAATACAACATTGACAAAAGTGCAGTGCATTTCTTAAGATAAATACAATGCTTTCAGACTGTCATTGACCTCTCAAAGAATGTGATTAGAATGATAGCTTATGTAATGTTTCAACAGACATGTTTGTTCTAAAGCAGGTGATTTAACTTTTCCTTTTATTTACTCAAGGTTATATATTCATGCATGATCCTTCATTTTTATTAGCTTCTGTGTGCACTGCATATAAATATGTTTGTTTTCAAACATATTTGTTAAATGCAGCATGTACACTTGTAAATTGCATTTATTAAGAATGCCAGATTATTAAATTTTTTAGGAAAAAAGGTTTGGTAAGGAATACATATTCCCATTCTTGCTAGTATTTCTATGCAAAATATTCTTAAGTTTGCCCTTACTCAGAGCTAAAAGTCTATTGTAGAATATTTTCCTATGATTCTAACATTCAGATATTACTGTTTTAGACTAGTGCATAACCATAGGAAAACTAGTCAATATTTTCCCAAAATATTCTCAATTATGACATCTACATGCTCTGATCATACAACACCTCATTTCTGCATGTAACTCTACATGTAGCATTGTGCTAACAGAAATGATTATTTATTTATTTATTTATTTATTTATTTATTTATTTATTTATTTATTTATTTATTTATTTATTTATTTGACTTGTATGCCGCCCCCTCTCCAAAAGGACTCAGGGCGGCTCACAACTAAAAACCCAACAATAAATAATTACCTAAAAGCATATTAAACAAAATAAACCAAATGTACAAGTTTAAAACCCCAGAAACTAAAACACCCATCAGCCCCCAGGAGGTCAGCACAACCCGGACTGCGCAAATAACCAGGTCTTTAGATCGTGGTGGAAGGAGCGAAAATCGGGGCCAGCTGGAGCTCTGGCGGAAGCTGATTCCACAAAGTGGGAGCCGCCACAGAGTAGGCCCTCCCCCAGGTCACCGCCAAATGACATTGAGTCGCTGAGGGCACCCCAAGGAGCCCCCGTCTGTGCACTCGCGGTTGGTATTTGATAATAATAGCTTAATAATAAATAATAAAAGGAAAGGAAAAGAAAGGAAACAAAGAAAAGAGAGAGGAGAGGAGAGGAGGAGTCCTATAATTTCTGAAAAAATAACTTTCTCCTCATCTTGGTCGTTATCCTTGACCATCACTGCAGGATAAGGGAGAATATTATTCCAGCACATTTTTCCTATGTTTGTTTGATCATTATTCAGTTGGTCAAAGCCCTGATGAATGGTAGGCAGTAATGTCCTGGAGTCAGCACAAACTGACTTATAAGGGCCAATTGTTAAATTTTCCAGAATTTTGCAAGCCATTTGACAGCAGAGCTCAGCCACAACGCCTAGCATGCCAATTAGCTTAGTAGTGACAATGGAGATGGCAGAGCTGGTTATTATACATTTTATTAGCATATCTTGCAAATGGAGTTCATTATTTATGGGTCTTTCCAGTAACAACTGTGAATGGTGACAATGTAAGGATGGATTTGAGGGAAATTGAGTGATTCTCCAAAGACTTTGATCTGGGAGTGTGGAGTTGTTATGCAAAGTTATACAAGTACATCAATGGTGAAAAACTAAAGCAAGTAGATGAATAGAATAGAATAACAGCTGGAAGGGATCTTGGAGGTCTTCTAGTCCAACCCCCTGCCTAAGGCAGGAAACCCTACACTACTTCAGACAAATGGTTATCCAACATCTTTTGCAAGTTGTTCCACTGATTAATTGTTCTGTCAGGAAATTTCTCCTTAGTTCTAAGTTGCTTCTCTCCTTGATTAGTTTCAGCTCATTGCTTCTTGTTCTGCCCTTAGGTGCTCTGGAGAATAGCTTGACTCCCTCTTCTTTGTGGCAGCCCCTGAGATATTGGAACACTCCTATCATGTCTCCCGTAATCCTTCTTTTCATTAGACTAGACATACCCAGTTCCTGCAACTGTTCTTCATATGTTTTAGCCTCCAGTCCCATAATCATCTTAGTTGCTCTTCTCTGCACTCTTTCCAGAGTCTCAGCATCTTTTTTACATTGTGAATTTGGTGCCATCTTGGTAGCATGGCATAAACATTCATACATTCCTCAAAATTTCAAGTAAAAATGAGCATTTAAAAATTACTTCATCAACTCTCTTGTGTAAATGTGTGGCTGAAGTTTATTTTTATCTTATTGTTCTATGGTAGACCTGAGAGAAGCAATAGTCCCCCTCTTTGTGCATTTCTTCTTTAAAATAAATAAGTCTATCAAATCTTCTCTCTCAGGATGAAGAGGGGAAAATGCAAGCATTAATCATTTCTTTCAGTGCTTTTTTTTCCTGGTTACCTGTTTCTGTCAAATTATAAGACCTCACCTTCAGGTGTTCCACATTTATGGCCAGGAGGTCCACTTGAGCAAGTTCAAAGTACGCTGGCCAAGTCTTTCCTATTCATCATGCTTTGACATGAAATCTCCTGATAGTATCTGCTCATTTGTCTGTGGGCTTTGAAGACGTTGTGAGCCTGAAAGGCAGAGGGAAAAAGGTTAATTGGTTTTGCTGACCATCTGTTTGTCTTGGGAATGAATGCAGAGCTTAATATGTAAGAAGTGGCATCTGCAAGAATTAAGTAAAACATTTCCACAGAGTTTAACTTATGGAGCATGTGCTCGGAGGAAGAGTCTGTGTAACAGGAAAAAAAATCATTTTTACTTAGTTTTAAAGGTTTTGACCCTGGGGAGAGATAGCCAGTAAGACTTTTCCTGGGAGTATCAAGAAGAAATGCAAACTTTTCCAGTCAATTTTTTTTTAAAAAAAATACTTTATGCCTATCATTTTATACTTTTTTTTAATGAGGAAGAGGGCATCACCCAGATCTACAACTAATAGCAGCATCCAGGAATTGAACCGCTTGATCTCCATGAAAAAAAAGCTTTTTTTGTATAAAGCAACTGGAGCATTCTTTCCTTTCGTTGTTTCAAATCATTCACAATACTAGGAAGTTTCAAAACCACTTTGCAATTTGTTACATTAGGGGAAAAATCCACTTCATATGACGTCTGGGGGAAGGAGGGCATATAAGATGTGTGAAATATTTAACATATTCAAGGAAAGCTAGCTGTGTCTACCTAATTATGGAGGAGGAAGAGGGAGAATTGAATGGTACCTATTCCCAAACAATAATATGATTGTCTCAGGGAAGGCCATATAAGTTTACAATTATGTACCTGCAGAACAGCACTTGGCGATATTGTCTGTGTGTCAAATTAGCTTCACACAGATATCTGTACCTTGCAGATATAACAATATAGAAAATGCATTTTCCTTCAAGAGCTTGCAATCATGCAAAGTTTAAAAGGTTACAGCTTTGAGCCCAGGATGTCCATAAAAGGACAGGATGAAACTTCACGGTATCTAGAAAGAGAACATTTCACTATTGCACCACTGACCTTTTTTAAGTGTCAGCAATAGGTCAACACTCCAATCAGGCTAGAACATCTTCAGAGGTTTTCTCAGTGATTGTGCTTAATCGTAATTAACATATAAGAAGAAAACAACAAATTTGACATGTTGTTATATAGTTCACAATTATTAGTTGTTTATACACTTTCAGTTGAAGAACAGAAACTCAGACAATCCCTCTTAACCTATCCTTTAAAATCCAGAAATGCTATTTTTTGTTATATTGTCAAAGATGAATTGTGAGCACCTGAAAACAAATCTGCTTCTCCAGGTAAGTTCCAAGAAGCACAAACTAATAATAGTAATTCTATGTTCTAGCAAAAACATATATTAATAATATATAACAATATTTTTAAAATCCTAACATATAATCCTAAGAATACACAGTGGTAGTATTAAAAGGGAATCCATTCTCATAAGCAAAATTACAAACATTGGTACAAGAATACAGCTTAAATAAAGTTGTTAGTACTGCAAACACAACTGTCAAGTATTGTCGTACATCAGTGTTTGAGGAACAATGAAATCCAAATTCATCAACTGTCAAGTATCTTAATATTAAACTTTCAGGTGTTCAAAAATATAATGTAAATGTGAAATATCAACAAACTGAAAGTAATTTATTAAGATTATTAATAAGTAAAATATATTATTTTACCTGCTCTACTTTATAGAAAGTTAATATATTAATATTGACACCTTACTGCTTTTTTTCAGGAAAAAAATCAGCTGTTAATTTGCTAAGTGCCAGTACTTTATTACTCTTTTTTGGTACCTTCAAGTCAGTTTTACCTCCAGCAGACTAGTCTCTGCAGCAAGAGTTTCAAAAGTGGTTTGCTATTGCCTCCTTCCTAGGAAGGAGAATGATTGAATGAAGAGAATGACTGGGCCAAAGTCATCCAGTTGGCCTCATGCCTAAGGTGGGACTAGCGCTCATGGTCTCTAACCTGGTATCTTAACCACTTCACCAAACAGGGTCTCACCCAGATGTGGTATTCTGGAGAACTGGTAGCAGAAATTTTGAGTAGTTCGGAGAACCAGGAAATACGACCTCTGACTGGCTCCGCCCCATCTATTCTCTGCCTTCCAAGTCCCAGCTGATCAGCTGGGTCTTCTTTTGTTGCCCTGCACAGGAGAACGGAGCTGGAAAGCAGGTCAGTGGGAGGGAATGGGATTTTGTAGTAACCTTCCCCCAGGAGTGGGGAGGGAATGGAGATTTTGCAGTATCCTTCCCTTGCTACACCCACCAAGCCATGCCCACCAAGCCATGCCACGCCCACAGAACCAGTAGTAAAAAAATTTGAATCCCACCACTGGTCTCACCTGTTGGTTTGTTTTTTATTCACACTTATATGCCGCCCTTCTCTGGAGACTCAGGGCGGCATACAATTTTTTGGAGCACAACCCAATGCTCTCAGCCTTCATTCCATTGTATATGCCTGCTTATTACTAGGGCTTTTTGCCCCCCCCCAAAGTGGCATTTGTACACAGTCAGCTTATTGCCCCCAACAAGCTTGGGTCCTCAGTTTACCTACCCCGAGAAGATGGAAGGCTGAGTCAACCTTGAGCCTGGTGGGATTCGAGCCTGCACTAATTGCAGGCAGCTGGAACTAAGTGCTAGGCGTTTAACAGCCTGCATCACCAAGGCTCCTTTTAACTGCTCATACAGTCATTTCACTGAGTATGTAGGTATCATAATCAAACCACTGCTTGGTAAATATAGATGACCATCAAGATGAAAATATCACCAGTCTGCCTTCCATAACCCCAAGTTTGCATCATTCAAACTAGAAAATATAGGTCCCTCTAAATTACACTGAGGAGTATATATATAAAATGGAAGATGGTTTTATGTTTTTTATGTTTGTTTGTATATGTTTGTCTTAAAAAATAAAAATCTTTTTGGAAAATAAAATAAAATACACTGAGGAGTATTGGCAGTTCTTATTGTTTGCATTATATTTCTAATGTACTACCAATTCCTACAGGGAAAGTACAATGGCTTAGTGGTTAAGACTCTGAGTTTGTCACCTGGAAAAGCCAGCAGCTCAGGTTCAAGACCCGGGTGCCATGCCACAGGTGAGCTTCCATCCTTACTCCAACCAGTTAAAGAAACCAATGAGTTGAGTCAGGGAAAGGCTTAATTTGTCTTGATTTGAAAGTATAATTGAAGTGAATCCATCACATATAAAGTTCAATATAGCTAAAGTGGCTATTCTCCATAGATGTAATCACTTTTACCTTTTGTTACCTAAAAACTGAAGTCGTAATTATTCCAGTATTTGACAGGCTAACACAAAGAGGAGAGAGGGGTCGACTTATTTTCTAAAGCACCTAAGGGCAGGACAAGAAACAATGAATGGAAACTAAGGAGAGAAGCAACGTGGAACTAAGGAGAAGCTGCCTGACGATGAGGACATTTAACCAATGGAACAGCTTGCCTTCAGAAGTTGTAGGTGCTTCATCACTGGAGGCTTTTAAAAAGAGACTGGACAGCCACTTGTCTGAAATGATATAGAGTCTCCTGCTTATGCAAGGGTGGGGTGAACTAGAAGATCTTGAAGGTGCCTTCCAGCTCTATTCTGATTGATTAATTAGCAATTAACTTTTCAAAGGATCTGAATCTGAAAACACACTATAAGGCAGGGTCTTCAAACTTGACAGCTTTAAGACTTATGGACTTCAACTCCCAGAATTCCTCCTCCGGTCATGTTAGCTCAGGAATTCTGGGAGCTGAAGTTCACAGTCAAACTTGCCAAGTTTGAAGACCCTTGCTTTAAGGATTAGAGAGGTAACATGCTGCCCTGAGTCCGTAAGTCATTCAGTCTGTTTATATTTTCAAAAATATAGCTGTACTATGTAAGCCCTTGTTGAGGGATTCCATTCAAAATTGTATTAATGCTGGGTAAACATTAAATACAAAGGCTTTGAATAAATTCTGAAAAATACCTGTGACTTATACAAGAATCTAGGTTTGGTGCTAAGTAACTGTTGTAGTACTTTTTGAGGCATGTTTCCTATGTCTTCAGAGCAGAGTCCATTTTGTTTAGGAAGCTGGTTAAACTAAGAAAATAGTTATTTATGTTTACTAATGTCTATGCTAATTGAATTATCCAATGAATAATCAAACATGAGGGCTCTGAAATCTGCAAATGACAGCCTGATTACTAAATTACAACTCTCAGTCAAGATAAACTTTGTAAAGGCAAATTCAGAGCTCTGAGTGAGCAAAGGTTTCCTTTGCCAAACAGTAGAGAAATACATTAATAGTAATTTCCAGGTATTAAAGCCAGATCTCTCACATCAATGTGTTTCAATAGTACCAATTATGATTTAGAAGTCCTGTAATATTTAGCACACATAACTATCTGTGTTTCAGCAATAATGGGCTAAAGTTGCTTAGCTTGCTATTTTGTAAGGCATCCTGCACAATGAGAAAAATCACCCATACATTCTTTTTGTTCTCTTGCTGTTAAGTTAAAATTCATCCATCACAACCAAGAATTTTAAACAATTGTTAAACAGGGATTGAAGAGATTTGCCTGACTTCTTTCAAGGCAGTTACAGAATTCAGCCAGGTAGCATCACTTGAATAGCACTGTGAGTAGAAAGTAGCATTGGAAATACTTTTATCCAGCAACTTAGAAATGTGAAATTCTCTGCTGTTCCTTTTTCTCTTTGAGAATTTCAATGGTCTCTTATATTTTGCTGACTTAAGATTCTGGCAATCAAATTACCCATCACAGTGGCTGAACTTTCTCTTCTGGTTGGTTGTCTCCTCTTGTTAATCCCTGTTCAGAGGCACACAAATTCTGCCATTTTGTGAGAAAAGATGTGCCGCTCGAACTCTTTTACATTCCATATATCTGAGTTAATCAAATCCCTGCCAGCCTTTTCTGCTTCTTCTGAAAGCATCTGCCTTTGCTATTCATCACAAAGTCCAGCTAATTTAGGCAATCATCCTGATCCATGGCCTTGAACACCCAACTGTGATATTTCATACTGTCAGATATTTCCTTGTAATAATAGCTTTGCACACCAAACATTTAGGCCAAGGACACACAAACATATTTCAATAATTAGAGGCACCCTCATTTGATCAAAATTCTTTCCATTCCAGCAATGAATTGTAGTGATTTTTGTGATGCCTCTCTTCCAACTTGTACTTCATGAAACAGCTGAATTCTTAACTATAAAAGCTTTATCATCTTTCAATGAAGATAAAATTACAAGCAGCATATTTCCTCTACTTTTACTGGATAAGTAAAAAATAGGATCAGTATTACTTTATGTTTATAAAATATCAATAACCCTTTAGGATCCCCTGTACTAGGATGATATTCTTTATCCTTTGTTCTTGTAGCCTGTTCTTGTCCATTTCAAGTTTGTGATTTCTATGCACTATATTTTATTGTAAAATGAAAATGATGGTTCATACTTTCATTCTGATCCTCATTCCTGACACTTTTTTTCCTTCTATTATCTGCTCACTTTCTTTCTTTGGTTTTCTATTAATCAATTTACTTTCTCTACAGAAAATTAATGGAATTGGGTGGCTTATTTATTATAATGATTATGACTATACCTTTCTTTTTACCTTTTATTTTTTGTAAAACATTGCTCTAACTTCTTTTTCTGTCTTAATATTTTTGCATATGTTTGTCTTTGCTTATGCAAAATGTTATTCTCATCATGCCACATTCCCATGTCTGCTTGGATCTACTCACATTTTGTAATTTTGCCAATCTAAAGTTTCTTCATCCTACCTTCATTCCTTTTCTCATTCAATTAGTTCAATTATTTTTCTTTGGAAAGCTTGTTCTTCTAATATGTGACTTCCAAATCATAGTATTTAAAAAGCCCTTTATGTATATTTTCTCCCTTATTTGTTTAAGATTATGAGATGGTGGGAAGGCTTTTAGTCTCATTTTTCCTTCTGCCCAATTCTTGAAAAAATTATGAGGTACTAGGTGCCATTATAATTGTTCATTTTAATCCCTTTAGAATTGATCAGTAAAAAGAGATCTTTGTGAAAGTGATGACACCCCACCAAGACAGATGTTTGTATGCTTATACACAACTTCCAAAGGGATGTTGGGTATTCATTTGAATAAATAAGTAAGATATAAATTGGTTAACTAAGGATGCCGTATGCTTTTCAATTTTGTTATAGTGTGGAAGAAGAGCTCTTCTACTGAATAAACTGACAGTGATATCAAGCAACATTCATTCCTCTCCCTTCATACTCCAAGGCTTTAAGATTTTTAACTCTACCAACTCAGTTCTGTCCTAAGGCAAACTGAAGAAAATAGTCAAGAAGTACTGAAAGTTTGGGAATTAAGGCAGGAGAGTGAAGAATATAGTTGTGCTTCATCCTTTTGGGCCAGAGGTCAGCAGAGATCCTGGGAGGGCTCCAGACAGAGAGAACTTCCACGTTGTGGAAAGAGAAGGAGGCAACATAGTGCCAGTAAAACATCTTTATTGACCAGAGATGGCAAGAATTTTGGTGGCATGTTGTACAAAGTATACTTGGTAGGTGTTCATCTGAAAACATACTCAGTATTTAAGGAACACAAACCACCTGTTTCTGAGATTTAAAAGTTTTGTTTGGCTGCCTTCTTAGAAAAAAAATTCTGGGTGGCTCACAACAACAATAAAATCAAGAAACTATAAAAAACACCAAACACAAGATTGACACCTCAGCTATCTGCCTTAGAACCCTTACAATATAATCATGGGCTCCCATCTCACCATTTCCCATAACTTGGATGAAGAGCCAGCCAAGACAAAAGGGTTGGGGACTATGAAGTCCAAGAGTCAGGGGCCATTATGGAAAAAGACCCATTTTCTAGATCCCACTAGGTCATTTAAGGGAAGGGGCATGAATTACACTCATTTTATCCAAGTTCAGATAACAGTGGTCAATGCTGACAGACTGCCACATCCTGGACCAGTGATACCTTCTGGGTAGTCTTCAAGGACAACTCCATATGGACAACTCCATTATAATTGCCCAATTTAGGAGAAAGTCACTTGGAAGTGACTAAGCTTTGAATGACCATGAACAAGACTTCCATATCAGGAATGGGCAGAATAAATCTTTGCAACGGTTCCTCTGGCCATAACTGCCATCTGTTTCTTGAGCTGCAAGTCTAGGAAGATCCCCAGATTACATATTGACTCTACCTGGAGATGTGCAATCCTGTTGATGCATCACAAAAACCAAAACCATTCCTTCCTAGGGATGAGTCACAGCAGATTCCTTTCCATCCAGATTCACCCAGCCTCCAAGCACTGATTTAGCACCTCAGCATCGCCACCTGATCAGCTACAGTGGAGTTGTATAATTTGATATCATCAGATTACTGATGGTACCATAACCCTGTCCTATCCAATGACTCCAATCTTCCATAAAACCCCTTGTTGAAAGAATATTGGCACTTCATATTTTTGTTTTGCTAGTCCAGTTAGGTTACTTTTTCTAAGAGGACATCTTACCTTAAAATCACATTCTCTCTCTGAAGCCAAGCATTAGCAAGGGGTATTTTCAAGCAGCTGTTATGATAACATCCTGTCCAGGTCTTATCATCACCTTCCCCAACCCTATCACTGCTAAGGAATGGAATTATATTGCTTCCACCTCATTCCTAAGCTCAAAGTACTTATGGTTGTATGAAGAATATAAACCTAACAGTCCTGATATACATATTTTTCAAGGTACAATAAATTACACACAATGGGAACAATCACTAACCTGTTTTCAGTACATGTTCTAATGCTTCTTTTAAGATATTTTTTCTCTTGCAAAGGCTGTAAAATACTGATTGTGTTATAGTACTTCCATGGTGACCATGACAACCTTGATTTCTACCCTCATATGCTTAGGAGTAGGGGAATAATGACCCACATCTCCTTTATGATTACCTCTTGACAGATTCTATATCCTAATGCACTGTGGCTTCATCTGGAGGATCCAGTTGCTGTATTGATTTCTTAAAAGTCTCTCAAAAGCCATGAATTAAATTTTAAAAAATCTTTTCTCTCTTTAGTCTACAAATGGACTAAATCCCAATCCCTTCCTAATGACATTGTTGTGGGTTGTTGTTTTGTGGTGGTGGTTTTGAATTATAAACACAAATACCTTTTCAAATCCTCATTAAAGGTTTATCTGACTGTTTTGCACCTGTGTTGTGCTGTTATAATTAAGTGGTCATATCTGTCTCCACAATTTATTTCTGCTTGCCCTGAATATGCTTCCCTCTTGGAGTCACTAAATTATCCTTACTCAGTAACTGCTCATTATTTCAAATCCGTGGTCTCCTGCTTTGCATTTCTCCACCCTGACAATATGCATTCCTGGGAGCCATAACTTCTGCTCATAGGACTATGAGGTGGTCCTTGGAAGTTGTGGGAGCACCATCACTTGAGCCTTCAAGAAGAGGTTGGACTGCCATTTGTCAGAAATGGTGTAGGGTCTCCCTCTTGGGTGGGGGGTTGGACTAGATGACCTATAAGGTCCCTTCCAACTCTGATTATCTGTTATCTGACTAGTGAATTTTGCAGCTTTGCTTCATGGCTTGGGTCCAGGGTACTTGCAGGAGCGCCTCCTACCAGCATCGAGGTCCAATCGCCCAGTACGCTCCCATAGGCAGGCCCTCCTGGGGGTGCCATCGGCCAGACAATGTTGGTTGGCAGTCCCCCAGGAGAGGGCCTTCTCTGTGGGGGTGCCCACCCTGTGGAACCAGCTGCCCCTGTGGCTGTGGTTGGCTCCTGACCTACGTTCCTTCTGCCGTGATCTAAAGACCTGGCTGCTTTTACAGGCCGGCCTGGATTGAGAGGGATTGGGGGTTTTTAATTGGGTATTTTAGTATAATTGAATTTTCTATTTGGATTGGATTAATATTTTTACCTATTTTTGCATGCATTTCTTTGTGTGAGCTGCCCTGAGTCTCCCCCCCCCGGAGATGGGGTGGCATATAAATCCAAATAAATAAATAAATAAATAAATAATAGATCATCCTTACCTTATCTGACCTATGGACAAAGTTATCATCTATCCTGATTTTACATTTCTATCTAGGGTCATTGTTGCTTTTTCCATGGTTTCTGCCCAGTGAAACTAGTCCCTAGCATTCTCTCATCATTCATCTTCTATAAGACTCATGGACTCAAGCCACTTTGGCCAGCATCCTGCAATCCTTCCAATGTTTTGCTACTGGGTTTTATCTCATTCATCTCACTTACTGGCTTGCAGACCTGAGTGAGGGTCCTCTCTTCAACCCTTGCAGATGCTTTAGGACATCAGTAAAGCTACATCACAGTCTATTGCTTGCATGTCTATGAAACAAAATGTCTCCTCTAGGTTAGAGAGTGAACTCATAGATCATTCAGCAGATTGTGTACTTTCATCCATCTTATCATAAGGCTGATCTATCTACCACCGTCAGATAAATTTACCTTGTGAGGAAGAACCATGAAGAATGACAAGTTGCTTACCTGTAATTGTGAGAGAGATCATCTTTGCGTTCATACAACCTTCTACCATTCTCTCTCCAGACATTTTTTCTGCATCACAGGCAACATATTGTGATGAAGAAGTGAGACTTCTTGGTTGGCTATAGTTATACAGGCATGTGGAAAAGGGAGACTTTCCCCTTTTCAGCTCAGCTAAAGAAATATTGAAAAACATGAATCTGTATGGCATTATGCCTATCAGTCCAAACATACAGATGATCACTTGAACAGCTATAATTACAATTAAACAATCTGTCATAATACGCTACTCTGCTATTTTATGGTTTTACACTTTATTTTCATATCTTGAGGAAATAATAATATGAGAGTCCCTTTGGGGATGCTTATCCTAGAGCAAGCAAATGATTTACAATATGTAAACAAATTCAGCAAAAAATGAAATGCTGATTTTTTTTTATTTTCCTTAAGTAACATTGCCTGCCCAAGCTCCACCCCAAAACTCAATAGCTGCCAACTGATTGTCTTTGAAGAGTTACAAATAATTTAGGTAATTATAAAATAGCCAAAGGAAGGATTGCTTTAAGATATCAATGGAATATTCTGTCCATCCAAGATAATCACCAAATACAACATATAAAATATGATACAAATATCCCAAAAAAATTACTCCTTATAGAAACTTTCCATTTATTTGTTGGGAAAAAGGGAGGAGAAATAATTTTTGAGTGCTAGTCAAAAAAACTTATTTTTTTAAAAGGCCAATGTATTTCAGAAATTCTTTTGTTGAGGACACAGTGCTAAAATATATTAGCATATAATTCTTGAGATACTTTTTTCCCTTTGTGGTATTTTTCATTCTCTGTCATTCTTTCCTTTCCCCTTGCCACTTATTTTACAATTGTTCTCTGTTATGGTTCCAGATTCACAAAGTCCACCTTGTAATAAGGAGAATATGACATTCCACATATCCATTAGTGCTTCTTCCTAAAATATTTACTTCGATCAAATCTGAATAATCTCCTGCAAGAATTTTAAAATTTTCTGTTTCCTTCACTATTTGATGGGAATGAATTTGCATTAACATCTTTAGTTACCAATAGCTAATACCATCCTAAAAAAACACCACCCACATAGTATGCAATTTCATGAACTGAAGAAATAAACCAAGACATCAACAAGCAGTGAAACTAAAAATTTATTTTCAGAATTATATTCTACTCTTGAAGACATTAGTACAAATTCCAAAATAAATCCTTTGAAGCTGAATAAAAATCTGGCATAATAAGGTATAATTTGTCCAACTTCATTAGAAACAGATCAGGCCATGATCACCTGGGGCCTGAATATATAGGCAGACCCTTGGAAAGGTATATGATATTTAGCTAAATTAATTTAGGAGCTAGTTAGTTCTTCTTTCACTAGATCTGGGTTTGTAATCTTCCTTTACCTCAGGCTTGGAAAGAAATACTTGGCTGCTGAATGGGGATGCATCCAGAGGTGGGATTCAGTTTTTTTAACAACCTGTTCTGTGGGTGTGGCTTAGTTGGTAGGTGTGGCTTGGTGGTCATGTGACTGGGTGGGTGTGGCCAACTCGACATCACTCATGTCAAGGGGCGCTTCTCCTCACTTGGCCTCTCATGACAGTGGGGATGCTGCAACGGTCATAAGTGTGAAAAATGGTAATAAATCACTTTTTTCAGTACCATTGTAACTTCGAATGGTCACTAAATGAACTGTTGTAAGTCAAGGATTACCTGTACAAAAATACAAAAAGCTTCTTTGCTTGCAAAAAGTTGCCCTAAATACCAATCATTAGATTAAAATACCTGCAAGCCAGAGTTACAAATCAGGCAGGGTGCCAGAGCACCTTGAGGAATGAAAATAGTTAAAATGAAGTGATAACTATCAAGCAGCCAACTCTTGTTTATAAAGTGAAACCCTTTAGCAGAGAGGTCATTTAAGCTCTCCAGAAAATTCACACCCAGGAAAAGCAATCCTTAGATCCATTTGCACCAATTAAAGATACCAGCTGGTCTCACTCACCTCACAAGATATCCTAAGGAAATCATTCAGATTTAAGGAAAGGTTACATGCCCCCCAGAAAGGAAGTAAAAAAATCAGTGCCAAGCTTGCATCCTGCCTCTTGGAAGTATACCCCAAAAGGACAGTGCCAGATAGTACTAAAACAATAAGGAAGATCCCCTCCCCAGATAGAAAAAGAAACCACGAGGCAAGAAAAAATTCAAACACTATACAAATAATTAAATCACAACAGTAGCTGTTGCTTGTTGAAGCTGAATAGGGAAAATTATCCCATCAATAAACACAGAATTAAACGTCACCAAGGACAGAATTAACCTTCACCAAAAACCAGTTTTAGACCAAAACTCAGAAAGGGTATGTAAACTCACGTTTGAATGTTAATCTTTCTAGCTAGCCAAGAAGCCTTGCTGAATGTCACTCATCTTGGTTCCCTGTCACTAAAAGCTTTGCTTCATTATTCAATTATTTCTTCAAAGTGCTGATTGTCCAGGGAAGTATTTCCTCCCAACAGCAGTGTAAAAATCTTAAAATAACCCTTCCCCTTTAAGAAAGCCAAGCCCCAAAAGCTCCGGAGACAGTAAGTCTAGGCTATCTGCCAAGAATGTAATAAGGGTGGAAAAAAACAAAAGGAGATTGCTTCTAACTACCGGTTCTCCAAACTGCTTAGAAAGTTAACAAGGGGTTCTATAGGGCCGGATAGAACTGGTAGAATCCCACCCCTGGATGCATCTTTCCATACTGGATTACTTTCAATCTCCAGCTTGTTAAAAATCACTGCATATAACTTGAATTCTGACTGGGATGAACCTTACTCTTTAATTGCTTACAAGTGCCAAAAATTCAACTGAATAAGGATGAAAATACCAGACTTCTGGTGACATCGTTTCACTCTCCTACATCGGGTATTTTGCTCGTGGATAGCCTGTTCATGGCGAGTTTTGATCCCGGTTGGATCACCTTAGCAAGGAGAAACTCTTGGAGCCTAACTGGGGAGCTGTGATCCTGGAGAGGTAAAGAAGAGAGCCTGAAGTTTGGGACAAAAGAAGTCAGCCCATTGTGAGCTGACCTGTGGACGCGACGATCCATCTACATCAGGAAGCAGAGAGGAGATATCGAACTGCAGAACAGGCAGGATATTGGCGTTTAAACTTGGCATTGGATCGTAACCTGAGGCTTCTGAGTGGAACTTCGTAACGGAAGGTGGAAGTGGCAGCAGTGATTAGTTTTTTACCCCCAGCTTTGGGTTGAAGTGGAAATTTGTTTTAAATAGATCGAGAAGGAGGAGAAGAAAGTTGAGATTGCTGGAAAGAACACTTGGTTCCCAGGTGATTGATTTGAAGTTTGGAGTTTGGAACTGCTGAAAGTATTTTCTCTTGAGGTTTTTTTTTGTGAACCTTGTAAAACTTTGAAAACGACTTGAGGAGTGACAGTGCAACTTTGAGGAGGTGGCCATTGAGACTGGCAACTTAGGCAGAGTGCAACTAGGCAGCTGGTGCGATTGATAAGACTGAGAACTGAGAACTGACAGCTGAGAACGGACCTTCTCATATTCCTCTTTTCGAATTTATTGGTATTGTAGGGTTTTATCCTACATTTATTAGTGTTACATAGTTATATATAGTTGTGATATACTCAAACAATAGAGAATAAGATTGATGAATTGACTTATATAAAATTAATTTGGAAACTTTTTATTTTCCTTTCCCCCCCTCTTTTATATATGTGATTGAATTTAATGAATTGAGTATTGAATAATATAATGATAATTTAATTAATTGTCCTTCCCTCTTCTCTCTTATACCCACTCTCTGGTGGATATTGTGATTGGGATTTAAAAAATATTAATTTAAACTATTAATTTTACTGTTACAACATAGAAGGATATTGAAATAGTAATATATTTGAGTAATTAATTATTATTAAAATATTTATTAGAATATTTATTAGTATATTTAAGGATTGATAATATATTGTAGTTATTAACATTAAAATTAAATTTAGTGTTAGATAAAATAATTGTGGAAATTAAAACTGAAAAGGTTTAATAAGGCTGATGGTAATCAGTAATACGATTTGGGGAAATACATTTAGAATAGTGGAAGAATAGCAGAGAGTTATTAAAGAGATGACTAGCACCACAACCACTATTACGAAAACCGGGAAAAAACTGGTATCAACTGCAGCACCACCCACTCCTACAACTTCTTCAACCCAAAGAACAATTGAAAGGAGGAGGACATTACTTCAAAATTGATCTATAATGATACAATGGGGAGAATTTTAATGGTAGAGGTGGTCATACAAAACAAAAAGACATTATTAGTGAGGATCTATGCCCCAAATAAAAATCAGAATGAATTTTTTAAAACTATTCATGAGAAATTGATAGAAATTGGTAACCCAAGAATTTGTATGATAGGTGGCTACAATGCAATAACAGACAATAAGCAAGATTACGTATGTGAACAAAAACGATATAAAAACCGGAATATATTGCCTAAGAGATTTTTTGAGATGGTTGAAGAATTAGGATTAGTCAATATGTGGAGGAAAAGGAACCCAGGAGTCTCTCAGTTTACTTTCTATTCCAGCCCACATAAATCGTGGTCTAGGTTATATATGGCATGGGTAAACAGTGAGTTAAATAAAGAGATTCAGGATATAAAGATTTTAACCAATATTTGGGCAGACCACAATCCAGTACAGATAATTTGGAAAAAACGCACTTGCAACAGAAGTAGATGGACATTGAACTCACAATTATTGAAAGGAGAAAATTACATTCAAAAAATGAGGGAAGAATTAATTAACTTTTTTAAATTTAATAAAAAAGAAGATACCTCATTGCAGAATCTATGGGACACAACGAAGGCATATTTAAGGGGAATATCCATAGCTTATACTGTAAATTGAAATAAGAAAAGATGGGAAAAACAAAATACTCTAACAAAAAAGATAGAAAATCTGGAAAATAGGCAAATGAAAGATTTGGGAGATGAGCAAATTAGAAATGAATTAGTACTAGCTAAGCATGAAATGAATATCTTGGAACAGGAGGATTTAATTAAGAAATTACAATACACAAAACAAAATTATTTTGAACATGCAAATAAGCCTGGTAGGTGGTTAGCGTACAAATTGAAAAAAGAAAGCCAGAAAAGAACGATATACCAATTAGAGGATAAAAACGGAATAATAGAGACAAATTTGGAAAAAAAGAAGGAAATTGTTAGGGAGTATTTTGAGGATCTTTATAAGCAAGATATAGTAGACCCAAATAAAATAGAAGAATATCTGAAAGAACGAATTATACACCCATTATCAGATGATAAAAAGGAGTTGCTTAATAAAGAAATAACTTTAAATGAACTAAAGGAGGCGATTAAAAAACAAAAAAGCAATAAAATGCCAGGTCCAGATGGATTCCCAAGTGAATTATATAAAGATTTAGGAGAAATATTAGATAATGTGTTGTTAAAAGTCTGCAATGAGATATTACTGGAAGCCAAAATTCCAGAATTTTGGAAGGAAGAGTATACAACATTGATTCCTAAAGAGGGTGCAGATGCCAATCAAATAAGAAATTATAGGCTGATATCTCTTTTGAATTCAGACTACAAAATTTTCATGACAGTTATGGCAGAAAGAGTAAAAAGAGTGCTCAGTGATAAAATCAATTTAGATCAAAATGGATTCCTACCTGCAAGGCAGATTAGACACAATACAAGAACAGTAATTGATATATTAGAATATTACGAGAATCATCCAGGCAACCAAGTGGCCTTGGTTTTTCTGGATGCCCAAAAGGTCTTTGAAAATTTAAATTGAGATTTTATGAAGAAACAGATTAATTTGATGGAATTCGGCATTAATTTTGTAAAAATACTTAATGCAATTTATGATACACAAAAGGCAAAGGTACTAATAAATGGAGAGGCCACTAATTCATTTGAAATAAACAAGGGTGTTAGACAGGGATGTCCATTGTCACCCCTGATTTTTATTACAACTTTAGAAACATTATTGGATAGAATTAGATTGAATAAAGACATCAAAGTGTTAAGTTTGCATGAAGAAACAGACGCGGAGTGCTTCAAGCTCTTAGTTTATTAGTGACTACAGCTCAGAACGGACCCAATTTGGCTGGGCTGCAGCTGCTACTTATAGCCAGCAGCCGCAGTTGGCAGCCAATCAGAGTGCAGGGTTTTCCCGCACTTTTTAAACCAATCATTTCCAACATTATACAAGAACAGTTCAAACTAAACCAATGACTTCAAACCTACATACATAACACCCCTCCCCACTAGGTTCAGTCCATACTCAAACCCCAACCTATCTAATGTATTCTTTTAAATAGGTGGGGCTCTTACGTGTACGTTGAGATCTACGTGGTTCAGATGTTTTAAGGTTCTCACCTTGTGAGAGAGGAAATGTGTCTGCTGACATTTCCTTACTTGGACTTGTAGTAATGGTAGAACCTGTTTGGTTACTACAACCTGGTTTCTCCTCCCAATCCATCTCCAAACCAATGTCAGCACCTAAATCAGGTAGTGATGTGCAATCTTCCACTTGTGAAAATGGTTGTTGGTATTGTGACAGGTTTTGGGATGGTTCCTGTCGTGTTAGCTCGTTACACATGGGGTTGATTCTTACTTGCTGATTACTCTCATAATCCTCCCCTTCCCCTAGAAGAGGCAGTAGGTATGGGAACCAGAGAGGAGCAAAAGCGATGCTCCTGAGGCAATCTGGATCTTAGCTGATCAATGTGCCTGCTCCAGAGGACACCATCCTCCGTTTGTACCCTGTAAGACCTGGGGCCTGTGATTTGGGTTATCTCAGCAGGAATCCATAATGGTTCACCCATGAGGGTCTTAGCATAAACAGAATCACCCACAGTGAAAATGCGAATTTTAATAGTGGAATCTAGTGGTGCCTTGGGTGCGTAAGTGGGATGGAGGCGGTCAAGGGGAGACCTGAGTTTCCTACCCATCAACAATTCAGCTGGGCTTAAATTAGTTGAGGGGTTGGGAGTGATATGCTGAACACTGAGAAGTTTTTCAACTCTCTCAGTGATATCACCTGGACCCAATTGCTGAAGTTTTTCCTTGGTAAATCGTACCATACATTCAGCCCGGCTGTTAGCTGAAGGATGCCCAGGGGCTGTCAGGGCATGTCTGATACCCTGTTGTGCTAGATATGATTCAAAAAGGTTGGATGTAAATTGAGGGCCATTATCAGAAACGAGTACATCAGGTCACCCGTGAGTTACAAAGCTTTTTAAGCTGTTTGATGACAGCTTCAGTTGTGGTGGATGCCATAGGGATAACCTCCAGCCATTTGGAATATGCATCAACTATAATAAGGAAAGTGTGCCCTCTGGAGCCAGCAAAATCAATGTGAATCCTGGACCATGGGCCCCTAGGACATTCCCATTCCTGTGGGGGGGCGAGAGGTGGGGCAGGCCTGACTACCTGACAGTTGGGACAAGATGCAACCCAGTTTTCAACCATTTTGTCAATACCTGGCCACCATACATAACTCCTGGCCAATCCCTTCATTCTGACAATTCCCGGATGACCCTCATGTAACATTTCCAAAACCTCTTTTTTTTATTTATTTATTTATTTATTTATTTATTTATTTAGACTTGTATGCGCCGCCCTACTCCCAAAGGACTCAGGGCGGCGAACATACAAAAAGATATACAGCAATACAAATAAAAACAAGTCCAAATTACCAAAAGTTAAAACAATAAAATCACTAAAACAAACAAATTAAAACTACCCACCCCAGGTCAATCCATTGGCCTGCTGAAACAGCCAGGTCTTCAAGTCTCGATGAAGGGAGCGGAGATCAGGGGCCAAACGAGATCCGCAGGAAGCTGATTCCACAGGCGCGCTCCCACAGAAAAGGCCCTAGCTCTGGGAGCCGCCAGCCAACAATGCCTGACCGACGGTATTCCCAGAAGGCCCCTCCTATGGGAGCGCACGGGCGATTGGACTGTGATGCAGGCAGGTGGCGATCCCGCAAGTACCCTGCACCCACGCCATTAAGGGCTTTGTGTTGTTACTAACACCTTGAAGGAAACCGGAAGGCAACCGGTAGCCAATGCAGGTCGCGCAGGAGGGGTGTAACATGGGATCGGGATACCCCATCACAGCCGCGCAGCCGCATTCTGCACCAGCTGCAACCTCCGGGTAATCCGCAAGGGAAGCCCCATGTAGAGAGCATTGCAGTAGTCGATCCTGGACGTGACGAGCGCATGAGTGACCGTTCGAAGAGCATCTTCGGTCCAGATAGGGGCGAAGCTGGCGAACCAGCGAACCTGGGCAAAAGCCCCCTGGCCACAGCTCCCACCTGCTCCTCCAAACCAAGCTGTGCATCCAGGAGGACGCCCAGATTCCTCGCCCTGTCCACGGGGTAACACCTCCCCCATGACCAAAGATGGCACATCAACTGAAACCCGAGATGCTGGTAAGAACAGCCACTCAGTCTTGGCCGGGTTGAGTCTGAGCCTGTTACACCCCATCCAAGCCTGCACCGCCTCCAGGCACCGGGACATCACCGAGAGAGCATCACTGATCTGGTCTGGGGTGGAGATATACAACTGGGTACCATCTTTTTGTAGTTTTGCAGGAATAACCACCCTGTTACCCCACAAAATACATCCTCTTAATACAGATAATTCAGTTTGCCTGGATTTAAAAGGTTGGGCGAGTTGAGGTAGATCTTGAAGTGGCCAACCTTTCTTAATCCAGCCTATGACAGGAGCCAATAAAGTGTCTTTGGCAGTCTCTCTGGCAATTTCATCAGCATGTACTGGACGTTTGGCAACAGTTTCTAGAAAAAAGGTGTGAGTCTCAGGAACAGGGTCCTCAATGTGTGAAGGAAGTGGGCAGTGACTCAAAGCATCTGCATGCCCAATGTCTTTACCAGGTCTGTGGATCAGTTTGTATGAATGAGCAGCAAGAAATTCAGTCCATCTCAGCATTCTTGGTGACAGGATCGTGGGCGTTGGTTTGTCCCCTGCCACAATGCCTAAGAGAGGTTTGTGATCTGTGACAACAGTAAATGTTCTCCCATATAAATACTCATGGAATTTTTTGACAGCTGCTACAATCGCCAAGGCTTACTTGTCCAGTTGGCTGTAGTTCCTCTCTGCTTTAGTCAAGGTGCGTGAGAGTAAATGCAATAGGAGCTTCCCTTCCGCTGGGAAGCATGTGGCTCAAACCCCGCCCCCACACTCCAAAAGGGGAGGCATCACAAGTCAGAACAACAGGAAAGTTCTCAGAGAACTGTATCAGCACAGCATCAGACGTGATTAGTCTCTTGATATTGTTAAATGCAGCTTGTTCCTTCCTGCCCCAGACCCAAGCAGATTTTTTGTCCAGCAACATATGTAGGGGTTCTGCAACAGTTGCCTTCTGAGGTAGAAACATATGATAGAAGTTAATGAGTCCCAAGAATGCTTGCAAATCTGTTTTGCATTTTGGCCTGGAGGCTTCTTTGATTGCCTGAACCTTTGCCTCTGTGGGGTGGATGCCATGTTTATCAATCATGTAACCCAAGAATTCCACTTTATCTGTTCTAAGTGTGCATTTTTCTTCTTTGACTTTTAACCCGCTTTTTGAATCTAGTTAAGACTTCCCTGAGTCTCTTGTGTAATTGAGTGTCATTTTCAGTAGAAATTAAAACGTCATCAAAATAGGGCACCACCCCTGGCAACCCTTGTAACATTCTTTCCATAAAGCTTTGGAAGATGCCTGGTGCCACGCTTACTCCAAATTGCAATCTTTTGCATTTGAAGGCACCTCTATGGGTCACAATGGTTTGGGCTTCAGCAGTGGCATCATCAACTGTTAATTGTTGATATGCCTGTGCCAGGTCCAACTTGGTAAAAACTGTGCCCCCTCCAAGAGAGTGTAATAAATGATGCACCACTGGAACTGGATATGCGCTCTGCTGATGTGCATGGTTCAATGTCCCCTTATAGTTTCCACAGATTCTTACTGACCCATCAGTCTTGACTGGTGTGACTATGGGTGTCTCCCATCTGGAGTGGTCAGTGGGCTCTAAAACTCCTTGAGCTATTAGTTTATCTAATTGTGCATCAATTTTTCCTTTAAGGCAAATGGGACCCTTCTGGGCTTTAAGCGAATTGGGGACACCTTGGGATCTAGGTTGAAAGTGATAGGGGTCCCCATATACTTGCCCAAATCCTTTGCTGAAGACCTCTGGAAACTCAGACTTCAAGGCCTCCTCCCATTCAGAGTTGCTCACGTGATTGATGCCAGTCACCTCGATGCCTAGTGGATTGAACCACTCAAGTCCCAGCAAGCTTGGGTGATCCTTGTCCATGATGGTCAGGGGCAAACGTTTGGTGTGGCCTTTGAACTTCACGTTGAATTCTCTTGTTCCAACTACTGGAATCTTGTTCCCTTGGTAGTCTTTAAGAGTCAGTGCTTGCTTCTGGAAATGTTTCTTCTGAATGTTGGGAAGTAGCCTGTGAATAGTGTCCCATGACACCATAGATAAATAGGAGCCTGAGTCCACTTCCATTTGGCAAGGCCTTCCTTCAATGAGTACCTTCACATGTACTTTTCTGCTTCTTAAGGTTGAAGAGTGACCAATGGTGACTGTTTGATGAGTTTCATTCTTCCCATTTGCTTCTGAGTTGCGCCCCATTTTCTCACTGAAGTTGTTGGGCTTGAAATCTTTGTCAGGAAACTTTCTTCTGTGTGGTGGAGTTCTGGATGATTTGCAGACTCTTGCTAGGTGACCTCTTTTTTCACAACAAAGGCAGATGGTATCAAGAAACTTGCATTCAGTGCGGGGATGCCCCCCCCCCACATCCTCTGCAATAAAAGTCTTGCCTTTTTCTTCCCAGGTCTTTCTTTTTCTTTTCCATTCTGAGTCTATAAATTCCTTCCTCCACCTCACTGCAGTCTGATTCAGAATCTATTTGCTCGCAATGAGTTGTTGTGGACTTTTCCACATCAGAATGGCTTGAGGCCTTGTTAATTTTCTTCATGGCTGCTGCTGAGGACTTAGTGGCTTCTGCTGAGGAGGCCTCTTCTATGGCTTCCTTCAAGCGTGATCTTAGGTTTTAATAACAATTTGCTCTGAAGCACTTTGTCTTTGAGGCCTAGAACAAATCGATCGAGCATGGCCTCCTCCAAGTTGTTAAACTCACATGCACCCCCAAAGTCTCTTAAACTTGCCACAAAGTTGTTAACGTTTTCGCTTTCCCCTTGATCCCAACAGTAAAACTTGTGTCTCTTAATGAGGCACGATACTTGTGGGGCGTAATGGGCTCTTAAAAGCTTTTCTAGATCAGGCCATTCCATTACCTTCACGTCTGCAGCTCCCGCCAATGCCTTCGCCATCTTGAAGACTGCCGGACCACAGTGCATGAGAAAGACTGCCCTCTTCCGCTTCTCGGAAATGTCGGCAAGATCGTTTCCCTCCAGATACATTTGGAAACGATCTGCATACGACTCCCAGTCTTCTGCCATCGGATTGAACGGGGCTGGGTGGGGTGTTCAGTGCAGCCATCTCGCTCTCCTTGTGTTCCGCGTTGCCGTCTTCTTCAGGGGAATCCCACCTTCGTCGCCAGTGTTAAGTTTGTATGAAGAGACAGACGCGGAGTGCTTCAAGTTCTTAGTGTATTAGTGACTACAGCTCAGAACGGACCCAATTTGGCTGGGCTGTGGCTGCTACTTATAGCCAGCAGCCGCAGTTGGCAGCCAATCAGAGGGCAGGGTTTTCCCGCACTTTTTAAACCAATCATTTCCAACATTATACAAGAACAGTTCAAACTAAACCAACCTACATACATAACACAAACCTACATACATAACACAAAGGAACTAAACACAACTAAACCTACATACACAACTAAACCTACATACATAACACAAACCTACATACATAATACAAAGGAACTAAAATTAAAAGTCAGGAGTATAAGCTGCAGGCCTTTGCTGATGATATGGTATTCATCATAGAGGAACCAATAGATTCAGGACCAGTATTACTACATGAAATAGATAAATTTGGCAAATTAGCAGGATTAAAAGTTAATAAGAAAAAAACCAAAATGTTAGTTAAAAATTTAACAAATAGTAAACCAAAAAAATTAGAAGAAATAATGGGATTTTAAATAGTAAACAAGATTAAATATCTAGGTATTTGGTTAAGAGTAGAACATTAACATTACAGGAAGACAACTATACTAAAATATTGAAACAGATTGAAAAGGATTTGGAAAATTGGAACAAGATGCAAATTTCACTATTAGGCAGAATAGCAACGATCAAAATGAATATTTTACCAAAAATTCTCTATCTGTTTCAAACAATTCTGATACTACTGGACAAACATTTTTTCAAAGAATTGGATAAAATTGTGACGAAATTTATCTGGGCAGGGAAAAAAGTGAGAATAAAAATACCTTATCTACAGGACAATAAAAGCAGGGGTGGCTTTGGACTCCCTGACTGGGAGATTTATTACAAAGCGACCGTATTAGTGTGGATAAAAGACTGGATCAAATTGGGAAATAAAAGAATTTTAACATTAGAGGGCCATGACTTGCAGGTAGGATTACATACATTTTGTGGAATCCAAACAATAAAAAACACTCATATTTTACTAGACACATAGTGCGCAAATCGCTAATCAAAATTTGGACAGAAATTAGAAAGAAATATTATATTAAAATTTTGAGATGGATTTCAACGATGGAGGCAATGTTTCATCCCAATACAATAGATATGAACAAAAAGCTTAAATACCACCAAATTTTAGATAACGAGGGAAGATTAAAATTGATACAGGAATTAGAAACACAAGGAATAGCTATTGACTATTGGTCCTACTTTCAAATTAAAATGAGATATAATAAAGATGTAAAGGAATTTGGAGTTGAAATAAAAGATATGCAATTAGATAAAATACTTTTGGGCCCAGAGAAAAATTTGATATCCAAATTATATAATTATTTATTAGAACATGAATTGGCTGGGGAAATGGTGAAAGGACAATGGTAGATTGGGGAAAAAAATTCGATACAATATTGATTTGGATGATTGGGAAGAAAATTGGCAGAGGAATCTCACATTTACAAAGTCAGTATCACATAAGGAAAATTTCTATAAAATGATGTATAAATGGCATCTGGCACCCTCTAGATTAGTTAAAATATTTCCGACAGCAAACCTAAACTGTTGGAAATGCAAAGAGAAAATAGGTACTTACTTTCATCTGTGGTGGACATGTCCTGAAACAAAGAAGTATTGGAAAGAAATAAAAAAGTGGATAGAGGAAATTATAAAATGCGGACTGGAGTGGAAACCGGAACTGTTTCTCCTGGGAATGATTAAAGGGGATTATTCTGTTAAAGAGAAATATCTGATTATTCATTTACTAACAGCGGCGCGGATTTTGTTAGCTCAATATTGGAAAAATCCTAAGGTACCACCTCTACACATTATTATTCAAAAAACATATGCGTGTGCGGAATTGGAGAGGCTTACACTTAAACTAAATGGGAAGGAAGATTCAAACTATTATCAGATATGAGATAAGTGGTACAACTGGGTGGAACACAAGGAAAAGTTTACGAAGAAGAAATGAATCCTGGAGACATACTATATTCAGCTGTATATATGGAATGTATAATTATAATAATAATGGAGTTACGGTTCTTGTTCTCTTTTATCATATAAATAATATAAAGGTTATAAAGACTAAGTAATAGTTATAATCCAATGATAACAAATAGTTGAATACGGTGTTAATGAACATACGTCATTTATCAGTAATTATTGATTATTGTGCTTTGTTAAATTCAATATCCAATGTAAAAGTATATATACATATTTTTTGTTGTTGTTATTGTCGTTCTATGTTTGTGTGTTTGTATGTTTTTAATGTTTTGTAAATAAAGCTGTTTTTAAAAAATTTTAAAAAGGATGAAAATACCATGGACAATTTGTATAACAGGCAAAGATCTTTTTGACAATTATATTTCTTAAAAAGCCAAACCAGCAGCAAGACAACAGCAAAACTGGAAAATGAAAAGTAGTAATGCAACATTAGGAGGAATCAAAAAGTATTTTCCCATTTTGAAAGGAATTTTCCCATTTTGAAAGGAATCTTAGCTTTCCAACTATTCAAATAACAATTATCATCACAAACTTTCAGGGTACATTATACAATCAACTATACTCCTTTCCAAAGATTTGCTTCTGAGCGCATCTTATTTATTTACATCTAATCCATATTTCTGAAAATGCCAATATTTCTTGTGGACAGCAGTGAGTTTTAAGTAATCTTTTCTAGAGAATTTAATAAGAGATGCACAGTCATTAAAGAATACACATACTGTATATAAGCAATACAGTGTATTAAAGCCATAGCATATTACAAAGGGTATTAAATAGAGTAAATAACACAAAATGCTAGCAGTGCGTATTCTTTCATATATTAATGCATTTAGTTTTGCTTGTCAAATTGTTTACATCAGAGTAGGAAAATGGGGAAAACATTCCATCTTTTATTATTTATTTATTTATTTTATTGGACTTATAGCTGCCCCATCTCCGAAGACTCGGGGCGGCTCACAATTAAAACATACAAATACAATAAAGAATTAAGAAAGAATTAAACAGTCATCAAGTCCAATAAGACCAGATTAAAATAATTAAAACTATCCCATACCCCCCTTGAGGTAGTCACAGCCCAGCTTGGTCAAATAGCCAGGTCTTCAAATCGCGGCGGAAGGTGCGGAGGTCAGGGGCCAGACGGAGGTCTAGAGGCTACAGAATAGGCTCACCGCCGGGGGACCACCAGCCGACATTGACTTGCCGACGGGACCCCGAGGAGCCCCTGCCTGTGTGCCTGTACAGGGCGGTTGGCACTCAATATCGGCTGGAGACACTCCCTCAAATATTGTGGACCCATGTCATGTAGGACTTTGAATGTTAAAGCCAAAACCTTGAATCTCACCCGAAGTGCAACCAGCAACCAATGCAGGTCGCGCAGGAGGGGGGTAATATGGGAGAATCGGGTGACTCCCATCACCACCCACGTGGCCGCATTCTGCACCAGTTGCAGTCTCCGGATGGTATGCAAGGGCAGTCCTAAATAGAGGGCGTTGCAGTAGTCGAGTCTAGAGGTGACAAGGGCATGAGTGACTGTACGCAGGGCATCTCGGTCCAGAAATGGGTGAAGCTGGCGAACCAGCCGGACCTGGGCAAAGGCCCCCCTGGTGACGGCCCCCACCTGCTCCTCCAACTGGAGCCGCGCATCCAGGAGGACCCCCAGGTTCCGCCCCTATCCGCAGGGGGCAGCACCACTCCCCCTATGGTCAACGATGGACAATCCTGACTGGACCGAGATGCCGGTGTGTACAGCCACTCAGTCTTGGCCGGGTTGAGCCAAAGCATGTTTCCGTCCATCCAGATCCGTACCGCATCCAGACAGCGAGTCATCACAGAGAGGGCATCACTGATTTGGTTTGGGGTGGAGATGTATAACTGGGTATCGTCAGCATACTGGTGATACCTCACCACAAAACCATGAATGATCTCACCCAGTGGTTTCATGTAGATATTAAATAAAAGGGGGGAGAGGACCGACCCCTGAGGGACCCCACAAGTGAGCGCCCTTGGGGCTGACCACTCTCCCCCTGTCAACACCGATTGTGACCACCCTGAGAGGTAGGAGGAGAGCCACCGAAGAACAGTGCCCCCCACTCCCAGCCCCTCGAGGCGTCAAAAGGATACCATGGTCGATGGTATCAAAAACTGCTGAGAGCCGGGCCCTCCAGAAATCATCCATCAGTGCGACCAATGCCGTCTCCATGCTGAAACTAGGCCGGAAGCCCGATTGGTATGGATCTAGGTAGTCCGCTTCATCCAGGAAAAGTGGAAACTGCTGAGCCACCACACTCTCAACAACCTTCGCCAAAAAACGAAGGTTGGAGACTGGATGAAAATTGTCTAACATGGTCAGGTCCAGGGCAGGCTTCTTCAGGAGGGGCCTCACCACCGCCTCTTTCAAGGCGGAGGGAAAGACACCCTCCCTTAATGAAGCGTTGACCACTGCCCGGAGCCAACCGCAGGTGACCTCCCTGGCGGCATAAGCCAACCAGGAAGGGCACGGGTCCAACAAACATGTGGTGGAGCTCAGATGCCACATAATCCCGTCCACTTCATCCTCGGAAACAGGATCAACTCAGCCCAGATCACATCGGCCAGACTGCTTGCACCACGATCCTCAGACCACTGCAAGGTGGAACACAATCCGCCCCGAATCTGCACGATCTTATCCGACAGATATTGACCACATTCCTCAGCCCTTCCCAGGAGAGGGTCCACCATCTCCCCTGGATGTAGGAGGGAGCGGGTGGCCCTAAACAGGGTGGCTGGGTGGTTATCTGCGGACGCTATGAGGGTGGAGAGATAAGACCTTCTTGCCTCCTTCATAGCTACCAGGTAAGTCCTAATATGGGCTCTTAGCTGGGCTCGATCGGATTGGGAGCGGGTGGCTCTCCACCTGCTCTCTAAACCCCTCCGACAGCGCTTCATCTCCCGGAGCTCCTCAGTGTACCAAGGAGCCACCCGGGATCCACGGCGTGTGAGGGGACGCATGGGGACAACCCTGTCGAGGGCAGCCCCAGCTGCCAAGCGGCCGCCAGGTCCTCAGCAGAATTGTGGGCAAGGGAAGTGGGGAAAGACCCCAGTTCCGCCTGGAACCTCTCAGGGTCCATCAGGCGTCTGGGGCGGAACCATCTAAGTGGTTCCTCATCCCAGCAGTGGGGAACAGCCTGTTGGAAGACCAGCTGCAGGAGATAGTGATCAGACCATGGGACGGGCAGTATTGTACAACTAGCCCACCCTCTATCACTACGCCACTGTTCCGAGACAAAAACTAGGTCGAGGGTGTTTCCCCCCTCGTGAGTCAGGCCTTGAATCAGCTGGGTCAGGCTCATGGCCCCCATGGAGGCCATGAATTCCTTGGCCAAACCTGACGCCGCCCCCAGGGAAGGCAGATTGAAATCACCCAGGACCATAAGCCCTGGGAGATTTACCGCCACCCCCGAGAGGACGCCGAGAAACCCAGGCAGGGTTGCTGCCACACAGCTGGGGGAAAGGTATGTCAGCAGCAAACCCACCCGACCACCAGGCCCCCATCTCAGGAGGAGGGTCTCACTTCCGCCTATCTCAGGAACAGCGACCTCCCTTGGAGTCAGGGTCTCCTGAATAACCACAGCCACTCCACCACCCCTCCCCTGAGCCCGTGACCGGTGCAAAATCCGAAAACCTGGGGGGCATAGATCGACCAGATGGACTCCTCCCTCTGGCCCCAACCAGGTCTCAGTGATGCAGGCCAGGTCCGCAGCCTCGTCCTCAATCACCTCGCGGAAGAGGGAAGACTTATTAGCCACGGACCTGGCATTAAAATACACCAGCCTGAGCCCAGGGGTCCCCGTTGCCCTGCCCCCAGTCTGCAGATGGAAGTAATAAAGTCCGGAATATAAGAACTTGGTGGAGTCCTAGGTGCTACCCATTGGGGGTCCAGGAACCAGGCTGCCCTCTCACAGCAGTCCTGTGGTTGATGATTGGGACCTTCCTCCAGAAACCTTACCATCTTTTATGGTAATGTAAATCACAATATTTGGTGTGGAATGTTAGGTTGCAAATTATCTTCATGCCAATGAATCATAGCCCTTCATTTTAATTTATTTCAAATCAAATTGAGATGATAAATGAGCTAGTAGGCATAATAAATGAGTTGTAAATAATGGTCTTCCTCTTCTTTTTCTTTTTTGCTACCCTTTGTCTTTAATTTATGCTATTTATACATTTTGATTTAATACAAAAATTAAGGTCCATTCAGCCTAGCAGTCCTCTGTAATTGTTGCCTATTTATATTTGCACACATTTGGGCCTCCTTTATTTACCATTTCCATATAAACTCAGAATGTATCTTTCTATTAGATATTTACTTAGGCCATTCTTTTCTTTTGTTCCTTTCCACAATTCCCCAGATAAACAAATTAATGAGGTTGAACCTTTCTATCTCCATTCATGTTATTTCACATCAAATGTATGAAACTCTGTGTATTATCAAACAATTTTAAATTCAATTCATTAAATAGTGGGTAGCTTTGGATCTAGAATCTTAGAAGCTACATAGTGTGGAAATAAGAATAATAAGTAACTGCTATTCCATTTTGATCCACTTTTATTAAATGTTGATTAGCTGTTCATTTGACCAAAAAACAATATGAGTTTTTTTATGAAGATTATATTTGATGAAGAAATTCTACCTGATGGGGAAGCAATGTTTGTTTTTTTCATCTCATGCTTCTGAAAATCAGATATGAGAATTATTTCCCTCTCTCACACAAAAATGGAATATCTGTTCAGTCCTTAAATCTGTTGCATTACAACTGTCAATATTTTTTCTGGTTGACTCAGTACAAAAAAAATCTGAAAAAATATCTGAAGTTGCATAGCACCGCATGATAAGACAGAAGTAGCAGGAAACTCGTCATTCAATATTTAAGTCCTCAATATTTAAGGGAGCGACTCCTGCCGACATCGAATGCCAACCGCCCTGTGCAAGCACATAGGCAAGGACTCCTTGGGGTCCTGTCGGCTGGCGGTTCCCGATGACGAGCCTTCTCTGTCGCAGCCCCTGACCTCTGGAACCAACTCCTCTTGGGACTCTGCTTGGCCCCTGATCTCCGCACTTTCTGCCATGACCTGAAGACCTGGTTATTTGACCAATCCAGGCTGTGATCCTCTTTGGGTGGGGTGGTTTTATATGTTCATATGTTTATATGTTTTTAGTATTTAACTTTTTGGGCTTGTTAGTTTAATTTTTTCTTAACTATTTATTATTGTATATATTGTTGTTGTTTTTTAGTTGTGAGCCGCCCCGAGTCTTCAGAGATGGGGAGGCATACAAGTTCCAAAAATAAATAAATAAATTCAGAAAACATTATTATAGTTGTAATTTCTAAATTAAACATGAATAGAGCAAGTATGTTAATTGATTATACCTAATTTGGAAAAGTTAGGAAGGAAGGAAGGAAGGA
Source organism: Naja naja (assembly GCA_009733165.1). NCBI lineage: Eukaryota > Metazoa > Chordata > Lepidosauria > Squamata > Elapidae > Naja > Naja naja. The sequence goes on along the minus strand of CM019149.1, from coordinate 101,916,331 downwards.
AGGAAGGAAGGAAGGAAGGAAGGAAGGAAGGAAGGAAGGAAGGAAGGAAGGAAGGTAGATTGGAGAATAGAAAATCTATATCTATATACCCCCATTTCAAATGAAGATCTGCTTTTTTTATGTTTCTGTACAATTCCTTCACTTTACCAACTTTACCCTCATATACGCATACATAACTTGCTGAAAGGTATGAATTTAAACCTTCAATTTTCCCAGCTTGACCTAGATAGGAGGATATTAAGGCTTTATGTTTAGAAATGAAAAGGCTTAACATTTTCAGAAACCTGGTAAGTTGCCTGAACTGACTAAGCAAACATCAAGGTTTTAGATGAACATTTGCTGAAGCTGTCTTTCTGATTCTTAAAGGCTACCAATAAATTTTGCAGATGTTTCAGCCTGTTTTTGAGCAGAGGCTCATTCTCTCAGTGGAGGTGGGTGTGGGGTGTCAGGACTTGTCTATGGAACCGAGGCGAGAAAGGCAAGGAGAGGCATCCTTAAACGGTGATATAAAATAACACTGAAGTGAGCCAAATGCATTTTAGATGTAAAACATTTTCACATGGTTTGCTGTGTGCTGCATCACAGCGGTTTAACCAGCTTCAGCCAGGTGCTATATTTGTGCTCCTGCATGTTCTGAAGATGTTATTTTGAATCAAACCCAACCTGCTACCCAGCCTTATGTTATTTTAAACACAGGCAGTGCGATGAGTACTGTAGCATGCACAGTCACTCTATTAGTAACATTATTTTTATCCATTATTTATCACTGTGGAGCTAGTGTGTGTGGCACTAGCAAATTGAGGGGGAAACTGCCTGTGGAGAAGATGGAGAAAAGATAAGCTGCATTGTTGAATATCTCTGTGCCAAATGAATCCTTACTCCAAAAGGGAAATGAAAAGTCAAACAAACACCATTTCTAGGCAACAGTACGATCTGGAGCAACTGTATCCTGGTTATAAAGCTGCTATGAAGAAATTGATTATTTTATTGTTATCATTGTTTTCTTTTTATAGGAGAAGCAACAAGACTGCCTTCTTGATAATGATGAAGGCAAGAGAAGGCATTTAGATTTTCAGGGAGCTCTGTTTGCTTATCTCACTGATGAGGGATGTGGATCTTGGGTTGCCCATTTCAAGGGGAGGCTGGGCTTGGAGCCATTTTTGATTTATAAAGCAGAGAGAGATAAAAATTGTCTCACAAGTGACATAATATGCCATTTTTTTCCCTGTAGGAAAAATCCAGTACAACTTTAAGGAGATATGAAATTAAAAGCTCCCTTTTCTCATTATTACTATTTTAACCTTAAATGTGTGTCCAATTATGTGAAGTACTCTCCATTAAATTTCAACGGTACCTTCTCACTAGAAAGAATGACTCCAAAATATAATCAGGTAATTGCTGAAAGAAGGAATAAATGAGAAATAACGTACAGAAACCTTCCTTCTGAATTTTTCTTTATTTTTTTAACAGCATTTGATTTTTTAAAACCTCTGCTTCTTTTCAAGGGAAGTTTAAAAAAACACCTTGAAAGTGCAGGATTTTAATTTGGTTCAGAATTAATCTACAGTCTTCCCATGTTCAACTAAATCCTAAGGGAAAATAAGGTTGGGAGACTTCTTCATAAGACTTTTTCCAATTAGGAAATATGAAAGTGAAGAGATGTACAACTCGAAAAGCAAACAGCTCTCCCCATCATATCACAACAATGAAGGTAAGCTCAAGACACCAGCAATGTCAACACTACTTCATGAATGAGGGAGAGAAATATCAGCTTCTTTTATAGGAGAAGAAAACTTTCAAGAAATTGGAAAACAGAATTTGGCAAAACAGAGTTCATTTCAATTTTGCCCCTAAGAATTGAAGCTCAGAGGGCGTAATAATTAAATATTTTATTAATTATTAACTAATTCAATTTCCCCCCTCCCTTAAAAACATTTGAGTGCTCTTATTATTCAGAGATTTATGTAGCTTACCCTCTGGCACATGAGCCAAAATGGTGTAAGTGAAAGTCACTTGGGTGTAATTCAGCCAGTTTTTAAATGGGCTGACTTTCGAGATGAGCTTGGAGGACCAATATCCAAAGCTCATTAAATAAATGTACCAGAAGATATGATATATTTCCCACAGCCATCACTCATCAAACAAACTACATCAGTAGAGTAGCCTCCCACTAGATTTGTGAAGGTCAATAAAAGATGACCTTCAACAAAATAAATGAAACAAATATCAGAGTCATACAGTCTTACACAAGAAACTTATTTTGCTCTCTGGCCTACCTCAAAGAAGAAGCAAACTTCTGATTTTAATTAGTGCAAAAGGTAGCAGTGGCAAAGGGAAACCACAGTTTAATTCCCATGGCTTAACTTGTCTAAAAATTGTAGGGCAGTAGACCAGTGGTGGGATTCAAATTTTTTTATTACCGGTTCTGTGGACGTGGCTTGGTGGGCGTGGCAGGGGAAGGATGCTGTAAACTCTCCAGTCAGAGATAGTATTTGCTGGTTCTCCAAACTATTCAAAATTTCTGCTACCAGTTCTCCAGAACTGGTCAGAACCTGCTGAATACCACCTCTGCAGTAGACATTTTGACACATTTTGTTTCAAAAGAAGCATCTCCAGATCTCACCCAAACAAACATTCCACTTTGCTATTCATTAATAAAACTTGGCTTTACAGGTTTCTGTCTCATCCCAAAAGAAAAGAGTTGTTGCTTTCATCTATTTTCTTTAAGCTCTATTATACTGAAACTGGCTTGAAAGTGATTTGAGCAATAGGGATTTCCCTAAACATTTTCAGGGCTTTCCTCAAAGAACCTGGAAATCTAGGATCATAAAACTGTTGTATATTTTAGCTAAAGGACTAAAGGCCTTAAGGAACAAATTGCCAGTAAACTTGAACACAATCTTTATTAAGAGTTCTTTTTTTTTGCTATAAACATTCATTGTGTTAACATTATATAGCAATACAATATAATGCAATACAGTAAGGACTGGAAAATTAAGATGTATAGTCATCAAGCAAGGCATCACATGACCACACTTGTTTTTGACCATTTTAGATATGACCATTAAGCAAATCTCCCACAGTCATTAAGTGAAACCTACATAACCATGCCCAGTGGCCTCCTGATAGTATCCCCATTGACTTTGCTTGTTGGAAGCTGGCTAAGAAAGTCACAAACGATGATTACATGACTGAAGGATGTTGTAAATGTGTGAGGGTTGCCAAAAACCCAAACAACAATCACAAAACTGCAAGGATGCTGCAACAGTCATAAGTGTGAGGACCAGTTGGAAGTCACTTTTTTCAAAGCCGTCATAACTTTGAATGGTCACTAAACAATTGGGTATTAAGTATGAACTATTTGTATAACAATCAAAAATATACTTAGAGGACCATAATTGCACAAGAAAGTATAATCTACATATTTATAATGAAACCTAGTAATAAAATTAATAAGAAAAACAAGATGAAATTTATTTATTTATTTATTTATTTATTTATTCAACTTATATGCCACCCCTCTCCAAAAGGACTTGGGGCAGCTCATAGCTAAAAATACAACTATAAATAAATTAATTAAAAGTATATTAAACAAGTTAAGCCGAATTGAAAATTGAAACCTATAGTTAAAATAGGACCAACCCCAGAGAATCAGCACAGCCCAGATTGTAAAAAGAGCCAAGTCTTCAAATTGTGGTGGAAGGTGCGAAGATCAGGGGCCAGGTGGAGCTCCAGCAGAAGAAGATTCCACAGAGTGGGAGCCGCCACAGAGTAGGTCCTCCCGGTGCCAAGCGACATTGAGTCACAGATGGCACCCAGAGGAGACCCCGTCTGTGAGCCCGTACAGGGCAGTTAGTATTTGATGTTGGGAGGAGCCGTTCTCATAAATAACCTGGACCCATGCCATGCTGGACTTTGAATGTTAATACCAGAACCTTGAATCTCACCCGGAGGGCAACCGGAACCCAATGCAGGTCACGCAGGAGGGGTGTAACATGGGAGTATCAGGAAGCTCCCATCACTATCTGCACAGCCGCATTCTGCACCAGCTGAAGCCTCCGAGTGGTACACAAGGGCAGTCCTAGGTAGAGAGCGTTACAGTAGTCGAGTCGGGAAATAACGAGCACCTGAGTAACTGTGCGCAGGGCATCTCGGTCCAGGAATGGGCGTAACTGGCAAACCAGCTGGATCTGGGCAAAGGCCCCAATCATAGCCATGAAGCCTATTACAAGAATAAGGTTTAAAGTCTGATTTTTTAATAGCAGATAAACAAAGAAGAAGGATAACAGTCAATATCAAGGCTGGTTTATATCTTATATCCAATTCATTTTAACACTGGTAGAATGAATAAAATCTTGCTTTCGCATTCATTATTCTAAACCAGGTGTCAAACTCAAGGCCCAGGGGCCAGATCTGACCCACGGGGTGCTTAGATCTGGTCCACGGGGCCACCCTGAAAACAGCAAAGGATTGGCCCATGGTGCCTCTGCCAGCAAAAACGGAGCCCTCCTAGGCCCTGTTTTTTGCTGCAACAGCCTCCTGCAGCCCTCTACCAGTGAAAACAGAACTCTGTTTTTGATGGCAGAGGGCTGCAGGAGGCCATTGCGGCCAAAAATGGAGATCAAGAGCCCATTTTCGCTGGCAGAGCACTCAGACCACCTGGCAGAGCACTCAGACCAAGGCAACTGCAACACAAGAGATGTCAAGCTGGCCACGCCCACCCTGGCCACACCCACCCCAGCCCCCAAAATATATTTTTTCTTTGTAGTTTGCACTTTGTGCTCAATTACAGCACCATTAAGATCTGAAAGACAGACTGAGGAATAGATCATTGTGAAGAAAATATATGCAATAATTAAGAGTTAACATCCACCTTGGAATTTAGTTAATCAATTGCTTACATTAGTATTGGTACAGAATCAATATATTGTAACACCTTTGCTGATATTTGAAAGGGACAACATTAAATTGAAGCCTTTTAATCCAGGCCACTATTGTGTCCTATGATCCTAAGAAAAGCAGATGAGGTATTAGTGTAAATAATGCTAATTGGTGGCATAGAGGTTGGAATGCAGCATTGAAGGCTAACTCTCCCACAGCCTGGAGTTCATTCCAAGGGTGACTCAATCTTCCATCCATCAAAAGTTGGTAAAATGAGGACCCACATTGTTGAGGGCAAAATTTTGACATTGTAAACTGCCTCCAAGCACTATGGAGCACTGTATCAGTCTAAGTGCTATTGCTATTGCTAATAGAAATGGAAAAAAGCACCACTGTAAAAAAGTAATAAATTTAATTAAATTAATTGTGTATATTTTATTAGTAGTACATAATCACTTTGAAATGTACATAATATGTGACTTTTTAAAACCATGGATTCTTTGACTGTAAGAGAGATGCCAAAGTGTTGGAAGAATCCTGCTGAACCAACATATGCATTTTAATTCCAGCAGCAGAACATAAAAATCATTATTAAAAGACTATGTTGAAATCTTGTGCCACTAAAAGACCTAACTTGAAAAATTGCATTAGAATAACATAAATCAAGCAGAGAGAGGACTATATACAATAAGAATAATCAACAATTCAATTTTAGATTCCAGTCTGCAGATCTTGGGAAAGCCAACTATGTACCTTTCACATAATGTACCCTGGATTGTAGGGTAGCTGTCAAACTTAGCTAAGGATAACAGAGTCCATTAAGGATGATAATACCTTCTACAGGAATAGCATAGAAGAGTTGAGCATTCTAGAAAAGAATCCATTAAATTGTCTGCTTACAAGGCAAGGAAAGCTATTAGCCAAATGTTCAAGAGTTCTTTGATGAAAAAGAAAAACCCATGGTTTTTCTTAAATTCTCAAAGGAAAATAAAAATAGATTATTATTATTATTTATTTGTATCTCTATCTCTTATGTCTCAAAATACATGGTTTTATTAATTGTATATATAACTGTATGTATGCATGTGTGGTGATATTCCTCATATAAATGTGATATCCCTTTGAGCTGTAAAGTCTTCTCAAAATTTTACTTTGGCTTGCTTGATAAATTCTAGTCATATTCCCATCAATTAAAAGACAAAAATTTGATATTACTTCTATCAAAAAGAAATTAGTTGTTCCAAATTATTTCCTTTATAATTTTGATACCAATTTGATTGTCAGATTAGTCCATTTTTCATAAAAGCTATGAAAAGGTTAGCTATGCTGTCCCCATATTTGTATAGTAGAAGGAAGAGCAAGATGCAGGAAAACAGCCTGCTCAGATTTAGAACAGAACCCATATATGGCATTTTCCCCATTTTTATCTGTTTATCATATGAATACAAGACACTAAAAAACTAAATGAGCATTCAGAGCTTAAAACCTCAAACAGAGCAAGCAATCATGAACTACAATTTGCTTAACAAATGGGACCATCTGGAATTTACTTTTTAAATTACACAAGCAAGTTACACTAAGGCAGAGCTGGTTAGTTGCATTTTCAGAAGAGTAATTTTTTCTTACCTGCATTCTGCAATGTAGATATAATAGCTACACTACATTACTTAAGATTGCTGCATTGGAAGTTAAATTCCATCTGGAATATATTCTTTGAACTTACACTAATGGATCCTATTTGCTTTCCATAGGTGATAAAAGAATCTTAACATTTACATATTCTTTTGACAAGCATTTTAAAACTCTGTTGTTTGCCTTCATCTTAAAGCCTATTTTGACAGTTAAATCTCTTTATTTCTATTTAGTAAGTCACAGCAATGTATAATAAATTCTAGGAAATGAAAGCAGAAGATTTCAGGCCTAATTACAGATATCCAACATTCAGAGTTTGATTAAGGAATCTATTTTTCAAGCTTCAATGAATCTGAAGTTGAGCTTTTTTGGGAAAGACAAACTCCTAGGTTTTCTTAATATACATAAATTGATAGAGACTTTACATTTCCTAACTTTTATCTGTATCATTGGACAAATATTTGACTTTAATTTTTCTATGGGATACACATGACCAAATAAAAATATGAAAATCAACCTCCTTGCTCTATGGATTAATAGGAAGTTTCTTCCTCTTTTACACTGTCCCCATGCAATATAGAACCCTAGAAGACAAAACTTTAATTTTTGCATAGAATTTTCTTGAGTAGTGTAGTGAAGAAGCAGAGCTGATATATTTATCCTCATCTATTTCATGCTTTGCTGACTTTGCATTACAACATCTGTCAGCTAAATACCAATTTCTGTTAACACATGTGAGGGTTGTTAATTCACTCTATTAAAATGGGTCAAACATTTTGGCTGTCTCCATCAATTGGTGTCATGACATCAGTGGACTACATCCCTATTTCTCTTGTAAACTAAAATATTTTTCTCTGAGAATTAGTTTGTGCAAAAGACATATGCAGGTGAGTTAAGTGTTGCCATGTTATACAGAAAACACTTGCAATATTAGATTTTCCCAGAGTTTGTATTATAGTTCTTACTTTAATCTCATGGATATATTATTACCAGGCTAGGTAATGCATCACCTTTTGTAAGGAAATATATTTCATCTTTTTAATAGGTGCATTGAATTCCTAGAAAACAGAAAATGATGTATAAGTGATACCTAGCACAACGATAGTAGTAACAATAAGAGGGATCTTGGAGAGCTAGTGGACAATCATTTAAATATGAGCCAGAAATGCATTGCAACCACTGAAAAAGCCGATGCATTAACAGAAGGACAGAATCAAGAACACATTGTTAGTACCATTTTATAATGCCTTGGTAAAAATCAAATTCCTTGTGTGTCCAATCACACTTGGCCAATAAAGAATTCCTATTCTATTCTATTCTATTCTATTCTATTCTATTCTATCACACTTGGAATACCACATCCAGTTTTGGTTGCCACAATATAAAAAAGATGTTGAGACTCTAGAAAGAGTGCAGAGAAGAGCAACAGAAAAGATTAGGAGACTGGAAGCTAAAACATATGTAGAATGGTTGCAGAATGTCTAGTTCAGGAGTGTTAAACTCGATTTCATTGAGAGCCACATCAGGGTTGTGTTTGACCTTGGAGGGCCAGGGTGGGCATGGTCAGGATAGACATGAGCAGCTCAGTGTGTTGGGGATGCCTATGGTGACCCAAGTGCTCAGCCAGCAAAAATGGGCTCTTGAGCTCTGTTTTCTGCTACAATAGCCTCCTGCAACCCTCTGCCAGTGAAAACAGAGCTCCGGACGGCTGCATGTGGCCCTCCCTCGGGCCGAGCATTTTAGCCAAATGTGTGCCGCTGCTGTGCAAGCTCCATGGGCTGGAAGATCTGTTCTCACGAGGCTTGACTCACATCAGTCTCACAGCAGTGGCCCACATTCAGCCAAAGTGTGCAGGCCTGCAGGCAGCAGAGGGAAGGGGCAGCAGGCAAGAAGTGATGCAGGTGGCATAGCATCATGCTCCCTGGTTGCTCCCCCACCCCCGCCCCTAATAGACAAGGCCCAGCAGCTGCAGAGAATCCAGGCGGGGCCCAAGAGGTGATACATCAGCCCTGGCTTGCCTTCCTCTCAGCCACCAGAAAGCCAGGCAAGTGGGGTGGGGTGGAATCTTGCTAGACTGTGAGTGCTGAGGGCAGCAACAGCATGGTGGTGGTAGCCTAGGTCAGCCCAGGAGTCAGGGCTCAACCGGGGCTTGTGGCAGTGGTGGTGGCAAGGGCGGTGGCAGTGGTGTGGTTGCGGTGGCCTAGGCCAGCCCAGGAATTGGGACTCAACTGGGGCTGGTGGCAGCAGCAGCATGTAGGCGACCAGGGCTTGCAGAGCCTCACTCACCTAGGGAGATCAGATAGTGGAAGGCAGGCAGCAATGGCTGGCTGACTGGCTGGCTGGCTGCTGCTGCTACTGCTGGAAGTGATGGCAGCAGGCGGGAAAATGTGGGAAGTGATGTAGCGCATGTGCGCTATAAGGAGTGACTGGGTGGGGCAGGCGGGGGGAGAATGCCGTCAGTGATTGTCACACATGTGCAATAAGGACTGACTGGGCAGGGAACAGAGGAATGCATGGAGAGGAGTGGGGCCATCCAGGGGCCCATTTTACTGGTTCTCCGAACTACTGGGAATTTTTACAACCAGTTCTACCGAACTGGTGCAAGCCAGTAGAATCCCACCCCTGTATAGGGTCTCATGCTTGAGCAGGGGATTGGAGTAGAAGACCTCCTAATTCCCTTCCAAATCTGTTACTCTTTGCCATCTTTTAAGATAGTAACTATTACTATCAATAATGCTAAAGCAACCAAGCCATTCATTAAAAAGAAGTTGTTCTTTTCATTGTAGTGATCAAATTAAGCCTTGTTGCATTTTTTCATTTTATTTTATTATTCATAAAAACACTTCCTTAAATTGTTGTATATTTTAGCAACATCTACATAACTTTCTGTAAAATATGGAAATAACATGATTAATATTCTCTATAATCTTACTGCAGCCATTTTTCTTCAAGAATATATTTTCAGCTGACATAGTTTACACCAAAAGCACATTTACATTTTATTATCCCTAAATGCTTAACTACCATAACTAATGCTTGATTAATAAATAGCTATATCGGGCTGCTACTTTAAAATTCACAATTTATATGCAATTCTTTCTTGATGCTGACCACAGTCACTTTAAAATAGTTGCATGGAATAACAAAAGGTCAAAATAAGTAAAATGGATTTAATTCACGTTGTCCCATAAGCTACAATTTACTGTTCTCCCAAACTTAATTAAATCCTGAATAAAGTCAAGCAGTTTATAGACCCTATTAAAAACTAGAATTGGAATACAAGATCTTAATGTGTTGTGGACAATCATCTCACTTGCAAATCTCTGCTGGACATGCCTTATTTTGTAGGTGTCTAACAAAAATGAATAAATTGTTCATTTACACATTGCATGTTGTAATCCATTCTAAATTTAGCCAACTTTATGCCAGACTTGAAATACTGCCTTTTATTATTTTTATTAATCTTTTGTTTTCACAAGCTGTTCACTTGTTACTAGAACAATACAAGTTATAAAACAAAGTTTTGAATTAAAGAGAAATATGGATAGCAGACCTGCTACCAGAGGATCAAAATACTGGAAGACTAAAATGGACCTTCAGAGTATTAAAGAACAAATTGCCCATTCAATTGGGAACTCTTAATATTTTTATAACTAGCATATTGTTTCCAAATACTACTTGCAGTAGATTCCAGAAGTGGTTATACTTGCAAAAACTTAAATATCAAAGCTCATAGAAAACATCCCCAAAACTATTTAAGTCAAGAAGCAAAACTGCCCATTTTTGTACCCTAAGTATAAGGCTTATTCATTTTTTATGTTGCACTGCCCCCCTCCCCAAATAAAGAAAGAAAAGAGGCTCAATTATTCTGGCACAATAATGTAAATTGTGATCCTCCAGTGAGTATAAAAAGTTGCAAAAAGTTAGCCAGTCCTGAGTTTTAGTTTGAAATATCTATGCGATGGGAGCAAGTGTTTATGCTTTTGGTATGTTTGTTTATTAATCTCAATTTAAAATATTTTTTCGCCAAGTAATAATTTTTGGTGTTTATTTACTTAGGATGGGCATTTGCTCTTAGGATGGGCATTTGATCTTACTGAATAATTACCTGTTCTTATTGAATAGACCCTATAGAAGTGTCTCCTAGAGCAACACTGAAATTAGAAGACTCTCAGGACAGAAATTTAAGGACACAACTCCTAAGTAAAAAAGATTTGTTACAGATACTTGAACTGCATTGTAAAATGTAGCAGTCAAGCCACATACAGAGCAGACTCAAGGTTCAAACTTCATACAACTCTTTATGCTGTTCATAGTTTCCAATGGACTGAAAGAAGCTCATTTTTCTGCAGGAGTTGATGGACCCTGTGTATCACCCAACAGCAGTGCTCTTTTCCCTTTGCCTGATCTAGCTTTATAAATATTCCTAAGTAGAGGACAAACAGTATTCTCAGAGCATTAGCTGCTGTTTATGCATAAATAATAGATGTGTATTTAAAGGTTAACTGCTGAGTTTGGTAAAGTAATTGATAAAAGGCACCTTCCAAGGTTAAAAGGGCACCTTGTCCCACCATGTGCATCCTGCATAATTTCAATAATCATTGTAGTAATAATAATAGAGATCATCCATTTGCCATTAGACAGGTGTCCAAAGCCAAGGTGTCTAGCCATGTAATTGAAATTAAACTAGAAATTAATTATACAATTAACAGCCCCCTAAAGTGACATGATGCATCAGTATCCACCACTGCAACAGAAGTTCAGCAATGGGACTTAAAGGTCATAAAGATGGATTGGGATATAAGTGTGAATCAAAAAAGTATAAGAGGAGTTTCTTTAATTCAAAAAGATTAAATTCATGGTGTGCATGTGTCAAAGACTGAATTGATTGAGCTTTATGGGAAATGCTAGGAAACACTACTGAAAAATCGCTAACCCATTTCATTGAAAGTGATATGATAGTTGTATTATTTTTTCTTCAGAACAATTGAAATGTTTAGGAAGAATTTGGAGATGAATAAAGAAAATAATAAAGATTCATAGACTATTGTTAAGGTCACATATGCAATACCTTTGTTTATCAATTTAAGGAGAAATATATTATAAAAGATAAACCTATTAAATAATTTGCCATACTGGTATCATCAATAATTTCTATAATTATGATTTGAATGTGTAAAATTTTTAGAGGTTCTTCCCAAAATAAAATTCAGGAATAAGGATTACTACCTGAGTATATAATATGTCTCAGTCTGATGATAGCCATGTAAGCAATGCATCTATATTTAATCAAAATAATGCTTTGGTTATATACTAAATTATTAATGGATAAGATGCCCTCTACAAAGAATTAGTTTAAATAAAATTTCTTTAAGAAAGGAATTTTGAAGAGCTGTCAAAGATCACCAAGCTTACATTATAAGTCAGTTGCATCAACCAATGTGAAACTGGGCAAGAAAGCTTGAGCAGTACATGATAGAAGTCTCAGTAATTTATCTCAAATAGAGAGTGAGAGAGTGTTCTGGTCTCCTTTTCCTCTTGAATGCCAACCCCTCTTGAATGCCATTGAACCTTCTCTAGTCTTACAGTCAGTCTGAGAAACTTCCTGTGTAAAGCTTTAGCAATAAAACAGCTAACTGAACCCTTCAATTGTCATACCTTACAATTTTTATAAAATAAAATGTATGCTTGCAATATTATTTTCACACATTCCCTTGTTATTCTGCCTTTTTTGTCAAGTGGGCAGTACATAAATTAAAAACAATAAGCACCCCAGAGCTGCATCATTTCTGAAGCAGATTGATAATGGCAGTGCACTTATAGCGAGTGTTCATCTCAATTTGGAGTGAGGAATCAATCAGGTCAACTTCATCACAATCCACAGGTATTCTGCATCAATCTGATATTACAAAGAGCTATCGGAACATCTATCCCAAAGTTGAATTTTTCAGCCTGCTTTCTGCTTTGACTCGATGCACCTGTTTTTGAGCAGTATATACCTGGTTTTTAATAAGTCAAAGCACCAATTACAAGAGGAAGCGATTTTCATGAACAAGTCATCTTGACTCATAAATTTTGTCAAACCTAGGTAAATGTTGAATAAGGTATTAACTGAAAACAGCTCTAAATATCAAATAACTTCTTCTGCTGGAAATGCATAAGCTTCACTTCTTGGTAGTTATAGGTCAGTAACATAATTTAAAAATAGGCAAAACTGAGATTCCAGCATTTTATTATAATGTAAAAGAAAACTGGTATAACATGTTTTACAAATGGTATACAACTTAGTCAATGATTTCCAAGACAGAAAAAATAACACAGGAACAAATGTTGGGATGCCATGAAACAGAAGGACCTGTATGACCACCTCTGGTGGACTTGTAAAAACCTTCTAAGGTAATGGAAAGACATACAGAACGTAGCACCCTGCAGAGAGTTTTAGAAATTAAATTTAAAATGAAATCATATTCTTTTATATATAAGCCTAGAATACATTAACAAGAAATACCATAATTTTCAGATGTAATGTGCTATACTATATCACATCTCCAGAAGCAGCTACATAAAGGACACCTTGTCTTTAGTTAAGCAATGGGACAACTACAATGAAGAGTTGCCAGATTTTCATATTTGCTTCAGTGAAAGTGATCTTCAAGCCATCATCTTGTAATTTAAGTCTAAGAACACAATTAAAGTGCTAATGATTTTCAAGCTGTAAGACAAACAAACCAACACATATGGAAAATCCTTACAGCTAACAGAAATGTAAAAGTTTCTCAAAACAAAAAAAAACCCTTCTTACAAAGCACTTAAATACATGAAATAGCATCCTGAAATGTGAGCTGGACAATCTCCTATAAATTCATTCAATCATTAATATAGATACATAAGTAATTTCATATCTGAAGCACTGAGCTCTACTATCCTTCCCCTCTTTCTCCATTAAAGCTATTAAATTCTGAAATGCCCCCGTCTTTAGTTGTTAGGTCACCTGAGCTTACATTAGCATAATTTCTATTAAGTCAGCATTAGCTGCTTGAAATATGACTCATTGTTAAGACTATAACGATGTTTTATTTCTGGTTAGTCTAAAATAGACAGGCATTTTAGAGATGGGATTCATAGGAAATTTTGTTTAACTCCCAATAAGCAGACAAATAAGCACATTTCTTGAACTTTACCCATATTTAGCTAACTTGAATGAAATAGGCATCATTTCATTGGGGTGGGAGAAATACATTTGGCATAATCCTTTGCAACCTATGCATCATAATATAAATAGAAATGCATTTGAAAAACCTTCAAAATGTCTACTCCTCCATGAAATAAGATTAACTGATTAATTGATATTGTGTTTATTTGAAGCATTGGTCTCCCTCCTACATTCTACAATTCTAGATGGCTTAAAAATAATAAAACCAACCTCCTAAAATGCACAAATATAGGAAGCAGCAACTGAAAAGCACAAGAGCAGTAATATTGAAATCATTGGGGATAATCACAGCAAGCTAAATACCCTAAAGCCTCAATTTTTTTTAAAGAAAACAAACTCATTTTTTTTAAAGGAAAATTTTCATCAACTGTTGTGAGTGGCAAAGTATAAGAAGATCTTCCTTGAAAATGCCAATCCCAAGTGTGCTCACCCAGATGGGGACTCTCTAATATTAACCAAAGGAATCTTAGTGATTTGGGCCAATGGCAGGGGCTCCAAAGTTTATCTCAGCAAATTACTCCCCTTATTCGGCGCAGATCCCAGTCAGCCCCCTGGTATACCGAGGAGCTCTGGGAGACGAAGCATCGTAGAAGGGGACTAGAGAGCAGGTGGAGGGCGACCCGCTCCGGATCTGACCGAGCCCAGTTAAGAGCCCATATTAGGACTTACCTGGTAGCTGTGGGGGCAGCAAGAAGGTCTTATTTCTCCGCCCTCATAGCATCCGCAGATAATCGCCCAGCCGCCCTGTTCGGGGTCACCTGCTCCCTCTTACAGCTGGGGGAGGTGGCGGACCCTCTGCAGGGCAGAGCTGAGGAATTTGGTCAGTATCTGCAGGATAAAATCGCTCGGATCCGGGAAGGGTTGCGCTCAGACTTGCAGTGGTCTGAGGATGGGGGTGCGAGTCGTCTGGCTAATGTGATCTGGACTGAGTTCGATCCTGTTTCTGAGGATGAAGTGGACAGGATTATGCAGCGGCTGAGCTCCACCACATGTTTATTGGACCCGTGCCCTTCCTGGTTGGTTTATGCCTCCAGGGAGGTCACGTGTGGCTGGCTCCGGGCAGTGGTCAATGCTTCATTAAGGGAGGGGCTGTTCCCTGCCGCTTTGAAAGAGGCGGTGGTGAGGCCCCTCCTGAAGAAGCCTGCCCTGGACCCAGCCGTGTTGAACAACTTTCGTCCGGTCTCCAACCTTCGCTTTTTAGCGAAGGTTGTCAAGAGTGTGGTGGGGCAGCAATTGCCACTTTTCCTGAGGAAGCGGACTACCTGGATCCATACCAATCAGGCTTCCGGCCCGGGTACAGCATGGAGACAGCATTGGTCGCGCTGATTGATGATCTCTCTAGGGCTCGGGACAGGGGTTTTTCCTCTGCCCTGGTCCTGTTAGATCTCTCAGTGGCTTTCGATACCATCAACCATGGTATCCTGTTGCGACGTCTTGGGAGGTTGGGAGTGGGAGGCACTGTTTTACAGTGGTTCTCCTCCTACCTCTTGGGATGTTCACAATCAGTGTTGGCAGGGGGGCAGAGGTCGACTCCAAGGTATCTCACTTGTGGGATGCCCCAGGGGTCGGTCCTCTCACCCTTCTTGTTCAACATTTACATGAAGCCGCTGGGTGAGATCATCCGTGGCTTTGGGGTGTTGTATCATCAGTATGCTGATGATACACAGTTATACATCTCCACCCCAGGCCACATCAGTGATGTTCTCTCTGTGATGTCCCGTTGCCTGGAAGCGGTGCAGATCTGGATGGACAGGAACATGCTTCGACTCAATCCAGCCAAGACAGAGTGGTTGTGCATACCGACATCTCGGTCCAGTTTGGAAATTCCATCTTTGGTCATGGGGGAGAAGGTGTTGCCCCGTGGACAGGGCACGGAATCTGGGGGTCCTCCTGGACTCACAGCTCAAATTGGAGGAGCAGGTGGGGGCCGTGGCCAGGGGGGCCTTTGCCCAGATCCAGCTGGTTTGCCAGCTGCACCCATACCTGGACTGAGATGCCCTGCGCACGATCACTCAGGCGCTCGTCATTTCCCGACTCGAGTACTGTAACGCTCTCTACTTAGGACTGCCCTTGCATACCACTCGGAGGCTTCAACTGGTGCAGAATGCAGCCGCGCAGGTAGTGATGGGAGCTTCCCGATACTCCCATATTACACTCCTCCTGCGTGGCCTGCATTGGCTTCCAGTCGCCCTCCAGGTGAGATTCAAGGTTCTGGTGTTAACATTCAAAGTCCTACATGGCATGGGTCCAGGATATTTACAAGAACGACTCCTCCCAGCATCAAATACCAACCGCCCTGTACGGGCACACAGACAGGGTCTCCTCGGGGTGCCATCTGTGACTCAATGTCACTTGGCGACAACCCAGGGGAGGGCCTATTCTGTGGCGGCTCCCACTTTATGGAATCTTCTTCCGCCGGAACTCCGGCTGGCCCCCGATCTCCGCACCTTCTGCCACGATTTAAAGACCTGGCTATTTGTACAGTCCAGGCTGTACTGACCCTCTGGGGGTATGAATGTTTTAACTTTGGGGTTTTAAATCTAATTTGGCTTGTAATTGTTTATGTTTTTAGGTAACTTATTTATTGTTGTGTTTTTAGCTGTGAGCCGCCCTGAGTCCTTTCGGAGAGGGGGCGGCATACAAGTCAAATAAATAAATTAATAAATTAATTAATTAATTAATTAATTAATTATCAGATTTATTCAGGAGAAAATCTTCCATCAAATATTC
Organism: Naja naja; assembly: GCA_009733165.1. Classification (NCBI taxonomy): domain Eukaryota; kingdom Metazoa; phylum Chordata; class Lepidosauria; order Squamata; family Elapidae; genus Naja; species Naja naja. The sequence continues at coordinate 101,899,875 of CM019149.1, read as the reverse complement.
TGGTTGTAAACTTTCCACAGTTGCCAAGGTCATTCCCCAACATATTAAATTATGCACAGAAATAAAAGTGAAACTGGGACACTTCTTTAAAAAATAGAAGCATGTATTTCTGTCTCCTGGGGCTTTTTAAGCACCCTTCCTGTGTATGAATATCTAGTCAAGCTGTAAACTTGCTATAATCCAATTTGAAATAACTTGTTATAAGCAGAACTTTAGTCACATCAGTTACAGCTTCACTGAATGTTGACAAGTTGCTCACAGTGAGCTTCAGTCACAAGGAAAATATCTCTTAGCGGAAGGTAACTTTTTTTTCCCTTTTTCCCTTTCACAGTTTACAATCTTAATAATATTCTGTGTTGCACAATATACCCTATTTGTAATTGTACATGTTTTAATAACTATCTAAAAATCTTCTTTCAGTAATGTGGTAGGGAAAAAAATGAGTGGTGTAGAATTGTGCATGCTTTAAAAATAATTTTAAAGAAGTTCTACTGATCTTGCAAATGAAAGCATATATACATGTCCCAGGATAATGTTGTAGAATCCTATCTGAGTTAATCACCAAGACCAAAGGTTTATTCTTCCAAGCTTTCAGGCTCATGCTGGAGCCCATCACTGGGGAACTTGTCTTTCTCCAAAAAAATGTGCACTGGGTGCATATATGGTCCTTGGTTGTGTGTAGTTTGTAGTTTTTGAGTGGGATTTTTATGACTGCCAATTAATTTATTGTTGTTTCTTTGTACCTCTGTGCCCTTGACTCCTAAGTATCTGATAAGTTGGTAGTAAATCGGCACTTCTGTTGACAGACAGGGGCTCCATTTCCAAGGCTTCAATCATTTTTCTGGCTGTTTTTGTCCCTGCTCAGCAACAATCATAGTAGCTTTGAAATTGAATGCATATCCTTTTTCATTGCAGTGTGAGACTACCAATGACTTTGGGTCTCTTCATTTAACTGCTCACTTGTGCTCTTGTGGTCTGGTGGTTAGATTCCCCTTCATCTGTCCTACATGGTCACAGGGGCAATCCATGCAGAGAATCCAGTAGATTACATCAGAAGTTTCTCCCATTTCCAAACAATCTTTGCATTGCATGATTTGTCCTTTGTCCTATTATGGCAGGGTGAGCCATATAGTAGATCTTGTATTTTCTTTCTTCCTTTCTCTTGTCTGCATGTTACACAGGCATCTTGTGATAAACACTTGTGGGTATTTCTGATCTTGCACAAGTACTATTCCTGCCTCCCATTTATTGAAGCAACTACAACTTTTTTCAGTATTGGCCAACTTGACAAAAGATGCATTTTTAAAGAGGTGCATTAACAATGCTTTGAAGCAATAGTAATAATAAAATGCTAATAATAATATTGGAAGGAATAAGTGAAGCAAATGAGATGCATTGAAGCTAGTACACCATGAAGGCTTACTGAACATTGGAGAAACCAAACTGGTATATATGAAAGATCAAAGAAAGAATGGAAAGAGACATCACAAGGCAAAATATCACATGTCCGGTACACTAAAAAACAACAGGTAAAGCAGATAATAACAAGACCTGGCAATGACTAAGAACAAGAAAGTTGAAGAAAGAAACAGAGGGGCTAATTCTGGCTGCACAAGACCAAGCTTTAAGAACAAATGCATACGAAGTCAGAATTGAGAAGTCAGTAACAGATAGCAAATATTACAAAGAATCTAAAGTTTGCACAGACTGACTACAAACAACAGCATGACGAAGTGGCAACAATGGGTGCATTGGAATATCTGCAAGAAACAACAGTTGCAAACAAGGATGGGTAGGACCATAAAATAAATAAAGTAATAGAAAATGAAGAAGCTAAAATGCCCCGGGACTTTACAATTCAAACAGACAAGCACCTGCCACATAACACCTCAGACTTAACAAATTGTCAGTTGGAAAAACAAAAAAGTCCAGATAGTGAACGTGGCAGTAGCTGGAGACAGAAGAATAGAAGAAAAAGAATTGGAGAAAATCACAAAACACAAAGACCTACAAATCGAAAGAGAGTAACTGTTGCAAAAGAAAACAAAGATAGTACCAATTGTAACAGGCGCCTTGGGTGCAATTCTGAAACATCACTTGAATAATAATTGATAAAATAATAATTGATAAAATCACTATCATTCAATTATAAAAGGCAGCTTTACTCAAAACAGTTTACATCCTGCAATGATACCTTTAACACCATCAAACAACATCTGTCTACCCCAGTTCCTTGGGAAGGATTTGATAGATGGATAAAAATACTTAATCCAGTCTAAACAGTTGTCTGACTGTGCAGCCAACCATAATAATAATAACCATGATAGTTGACTGAGTCTCTTTTGGCCAATCATTCTCTCTCAGCCAACTCCCCTCACAGGGCTATTGGTATGGGAAAAATAACAGGAGGAAGACATATTAATATGTTCATTGCCTTGAGTTGTTGATAAAAATTAATAAAGGTGGGATAAAGTCAAATAAATAAAGCAGCCAGAAAAAAATGAATTAACTAATGATCAATCAATTAATTGTAGAAGCCTAGAAAAAATGGATTAACTAATGATTAATCTTAGCTACTGAGCACATTATCAAACTTGATTTTAAGCATTTTTTCCAAATTATTTTCAAAGCATGAACATTGCTATGGTGTGGTACATATTTTGATATTATTTTCACTAAATTATTATTTGTTATTTATTATCATTTTATTATTTTATTTTCACTAAAACTTAGGTTTCTTTCCTAAAAGTGTGAATGAACTAGACAGGGGAAAAAGTCTTCTGGGGATTAATAAATGTATTCCAAATGTTTGGCTTCCCTGTTATTACTGAATTCAGTGTCTACTCTTTGGGATAAAATGTGCTTGCTGAGTAATAGAAATAGATACAATGTATTTAATTTAGCAATGTGCATATGCACACAATGTGTCTTATTAAGGAGTAGGTGGAAAATAACTAGGTTCAGGTTGTTTCTTCTGTATTGTTTCTCCTTCTAACAGACTCCCTAAATAATACCACTTTGTTTATGAATCTTCCCCATTTCCAAAAATGATCTACAATCAGTCCGCTTCTGACAAGTAAGCAAAAAAGTTCCAGCCATTTTGTTCAGAGGATTTTCGATACTTTGTGACATTTGCAAAGATCCAGGTTTCTTTCAGAATTAATGCACAGAATACAAACAATGAATACATTTCTTAGAAAAAAAATCCAAGCAGTCCAATTTGTTTACCATCACCTACCAACATATTCGTTATGCTTAGGATAATGAGGTTGTTGTTTTTTCCAAAGCCAAACAGAAAACTGCTAATGTAATTCCATGAACAAAACCTAAGAACACTGTAAATTACTCTGCTTAATGGACTTTGGAATTTATTTAGCTATCCATTTGAAAGCTTCATTGCTTCAAGAGGATAGCAACTCAGAGGGTTTATTCCTGAAGATGCAAATACACAAATGCACAGTTTAAAATGTTTACAATTTTTAATGGGCATGAAATATATTAAAAGAAAATGTCCTTCAGAAAAAAGGAATCCATTTACAGTAATGTGGACTTATTCTGAAAAATTGCCACTATACACAGCTTAGCCAGTTTCCATAACTCTAGTCCACCATCCCAAAAATGGTTATTGGAAACCTCTATAGGACTATGATTGTAGAGGATATTAAAATTTAATTAATTAAACTAAATTAAAAATTCAAAAGTGCTTTGCTGATGTTATTGGTGAAGGGGCTATTCTGCAGTTCCAGAAACTAGTAACAAAGGTGAAGCACACACCAGAACTCCTATGTTGTTACTGGTTCTTCTAAGCCTTGTTGAGAAGGTAAAAGTTGTTTGTCTTCTGTACAGATTCTAAACAGGATTGGATTCATCCACAAATGAGAAAAACTCAAATTATTAGTAGCAGTAGTATAAACAAAAAGAATATAAATAAATAAGTATATAAAACATGTAAGAAAGAATACAAATACAAATACAAGTGGAGAAGTCACAGATCTAAAGTACATAAAATACTAGTATGTTCAAGTACTTTATTAAGGGTGTAGAATATTATAGAATATTTCATATTCTTTCTCTAAACAAAATAGAAACATACTTACTGAGTTTTAAGCTAAATGCACTTGTTTAACACAGTATAAATCACTGATAAAACTGTAAGCAATAACCAACAAGCAACATATTAAATCAATACTAGAATTTATAGATTAAATTAAGATAATTCAATGGATAAGAAAACTCATTTATGGATGTAAAATAATCCATACATAGCATTATAGTGCAAAGATGGTTTTTTAGTTAGAATTAAATTCTTCAATATTTTTATTTTTGAAATAGGAAATTATTCTGGAATTCAAACCTACCCTCCCCAATTTAATTAGCCATTCTTTTGAAAAAATATAAGTAAAATATATTTTCCAGTAAAGCTCATATACAATTCTTGTGTTCATTAACACATGCAATCCTAATTCTTTATAATTTGAGTACATAGTTTAGTGAAATGTAAAAGGGAAAATTTCAGAATTATAATTTTTAAAATTTCTTTCATTTTATTATGAATTATTTTCTATGACAGTATCGCTGGATTTTACAGTATTACCACCGCATCTGAAAGAATGATATGACCTGTTTGTTGCATATGCAGAATTTGGGGAAAGGAAGATTTATTTTAGCAATAAAGCTGGAATAATACCAAGTCTCCTTAAGTATAACATTCAGAGTAAATTTGATATTTTTCTCCCATGAAATCCCAGACTTGCATCTTTAATGACTATACTCAAATTTGTTATCCATTTATTCATATATTCTCAACATATATCATTCAATTTCTCAATCATATAAATGTTTACTTTTACTATACTTAATATAATATTTTCAAATTCAGATAATCCCCCAGCATTTCTGTAGTTTTTTGTTATTTATTATTATTTATTTACTTATTAAATTTGTTTGCCATCCATCTCATCAGAAGGTAACTTATTGGGATTACTGAAACTAGTCCAAACTGGGATCTAAGTTATTGACAAGCATGGATTGGGAAGAATTGTAAATACAATTAAAAAGTAACTAATAAATGATTGGTGCTATACAAATGATGAATAGCCATCCAGTTGTTGGAAGAAATGTGGGTTCAGTTCCAAGGGGGAAAGACATTGGAAACATGGAGGCTATTTGGAAAGATGGTTTAATGGTGGACAGGACCACATGGTTTGAGGCAATCAAGCACGTGTGTGTGTGTGTGTGTGTGTGAGAGAGAGAGAGAGAGAGAGAGAGAGAGAGAGAGAGAGATCCTCTCTTGGGCTTTGAATTTGCTTCCTGTTCCTGTGAAAGAAATGTATTCTGATTGATTGTTAGACTCCCATGGGGCCATGCAGGGGTGACTTTGTAGGTTGCCTTGAGTCCCAGGTTTGGTTGAATCTTGCTGGGTGATGTAATCTTCCCTGGGCCATGTGGTGAGATGGGTAGAGGGCTAATCCTATTATGTCCTGAGGGTGAAGGTCTTCTGTGTTGTAGATAAGCTGGCCCAGCCTTTTGTCTTGTAGATAGGATGGCCCAGTTTTTCTGGAGCTATTAACAAAGGTGGGGGCTGCTTTCCAAGAGCATGTATCTCCTTTTCTCATCCAGGGAGGTATAGTATTCTGCCTTTTTAATATTTCCTAGAATATTTCATTCTTCTAGGAGCAGGGTGGGGGCTAACTTTCTACACAGTCATGTGTGATCCCATTCTGTAACTACAACATGTTCCCTGCATAAAAATTGCATCTTTCAGATAATCAAAGAATTTAACTAAAAGATAGGAAGTTATGACTATCTTGTAGAGAATACACTGCTGGTGTTGACCTATAAAGCCCTTCATGGCATTGGACCAGGGTATGTGCGGGAGACCCTGCTGCCAATAACAGTCTCCCGACGTCCTGTGCGCTTCCCTGGAGTAGGGCCTTCTCAGTGGGAGCGCCCACCCTATGGAACCAGCTCACCCTAGAGCTCCAGGTGGCCCCTGACCTCTGCTCCTTCCGCCATGGCCTAAAGATATGGCTGTTCCAACTAGCCTACCCGGACTGATGGGGAGGAGGTTTTTAGTATAGTTTTAATTGGAATGTTTATGAGACCTTAGGTTTAGTAGTTTTTTAATATTTTTATACTTGTATTACCGTTTTTACTTTGTAAGCCTCCCTGAGTCCTTAGGGAGATAGGCGCATATAAGTCTCATAAATAAAATAAACAAAATAAATAAATAAAATACACTCCTGGAGGGAGAATAGTACCAATACCCAAAAGTAACAACCATTTATTCAAAATGATGATCTGAAAAGATTCTGATAATTGGCAATTTTAAATGTCGGATTCCTAGGCATAATATATATTGTCAGCTTTTTCAATATACTTATTTTTAAATTAAAATTAATTATAAGTATAACTAAACACTGTACTTTAACAAATTATGATTTAATTGTTAAAACATAGTACAAATACTACTTGTTGCTTTTTTTGCTGTCAACAATAACAATTATGAAATCGTACTGAAAATCCATACAAACAGAATTACACTGAAATAACCATAGTAGAATCTGCTGACAATTTTGGACTGAGATCTTGCATTTTTTTAAGGACAGTGGATGTTCAGAAATTATGGGGTGAAAAGGGTCTTCTCACATGTACTCCCATATATCCTGTCTTGAAGTCCATAATGCCACCTTATGGGGAAGCTGATATGGCACATTTTAGAGAGAGTGGTTTTGACATATGGCTTGTTTAATGCAGTTTTGCTTAAAACCTAAAAGCCTTCACTGCTATAATCTTTGTGTTCTTAGGAGAGAGAGGGGGAGACAGAGAGAGAGAAAGCACATTCTAGTGCCATAGAAATGTAGATGAGATAATGGTCAAACAGATAATACCATGGGGAGAAATTGTCCCTATCTCTGAAACACAGCAACTTAGTGATTTTTTTCCTTATTGCCAGCAGTAATTTTAAAAAATTGCAGCTCAGGTGAGACTCTTCTGAGCAATTTTTCAGCTTGCAATCTCCATGCCTGCCCAGACATTCTGTCTTTATAGGAGGATCACAAGCTTAATTGAACAATAGCTAAACTCTAACAGCAAGTCAAAAAGCAAGCTAGCAAGATGGCCACATATGTTTCTGTCGACTTGCTCCAAGGGATTCTATTCTCTTGTTTGAAGAGTGACATTTGTGGACTGGACTGGGATTTGCGCTATTAATTTCCCCTGTGCTTTGTTCTCCCTGGAGTATTTATTTATTTGCACCTTGTTATCCTCTATTGGATTTCCTACTACTCAGCATCAATGTTCGTCCTGCATTACTAAGCCACAAATCATCTGTGTGTTTCATTGTTCAATCCTCAGGGACACAAGCGTCTTCATACTCATTGATGCATCATTACTGGCAAAGCAGAACAAAAACATGTTGGAATCGACTGCATCCATATCAGATCTCCCAGGAGTGTGTAGTATTGGGGATCAAGCTGAATTAACACAAATCGAATAGAAATGCCCTTTGTACTGTGTCAGATTTTGGCACATACTGCTCTCCTATTTATCAAAGTAAACACATTCAAGAGACCAGTATTCCAAAATATATAACAATCAGGACACCATCTAATTTGCAATTCCCTAGTTCATAAACAGGATAATCTGATCTTTTTTTCTGTCACACCATCAGTGCACTTCATAATGTAAATATTTCAATTCCTACTTTTCCCATTATGACAAGCAAGCACAAGCCAAGGGTGGGCAATCTCATGTCTGTGAGGTAAGTTCTGTGTCACTTTTGCCAGTGCCTTTTTACATTCTCCCAAGTTGCTTTAAGCATTGACATCCAATCGGTCGGGCTGATTGAGGGGGAGGGATCCCTTGGATACTCAGGCATTGGGACAAAGACCATGCCGCTCACTACTTTGAAGGAGGTTAGTCCCATGCTACTGTGAACAGCATTATTGTACATGACCTCTGCAAAAGGTAGGAGGTCCACCCAATTTTCTTTTTGTGTTGTACAGGGTACCCTGACGGTGTTCATGCAATTAATAAATGAGGTGCTACACAAACATCATGTTTACAAATCAGATCGTGAAATCCGTAGAGGAGGTGGTGTTGCTATCTTCTATAAAAAGTCCCTACTTCTAAAAAACATCCAAGTTACTCAGGAGCTTGCTCTTCCTGAGACCATCATGTGTACTGTCCTTAAATATCACATTTCAATTCTTATTATGTTACAGAGCCCCTGATTATGACATCAAACATGTAAACAAGTTAAATTCACTACTAACATGGGCAACATCCTGCCCACATGTTTTTATCTTTCTTGGTGACTTCCATCTACCACATATTAACTGGATCATAAATGAATGTAAAACTGAAACCATACATGCAACCTTCTACAGTGCTGTAACAAATCTGGGACTGGAACAACTAGTAACCAACAATACTAGACTTAACAACTGCCTCGATGTCATCTTCTGCAATAGTTTGAATTCAATTTATGGAATACAAATTTAAGAACCCTTTTCTAACAGTGATCCCAACATGATTGACTTTTGTCTCAACATACATCCACACAAAAATCATCATAATGATGGGATCCCCAATTATAACTTCAAAAAGGGCAACTATGATCTTATAGACAACGATCTCTCATCTCTTGATTGGAAATTTCTATTCACTGGATGCAATACTGTTGAAGACCATTACAAGATATTTTTACTTGAAGTCAAAAGAGTCATCAAACTATATCTACCAATAACAACTCCCAAAACCAGAAAAAACAAATTACCCATAACAATAAGCTTCAATCCAAAAATAAATCACTTTGGTGGAAAAACAAATTTGGTCACGTTGCCAACTTCAAAAGCCGATACAAAAATTTATGCCACCAGATAAAGACTGAATGCACCAATTATCACATTAAACAAGAGGAAAACCTTCTACGCACCAATTCCACTCACGCATTCTACAATTTTGTAAACAACAAACTAAAAGACTCAAGGTCCATCCCACCCCTGAAAGGACCTAATGGTAAAGACTGCAACGATGACACCATTAAAGCCAACCTCTTTAACACATTCTTTGGCTCAGAATTTGTAAACAGCAATGGATCATACCCAGTATTTCCTAGTCGAACACAGACAACTACAATGATCTAATACATATTGATTTTACAGAAGACAATGTTGAAAAAGCACTATGCAATCTAAAACCATCTGCTTAGAGAGGGCTGTAAAGCACTGTAAAGCGGTATATAAGTCTAAGTGCTATTGCTATTAATAAAAAAATTAAAATAGTGGTTGCTTAATTAAGCCAAAACCTTTGTTAAATATGAGCCAGCAGTGTGCGGCAGTAGCCAAAAAAGCTAATACAATCCTTAGTTGTATAAATAGAGGCTCAGAATCAAAATCACATTAAATATTACCGGTAATACCACTTTATAAAGACTTAGTAAGCCCAAACTTGAAATACTACATCCTGTGATGACCCGGAGCATGGCACAAAGGCAACACAGTCAGATAAGCAATAAGAGTCCCTTTATTATCTCCAGCTTTGTCCCCAATGTCCAGGATACCTTCGGGCTGAAGAAAAACTCTCCCAGGAATAGCCTTTGGTTGTAGAAAATTCAATCCAAAACAAGGTACACACAAACTGTAACTTAAAATCCAAACAAACCAAACTGAAGTAATTAGTTTTGCAGGGCAGGAGCAGCAATTTCTTTTTTTTTTATTAATATTTTAAAAAACTTTATTTACAGAATATTAAAAACACACAAACATACAAATACACATACAAAACAATGCGTCAAGGGCTTTCTTCATTTAGTTTGGATCTCAAATTGGATATACACTTTTACCATAAAGATAAATTACATCTAAATATGTTAATTACCAGTTTTCCTGTTTGTTTGGCTTAGGTTGTAGCTTTAATTATTCTATATAACCTTCATATTCACTGTAAGTTGAAGTGTATTATCTATAGCATCTTTGCCTCCACTTAAATATCCTGTGTTCCTAAATTCCTTTTTTTCTTCACTGTTCTTTTTGCATTTTGTTCCACCCAATTATACCACTTATCCCAAATCTTATAGTACTGTGAATCCTCCTTTTCATTTAATTTAAGTGTTAGTCTCTCCATTTCCATACATTCATATGTTTTCAGAATAATAATATGTAAAGGTGGTGTAGTGGGTTCTTTCCATTTCTGTGCTAACGAGATTCGTGCAGCTGTTAATAAGTGCGTAATCAAATATTTGTCTTTGGGGGGGTAGTTTCTTTTAATCATTCCCAGAAGAAACAGCTCCGGTTTCCATTCCAGCTCACATTTTGTAATTTCCTCTATCCATTTTTTTATTTCTATCCAGCATTTCTTTATTTTAGGGCATGTCCACCAGAGGTGGAAATATGTGCCAATTTTATCTTTACACTTCCAACAATTTGGGTTTACTGCTGGAAATAATTTCGCTAATCTAGCAGGTGCCAAATGCCACCTATACATCATTTTATATTGGTTTCCTTGTATGCCACTGATTTTGTATATGATAAATTTTTCTGCCAGATTTCTTCCCACTCGTTCAGATCCATACCATGTCCAATATTTTTTTCCCATGCCGTCATTGGTCCCTTCACTAGTTGCCCTATCATTTCCTGTTCTAATAAAAAATTATACAATTTAGATATCAGTTTTTCCTCTGATCCCACAAGTAATTTATCCAGTTGTGTGTTTTTTATCTCAATTCCATAATCCTTTATATCTTTGTTATACCTCATTTTAATTTGTAAATAGAAATTTCAAACTTGAAAGCATGGGAAAACTCACAGTTGGGAAGATGCCAGGAATAAGCCACGATGGTACAAGATAAAGTCACGTTCACTCCCAAAAGCTTGCTGCACACAGATTGCCTTTTTTATACACTGTGTTCCCAGCTGCAGCTAATGAAGGGAATCAGGGTCCTTTCCTCCCCTATAAGCCATGCAACCCTTGTTGCTCTCTTCTCCGTTCCTCCCTGTGTGCCCTAGGATGAAGATGGGGTGGGCCTGGGTCTTCCTCTGAATTCCCTCTCTCTTGTTCTACCTGTTCCCTGCTCTGCCCAGCCAGACTTTGCCCTTCTCTAGTTTTTTCCACAGCCAACGGAGCCACACTCCCACACCCTGTCAGCTGTTCAGCTTCCTCCTCTGAGTCAGATTCCAACAGGGGCATGACACATCCAAGTTTGGTCACCACATTACAAAATAATGTTGAGACATTGGGGGAAAATGCAAAGAAGATTAGATGATAAGATGATTAAAAAATCTGGAGCCTAAAACATATGAAGAACGGTTGCAGAATTTGGGTTGGACTAGTCTAGAGAAAAGAAGAATTGGGGGAGGGGGGATATGATAGCATTATTCCAGTATTTCAGAGGTTGACACAAAGATGAGGAGGTCAACATATTTTTCAAAGCACCAGAGGGCAGGATAAGAAACAGTGGATGGAAACTAATCAAGGAGAGAAGCAACCTAGAATGAAGGAGAAGCTTTCTAACAGTGAGGGTAATTAACCAGTGGAACAGCTTGCCTTCAGGTGTTGTGGGTGCTTCATCACTGGAGACTTTTAAGAAGAGACTGGACATCCACTTGTCTGAAATGGTATAGGATCTCCTGCTTGAGCAAGGGGTTGGATTAGAAGACCTCCAAGGTCACTTCCAGTTCTGATTGATTGATTGATTGATTGATTGATTGATTGAAAACTGACCCAGGAGTCAATGCAGACTTGAAGGGACCATTTTAAAAAAGGTCCTTAAACTGAAGGATTGTGTAACCAGTGTTCTATGGGTAAAGAAATCTGTTGTCTGCATTTTCCACAGACATCAATATGCAAGAACATCCCAATTTCATCCTGAAAAAATGGCAGCACAGTGGGCCTACAAAATGAGAGAATCACATTCTTATGTTATCATCCATTCCTGTCTCTCAGGCTGCTTAGAAAGAGCCAAATTAATACCAGTAAGAATCATGATGTGCTGAAACAAACTTGGAGGACAAACTTCATATTCAAAGATATGAGAAGGATACAATTAAGACTTCAAAACAAGCTATTTGTCTCAAACATGATCAGTGCTTCTTCATTTAATTTAAATCCCTACAAATGATTTATCTCATTTTTTAACTACATGTTTATTTTGAAAATACATCTTTTTATGCCCTGAAGCCACTTTTTTCATTAATTCTTCAGAATACATGTCCCTTTTCATTTTGTTTTAATTCTCAGAGCTACTGATTTGCATTTCATTTCCTGCAATAGTACAAACTTAAGTTGAAAAATGTTATTGTAAATATTAATAGAAAATTATAATAATGCATAGAAGAGGGTTTTTAAAGTAATGATTACATTTACCCATAATGGAAGATAGATAATTATAAATAAGCAGTAGACTAAAGTTAGAAATCATATTCCTTAGGAATATAGTATCTGTAGGGAATACAATGCAAAGGTATAAACTGTATCTATTGTTTAACCTGAATTATATGAAAAACCTACTAAACTATTAGAGCTATGAACAATCAGCAATGCTACCCTTTAGTTGCAGTATCTGAGAAATGCCACAGAGATATAGTTGTGAAAGTGGTATGCTGCATGACAAAATGATGTAGAATGTGTGTGCCATCCAAGTCTTCCAATATTTATTATTGCCAGATGGCACAAAAAGCTCTTACTGCTTCTCTGGAAGGACTGATAGCAATACATAATCACATGGTTCAGCTAAGAGAAGATAAACGAAACTATACAGTTAAGTAGAGTTTCTCAATATAGTACAAACGTGACATGATTCTCCATGAGGAAGGGAGGGAGAGAAGGAAAGGAAGGTTACTCATGGACAGGAGACAACTTGGTAATTTCTACAAATAGATTTGACAGACAATCAGTAACATTAACTACCTCTGCCTTTCCTTCCATTTTTTTTCTAAAAGCAATATCATCCATTGGTTCTACTTCTAGAACACCTGTATAACCATTTTAATCAATATGAATGCTATCAATTCTCCACTAGAGTCAAGGATAACACATTGAACTACAGTACATATATTAAAAGTTAAATAATAGCAATAGCATGTAGACTTATATACTACTTATATACAACCAAGGGCCTTGGTGGTGCAGGCTGTTAAATGCCTAGCGCTTAATTCCAGCTGCCTGCAATTAGTGCAGGCTCGAATCCCACCAGGCTCAAGGTTGACTCAGCCTTCCATCCTCTCGGGGTAGGTAAATTGAGGACCCATGATTGTTGGGGGCAATTAGCTGACTTTGTAAAAATGCTGCTTAGTAATAAGCAGGCATATACAATGGAATGAAGGCTATTGCTGAACGCATTGGGTTGCGCTCCAAAAATTGTAAGCTCCCTGAGTCTCCGGAGAAGGGCGGCATATAAATATGAATAAAAATAATAAATTAATAAATTAATTAATAAAAATACTTCACAGTGCTTTACAGGCCTCTCTAAGCAGTTTATAGAGTCAGCATATTTTTCCCAACAATCTGGGTCCTCATTTTACTGACCTCGCAAGAATGGAAGGCGGAGTCAATCTTGAGCCTGGTGAAATTCGAACTGCCAAATTGCAGTCAGCCGGCAGTCAGCAGAAGTAGCCTGCAGTACTGTACTCTAACCACTGTGTCACTGCAGCTAAATGGTAGTAGACCCTGCTATCGAGTCTAGGACAACTTGCTGCCACCACTTTGTGTAGCTACCTTGCCACAGCCACCTTGCCATGGCCACCTCACCACTACTACTTTGTAGCAGGACACCTCGCTCTGGCCAAATTCTCACGGGTACAACTCACCATGATCCTGGGCCTTCTGCATGGTTTCCAAAGCTGGCCTGGCTTAAGGGGTGTAAAAGTTCCTGCCAGCCCACACTTCTTCTCCAAGGGGTTTCTTGCCTAGCTTACTAGAGAAAGAGAAAGATACCATTCCATGCTTGGGGACTTTTATTTGCATCTTAGCTGGCAAGCTACCAGTTGCACCCAGACTTGGAGAGAAGGACCTCTCCTTCAGCATACTGTGCTACATCCTGCACTCCTGGGTTGGGAGAGGTGCAAGCAGGGATAGTGACAGGGCAACTTGCTCCCAAGGCTCTTTCTGCTGAAGCCTCCAGCCCAGCACAATGACTCTTATTAGCCCGCTTTTTGCTGTCGAGAGCGAGTCACCCAGTCACTTTTCCTACTTTCCCTTCTCCCTGCCCAGGAGCTGTCAGGGACCAGTGCAGCATGCTGAAGGAGAGGTCCTTCTTCCCAAGCCTGGCATGATTGGCAGCTCACATGCAGATAAAAATCCCCAGGCTCAGAATTGTGTGTGTGTCTCTCTCTCTCTTTCTCTCTGTGTATGTGTGCATGCTTGTGTGTGCATGGAACAATGACTCCTGCTTAGCCCTTAACTAGCAGGGCAAGCAAGGCAAGGAAGCCTTCAGGAACTTTTGCCTCCTTTAAACCGGGCCTGGCTTTGAAAACCAGAGTGGAAAGCCAGGCCTGGTTTAATGGTCAGGCTCCTGGTGATTTGTCCCCGTGGCAAGTGACTGGGGCAAGGTGGTCACAGTGAGTTATCCCTTTCTGCTGCTATCTGCCTCTTCCCATCACCACAAAATATTTGGTTTGCTTTTGCTGCAACTTTCTTCTGCTTCATTAAAAAAAAATCGGTCTTGAAGATCCCAAAGTTCATTTAAAATTATAAAATAAATACTGTCAAAAACATTCATCAGCAGAGTAGGGGAGAAACACAAAACAATCATTGCCATAAAAGGAGAACCTTTATTTGATGTGGTATAGTCAGTAGAAGACAGAAGAAACAACAGAGCATGATAAATCTGCACCCATGGTGTCATTGGAGCTATATCAAAAGAGAATTTCTTAAAGTAATTTTTTTCCTGGGATTCACTGATTGTTTACTCTCCCTTATATTAATTGTACTGAACATACTGAATATGTTCTGCTTGTGGGTTTTTATTTACCTAACTGGTTCACCAAAAGTCGATTAGGGATTAAGATACTTCAGGAATGTAGATCTTGCTTATAAAGTACTCTGTAATAACACAACTTTAATTCTAAATAAACAAGGAATGTAATGCATAAATGTATAAATGCAGATCCTATAATCTTTCACAGTATTCTACAATCATAATGATTTTAAAATGACTGAGCTGAAATTTGAGGATTTGAACTTACTTCTTCTGCAGTTGACATCTGAGACTTTTTGGAGGATGTGAGGGAGGAGAATACAGTATATGATCTTGTGAGTTCCTTAGTTCCTTCCATCAGTTCTCTAGTCAGCCTTCCCCTCCTGGTAGCTTGGTCTACAATGAGTTAGTTATGAAACCACTCTTCCCAGTTGCCTCTGCCTATCCTAGTTGATCCAGCGGGTGCAGGTGCCATCAGCCAAGCCTGTTGGCTGGCAGGGCCCCATTGGGTAACTTTTTCTGCTATGGCATCCACTTTCTGGACCATCATCCCTGCAGAGCTTAGGATGGCCCCATCCCAGCTGGCTTTCTGCAGAGCACTGGTTCTGTACCTAAGGTCGGAACTCTGGTTGTGTGATGGAACTAGTTTCCCAATGGTCTTGAGGCAGAGGTGCTATTCAGCAGGTTCTGACCATTTCTGGAGAACCAGGAGTGGGAATCTTGAGTAGTTCAGAGAACCAGCAAATACCACTTCTGACTGGAGATTTTACAGTATCTTTCCCCTGCCACACCCACCAAGCCACGCCCACAGAATTTGAATCCCACCACTGTCTTGATGGCTATTTTGTAATTCACTGCCTGCTGGATGTTTGATTTCTTGTTCATTTTAAATATGTATTTGTAGATGTTTTTTGTGAGCTGCCCTGAGTCATGTATAGATATGGGTACTCACTGTCAGCTATATAAATCAAGTGAATAAATAAACTCTTTACATATCCTATTCAGCAGAGTCATTGGTGATTGATATGGTGGCAATATACAGCTCAAAATATCCAGAAGCTACCAGGCTCTAGTAACTGTTAATAGCAAGTGTTAATATATTATTAAATGAAGTACATTGGAAACTAATCCAATTATCTGAATGTTTTGCCTCCATTTGTGGAGTTTGATTAAGAACAGAATAGTAAGTGGTATGCAAATTTACTCACCACTTACCACTCATCAGTCAGTTCTGTTTCAGTTTAATCTGCTGCAATATTTTTATACCAAGCCTAAGCTTTTCATAAGCCAAATAAATAGAACCCTGTGACTTTGGCCATCTCTTTCTGCAAAATATTTGCCCACAATAGCAATAAAATTGTACAGTAGGTTGATTCTGATATTTCCATGTTTCTTTACAATTCTTTTTCCACTACTGTTTTATGGCATAATATAATCAGGTTCCAATTTAATCAATTTTGTGTATATCGGCCTTGAAAAAAGCAATAATACCTTTATTCTCTTTCAGCTACATTAGGATCTCTAGGGAATACAACCTAAACATCTATGTGAAGGATTTTCTTCCTTGGTGTTGTGGTTTTCCCATCTCTCATAACACAACAATAACTCAATCCTTTGGTGTCAGAATAAACTAGGCAGTTTAGAAGGCTAACAACAATAAAAAAGAGATGGAGAATAAAATTTTTGTCTTTTCTAGTTTTCCTGTGTAGTTCATAACCTATACATTCCCACCTGAGTTTAGTCCTTTCTGTCTGTTGTATATATTGTCTTTCTTGGTCTTGCTTCATTGCCACCTGTATCATAAATAGAGGACAGGACAATAACATTTTGGAATTATTTAAATCATTTTTTATTATTATTCTCTTACCCTGAGGGCATCTTGGAAGAAATATGCACCAAACAAATTAAAATACAGCAGTCTCTTCCAATCATTGTTTAGCACTTGAAAATATTAACAATTCCCACCACTAGTTAAATTTTGGAAGTCAAAACTCCTGAACTGAATTCAAATTTTCTGGTCTTTAACTTCATCCTCTCTATGTGTAGACTGATGCGACAGATTAGATCTATTCCTGTACTAGATATTTGTGTGATGCCTTTACACATTGTAAGGTACTTTGTAGTCTACTGTATAGTTTTACCCAGTGATCTCCATCAAGCCATAGAGAAGGATGTTACTCACTTCATGTGGACCTTCTAATTTTCCCAGTTTTCAGTTCTCCTGAGACTGGCCAGACTTAGGCAAGTTGCAAATGAGGACTTTTGACTCTGCCACAGATAGTCAAAAGACAATTACATTCTTCTTAAAGGCATCACACAGATAGGCTATATATGTACATCTTAAATTAATCAGAGGTTAGAACTTCCTTAAACCTGGTGGTTCCTTAAGTTTACTTACAATATTTAGAATAGCACTGAAATGTGCATAAAGTAAGAGAACAGACAAGGTAAAGGAAGTAAGCACCAACCAGTTCTTCTTGTTGTGAGCTCCTCTAGTTGAAAATACATATATTTATAGGACTTACCTAAGCATGACTGCCACTCACGTCTTTTAAATGTATTTGTAAACTTGAAAGGTCTTCTGATGATCTTGCCTTCATAAAAGAAACCTTGCACTTCTTGGACTTATTGCCATGCAATTGATATTATGGCCTGCTATCTATTTCACTAAAACTCAAATCAACAATCAACAATTAGACAAAATTTTGTTAGGGCCGGATGAAAAGACGATCAAAAAAATTTATCAGGTACTATTAGAAGCCAAATTAGAAGAAGAAATGGTAAAAGAAACAATGATACTATGGATGAGAGATTTTGGTTATAATATAAATTTGGATGATTGGCGAAACATCTGGATTAGAAATAAAAAAATAACTTTAGCAATCCCATACAAGGAAAATCTATATAAATTATTTTATAGGTGGCACATAACCCCAACAAGACTAGCTAAAATAAACAACAAATGTTCACCTACTTGTTGGAAATGTAACAAAGAAAAAGGCACTTATTATCATATGTGGTGGCGTTGCAGAAAGGCCCAGGAATTTTGGAATCCAATACATAAATGGCTACAAGAACTTTGTGATGAGGAGATATATTTTACACCAGAATTTTTTTTACTTGGAATTACAAATAAGAAATACCCGAAAGACACTTTTTATTTAATGACTCATACTGTTACAGCGGCAAGGATGGCTTTCGCACAAAACTGGAAAAACACCGAAACTCCAACGGAAGCAGAACTAATAAGGAAAATTACTGCATGCGCGGAGATGGACAAATTGACTATGGAAATTAAAAACAAGGAAGAAACGGACTATTATAAAATATGGAACAATTTTTATGGATGGCTTGATAGGAGAAAGATCCAACAGCTCTTTCTGAATTGGACTTGATAAACAATGGACAATGAGTGGCACGAGCTCAGCAATACCTGTTCAAACTTAATGTATGTTTGGTTATATGTTGTTTACATTTATGTCTGTTTATGTGTCATTATACAATAAAAATTTTTAAAAAAGAAATCGAACATCATCTAGGCCACTTTCAGTCTCACAACTATAAAACATGTAGATTATTTCAGATTGCCCTTTCTAAAGATTTATATTACAGTTTATAATTATTAGTCTATAAACTGATGCTCAAAAGAATATTCCTTATTAAATAATATGCAGAAAGTAGATCTACTTATACAAAAAGTAAAGATTTGTGAAATATAACTTATCTTGAAAAATGTGTAAATGCTATTGCACCAACTGATCATATTAATGCCTATAAGGAACAGTAGTCCTATTACTAGGCAGATTAGTAACTACATAGGATAGTTGGTTTTATAAGATGTGTTTTATTTAAAAAAATTAGTTGCTGATTTCTGTAGAATAATGTTGAAATAAATCAGCATATGCTCTTACTGCAACTTATCATCATGTTTAATTTGCAAAGCGCTTTATGTTCTTTTTTATATTCTCTGAATAACGTACTTATAAATATCACTTGAACCCAGGTCTTTTTGAACTACATTGACATCTAAAACATTGGGGGTTGGCTGCTGCAGTACACTGGTGACTTATACTTGTTAAATTTCAGTCTGAAACAAAGCCATAGAATGGCACCCATCCTTGAGGCAAAGCATCTGTTTCATAAACTTCTTTGAATTTGTTCCCCATCTTACAGTTGCAGCTGGATAGATTCCTATTCACATATACTTTAGTCCTGTATCTAAAAAGGCCATCCTATTCTGTTGTAATTGAAAGAAAGGTTATATATAGCTTCAACGGAATATTTTGATTTGACAAATAAGATATCATCCAGTAATTCCACAATTTCACAGATTAACCCAAGCCTGCCTCGCTTGTGGGATAGGATTACAGAATAGAGCTGGAAGAAACCTTAGAGATCTTCAACACTCTGTTCAAGCAGGAAACCCTGTACCATTCCAGACAAGTTGCTGTTCAGTCTCTTCTTAAAAACCTCCAGTGATGAAGCACCCACAACTTCTGAAGTCAAGCTGCTCCACTGCTTAATAGTTTTCACTGTTAGGAAGTTTTCTCCTTAATTCTAGGTAGCTTCTCTCCTTGGTTAGTTTCCATCCATTGTTTCTTGTCTTACCTTCTTGCACTTTGGAAAATAAGTCTTCTTTGTGGCAGCCCCTCAAATACTGGAATACTGCTTAACATGTCATCTCTAGTCATACCCACGTCTTTATATGTTTTAGTCTCCAAGCCCCTAATCCTCTTAGTTGCTTTTCTCTGCACTTTTTCCAAAGTCTCAATATCTATTTTGTAATGTGGTGACCAAGACTTGTACTATCCCAAGTTGGCCTTACTAAGGCTTTATAAAGTGGTACTAATACTTCACATGGTATTTGTTGGATTTGCATGAAGAGTCAGATGCGGAGTACTTCAGTGAAGAGTTTATTAGTGACTACAGCTCATAACAGACCCGATTTGGCTGGGCTGCGGCTGCTACTTATAGCCAGCAGCCGCAGTTGCCAGCCAATCAGAGTGCAGGGTTTTCCCGCACTTTTTAAACCAATCATTTCTGACATTTTACAAGAACAGTTCAAACTTAACCAATGACATTCAAACCTGCATACATAACACCCCTCCCCACTAGGTTCAGTCCATACTCAATCCCCAACCTATCTAATGTATTCTTTTAAATAGGTGGGGCTCTTACATGTACATTGAGACCTTCATGGTTCAGAAGTTTTAACGTTCTCACCCAGTGAGAGGGGAAATGTGTCTGTTGACATTTCCCTAGTTGGACTTCCTGTGAAAGAAGACCCTGTTTGATTGTTAGAATCTGGTCTCTCCTCCCAACCCTCCAAACCAATGTCAGCACCCAAGTCAGGTAGTGATGTGCAATCTTCCACTTGTAAGGATGGATCTTGGCATTGTGACAGGTTTTGGGATGGTTCCTGTCGTAATGGCTCGTTACACATGGGGTTGATTCTTGCTTGCTGATTATCCTCATGCTCCTCCTTCCCCTAGAAAAGGCATTAGGTATGGGAACTAGAGAGGAACAATTGCAATGTTCCTGAGGTAATCTGGATCTTAACTGATCAATGTGCCTGCTCCAGAGGACACCATCCTCTGTTTGTACCCTGTAAGAACGAGGGCCAGTTATCTGAGTTATTTCAGCAGGAATCCATGAAGGTTCACCCATAAGGTTCTTAGCACAAACAGAATCACCCACACTGAACGTGCGAACTTTGCTAGTGGAATCAAGTGGTGCGTTGGGTGCGTAAGAGGGATGAAGGCAGTCAAGGGGAGACCTAAGTTTCCTACCCATCAACAACTCTGCTGGGATAAGTTAGTTGATGGGTTAGGAGTGATGTGCTGAACACTAAGAAGTTTTTCAACTTTCTCAGTGATGTCCCCAGGACCCAATTGCTGAAGCTTTTCCTTGGTAAAACGTACCATGCGTTAAGCCCAGCCGTTAGCCGAAGGGTGCCCAGGGGCAGTCAGGGCATGTCTGATACCCTGTTGTACTAAATAGGATTCAAAAAGGTTGGATGTAAATTGAGGGCCATTGTCAGAGACAAGAACATCAGGTAACCCGTGGGTTACAAAAAGCTTTTTGAGCTGCTTGATAACAGCATCAGTTGTGGTGGATGCCATAGGGATTACCTCTAGCCATTTGGAATATGCATCTACTATAATAAGGAAGGTGTGCCCTCTGGTAGGGCCAGCGAAATCAATGTGAATCCTAGACCATGGTCCCCTAGGACATTCCCATTCCTGTTTGGGGGAGAGAGGTGGGGCAGGCCTGACTACCTGACAGTTGGGACAAGATGCAACCCAGTTTTCAACCATTTTGTCAATACCTGGCCACCATACATAACTCCTGGCCAATCCCTTCATCCTTACAATACCAGGATGACCCTCATGTAACATTTCCAAAACCTCTCTTTGCAGTTTTGCAGGAATAACCACCCTGTTACCCCACAAAATACATCCTCTTAATACAGATAATTCAGTTTGCCTGGACTTAAAAGGTTGGGCAAGGTGAGGTAGATCTTGAAGAGGCCAACCTTTCTTAATCCAGCCTATAATAGGAGCCAATAAAGTGTCTTTGGCAGTCTCTCTGGCAATTTCAGCAGCATGTACTGGAAGCTTGGCAACAGTTTCTAGGAAAAAGGTGTGTGCCTCAGGTTCAAAGTCCTCCTTGTGACAAGGAAGTGGGCAACGACTCAAGGCATCAGCATGTCCAATGTCCTTGCCAGGCTTGTGGATAAGTTTGTATGAATAAGCAGCAAGAAATTCAGTCCACCTCAGCATTCTTGGTGACAGGATAGTGGGTGTAGGTTTGTCTCCTGCCACAATGCCTAACAAAGGTTTGTGATCTGTGACAATGGTAAATGTTCTCCCATATAAATACTCATGAAATTTCTTGATAGCTGCAACAATTGCCAAGGCTTCCTTGTCCAATTGGCTGTAATTCCTCTCTGCTTTGGTCAAGGTGCGAGAGTAAAATGCAATAGGAGCTTCCCTCCCACTGGGAAGGCTGTGGCTCAAAACCTCCCCCCACTCCAAAAGGGGATGCATCACAAGTCAGTACAACAGGTAAATTCTCAGACAACTGTATGAGTACAGCATCAGACGTGATTAGTCTTTTAATACTGTTAAATGCTGATTGTTCCTTCCTGCCCCAGACCCAAACAGACTTTTTGTCAAGTAATCTGTGAATGGTTCTGCAATGGTTGCCTTCTGAGGTAGGAACATGTGATAAAAGTTAATAAGTCCAAGGAAGGCTTGCAAATCTGTTTTGCATTTTGGTCTAGGGGCTTCTTTGATTGCTTGAACCTTGGCATCTGTAGGATGGATGCCATGCTTGTCAATCATGTAGCCCAAGAACTCAACCTTGTCAGTTCTAAGAGTGCATTTTTCTTCCTTGACTTTTAACCCGCTTTCTTGAATCTGGTAAGGACTTCTCTGAGTCTCTCTTGTAATTGAGTGTCATTTTCAGCAGAGATTAACACATCATCAAAGTAAGGCACTACCCCTGGCAGTCCTTGGAGCATCCTTTCCATAAGGCTTTGGAAAATGCCTGGTGCCAGCTTACTCCAAACTGTAACCTTTTACATTTGAAGGCACTTCTATGAGTCACAATGGTTTGGGCCTCTGCAGTGGCATCATCAACTGTTAGTTGTTGATATGCCTGGGCCAGATCCAATTTGGCAAAGACTGTACCCCTGCCAAGTGAATGTAATAAATGATGCACCACTGGAACTGGATATGCTCTGCTGAAGTGCATGGTTCAATGTCCCTTATAGTCTCCACAGATTCTTACTGACCCATCAGTCTTGACTGGTGTGACTATGGGTGTCTCCCATCTGGAGTGGTCAGTGGGCTCTAAAACTCCTTGAGCTATTAGTTTATCTAATTGTGCATCAATTTTTCCTTTAAGGCAAATGGGACCCTTCTGGGCTTTAACGAATTGGGGGCACTTGGGATCTAGGTTGAAAGTGATAGGGGTCCCCATATACTTGCCCAATCCGTTGCTGAAGACCTCGGAAACTCAGACTTCAAGGCCTCCTCCCATTCAGTGTTGCTCACGTGATTGATGCCAGTCACCTCGATGCCTAGTAGATTGAACACTCAAGTCCCAGCAAGCTTGGGCGGTCCTTTGTCCATGATGGTCAGGGGCAAACGTTTGGTGTGGCCTTTCAGTTGAATTCTCTTGTTCCAACTACTGGAATCTTGTTCCCTTGGTAGTCTTTAAGAGTCAGTGCTTGCTTCTGGAAATGCTTCTTCTGAATGTTGGGAAGTAGCCTGTGAATAGTGTCCCATGACACCATAGATAAATAGGAGCCTGAGTCCACTTCCATTTGGCAAGGCCTTCCTTCAATTAGTACCTTCATGTACTTTTCTGCTTCTTAAGGGTGAAGAATGACCAATGGTGACTGTTTGATGAGTTTCATTCTTCCCATTTGCTTCTGTGTTCGCCCCATTTCTCACT